>JAPVLO010000192.1:2300000-2930833 GCA_027257055.1 Cephalopachus bancanus
GTAGCAGTGGAGATCTCTCTTCCTGAGTTAGAGTCCAAAACTAGCCTGAAAGTTGGCTATCTAGGTATTCGAGCCAGGCAGAACATCCCACCACTACTAGTAGTGAGCATCTCAGCTTTGCTGGTGGGCTCTGCTATTAGCTGGTACCTCTGACTGGGCATTGATGCTGGCAAGTAAACAGAGTTATCACCAGTATCTGTGCACTGGGTGCTGTAGGCTCTGTGTCCTTGCTTTGTTTCTACCTGATCCCAGGTGGTCTAGTCATGCCATTACCCCCTTGCATTTCCTATAACATAAGACTGGAGTGGGCTTCCTGGGACGTATCTTAGAATGCTAGGAATTTGGATGTCTGCTTCTGATTCTCCCTTCCCATTGCAGAAACTATGGGCTCTGAGGAATCCTCTCTGTGTGGCACCAGTCAAAAGAAAGTATGAGGGGAGAGGCAATGTGGTTAAAGTGAGACCATTTCGTTTATCCTTCCATGTTGATCTTTACTCATTTCTGTGGTCAACACACATTTCTTAGGCTTATTCTCAAGCTTTGGTGTTTTAATCAACACGCTCTTGTCTGTGGATAACTGCTAGTTGAACTTTCTATATCGGATAGGGAAGCCTGGAAGTTCCTGTTTGGCTATCCTTGCCCATTTCTCTTTATTTACTATTTATATTTTCATTGCTTAGACTTATTGGAGATTTAGATATGTATTTGGTCTGTCAGAATAATTCAAGCTTGGATTTATTAATTAAATGTATTGCTTTTATTTATGACCTCTAATTTAGTAATTTCTGCTTTTATTTCCTAAGTACTTTATCTTAATTTTCATTGTTTTGATTTTTGACTGAATGCTTCGTTCGCCTATGTTTATATTTCTTGATAATAAAGGCATTTAAAATTATATAGTTTTGTTAGTAAATTTTTGGTTCCATTCCACATATTTTGATGTGCAAATTTTTTAGACATCATTTTAACGGTTTTCTAACTTTTAACGTCTCCCTTTTCTGTGGGACATTATTCTGAAAATTGGTATAAGAACTCTTATGGGACAGATTTTGTGTGAACAGCTATGAATTCTAAGACCAAGGCAAATTTTAATATAAATGTGTAAGAGACTTTCATTTTCCTATTTTATCATGCCTATTTATCAAAATGAAATGTGTACATATTTAGAATTTCATTGACTGAATGTCTATTCCAAAAAACTTCTAGCAATGAGTATTCAAAATCTTGCCATAATCAATTCCTTGGCGTTCACCAGAAGACTGAGGTTTTGGTCAATATTTCACTTCCCTAAAGTCTACTGCCATGGGACTTTCCTTTTGAATTGCCAACCTAGTCTTATAGTTACCAAATTTTCCATATTCCCCAACAAATGTTCACTGAGCACCTACTTTATGCTAGGTACCATGTGCATCACTTCTGAATTTTTGCTTCTTTCTTCCAGAACATAGGATCATTAGTCATTTGAATGCTGAGGCTTGGTGGATGGCTGGAGCCAATTGCATTCGACAAACTAGCATCATTGTAAGATATATTCTAGGGCTTTTCCGCAAGAAAAATGATGCCTGGACCCCCCAAAACACCAGGTGACAAGTCATAAATTAACTGTCATTTTTCAGATGAGCACGGCAGGGCTGGAAAGGGCAAATGATTTGTCTAAAGACAGATACCAAACTAGTGAAAGAGGTGGAGCTTATGGAGGCATAGATAAAGAGTAAATGGAAAAATAATTCTAAGTCAATAAATGCAAATATCTTTCCCCTTCAAAAAAGTTTGTTATTACTATAAGCTATTTTAAATATGTCATCTCAAATTTAAATTGGTTGACTTCCCTTAGGGATAGGGAATTTGCTGTAAGCATGATACTCCTGGCCAGGGTTAAGGCAAGATCTTGTTGACTTTGAAGGGGTATCATCTCTGGGGAATGTGCTTCCCAAAATAAGGGCAGCTGGAAGCCTACAGTTGACTATTTGTGCCAGAACAGTCAATTAGTTACAGAAGGGAGTTTTCCCTTCTTTTTAGGAACTGTGGAGGGTTCATTGTGAAATCTTTTGAAAGATTTATGAGCTGGACCAGGCTAGACCTGGATTCCATTAGCTTTGTCTATTTGCAAACAGTGGTTAGAATTAGAAGAGTCATAAATTTCTTATTTACTTTGTTTTGCTATCAGAGGCCTTCACACAACTCAGCTCTTTAATAACAGGTTGAGACATTCAGCAAATTAAATGGAAAAAAATGACAAACCAATGTAAGCACAGTGTTTGCCATGTTTATCCTTGAACGTCTATTTGAGCATGGTGCTTTCTCAGCCCTGAATGCTATTGCTACACACCTTCCCTTCATGCCTGGTAACTCCTGTCTTTTGGAAAGCCTCCCTGACTACCCTCCTCTTAGCTCCACTCCTGGTTCCTCTCTCCAGATTATTGTAGGCATTCCCTGGGTGCTCTGCTTTCTTAGTCTGACACTTTGTTCTCTACCCCCTTATATGGTAAAACCTTTCAGATCGAGGCATGTGACCTTTGATGCTCAACCCCAAGAATTTGGCCCGGCACATAGCAGGTGCTAACTAAAAGCTGGGAGCATACATAATGGTCTCATGAAGCTGTGAATTCATTAATATCAGAGTTCACATCTCCACTCACAAGGTGTTGCGTCCTTTGGAGAATAGAGAGTTAACGGTAATTTCCATCGAATCTATAGGCTGTATTTGGTGCTCAAGTGTCCCATGAATGGGAGAAAGAATATTCTGTAGCAATAGAGAGAAACCTGCTCTGATCAAGTGGGGATCACCCAGGGGGGATTTGCCCACACAGCAAGAGCAGATTTTGTGCTTTGACTTTCTGGTGGTGGTCAGGGACTATTGGCTCAAAGGCCAGGGTCTCTGAGGCCATTGGCCTCCCAGATGGCCTGCATTGAAGCCATCCTCTGGGAGCTTGTTTTGAATGTACACCTTTCTACCCCACCCTGAATTAGGATTACATCTCTGCTGTGGTGGTGAGACCCTGCTTTTTTATCCAGCTTCTTAAGTAACATATAACAACATTGACCAGCTGTGGTCTAAGTCATCCATACTGTACTGTTTTCCAGCTTGGTGTTGAGAACTGCCTTCATGACTTTGTTATAGGTTGGTATTGCGCTATTATTTATTTAAACAACTTTTCTTAATTTATCTTAAATTTTTGTTTATCAGCGTATATGTTTTGCTTCAGTTTATTTAAAAACAAAATCATACTTCCAAATTATAAGTAGACAGCCAGTATCACTTTTAATATAAATACTATAAAAATAAATGGAAAATAAATACAACTGTGTCACTAAAACCCAGTCAGACGATAATGCCTGTTGGTATCCCTGAGCCAGCATCTTTTACCAAACGGACTTTGTCCTGATGAGGATTGACAGGGAACTGAAAAGGGAATGATTTGCTTCCCCCATGACCTATGTTATGCATCGATCTATACCACCTTGCAAGGAGCAACTTGCATCAAGCAGCTGAGGGTTCTGGTCCTTTGAAGGGTGCTGACAGGTATTGGGTTTTGAGAGACTTGAGGCCCAAGGTTTTCACTGAAGTCCCTGGAATGACTCAGTGAGCCTTTGTCTAAAATAGAGGGGATGCCCCAGAGTCCTCTGTGATCTGAGAGTACTTTTTCAGTCCACTCCTCAGATGTGAGTTCAAAGACCCGGTGAGAGCCAAGTGCTGGAGACACGGGAATATGTTGATGATACCTGAATCCTACTGGAGTCCTTGGGGCTTGGTACCTACCAATGAAGGCAAGGATGAAGGATCAGTATTGCCTGGTGGAGGAACTGTCTTCACAAGATGGCTTGGTGATTTGTTCCTGGATCCTGGACCCAGACCATCAACCAAGGGAGCATTTTCACGTATATTCCTTGACAGCTTTGGGACCTTGTTTCTCTCTATGGCATCCATTTGACACGTTTATTTAGTGTGTAATAGGTCCAAGGTGCTGTGCCGGGTACTCAGAGAAAGGAAGCCACAGTCCCTCTCTCAAGGTGCCAGCTCCTGGGTGCCAGGTAATAACATATACCCTGAACCAGTTCCACGTCAGGAAGTGAAATACCAGTGCTCAGAGGGCCAGAGTGAGAGGGGTGGCTTCTTGGAGGAGGTTTCAGACAGGGGTCTGTTGTACCTCAAGCATGCTGTGTGGTGACTTCCAGAGATGCCAAGAACCAGCCTGTTCATTTGGGTGGGGACAGAGCTATCAGGAGCCTGTCACAACCAGGCCACATCTGGTGAGGTTGAGATACCTGCAGGAAAGCCAAAGCTGGAGGAGAATTCAGGGGACAGAAGGGAAGGCCAGCGAGCCCAGGTTACCTGGTATCAGCTTTGAGCTGACTGCATTGAGGCCGGACCTCAGGGCCTGAAATTGGATTGCCTGAGCCCGCGGGTTCGAGACCCGCCTGAGCAGCGAGACCTCATCTCTACAATAAATCAAAAAATCAGCCGGGCGTGGCAGCGCACGCCTGTAATTCCGGCTACTGGGAAGGCTGAGGCGGAAGGATTGCCGGAGCCCAGCAGGTCGAGGCTGCGGTGGCCGGGAGCGGCCACTGCACTCCAGTCTGGGCGACCGAGTGAGACTCCAACTCAAAAACAAAATAAAATAAAAAATAAAGAAAGTGCAGACCTTGGACATCTCTCCATCACGGTCCAGCTTCTCTTGAAAGCCCGACTGTGAGAACCAGGTGCAGTAGCTCACGCCTGTAATCCCAGCACTCTTGGAGGCCCAGGTGGGAGGATTGCTTAAGCCCAGGAGTTTAAAACCAGCTTGGGAAACAAAAGCATACTTCACCTCTACAAAAATTAAAAAATTCGCTGGGTATGGTGGCGCATGCCTGTAGTCCCAGCTACTCAGAAGGCTGAAGGCAGAAAGATCACCTGAGCCCAGGAAGTCGAGGCTGAGGCGAGCCATGATGGTGTCACTGCACTCCAGCCTGGGTGACAGAGAGACCCTGCCTCAAAAAAGAAAAACAAGCAAACAAACAAAAAACCCGGCAGTCGCCTTCCTTCCAACCCTGCTTCACCTCACCATGGGGTTGGGAGGTGGCAGACTGAGGGGGGCCAGCGTAAGCACAGACATCAGTGCAGGAAGGCGTGGACCCCGAGGGAGGGCAGGGCTTTGGGGCTCAGCCAGCATTTTGGACCACAGCAACTCTGGATCTGAGGCAACGGCCAAGGCGAAGCCCTGGACGTGAGCCTGGGCTCTGCCCATTCTCAGAGGTGTGAGCTTTGGCAAGGCATCAGCCCCTGAACCTGGCTTCCCACTCACCTCATCCCCTGTAGGCAGAACGGGGTGAATAAAACCTACCGCAGCATCTTTGTGAGGCAACAGATGTGGGAAGCACTTTGCAAACGGCGGAGTGCCTGGCAACTGGGTGACATCCAACACAAGATTGCCATTTGCAACACACACACACCACTCACGTCCCCGGGTCACTACAGAACATCCTCCAAGAGTTGAACAGAGTCAGGCTCTGAGACAGGAAGGTCTTAGAATCAGAACGGTGGTGACACGGGGACAAAATGATGAAACTGTGGTGAAAATACCCAAACGGCTGCAGCCATCCCTTGAGCTAAATGCCTCTCCCCTCTCCCCTCTTTCTCGAAGAAATCCCTCTAGAGAATTTGCTTCACTCAGACTTTGGCCGACTCTGTGTGTGGGTATGTATTTTCAAGAAGTTTCTGTCCATGTGGCTCTGATTTATGCTGATACTGTCAAATTCAAAAATGTAAATTGCATTATTCCACAGAAAATCAATGTGACAATTTCTGTGGTCCCCACCCGGCTCTTGTCAAGAAAAGTAATCTCAGGCCACACTGGAAAAGTTAGTAGAATCGCAACATGTGCCAGCACGTAGACCCTGCTTGCTTTTAGTTGTTTCAATTTTTCCATTTTCTTCTTGGGAACAGGGAGGGCATTGAAATATTTGCAAGAATATCCTCAGCCGGCCAGTGACAAATGCTTTCTGCCTGTTCATAGACTGAAGCTGCGTCCACGGCTATCGTATAGTTGGAGGACAGATAAAAGAGAAACACAAAGTCTATAAGTATGTGGTTTCTTGACAGTAAAGAAGAAAACCTGTATTTCCGTAATATTCAGTTTTCACCTAGAAATTTGTCTGATACCTGAAGAGCAAGCCTGCATACCCGAGTGTGCTCGTACATAGAAACTTCCACTGTGGGAGCTTTTTCTACTCAGTGGAGTTGAACACAGTAGTAAGTATCTGCATTATGAGAGATTGGATGCTCAGACAGTTTTCCTAGATGGAAGAGATATTCAGAATTACTGAGAATATAAGGAACTTTTAAAGTTTATTAAAATAGGTGTTACTTCCTACTTCATTCTAATTTGGATTTTAGAGAGAGCATTCCTCTTTATATAAGGAATTATGCAAATATGTGGTTGACAGTGAATATCTCTGGATTGTCGTCTCTTATTTTATAACAATTGTATACTAAAACGGGCATCTCCGGTAGCAGCCCCCTCATAAACTTAGCTTTCTTTAACATATTTTAAAAGCAGATAATTTTGGTGTCGTGGTCTGCTGCAGACATCATTTGTAGTTTTTAGCCAGGATACTATTTGAGAACTGCAAAGCTCTCTCTTGGTATTACATCCCTATATAAATCCTGTGTTAGAAAGATATAAATTCGGTTTTGAAATATTTGTTAGACTGCTTTTGGCTTTCAATCTGTGCCAGATATGTGCTTTGGTGACAGATGGAGTCATGCGGGCCCCTGAATGAAACACTTTCTCATCTATAGACTTTGTCTTCCAGCAGTTGGGTTGGAGAAGCTAGGAGATGAACAGGATCCGGTTGCTAAGAGGTGTGTTCTGCAGAGAAAATAAAAACTCCCCTTTCCCTTCAAATATGTCACTAGGTTATTTGGTCTCAAATTCTGTGCCACAGAAAATATTACCATACACTCTGAATTGATCTGAAATAATTAAATTTAAGACATTCTCATGTTAACCTCACATTTTGAAACTAGAACACTTTCCTAAGAATTTATTGAAATTTTTTGGCTTCGTGGGCCTGTAAACTATTCAAGGAAGCCTGGATCTGGGGTTGCCAGATAAAACAGAAGACTCCTATTTCAATCTGGATTTCGGATAAACAACAATTTTTTTTTTTTTTTAGTGTAATTATATCCCCAGTATTGCATGGGACATACTTATACTAAAAAGTGATGCTTTGTCTATCTGAAATTAGACTTAACTGGAAGACCTATATTTTAATTTGCTAAATCTGGCAAATTTACCCAGATCCCAAATTATTGTTTTCTTTCATAAGCAGTGATTGTCAAAGAAAAGTCCTCAGTGATGAAGGTTTTGTGAGTTTGCAAGTTCATGTGGCATAGAGGTAGAAATCTCAGTCCTGTCCTCCCATAGAAAAATGAGTATTCTGTTCGAAAAAAGGCAGACATAGGTAATCACATCTATTGCACTTCTGACTGGACTCAGTTTAATACCTTTTGTCTTCCCATCCACATGCCTGCCCTCACATTTCTCCTTCTTGACGTCTGTTTCTCCACGGTGCAGGCAGGGCGGAGACATGAGGGAATAACTCAGAGAGGGCATGCTTCATCTAAAGAACCTTCCTCTCCTTACCCTATCCTCACCCAGGGGAATGCCCAAATCCTACCCGTTCAAAGCCTGGTATAATTGGCATCCCTTTTATGAAGACTTCCCGGTCCTTCTCCACCACAATCAGGTTTGCTAGCCCAACTTTGGTTGCCCTTAAGGATACTTACCCTCTCAATCTTCTTTACTAGACTCTGCTTCCTGGAAGCCGAATCCAGTCTAACTTAAGAAAAGAGCACACAGTGAGGAGACTGGCAAGCAACTGACACTTACAAATGTTTCTTTTCTTACTTCTCTCTGTAATGGTTAACTTCTAATTGAGCACTACATGTACTAGGTACTAAGACGAAGGCTTTCTTCCAGCCATCTCCTTCAATTTTCTCAGCTACTCCAGGGGTTGAGCACCATGTACCCCACTGTATACATTACAGAGGTCCCACCTTTGGTGAAAGGCAAAGCTTGAAGTTGTCTTCGACTCAGATGAAATCCTAAAATGCTATTGACTCTTAACCTACTACACCTGCACCCTGCTTCTAAGCAGCAGAAGAGAAATCACCCAGCCTCCATGCTCTGGACAGGATTCAGGGCAACCCAGCAGTGTGTTTGCTTTGGGGGGGGAAGCCTGTTTAACATTCTTAGCACATAAAGTTTCATATAAATAAATTAGAAAAGTAGACCATTTAAAAGTAGGCAATAGATATGAGCAAATAACCTCCAAATTAAAAACTAAGAATAACTGGTAAAATATGAAAAAGTTCGGCTTCAGTGGTAAATACACATTACAACACAAATAAATTTATTTTTTTCTTGATGAATCTTCAAATATTGCTTAGAGTAAGTTATGCTTTGATTGACACATAGTTGTTTACATATTTGTGGGGTATGTGTGATCTTTTGTGATATACATAGAATGTGTATCAAGTCAGGGTTTTTGAGGTGTCCATCACTTTGTGTATTTATCATTTCTATGTTTTAGAAACGATTCAAGCCCTCTCTTCTAGCAGCTTTGAAATATACAATACATTGGTGTTAACTGTAGTCACTGTACTCTGCTATCCAACGATAGAACTTACACCTTTTATCTAACTGTATGTCTGTGCTTGTGAATTTACCTCTCTTCAGCCTCCCTCCCGCCCACACTTCCTGGCTTCTAGAATCTATCATTCTACTCTCTACCTCGATGAGATAATCGTCTTAGCTCCCATATGCAGCGGGAGTGAGAACTTGCAGTATTTATCTTTCCGTGCCCGTGTTATTTCACTTAGCACAATGACCTCCAGTTCCATCCATGTAGCTGCAAAATGACATGATTTTATTCTTCCTTTTGGCCCAATAGTATTCCATGATGTACGTATGCCACATTTTCTCTATCCATTTGTCCATTGATGGGCACTTAAATGGATTCCCTATTTTTGCTACTGTAAATAGCGCTGCAGTAAACATACGACTACAGGCATCGCTTTGATTACGATTGATTTTCCTTTGAATAGATACGGATAGGGTCGTTCTACTTTTAGTTTTTTGAGAAATCTCCAAATTGTTTTCCACGGGGATTGTACGAACTTACATTCCCACCAACAGTGTATAAGAGTTCGCTCTTCTCTGCATCCTTGCCAGCATCTGCTATTTTTTTTTGTCTTTTTAACAATAATGATTCTAACTGGGGTAGGATCTCATTGTGGTTTTGATTTGCTTTTACCTGATGATTAATGACGTTGAGCATTTTTTCCGTGTACTTGGCCGCTTGCAGGTCTTCTTTTGAGAATGGTCTGTCCATTGCCTTTGTATAGGGCTTTCTCTTTATAAGGACTGGCTCCTGAGCTGTCGACCTGCCAGTGCCTGAACATTGCTGAATGAAGGGAAACCATCCAGCAAAGAGGGCTCTTCCCACACCCCTCCCCTCTACCCTGCCTCCAGCACTCATTAGTGAAGGCAGCTTGTGGCCAGTGTTGCCTCAGCACCATGTGAGCAGAAGCTGAGAGGAACAAAAGGTTAGCACTTGGAAGACATATCAGTGCTGATTTTACAGAGAAATCAAAATCCGTTTAGAACAATTAATGCATGGATTTTAAACCAAGACGATAATACTCAGCTCACAAATCCTCTTGCGCTGGTAAGATACCCGTTGGCGGGGACAGGATTGGGCTAGTTCTTGCTGTGGGAATAGAAGAGACTAAAACTTGGTACTATTGCGAGGAAATTATTTAAAAGTTCCCCAAATGAACAGTTTTCTTTACTTTTTGGCTTTCTCTATGTAAGATGTTGCAAGGATTTAAAGACAGTCAAGCCAACTGTTTAGTTTCAAATGCTAAGAACAAAATAATTTCTAATCAAATCATTAAAAATGCTCTGAAGTCAATCTATATGTCAGATACATATTTGTCAAATGGAATACCCTCAAAATGTCTCCAAACTCCATGTTGTAATAGTTTTGCTTATCCTGTTTGACCGTTTAAGGTAGGATTACCCATTTGAGTCCTCCAAATTCAAAGGCCAAAGTCAACAACTAAAAAAGGAAAGGTTGTAAGAATCATATCGACACCTAGCTCCAGATACCCACACTTTACCTTTGGTCATTAGGACTAGATAGACATCCCCTGCCTTAGTTACTCATCACTGTGCTTGAAGTCCCACCTCATTCCCTGTCTGGCCCTATTCCCCACCCCAATCCTGCCCAAGCCACAGGAGTCCCTACTCTTGGCTGTAGAACAGGTGGGGAAGGTAGGAGAGAAAGTTTGTGCAGTCGAGCTAGTAGACATAGGATATGCCCCTGCTGTTGTCTTCTGGAATTCTTACTACATTTTCGAGTAAAAACACATGTGGTTTCAGGTCTATAAACTGTTACCTACGTTAGAACTCAAAGTACATTGTTCGCACAAAGAAAACAAAATGTTCTAAGTGGCAATATGAGAGTCAACTACATGGACTAAAAAGCACTTGAGAGTTAGCCCTCAAAAACCAGTCCAGCCTATAGAAAGTGAATTTCAAATTCAAGTAATCAGCCTGTGCTCATTTCCTTTTGGTGTGCAGCCACATGCTCGCCGGGGTTTAGCTCTCCCTTGGCTAGCATGGCAGGTGTACATTCTTGAGTAGAGAAGGGAATATCAGGCCACCATGATGACAATTTCCATTATGGTCGCTTAGTTCTCTGCTCTCATCTTAATTTGGCTTCTCAAGGAAGCTTTCCTGCTGGGTAGATAATGAACAAAATGTTTCAGCTGAGGACTCTGGTTGACTTGGCAGTTCTTTCTCATTAAAAATAAGTAAATTGGAATTCTGGCTTATAAATAAGACTCATTTTTGGATTTGGTTCTGTGCATCAATCCTGACAGGAACTAGACATTGCTGGGTGAACTAAAAGTCAATCACCTGTCAAAACTTCCAAGGTGAGAACCAAGCCCTGAACCCATCCCCCTTATGTCATCATGATCACAGCAAGGCCATGGAGTTTTCTAATTTGTCTGACAATAACTCATTGAACAAAGACTTGGCTGCATACCAAGATATAGCAGTGTGTTTAACAGACAAAACCCCTACCTCTTAGTATTCCCATTTTTGATTGGGAGAAGGGGTGCAGGATGGTGAAGGCGGACAATAAGGTGAATAAATAAAACAAGATTGAATACTGGTAAATGCTGTGGAAGGAACAAAAGAGGCTGGTGGCTGGAGGGCAACTTGGGTTTGGAGGAAGAATATTTAATCAGGGCAACCTCCCTGAGGGCTGACATTTGAGCAGAGACTCCAATAATAAGATTTGGGGCATGCAAAAGTTTGAGAGTAGAGTCTCCCAAGCAGAGGGAACAGCAAATGCAAAGACCAAAAGGTGGGACGTAGCCGGGCATATCCAGGGGTGGTCACAGTCGAGTGAGCAGGATAGTGCTATCAGGAGATGCAGTTCTAGAACTTAGAGCAAAAATTGAATTTTATTCCAAGTGTTTCCTGGCCAGAGTGATTGCCTGTTAATCAATGTAGTAGGATTAGAAGCACAGATCCTACAATGTGGCTGTGTGACTTGACCTCCTAGCTTCATGATTTGTGTAACCCTGGGAAAGTCAAAGTCACTTAAATTCCCCGTACGTCAGTTTCATCACCTAGTAAATGGGGCTAAATACCAGAAGGTTGTTGTCAGCTTTTTGGAGTAGACATCCCCTACTTTAGTAACTCATCACTGTGCTTGAAGTCCCACCTTATTCCCTGTCTTGCCCTGTTCCCTACCCCAATCCTGCCCAAGCCACAGGAGTCCCCGCTATTGACTGTCCAACAGGTGGGGAAGGTGGGAAGGGAAACTTTTTGCAGTCAAGCTAGTAGGCAAGTCAAAGTCACCTAAGCTTATACAAAATTAGGATGGGGCTTGCTTGCATAGCAATTGCTCAATTCATGTTCACTGTTGTAATCAATAAATATTTATCGATCATGTAATCTATACTCAATACTGCATTTTTGCCCACGCATGATTCTCATGTATCCATTCTTCTTCAGGCTTCATGCAATCCATTCTCAGGCAGAGAATGCTTGCAGTATGGGTCAGATTTACCCTGCTTACAAATCCTAGAATGGCACTCAAATAAAATCCAGTCTCTGCCTTGGAAGCCTGCCATGGTTTGGGCCCTATCTGCCTCCTGGACATCTCCTCGCACCTCTCTGCAAACAGCCTCTCCCTCCATTTTGGCCATACTGACCAAACCCACAAAGAACTCACAAAGTTCCTAGACCCCACAAAGTTCTCTACCACCTTAGGCATTCACATTCATATTCTCTTGATGGAAACTGCTGCCATGGTTCCTTGTTCTTATCAAATGTTTCGCTCCTTTAAGATTGGAAGTGGGGGAACCCGCAGATGATAAGCCTATCTTAAAGTACTCAGTTAAGAAGAGAGTTTTTGGAAAACAAAAGAGCAAAAACAAAGCATAAAACACCCAGTAGGAGTTACTGACTATAGGCGATAAAAAGAGGACCCTATTAAAGAAGTCGCAATCACCTAGCCACGTACGTGGCTTAAGAAGATGTGATGAATGGTGGTGGTATTGATAACACATGTATGATCAAAAATATTTTGATTTTTGACTGGAGGGTGAAAATTTTAAAAACCTTTGATATTTAGACATGTTGAATTTGAGGCAGTGAGGATGACAAGACATTGAAATTAACATGCCAATAGATATTATAATACAGACTGTGCTTAGAAGTAGCCAGATGGGAAAATATTGGTTTGGGCAACATCAACTTAAAAATTAATGAGTTCTCCTGGGAATAATAAGGGTGGAGAGGGAAGATGGCCAAGAACTGAGACTTGGGGAATGTTCAGGGTGGTGGGGGGGGGAAGGTAAGACCTGGGCAGAGAAGTGGAAGAAAACCAGAATCATCAAGTTCTGCCCACGTAGCTGTGTATTTTGGCAGAAGGTGGCCAGAAACTCAATAACGCAGCAAGGGTATTAGAGAATGCCTTTAGATGGAGTTGGGGCTTTAGTGTAGATGCAGAATGACTCTCTTTTTCATTGTTATTGAATTCCAAGTGGTAAGATTGCAAGACTCAATAGAATATACTAGGTCCATTTTTGTTCTTTGGCTATTAACATCCAAACATTGTTCTCAGGGTATAAGTTTTAATAATTCGTTTTGTTTTCCCCTCTATATCATTTCTCACCTAGTAAATTTTGAAGAACTCTGACCTCTCACCCCCAGAAAGTGTCACAAAGTGAATGAATGTATTTAAAATGCAAAGGACTTGGGTTTTGCTATTAATTCTGCCATTTATTATTGGGCAACTTTGAGAGAAACTTGTACAGTTCTATAGTTTAGTCTCACAATTTGTAAAGTAGGATTCATATTAGCCCCCACTAATCAGCAAAGGGGTATAAAGATTTAAGCTAATGTTGTAAATGGTTTTGCTCCCCAAAGCTGGGAAGTACTATAGGCATGGACAATTATGTTTATGTGTAATAGAAACAACTTGTGCGTGGGGTAGGAATTCATTTCAAACATTTATGGGACACTATAACTAGCTTTCTTTGAATTTCAGAATGATGTCTAAAACATCTTTCAGAATTGTAATTGTTCTATAGTACTTGATTGCTTTTATTCCCAAATGGCTTTGTTTCCCTAGGATGCCCAAGGCTGGTATCTGTGGTGCCAGGAAAACTGTTAGTTTGTCATCATGAGTCCAAATGATTGATTTTTTAAGTTTTTTTCATAAAAGTAATATGAAAAAAACAAAACATGGATGCTTTTGCATCCATGATGTCATCTGATGCTCTTGCCAGCCCTTTGTGGTAGATGATGGCCCATAGCCTAGCTTGACTCATCAAGGATCTGAACGACATGGAATGCAAGCAACTTGTCCAAGATGGCCGTACAGCAGGGAGTGGATGCAGGACGTGTGTTCTGACTCGAAAAACTACAGCTACTTCCCCTGTACCAGGTTGCATCTTGATAGTTGACCAGGTTGCATCTTGATAGTTGACCAGTCCTAGGCTCTGAAAGAACCTAGGTTCTGTTTCAATACTATTTTATCAATGTGTTTATGTGACAGCCGCTTGGTGTCACCTTCCCAAACATAGTGGCAAATCTTCCTTTCACTTCTTTACAGTCAGAGACCCTTGTAGCCAATGATGCTACAATATAAATACAATGCAATATAGTATAAAAAGAGTTCAACATATTGTTTCTGTCTTCTAGAATACTCTGGAATACTTAGAGGGGTCTTCCCGTTGCTTAAGGATCAACTATTTTCACATACTTCTGCTTTTTTATACTCTCGTAAACATGGTCAGCGAGCTACCTTGTGCTTTTAGCTTGCCTGCAGTTGCTGCATTTTCTTTTCCATCTGAACAAATAGCAATGTTGGAAGAGAGGTGGGTGGAAAACACACCCATTTGCTGGTATTTGGAGCCCCCAGTGATAACCAGCCATCCTGAGCCTTTCAATACTGCTCTAGAATGACATGATTATTCTTCCAAGACTCAGATTACATTTTAAAAGTTCTATGAGTAGAATTTATTTTTAAAACAGTTTTACATTTATAGAAAAATTGCCAAGATGGTACAGATGGTTCCCAAATACCTCACATCCCATTTCCCATATTAACATCTTACATTAGCATTTGTTACAGTTTATGAGCAAATACTGACATAATATTTTTAATTAAGTGTGTGTCATTCACTTTTTTTTGGCTTTTACCTAATGCCTTTTTTTTTCCGTTCCTCATTCTCATCCAAGATTCCATATTGCATTTAGCTGTCCTGTCTTCTTAGGTTCCTTTTGTCTGTGACAGTATCTCAGACTGCCCTGGTTTTAGACGATGTTGACCATTTTGAGGAGTACTGGTTAGGTGCACTTTAGAATGCACAACTTTGGGAATTTATCTCATGATTAGACTGGTTTTATGGGTTTTGAGGAAGAAGATCACTGATGTAAAGTGTCACAGTCATCATATAATGTCAAGGGTGCAGACCACGCCCATAACCAATCACTGCTGAGGTTGACCTTGATCATCTGGCCAAAGTAGGGTCAGTCAGGTTTCTTCACAGTAAAGTTACTCTTTTCAGATTAACTTTTGCTGTTGGTTCTTTGGAGGATCCTTGACCTATGTTATTTTAAAATTGCATCACTAATTTCCATTTAGGGAGTGTGCAGACAAAACGAAAGAATGACGTTGTTATTTGGTTAAGACTGAAAATGTAAATCTGAACCAAAGAAAAGTTTTGTCCTTCACGGGAGCATCACTGCCATAGTTCCCTGTAACGAGGAGCTACTCAGTTGGTTCTGTAAAATTTTCTTTAGGTCTGGGATATTTGGGGCTGATAAAAATGCTTAATGAGTTTCTGAGGCTTTGTCCCTGGCTTCTTTTGCAACTCATCATGGACACCTCAATTTGTTTTTTCTACTTGGATTTTCAAAATAATTTTATCTTCATTCTACTTTTGACACAGATTGATTCTCTTTTTTTAAGGGCATGTAGGTGTTCATCATTATTTCCCTTTAAAGTCAGACACCCACTCAGACACAGAAAAGCAGACACCGCATATTCTCACTCACGTGGGAGCTAAATGATCACAAGGATGGAAATAACAGACACTGGGACACCAATAGGGGAGAGAGGGGTTAGTGTTCAGAAACTACCCGTGGGACACAATGTTCACTATCTGGGAAATGGGCCATCCGATTCCCAATCCCCACCATGACATGGTATGTCCTTGTAATGAATATGCATGTGTATCCTCGAATCTAAAATAAAAAATAAAATAATCTTTTTTAAATGTCAGAAGTCTAGGTGTGAGGTTTATGTTTTCTCTTGACGAATAATCTAATCAGAACGCTTTCCTAATGGCCCAACGGGAAGCTTAGGTGGATACTCACAGGTATCCACCTGAACCCCAGCATTTTCTCAGGATCAATATGTAGCTGTGATTTTCACATCGATAGTGTGGTTTGTTTATACAAACGCTGCCTTGAAGTCTAGAAACTTGGATTCTGATAGCCTGGACTGATTCATGCATTAACTTTTTGGCAACCATTTACTACATTGACTTATTTGAACTTCCTAAACCCAGTGAGAATCATGAGCGGAGAGAGTGTGGGTTTCATTTTGTAGAACGTAGAGCCCCAGATGCAGACTTTGACACAGGTCAATGAATCAAGGAGGAATCTGGACCAGTGCTATGTTTTTAGGCTCCAAGATATCCCTTGTTCACTGTATATATCTTAGAGCTGCTGCATCAGCCTCTTTCTCTGGTGAATTGAAGCCCATAGGTGTGGGGTTCAGGGTGGTGTGGACTTAGTTCTCCTTCTCTCAGGGTTTCTCTTTGTAAGTTAGCCAAGGGTAGGTTGGCCAGAGCAAAGATGGCGCAGGATTTGTGAGGGCAGCCAGGCTCGGGGTGACTCATGGGAGGATCTGACGGGTGTCTTCTTTGCTGGATTTCTCTAACCTTAAAAGCTTTTGTTGCAAAGATTATTGCCTGAGGAACTGGATCGATAGGTTCCCTCTTGACCAGCCTTAATCAGATCTGAAGATGACAAATTCACATGAGGAGACACGCAAAGTTGGCACACACATCCCATGGGAAGGCAGAGCTGATCATCCAGAAGATAACTGTGTTAGAACCCCAAATAAATAATATGACTCTGTCCACTATGAGCCTGAAGCAAACTGGCCATTTTATTAAATAGCAAGCTGCAAGTTGTATATTTTAGGTCCAGCAGCAAAAAGGCTGGCCGTTCCTCCCAGTGTAATTCTATCTACATTTCTTATTTAGGTAACTATGAGTTTTGTAGATGCCCAAATGTATATTATGAAAAACAAAATGTATGCAAACTGTGTGCTTTCTAAGGTCATATTTCCCCCCTAGGTTTCTCAGGCTTGAATGTATGCATCATTCAAGTCCTGCCTTTATAATTTATCAGTAAGAGCACTCCATAAAATACATTCTGATATCACACAGCTGTGTATAATATATTCTGTCTACCCATGCAGTAGAAATAAAATTTTTATTTGCATCATCTAAAAGAAATACCAGTGTATAAATACATAAGCAAAGCTCATAAAAAATGGTCTTCTGACTACAGATACTGCTGTGGAGATTTTGTGCAACCAATTAAAAAGCTGAGAGATGGCTTCATTATCCATGTACATGGATAATAAACACTGTACTCAGCAAATAGCACAGTTACTCAATTTCTTAAAAATGTTGCACCACATTCTACAAGTGCTACCACAGTCTGCCTCTAAGTTTTCCTTGGAATATTTGTAAATCAAGCCTCTTCGAGGAAAATATTTTTGCCAAAAAAAGGGCTTCTTTTGGAATAGGATACTGGAATATGTAGATGAAATGGGAAATGTTTCTGTGGTTGAATTATTTTGCCTTCGGGAAACTCAGCAATGCCAACTGCCACCAAGAGCCTTGGAGGAAACAATCCAGAGAACTGAGGATGCTCTTTTTGTTTGATTTGTGCAGCCTCGGCCTGATTATGAAACAGGAGTCCACATCAGCACCTCCCCAGCTTCCCCAAAGTCAAGGTGTGAAGTTGCTGCCTCTCTTAGACCCCCCCACTGGCAGAGGTGCATGCTAATGTCTCGATAAGGAGACCTGAATTTCATGCGCCATCTCCTTCCTCCTAAGACATAGAGCTCCTCAAGTGAGTTCTATTAAGTGCAAAGACTTTTTCTCCAAGGATGTGAGGCATGGGTGAAAATCTTCCAGACCTTTGGAATTGTGGCTGGAATACCCATGTGGAAATCATTCTGTCCTCCTCATTGCTAAGGTTGGGTGGGGGGTGATTCAGGACCCCAGTTTTAGCATCCTTCCTCTGTCCTCCGTTTAACAATTCGCTGGTGTCGGAAACTCAGAACTACCAGGAGTAGCTGATCATTGAACTCCTTATTTATGTTTCTGTGGAGGAGCTTTTTTAAAGGCTTGCGATCACTTGCTTGACCGTTTTAGCTGACTTTTCAAAGATTGCAGTGATGTCCGTGGTGACTCCTTGGCGTGTGGCGTGGTTTTCAGTAGTTGTGGGGAAAAGTTCGGATGGATCTGCAGTTTTCACTCTATAACTGCAGATATTTTAAAGCTGCCATAATCCAATTCAAATAACGTGCCAGCGCTCTTATAAATTCAGTTAATTGCACTCTCTAGTCTGGCTCTGCAAGAGCTGTATAGCTGGATCAGAACTCACTTTGTTTCTGTACATTCCAAGGTGTGAATCCCACGGGCTCCTGAACAGAAATCCAGGTCTTGGCAAAGCTTTGAGAATAACGCCAGTGAAACCAGCTGATGAGCCCTTCGCACAGTCATGTGTGTGATCTTCTTCAGGTCCGCAGGCTCTCTTGTTCTATGGAAAAGGAAAGCAAAGGGGTTCATCCCCGGAGATTCAGTTCATCTCAGCCCTGAGGGCCACGTGTCCTCTCATTACCCAGCCTGGGCTTATAGTTCTCCCCCTCCCTCCTTGCCACATGGCCAAGGGACCCAGCTCACCGCTATGCCATTGGCCATATTTCTGACTTGTGGTTTGTCCCTATTTCCCATTCCCTGGGCCCCTGCTGAGCTCTCTCCCTGTGGCTCTCTGTGGACTTAGTTGGTTCCTCTTCAGGTCTCAGCTTCAGTGCTCCCCAAGCCCCACAGAAAAAGGCTTTCCTGGCCCATCCAGGGAGGACCATGCCCTGCCGCTCTACTATCATGCTGTTTTTTTCTTAATTTTTTAAAAAATTTGAAATGATAATTGATTTACTGGAAGGTTACAAGTATAACACAGAGTCCCCATAGTCCTGCAGTTTCCCAGTGCTTGGTGCTCTCTGAAACGGTTTTGTTTGGTCGTCTCCCTTCCAATACATGAACGCAAGATATAAGGGCAGCTTTATCTGTGTCCTCTCTGAGATGCACAGGACTCAGAGATCCGAGCCTTCTGGAATAAAGCCATCTTCAAGAGGTGAGGGTTCTGGCAGTGTAGACAGAGGGAGCTGGCTCCAGGTGACATGAAGGGACTTGAAGAAGAAAGAACAGACTTTATTAAAAGAAGCCATTAGTTGCAGCAACTTGGATGGATTTAGAGTCGATCATACTCAGTGCTCTGTCACAGAAACAAAGAACAGCGTACCCTATGTTCTCACTCATAAGCAGACCTTGAACAATTATAATATTATAAGAAAGCGATTGGCAGTAGTGGGAAACTGTCAGGGGAAGGGGAATGGAATTGGCAGTCGAGGGAAACTGCTAGGGGAGGGAAGGGCACATCTTATCAGCAAGGGTAGCTGCATAATCAACGTTTGTATACTTAACCCTGAACTATACCCAGCATCTTTATAATTAAAAAAATTTTTTTAAAGCCATTAGATTTAGAGCCACTTGCTAGACTCTCCATCACCAGGTAGACAGTTAATAAATACTTTCCAAGTCAGGAAACAAGTGGGCAAACAACTGGACCAAGGAGCTGCAACTAAATAGTGGTAGAACTGGTACTGGTGCTGGTGGTGGGTATGTCTCACCCCAGAGTCCCTGCTGTACTGCCTCTGAGCTCACAGAAGACTATGATGAACTCAAGCCATGGAAGGAGGTCACTTTTCAAGGTCTCCACACTACCGCTGGCTGTCTCCCTGTAACCAGAAGGGCTTCCAGGGTCTTCCACTCCATCGACCTTCCACCTCCAGCCAACCCTCACAGATGTTTACAGGTGTGACCACCAGAACCAGCGTCTCTGCTTTCTCCATTGGAACCCTCATCTCTTGCAAAGGGGTTCATCCCTGGAGATTCAATTCATCTCAGCCCTGAGGACCATGTGTCCTCTCATAACTCAGCTTGGGCTTATAGTTCTCTCCCTCCCTCCTTGCCACATGGCCAAGGGACCCAGCTCACCACTATGCCATTGGCCATATTTCTGACTTTTGGTTTGTCCCTGTTCCTCATTCCCTGGGCCCTCAACCACAGAGAGTTTTAAACGCTTTTGTGACCAGCTTGAGAATTTTTCGAAGAGGCTGTGTCAGACAGTTAATACTGGAGTAGTAATCCTTTTGTAACCTGAATATAACTGCAGACTTCCACATCGAGCATGATAAAATGGTGTGGATTTAAAAGTATTTGGGGAACTGTAAAATGTCTAGGATTAAAATTTCAATACCATTTGTGCCCAATAAATGGGAACTCTTTAGTAACTTAAAACTGTGCTATTATGACTCAGGTCTGAAAATTATGAGTCCTGCTTGAAGAAATGGGAAGAACATGCGAGGAAATCTGGGCCCATCCTTCACCTTGAGGAATATACTGTGGTCATACCAAATAGCAGGAGCATGACCTCATAGGAGAGCAAGCCCAGAGAAATTACCGTATTTGTTAAGAAAGTGATACACTCTCCAGAAGAGAAAAATGTTATACTTTCCACTTGGATTGTTTATGGAAATGGGGCTAAATTGAACCTGTGTCGGTGTATTAACTGGTTCAACAGACAGGTCCCCAAGAAATAAGATCATATAATAGTTTATTGAATGACTTGATTTTTTTTTTTTTACATAAACCAGTCTAGTCAGTCTGAACTGGAAAATTAATTTTGTCTATAGAATCACTTACTAAAGCATATAAAATTAGACTCTGTAAGTACAGAGGAGAATTGGCATTGTATTTAACAGATTCGCTGGAACTTAAATAAATAGACTTAGTCTTAATACAGCTAAAGCCTTGAGACTTTTAATAGGGAGTGGATCTTAAGTATTAATTTGTCACTTCAAAAGTCACGTTTGTGCCTTTTAGTTGCTTATTGAAGGACTGAATTATATAGCTTGACTATGATAATAACCCAGCACGTGCTATAGGTCTTGAAGGCAAAAATTGACTCTTGTTTTCTTTAAGGTCCAAAATTTTAATGGTTGAATTGACAGAGAATTCATCAAATTTAACACTCATCATGACTTAATGGATTATATAGTGTTTCCCTGAGCTTACTCGACTTCCAAATATTTTCACTGTGTCATTTATATAATAAGCTTCTGATGCCAAACTCTTGCCGATGGGAATGAAAAATGGTGCTGTTTTTCTTTTTGATTTAGGGATGAGCTTATGGGACCAGAGAAGTGCTTATGAAGTCGTCAGTGCCTCTTTTCTGAATGGAGACTTCTGGATCCCAATAAAGAGCATCGACTCAAAGGTCAGTTCTTTTCTTTTTCTTTTTTACCCCCCACCGCCCTGTTTTGTGATTGCTGAAGTGCTAAAAATCACACTAACTGCACTGACATCCTTTTAGTCAAGTTTGTCTTTACCTATTTTAATAACTCTGTCTTTGTGGAAAGAAAGCTTTTTTCTTAAGAAGATAAAATGCAAACAAATTTTGATGTGGCAGTTCCGATGAGTGACTTAGCATTACTTGCATCTATTGAAAATTGTTTTTCAGACAAACACTAGGATTACAATTCCAGATATATAGCTTCTATGTTTGGCTTACTTGAGTGAGTGATGAGATTTTTCTATATTCATGTCTACTTAATCAACATTTTGGGTTTTTTAAATTGGTGATAGAAATATACTTATGCAACTTAAAGAATTGTGCAGTGGGTTTTATACAGTCTAAACTTTGCATACCCTGACATGTTTGATTTGAGCTTTTGATGATGTAAGAGACTAATATAAAAATAATTGAAATAATAGTGACTAAATTTAATATTTCGGTGAGTTTTATTTGCAAAATTGACATGACTTTCTTAAATTTCAGAACTTGTAGGAACAGTTGGAAAGTGATAAAATCTATAGAAACATGAGCTCTTTGGAGAGATCATGCAGATGGCTTTGTCCTTGTGTTATATGGAACTATTTTTAGATCATTTTTCATAATAGAAAACAGACTTTTTAAAGAACAGTTGAGATTGCGAAAATCCCCTGCAGTTTCCTGGAATGGGCCACCTTTATGTGAGGAATGATCAGCTGATTTACATCTAGAGAGCTTGCATTTGAAACTGAGCAATAAGAAAGGTTGGTGGTTTGATTAAAGGAGCCAAATGCCAAATCTTCACTCCTTAAAATATATCTGTTTCAATGGGGATTGTTACAAATGAATACACAAAGTACAAGTCAATATGGCGGTCTTGATATTTCCTGGAAGAAAAACTTAAGATATTAAAGACAATCTCATCATGCAATTGATTTGCAAAATTAGAAATAACACGATAGATTCAGAAAAAGAGGAGCGTACTGTTTTGTAAAGAAAGTCTGTTTAGAATATTTACAGGCACGAATAATATAAAAATACGCAACAATCTGAGGTTTCCTGGATGGTGGAAGCTATTACTGGAATGTTCTCTTGGGATAGAGTTGCCAGATTTAGCAATAAAGATATAGAATGCCTGGTTAAATTTTGATTTCAGGTGAGCAATGTATTTTATTTTTAGTATAAATATATTCCATGCAATATCTGGGCCATATACCTGAAATGGCCCAAATATTGTGGTTTACCTGAAATGCAAGTTTGGCTGGGTGTCCTGTCTTTCATCTGACAACCCTCTGGGGGCATAAAAGCAACAAGTTGCTGAGGGTTATGGGCTCACCCTTGGAGTGGACAGGTTCAAGTTTACTCTGCTTCTTGACATCCACCCAGCTTCCTCTTTCCTGCCCCCCAGGCGGACATCACGAGGAGTGGGAGGTGGAATCGGCGCATCTACTGCTGGCCAAGCTTCCTACCTGTCAATTGTGGGACATGAGCACCAGCTCTGTAGAAAACTAGGAAAAGCCATCATTGTTTGGTAGATGTCCCAAATCCTCTGAGATTCTACCTCCAGGAGTAGAACCATGTGGGTGGAAGTCCCATACCTTTTGTACTAAAATCCCTCGAGTTACTGACATTATGTAAGGGAATAGTCCCTAGGTGAGTTGGGAGCAGCATTTTATTGTAATACCATGGGGATTCTCCCAACATGTAGCTTATGGCATCAGCAGACGGCTCTATAATTACAACATATACTTGTACTTGGTGGGAATTGGCCAAAACCCTGCATGAAAAGGGTGCATATCAATGTCTGTGACGCATGTGTACATGTTTGCTGGAATTCTCCACGGGGTGGAATAGCAATGCCGGCTAGTGGTGTGCTTGTATCTGTCCTTGTTATCAACAGCAGTCAAGATTTTAAACTGCATCAACAAAGTGTATTTTCAAGTACACAAACCATACTCATGTTGGTGAATATTTTTACAGGACAACTATGCCGGTTGTACTTCAGAAGACAGACTTTTAGATTTGCTTCTTGCTCTCTGCTTCTTTCATTGAAGTCAATGTTTAATTGCGCACCCATGATGTGCTGGGTGCTAGGTGTGCCGTCAATGAAGAAGGCAGGCAAGCTGTCTGTCCCCTGCAACTTACATTCCACTGAGGAAGACGTCGATAAAATAAATTCAGATCGTGATAAGGGATAAGAGAGAAACAACAAAGTAGTTTAGAGGCCAACAGGGGAGATTCATTTTGATAAACTGGCCAGGAAAACCCTTTCTAAGAAGATGATAAGGTATTGAACCTTTTCAATGAGTTTCAAAGAGCCGGCCATGAGAAGATCAAGTGGTGAGAGTCTAGTGTGTAAGGAGGAGAAGAGGGTGGATGTGTCTGGATCATGGGAAATGACACAGACACACAGACTTGAGGTAATGTAGGAACAGCAGAGGCCAAAATTCCCCACAGGGCTCCTTCCACATGGGATCTTGCTGTAGAAATAGTAGCCGATAAAAAAAACATGCTTATCCTGAGAAGCTGACTATTGTGGACTTCTTTCTCTGATGGTTAAATATTTTTATTTAACATAACATTAATTTTCTGTAACTATTCCTCCCCAGAGGTGACATGGAGCACTCACAACCATGAAATGCGTTCCTGATTTATACAGAAACCCCTACCTCTATTTGTTTTTTTTTTTTTTTACTAGCATGAATTTTATTGTTCATATTGTGCAATAACAGTTTTAAATGCAATTATCAGAATATTTAACTCATCTAAGGAATCACTGAAATTACACAAATCATAGTTTGGGGCCTGTCCCTGGAGGATGCCTCGAACTGGCCAGAAGAGACAAACACAGCCCATTCTCAGGCATGGAACCAGCCTAGGGAACGCTTCTGGGACCAGGGACTGGGAGGGTGGGAGACTGGATAATCACAACAAGTACAGATCCTTACAGAGCCCTAGGGTCCCACTTGGATATGATGGGCCTTATAACTCACTAGGATGACCTTCTCGCAAGCTTTCTGACCTACATGCCCTGCTGGGGACAAGGTCTGGGGAAGTTGACAAATCTGTTGCCCCAACCTACAGCAGGCAGCAACCACCAAGGATCATGAAACCTCCATGAATGGATGGCTTAGTGCTGGAATGTGGGCTGGGCCAGGGGCTCACACCCACCAAGATGTGGGCTCCGCTCCGGTGCCCACCAGACAGGAAGTGCTGCTGACTTCCTGGAGCTCTTGTGCACCTGAGACGCTGTGAGTGTGCATGCTTAACCCCACTCCTTGCTTGGATCCCTGTCAGGGGCAGAAGTGGGGGAACAGGGTAGGAGAGGACTGGCAGGGGATGTGGGAATAGAAACGCCTACCTCTTAAGCATCGAGAACTGCCTCTCTCTCTGTCCTGGGTGGTTGCACAGGACTCCTCACTGCTGATCCCCTTCTGGGGCCCATGCTGATGTTCCATCCCAAGCCCAGTAGGCTGGAACTGGAGGTGCAGAGAGACAGTTGGGAATGCCATGGGGACCTGAGACTTGGATACTCTCATGCAGAAAAGGGACCTGAGACTCTGAGTCATGTCTTTTCGGGCTTTCCTCTGGATGACTTTCCAAAGTTGTCTTCCTAGATTTCATATTTACCTCCTCAATCCTGCTTGAGACCTTCAGAGGTGTCCCCATGTCCGCAGCATGAAGGCATGCTCTAGGCTTGGCATACAAAGCACATCACCGAGTGATCCAGACTCACTCGTCAATAACCTCCGCTCCACCCCATGGCCTGCACCCTCCATGCCCTCTCTCCCCATACCAGGGAGGTACTTTTATTCCTCCTATGACACAAGTGTTTGAGGCTGCCCTTGTGACCTACAGGCTGTACTCGTCCCGTAGTGCTTTGTCCCAAAGCACTTTGGGCTAAAAAGCAGATGAGTTCCTGGGGATTTCATCATTCATTACCAAATCTTGATGGCATGCCTGCTGAACCCTTGGTCCTGGAGCTGCCTATCTGCCCTGGTGGGTGGTCAGGAGAGACCTCTCTGTGGAGGGCGACCTCCGAGGGTGACCTCCGGGGGATGTGGAGATCTGTGGAAGGACATCTAGGCAGAGGAAGAGCAAGCAGAAGCCTGGGACTGAGGAAGGAGTCCAGATGAGGTAGGACTGCTATGAGAAGGTGCCTTGGGAATTGGAGTCGGGGGGTTTAGTGAGTTTCAACACAGAGCTCTGCCAGCTGTGCAAAGACCGCAGCATGCAGTCCAGAATGAAAACAAGGAGAGTGATGAGAAGGCTGGTGCAACCATCCAGGACGGAGAGCTCAAGCTCTGCTCATGTTCAGCAGTGAGAAGAGCACAGACTGGGGATATATTTTGAACGGAAAGTCAATTGGACTTGCCAGTGGATTGGAGATGTCAAGGATAAGCCCTGTGTTTTGGCCCTGGCTACACAGGTAGGAGGGGACGCCATTTTCAACACCCCCGAAGAGAAAGCACCCCTTGTTTGATTTGGTGTTTATCACATCCTTGACTTACCAAGGACACTGGTTCCCAGCCTGGCTGCATGTTAGAGTCACCCAGAAACTTTAATAAATAACAGTGTTTAACCTCTAGTTGTTGATAGTTAATTTTAATGGGTTTAAGGAAAGCCCAATCATCTTCCTTTAAAAAAAAATGCCACTAGGTAATTTTAATGAGCACACGAGGTATTTTTAATGAGCACACACTTGTGGAAATTGATGATTCGTACAACACCACAGTACTGGTCAACTTGATTCAGCTGATTTAGGCAAAAGTGCCATCAGGTTCTCTTTCTCTCTGAATGAGTTGTTAGTATGTCCTTTCTGAATCAAGAGTCAAGTTGTTCTGTCACTAATCTCATATACAGTGGAAAGAGTAGAGAGACAGGAAAGAACGTGGCCTTGTACTTATTAGAGAGCTTGCAGCTTTTTGTTTGCTTGCTGTTTTCTATAACACAGAGGTGAGCTTATCTGCTTTTCCTTCTTCTTAGGGTCATCAGAAGAATGAGAGATGAAACAATGGCTATAAAATACATCAGAAACTTAACCCCACTGCTTACATGTAAGGTGACACTGAAAGTTTAAAGTGTCTTTAGGGACCAGGCTCTAATTTCATGTCTTGAAAAAAAATCAACCCTGGAACCAGGGAAGATGTGTCAAAACGTGATTGATGGTGAGATGACCTCAGCTGAGCTCAGCCTTTAAATACTCCAGGAAATTTCCAATTTCCAGCTTTCTTGCATGAGAATGAAATTATAGAAATAGCATGTGAAGTGGAAAATAAAAGGCAAACCAATTAGAACATGAAACCAAAGCTTCCCTGCGCCTATGGCAGGTCTCAAATATCAAATATCAAATAGCAGCTAATTAAAACGGCAGAGGCCCATTCTGCTCCTACGTTTCCATTTGCTTTTGTTCCCAGCTGAGAAAACGGAGCCCTGCCTGCCGTCCCCATTCATTCCATTATGGCCAGACTTCCCAGAGGGCCAAGCCACACTCACTTGCTTATCCCCCCATCCCCCACCGCCCCCCCTACCTCCCCAAGCCCTCAGTGGCCGCGCCCATTCCTAGCACCTCATCAGAACCGCCTTTGTACCAACATCATAGGTGGCCTCCCGGCTGCCAAAGCAGTGCACACCTTTCCCTCTCTTACTTACCTTGACACTGACTCATGCTCCTCCTTCGAAATTTCCTCTTCTCGTGGCTCCTGAGACCCCAGTCTCTTGTTTTTTATCCTTACTCTTCATTCCTTTTCCTGGCTTTGTCCCTTCCCTCCTGGTCCCCTCTGAGTTCCTTCATGGCTCCACTTCTCACTAAGGGGAACACCCTTCACTCCTGGGATGTCCACCTGCACCCCCGGGGATCACATGAATAACCATGAATAACCCATGAATCACAGTGGCCACAAGACCTACCACACAGAGTCCCCGCTGTGCATGAAGTGCCGTGTCAGGCGTGTTACCTACGACAGCTTCCACATTTGTCACCTGTTATGCGCTGAGTGAAAATCCACATCTCTGACTCCACTTTGACCCCCTGCGGTCTGGTCATTTTCTTTCGAAAAATGACAGGCACCTTTAGCTGAAAGCTCCCAATTATCTCAAATCCACTGTGCCCCAAGGAAGACACTACCTCCCACTTAATTTAATCATCCCTAGAAGATAAGGTTGCTGCCTCCCTTCTCCCCTCGAATCATAAGGTTGGATGCATCTATTGACTCTCCTGGTCCAGTGCACCTGACGTGTGCTGCATCCTCTCTGTGCCCTCTGCCGCTCCTTAATTAATTAGTCTTCCTCGGCTCCATCCCATTCAATAAAGGGAGGCAGGGTGATCTAGCTAAAACACAGAGACAGGCTGCCATTTCCCGCTTTCCAGTTTTTCAGAAGCTCCTGATGACACCTGACTTCACAGCCAGGTTCCCTTGTATGATGCCCGTGGGGCATGACAACCTGGACCGTCTGGACCCTGGCGTCCCCGCTGCTACCCCTCAGCCACACAGCTGGTCAGCGGTGGCCTGTTATCACCATGCTTGACCTATGTGATGTGGTCCCCGCGTTCCTCAGTCCCCCTGAGTCCTACTCATTTTTGAAGCTCCAGCTTAAACAGCACTTTTCTCTTGTAAAACCCATCCCAAATTCCTGGTCCCCTGGCCAGATGTGTCTTGGCCCCAGCTTCATCCTAGTAAGTCATATGCATCTCTGTGATGAGTCATATCATGCACTTATTTAACTCACACAGAGTCCACTCATGGACATGGCAGGAGCAGACCCCGCAGAGTCACAACCTAAATGGCATAGATATTTACATCCCAGGATATCCCATTTGGAGCGTGTGACCAGAGTGGGCACGAGGAAGGAGCTACTCTTACTGTTTGCTTGGTTCCTTCTGCCTCTCACAAGGCAAGCTTCATACTCCCTTAGAGAAATTCCGGTTCTTTCCGCCAGATATCATGAGATAGCACAGCCCCTAAGACGAACCTACGCAACTGTGCTCAACCCAATAAACAACGCTCAATGCTTTGCAGAGAAGAAATGTTAAACTTGTATAACAGCATAGCAGCTGTAAGGTGTTTCAAAGATTGATCTTGACTCTGCCTCTGGTCTTATTTTATTTCTACCTTCTGTCCTGGCCCTAGACCCCAACGCTACATGGCTTGGGACTCAGCTTGATGGCACTAACGCATAGTATTGTTATTGTTAGTTTATAGATCCACTTCTCCCAGCCAGCCTCAGGGTGGCGGCCACAGTTTTATGCCCTTGTCCCTTGGTTCAAAGTTTGGCACCTAGTGGAGTGACTGCAGAACTTGGTTGGTTGACTCAGACTTCCCTGCTGCTGGGGTCCCAAGTCCCTCACTGCTATGGAGATGGCTGTGGCTGCTTTGCAACATGACATAGAACGGCACAGATAAAAGACAACATTTACACTTTCTTCTAGCACCAGATCATGCCTCGGGAGCTTCCCCATTTCTGTGGAGCGTTTACAAATCACTCTGCCTCCCTCAACTTTTTAGATGTTTTACACCTCCTTTTTGCAAGTATGGGTCCTTGAAAAACCATTTGAGGGCCTCTTCTAGCTTGGTAAGCTTGGTAGGATGTGACATTCTTCATTTGGGGGCCTGCTAATGTCTTACCTGAAATAAGTCCCCATGTGTGCGCCTCTGTTTCAGGAGCAGTGCTGCTATTCCACACAGGGGGGTTACATGGCCAGGCCTGTAGAGAAGATATCCCTCTCCTCCCAGGGATTGTCTGGATACTTGCAGGATTTCTGCAGGCTAGACAGCAGTGCCTCAAGTTTGACTGAGTACGCTCAAGGGTTAACATTTCTGACTTCAGAAACATCGAGGTTACGTTAGCTTACAAGCCAGCCCACAGTGTTGCCTCTTAAGTATATAATTCTACTAAAATACTTACTGTGGAGTAGATATCCTCATAAAGCACGCATAGTGGCTCGTAAGTTGGGACACCATTTCCAGATTGGGTCCTTGTCCCAGCCTGTCTTTTCACCCTCTGTGGTCACCCTTACCCTACTCCTTGCCTGACAATCCCCCGTGAAGCTCTGTCTGCCACACAGGAGGCAGTTTGGAAGCCTCCAATAATCCATTCAGCTGGGCCCACCTTTCTGGGGAGAGGATTTAGAGAGCAAAAACCTGGCACCCCTGTATCTGGGTCTGGGAAATTAACTGTTTTTAGAGCCGCTGCCATGTACAATGCAAAGAGAAGAACGGTAGAAATTGGAGCATGAGGAAATGGATTCTGATGCCCACATAACCTCTGCTGTGCCCCTCACCAGCCCTTGCTACGCCTTCGTTTCCTCACCGGTAAAGGAGATGGTGATGGTGACCTCGTGGCCTAACATACAGCCCTGAGTATGCTTGGCACTCCGCAAACGTCAACCCCTCTCTCCTTTCTCCTGCTCATTCTTCCCGTTCACACCATGGCAGGACTTCTCAGCCTGGTCCCCACTGCCCCACTGGATGGTTCTTTGCTGGGTGTGTAGAGGGAGGGGAACTGTCCCGTGCACGGTAGGATGTTTAGTGGCGTCCCCGTCTCCTCCGCCCAGCTGACGCCAATACCACCCCCTGAGTCATGACAACCCTGAATGTCTCCAGACATTACCAGATGTCCCCTGGGAGCAAAACTGCCCCTGGTTGAGAGCCACCACCCAATGGGGAACAGTGAGAAAGGTAAGAAAACTGGCAGGGAGAGTCTTCCCTTGACCTTGGATGGGGCTAGGGTTAGGCAAACATTTTCCGTGGAGAGCTAAATATATTCAGCTGTGGGGGTGACCCCTGGGTGATCCCTGTGTCAGCTACACAACTCTGCTGTTATTAGGGAAAAGCAACCACAGATAATAGGTAAGCCAATGAGTGTGGCTGTGTTTCTGTACAACTTATAAGTCTTGAAATTTCAATTCAATATGATTTTCTTGTGTCATGAAATCATCTTCTTCTAAAAAACAAAACAAAACAAAAAGACAATTAAAAAAATATTTTAAAACATGAAATCACTCTTAGCTCACTGACTGTCCCAAAACAGGCAGTGCACTGACTTTGGCCCAAGAGCCATAGTTTGCAACCCCTGGACTAGATGTTCCATATCCTCTTGCTAGATTCTCTTAGCAGCTCTCAAGGTGGATTCTGTCGTGCACATTTGTGTATAAGGATGCCCGAGCTCACAGAGGCAGAATGTCAAGCGAGAAGACGAGCCTCTGGGCCTGGGTCTGTCAGATTCCGAAGTCTAGTATTCTTTGCACAGTGCTCTCCTACCTTCCAGAAAAATCTTTAACCTTCTTTCCCTGGCCCATCTTATCAGGACTGGTTCATACATCTTGACTCCAGACAGCTGAGGTCACGGTTCAGAGGGCAGCCGTGGTGAGTACTCGTCGGTTCTCTCCCCCTCTCTGGGGGTCTTGCCCCTCCGAGGGAGTTCTGGCTTTCCTCAACAAGATGTGATCTTTCCCCCCCAGCTCCCTGCCAGGGTCTTTCCCATTCGCTGTTCCTTTTTGGCCAACACACAAAGAGGAGAAAGCAGGCCAAGGTATTGTGCTTGTTTCAACTGTGTGCCCTCACCACTCCCCTGAGGGAGCTTTCCATTCAGTCTAGGAGGGGCCCGTCCTTCCAACCCCACTCGCTGCCAGCTGGCCCATTTCTTGTGACCTCTCAGCCAGGCCTTTATATCATTAAAAGAAAAATGTCTTTATTGAATCAGGTCACTTTATTTCTGTGACTTTTCTCCCCCTTAAGCTTCTAGCATCATAATGGAACTGGGTCTTTTTTTTTTTTAATTATACTTTCAAACAACAGATTTGAATACTACTAGGAGATATAGGGGTTTACATTGTTTAAATAGGCAGAGACTAAAAATAGTCTTTCTTTATACTCATTGAGTAATATTTTGCACATTTGACTAGCATACAGGGTATATGGTTTAGCAATATTAAGAGAAAAGAAGTTTGATGAATTCGGTTTCCGTCGTTCATTTGTGCTAGGACATATGAGTGCCTGCTGCCTCTGAGACCCCAGGTCAAGTTTCCATGATTCGAGGATGAGTAAGACCCAGACCAGCCCTTGAGAAGCTCACAGATTATAGTTAATTTAAAGAAATACTTAATAAAGGATATGTGATTTTTTAAAATAAACAACTTATTTGAGAACAGTTTTAGATTTACTGAAAAATTGCAAAGACAGTACAGAGAATTTGTATTCAGTTTTCCCTGTTATTCACAATTACATTTGTATAGTACATCTGTAACAATTAATGATATAGAAAGTAAATTAGAGAGAGATAGGAGATTCACCTCCCCAAGGTAGGAGAGGGAAGCCAAAGCATAGAAAAACATGGCAGCCATAGTTCAAAGAGTCACATGACCGTACCAGAGTTTAGCAAAGCAATGGCCTATTATTCTGGTTTTGTTTTATTTTATTTACTTATTTTTTTATTATAAAGATGTGGGGTACAACTATATTTTACAATCTAACAAAAAAACAATTAATGATATATATATATTTTGTTTTGCTTTGTTTTCTAAGCTTGAAATCTTTCAATAGGAGACAGAGTATTCTTGGGATTGAGGTCATTTAGAAGAACACACAACTTCTAGAAAAGATGATGATTTAAAATCTTACTTTAAAGGGCTTATCTCCCCAAAAGAGATGTAAAGTATAAACATGTTGTACTTCATAATTTCATAACATGTGAAGGCCGAGGAAGGCTTCACCCATGTGTTTGCTATGGAATTTCTCTGAAGTTGCAACATAGAACCAGAGAGGAAGTTCCTTTATAGTTGTTCAGTAAACAGCTGTGATGGTGGTGAAGATGTTTTGGTCCAACCAACATTTATTGTTTTATATTTTATTTTATTTGTTTTTGCTTTTTCATATTTTATTTTAAAGGGGGTACAATTCAGGATTACAAGGTATACAAACGGACATCATGCAGGTAAAGTTTGGGCCTCCCTTTGGTCCCCACTTTGCCTGGTTTGGGATCAGGTGTCCTTACTGATGGTGTGTCCCTCCCCTCCTGGCAGTATCCTTCGACTACCAATTCCTTTCTTATAGAATTATGGTAAATGTTCAGGGTCTGCGTATGAGTGAGAACATGTGGTACTCTGTTCTTTGTTTCTGTGATAGATCACTGAGTATGATAGACTCTAAATCCATCCAAGTTGCTGTGAAGTCCATATGTTTGTCCTTCTTTATGACTACGTAATATTCCATTGTGTATATAAGTACTACATTCTTTTTATCCAGTTCAGTTTTGATGTGCAGCACTATTGCTTCCATGTTTTTGCTCTTGTGAATAGTGCTGCAATAAGCATGCGTGTGCAGGTATCTTTCTTGTAGAATGATTTGAGTTCCTCTGGGTATATTCCCAATAGGGGGATTGCTAGGTCACATGGAAAGTCAATGTCTAGTTCTTTTAGAAACTGCCACGCTGTTTTTCATAGTGGTTGAACTAGTGTACATTCTCACCAGCAGTGTAGAAGTATTCCCTTTTCTCAACATCCTCTCCAGCATCTGTTGTTTTTGGTTTATTAATGATGGCCATTCTTACCGGAGTTGAGGGTATCTCAATGGGGTTTTGATTTGCATTTCTCTTATGATTAGTGAGGCTGAGCATTTTTTATGTATCTGTTGACTGCCCTATATCTTCTTTTGAGAAGTGTCTATTCCTGTCATTTGCCCACTTTTTAATGGAGCTGTTTGTTTTTTCTTTTGGCATGTTTGAGTTTCTTGTAGATCCTGGATGTCAGGCCTTTGTCAGATATACAGTTGGCAAATGTTTATTCCCAGTCTGTGGCTGTCTACCCACTCTTTTGATGGTTGCTTTGCAAAGCTTTTCAGTTTGATGAGGTCCTACTTGTCTATCTTATCTCTTATGGCATGGACACCTGGGGTTTTGATCAGGCATTGGTTGCCTACTCCGATTTCTGTAAGGGTATCTCCTGTGTTTTCTAAGATTCTTACGGTTTGAGGGTTTATGTTTGGGTCTTTGATCCATTTAGAGTTGATTTTTGTGTATGGTGATAGGTAGGGGTCCTGTTTCAATCTTCTGCATGTGTTTAGCCAGTCTTCCCAGTACCATTTACTGAATAGGTTCTCCTCTCCCCAGTGGTTGTTGTGGGAGGCTTTGTCAAAGATGAGTTGGTTGAAGAATTGAGGTTTTGCTTCCAGAATCTCCATCCCGTTCCATTGGTCCATATGCCTGTTCTTGTACCAATACCAGGCTGTTTTGGTTATTGTAGCCTTGTAGTAAAGTTCCAAGTCTGCAAGTGTGATACCTCCTGCTTTGTTTCTTTTGCTAAGGATTGTTTTGGCTATTCTTGTCATCTATATTTCCATATGAATTTCTGTATTGTCATTTCCAGGTCTGAGAAGAATGATGTTGATCATTTTTATTGCATTAAATCTGTAGGTTGTGTCCAATCAAAATTTCAAGCTCAGATTTTTTTAATCCCCCATTCTTTCCTTTAAAAGTGAGAAATATTTTTAAACCTATCCTAAAAGTGCCTGTAGCCAAGTATGTAAAAATCAAGTTAAAATAGCACCATTGTGTGGTTTTCTTGTGTGCTTGAGTCAGAGTCTCACTCTGTCATCCAGGCTGAGTGCAGTGTCACGATTATGGCTCACTGTAGCCTCAACCTCCTGGGCTCAGGTGATCCTGAGTAGCTGGGTCTACAGGTGTGCTACCATGCCTGGCTAATATTTTGATTTATGGTAGCGATGAGCTCTAGCCATGTTGCCCAGGCTGATATCAAACTCCTGGGCTCAAATGATCATCCCTTTTTGTCCTCCCAAAGTGCTGGGATTACAAGCGTGAGCCAGCCTGGATACAGTGCCATTGGGGAACTACAATATATGCCTGTGTAGAGAGCTGCTATGGAAAGGTTTTCCTTTCGTATGGACTTAATATGCTTTAGATCCTCTCATGTCTTGCACTGTATCTCTGTAAACATAAAGCGTACGTTGTTGGTGGGACACACCCGTGTTTGACCACAGTTTTTCATTACCACCTGCTTAAGAGAACACTTACATAAATTTAAGTTTAATTTCTCCTTACCAAGTCAACTTGAACACTAAGGAATAAGATTTCGTTGGGTCAGGTTAAGCTTCAAAGGAAAATAGCCTTTGTAACATTTAAGAATGTTCATCTAATATCTAGTAGTTTTCACCCCCTTCCTGAGTGCCAATTTTTGCCCCTTTGAGGGCAAAAAAAAATATCCACCCCTGCTGATGGTGCATGGTGGCCACCACACTTCATTGGACAAAAAGACCTGCACATCTCCCAAGACTACATGTATTTACCAGAAATCTGCCAATAAGAGATTTGGGGCAGGGAAAAATGAAAGTTGATCACCACCCTCCCTATTCCCCAAGACTGCTCCTGCTAGATTCTTAAAAAATAAGCTTTTTCCTATAAGAGCAGTTTGAGATTTACAGAAAGATTTGCAAAGATAGAACAGAGTTCCCACATAGTTCATACCCAGTTTCCCCCATTATTATGTTTGTCACCATGAATGGGCTCATCAGGATAGATTGTTATTAGCTAACATCCATACCTTATTCACACTTCCTTAGCCTTCTCCTAGCGTCCAGTTCTCATCTCAGAATCCCTTCCGGGACCCCATGTTACACTTAGTCTCGTGTCTCCTCAGGCTCCTCCTGGCTGTGATGGCTTTTTAGTCTTTCTTTGTTCTTGATGACCTTGTCAGTTTTGAGGAGTGGTTTCAGGTAGGGGGCAGACTGTTCCCCAGCTGAGAGTCTGCTGTTTTCTTCATGGTTGGACTGGGCTCATCTGTTACTGGGAGAAGACCACAAAGATAAATTGCCCATCTTGTTGGAGCAAATTCTTGTGACCTGTCACTTCAGCAACTGCTGAAACTCAGGTTTCTCCATGATAGAGTTCCTCTTTTCCCCGCTCCATGCCATGTTCTTTGGAAGAAAGTCACTGCGTATCCCATACTTAAGGAGAAGCAGGTTACGTGCCACCTCCTGGAGAGAGAAGTAGCCTCATAAATTATTTGGAATTCTTGTGCATGTGAGATTTGTCTATGCTCCTTATTTATTTGTGTATTTAATCATGTATTTATATCAGTATAGTCTCACAGGTATTTATTTTAGAAAATACATGTGTGTTTGCTCTTGGTAGATTTTAAAGGAACAAATTTCTTTTTTTTTTGGAGTCAGAGTTTCACTTTGTTGCCCAGACTGGAGTGCAGTGGCACGCTCATGGCCACTTGACCTGCTGGGCCGGTGATCCTTCCACCTCAGCCTTCCAAGTAACTGGAACCACAGGCATGTGCCACCATGCCTGGCTAATTTTTTTTTTTATTTATTTATTGTAGAGGGGAGGTCTCACCAAGTTGCCCAGGCTGGTCTGGAACCTTGGGCTCAGGCAGTCCTCTCACCTCAGCCTCCCAAAGTGTTGGGATTACAGGTGTGAGCTACCACGCCTGGCCAAAGAACAAATTTCAATTGTGGTATCATGGCTGAGGCACACCATATCTTCTCATGTAATTAATTAAGAAATAGTATACAAGAAAATATACCAGAAATTTGGCTCTTTACGGGTGTATCTATGGAGGAAAAAAAAGAGAATAACTATGTCTAATAAATTAAATCAATTTTTGAAAATCAAGCCTCATTATTAAGTTTTATTCCCTAAAAAAGTTACTTTTAAAAATTAATTCCCAGCTCTTTAGCATTTGACCTACCTCTGACATTTCACATTTCCTGAGTTGATCCATGCCTCAAGGCTGCCTTTCTGCTAATTACTTGAAATTAATCTGGCTTTTTTCTAAAAGCGGCACACTAAAAGATTTCATTCAGCGGGCATAACCACTGTCGTATGCAATCTTTACTCAGTAAAGGTATTCAGGTTCCTTTTTTGCTTGAACCAACTAATTTTCCAAGTATACAATTTAAAGATTTGATCATAAACCCAAAGCAGAATGGGTGAGAGCACAAAGATAATGAGACCAGGGTTCTAGACTGTGTCTCTGTGAGAATTTCCTGTTTTCCATGGGCACCATTAGTTTGGCTTTCTTCCTTGACCTCACCTGGTACATCCTGCCCTAGCAGGTATCTCCTGAGGGATATCTGTGAAGAGATGTGGATGGATCAGCCCAAATTTGGAAACATCACATGTACAATAGTTCCCATCACTGATGTACTAGCTGTATCTCTATATGTAGGCACATAGTTTACATGTTTCTCATATAAACTATGATTTTCTTTTTTAAAAAATTTTTATTTTGAAGATGTAGGATACAATTCAGGGTTAGATATACAAATGTTCATTATGCAGGTACCTTGTTGATGAAGCGTGTCCTTCCTCCCCTGGCAGTTTCCCCACTACTGCCGATCCCTTTCTTATAGTGCTATGATAATTGTTCAAGTTCTACATATGAGCGAGAACGTGTGGTACTCAGTTCTTTGTTTCTGTGAAAGATCACTCAGTATTATAGACTCTAAGTCCATCCAAGTTGCTGCAAAGTTCATAACTTTGTCCTTCCTTATGGCCGCGTAATATTCCATCGTGTATATGTACCACATTCTTTTTATCCAGTCTTCTTTTGATGGGCAACACAGTTGGTTCCGTGTTTTTGCTATTGTAAATAATGCTCCAATAAACACGCGTTAATTATGATTTTCAAGCTTCAGTCACCCATGCTGATTAATTTAACCTAATTATAGAAGCAACCACACTTAATAGCTTACACATGCTTGATGTACTTACTGATGCATTTGTCTGTTGTTGGGAAAACATACCAGTTGAAAAATGCTTTTTTAGACCTTCAACAATTTCTCTATTCTATCCATCCAGTAGATGTTCATTGAATACCCCATCGGTGTGTCCATATATAGTTCTACAAATTGAATCCTAGGTGACTCTAGGCACTGAGGTCCATTCGATTCTTACAGCTGAGTGATAGAAAATCTGCTCAGCTTCTGAGAGTGGTGACTCTGCCTAGGATCCAGGTACCATTTAATGAATTCTGTCTAGAGTTTTGAGGAAGAAAATAGTCCCAATCAGAGATTACTTTTCTATTGAGTTATTTCTGTATATTCATTTAACAAACATGTATTTATTGGGAATCCACTATGTGCCAGGCACTGTGCTAGGTGTTAGAGATATTTTTCCCTTTTAAAAACGCACAAAAACTGGTCATTTCATTTCAGAGCTTCTTTGCAGCTTGCATAAACAGAACTCTTGGAAATGTGAACTCCTCCTGCAATACAAACATAAGGAAGAGTTAAGAGCCCACCAGGGGTAGAGAATTCTATCATATCTCCTTTGAAATCCAGCTCCTTCTTTTATAGTTCAAAACAAGACCACGGGGGCATATAGTCTCTGATCGTGCCTATTCAGCTAATAGGAATGTGTTTGCATTGCCAAAAGTTATTGCTGGTTTTAGTGTTCTTTGACACAGGCAAATCTCCTAAGAGGACTTCGTGGGAATGCATCAGATCTCTGGGAGCTGTCGGTGGAGCAGACACTGGCTGACTGTGTCTGTGTCTTTGCTTATGCAGAGCACCAGGACTGGACGTTTGCCATCCTGCCATTTTCATGTCTGGGGCGGCTTTGGAAAAGTGAGGACTCACAGACTTAGAGACCTCTTTGCCTTGCAGTCTTGAGTAAGGAGAGAAGGGAGCTTTAGAAGGCTGATCTGCAAAACGGTCTCCGGGGAGTTCCAGGGGCTGAGTTTTCCAGCCTGCTGCTTCATTGGCAGGTACTGCGCCTCGTCTGGTTCAGTCTGGAAGCGTTTCTGGGAAGGCAGCTGCCACGGGGAACGCCTGTGATGGGCAAAACACAAACTGCTCATCCCCTGAGTTCCAAGGATTAGACTAATATTCTGATTGTCATACCACATACTTCAGTCGCCCAGACAGGGTTAGAAGAAGCCATCAGTTGGCAAGGAGAGAAACAGTGTTCTTAAGTCAAATAGGAAATGTTGGATGCGTTTTTGTTGGTTCTAACAGACAGGAACACGGAGGCGTTCACTTGGCACCAGCAGGCATTACGAGGAAAGAGCTGGCGAGCAGAGTTGGCAGGTGGAGAAACGAGTTGGAGAAGCTTTAAAGATCTTTTCCTATAAAATAAATGTCCAGAAGCTGTGGAAACGTACGTCTTTAGTTAAGTAAATACCCTCAAAGACAACACATGTACATTTTTCAGTGAAACCTGACCAGTTATGACTGCCATATTTTCAGATTCCAAGAATTTCAGCACACATAGAATTGGCCTAACGTACTCATTAACCTCAGAGGCAACTCCTTTCAAGAAATTCCTACGGCCATGACAGCAAATTAGTTTAACTGTTTTATTTGAAGCAGCAAAGCCTGGAGCCGTATACTTAGAATTTCCTTGCTCTGATCGCTGGTTCAATGGGAAGGAATGTTAATTGAGTTACAAGTCCTACTTCTGAACAAACTGAGGCAGGCGACTAAAACCCCCACTTTGTCCCTTCCTCTCCCATAGAAACGATCATAGGGGGCCGGTTTTGAACCAAACTCTGAGTGGCAAGTGGCAGTTCTCGGTTTATTTTTTTTACAAATGACTACTCAGTACCCGTGAGCAGATAGATAAGATACTAGCAGGATTTTGGCTTGGGGTGAAGAGTTTTTAGATTGTGAGGCCTTGAATGTCATGCTGGGCGGTTAGTACTTCTGAAGACAATGGAAAATCACTCGAGGTTTCTGAAAAGTCAAGTGACGTTTTGAGGCTGTAGTTTTAAAAGAGGTTTAAAACAGAGTATTGTTGAAAATGTGACTATAAACAGTGAGCTCGTGGGCAAATCTTTTGTCCCACAAATGTCCATGTTGTAGCCCTTCATGGATTCAGGTATGTCACATTGATGAGCGGAGTGTACTCCCCAAATTTGTCCCAAATGCAAAGCAGAATGTATGGCCCCATTGAGGCGATTTTCTGAACAGAAGTCAGACTCTGGCCTGAAGCCTGAGCAACCCTTCCCTATTCTATCTGCACTGAAACTCCCTTTCGGATATCCCTACCGCCTTGTCCTGACTCCATGCTCCAGGTGTTTTCCACTTGGTGTGAGGGTTTTTCCAACGCCAACCAGTTCTCCAACTCTGGACACCAGTTGGGTGTCCTGTGATTCAATTATGTCGCTACCTGGAGTTAGCACAGACCCCGCAAGACTGAAGGGCTCACAAGATGCCTTCACTTCAGATACCAATTGCAAAAAGTGAGCCCCTAGTTTGCTCATTCTTCTGTCTCAGGCGGCTACAAATCAAGGGGCCTCACGACCCCCCTTGTCGGGTTCAATAACTTACCATGAAGGCTCACAGAACTCACTTATTTGCTTAACGCTTGCTGCGTGATTAACAAAAGATACGACAAAGGATACCGATAACAGTCAGTTGAAGAGGTACACAAAGTGAGGTCCAGAAGTGTCCTGAACACAGGAGCTTCTGTCCCCATGGAGCTGGATGTGCCACCCTCCTGCTATGTGGATGTGTTCACCAGCCCAGAGGCTCTCTGAATCTCATCTTTTAGGGATTTTTATGAAAGCTTCATGGCTTTGGCATGACTGATTATTAACTTCACCTTTTGATCCCTCCCTGGAGTATGGAGGTGGGACTGGAAGTTCCAAGCCTGTAATCATGGCTTAGTCTTTGTGGTGACCAGCCCCTATCCAGGAACCCACCAGGAGTCACCTCTTTAAAACAAAAGATGCTCCCATCATCACCCAGAAAATTCCAAGGGTTTTAGGAGCTCTGGCTCCCCCTCTGGCTTTTGTCCAGAAAAGCTCTGAGGACTATAATTTCCCAGTGTTTTGCCTTAAGCATTGTGCAATTTTCTTTTCTTTTCCTTTTTTTTTTTACTGTTTTTGGAGAATGTGTTGAGATAGAATAACACTCCTCTCCCAGGTCTCTCCAGTTATACTTTTGCATTCATTCAGCAAACCTGGGTGGGATATGGGGTTGCCAGATAAAATACAGGATGCCTCGGTGAATTTTAATTTCAGACGAACTATGGGTCATTTTTTAGTATACATGTATCTCATGCAATATGTGCACGTGTGTGTGTGTGTGTGTGTGTGTGTGTGTGTCGTGTGTGTGTGTGTGTGTGTGTGCAATGAGGGGGACCCATAACCCACTGGGGGGATAGGCAGGGACTTAATATTTCAGGAGCACAGCTCAGAGGAGACTTCCTGGAGGTTTCACCTTGCACTGAAACTTAGTGAAGACTGGCAGTCTCTAAATGCAGGAGACTTGTTCCCTACATCTGTAGCACTCACTGTATCACCTTACCCCGTAAATGCTCAGTAGAAATGAATTTTTCCTCTCAAAGGGCGCAAGTTCATATTTTGGCCCCATTCTCACCAAACAGGTGCGCGAGGATGTTAATAATTTTCCTGAGCAGGTGTTCGTCTGCATTCGAGTTTCACTGCTTGTATTTCCTGAGTATGTTTTTTTAGACCTTCCCATTGATGATAAGACTGGCTTCCTAAACCGTGAGAGTTTAAACCATTAAAAACAGTACAGTGATATTTACATGTTTGCTGGAGTTAGCACCCCATTTGTTACCCCTGCACCTGCCTGCCTTTCGGCCGCTGCCTCGGCCACCAGACTTCTCAGAGGCAGCTGATTGCTGAGTGTCTGCTTTGTACCATGGGTTTGCTGGGTACCTGTCGCGGCCTGGTTCTACCTGACCACTCGCTTGGCACGTCTTTTGGCAAAGTCAGCGGTGACCTTGGTAAATTCCTCGCCCTTCTCGGTCTCTGGGGTTTCTAACTTCTTGGCATTTGCAGTTATCATCTCTTTTTCTTCCTGCCAACTGCTGCCCTGGATTTTTTGGTCCCAGGTCTTTCCTTGTTCTCCTCCTACCTCTTTGACCACTTTCCCCACTCCCGTCCTCTGCTACCAGACCTTTAAATTTACAAAATTCACAAGGTTGTATCTTCTGTCTCCTTTCTTTTCACTGCGTTCTCTCTCTCTAGAGAGACAGAGCTCGTGGGCAAATCTTTTGTCCTAAAGACGTCCGTGCTGTAGCTCTTCGTTGATTCAGGTATGTCGCATTGATTCGGGTATGTCGCATTGATTCAGGTATGTCGCATTGATTCGGGTATGTCGCATTGATGAGTGGAGTGTGCTTCCCAAATTTGTCCCAAAGGCAGAGCAGAATGTATAGCCCCATTGAGGTGACTTTCTAAAGTCAGACTTTGGCCTAAAGCCCTAGTTCCTCCTGCCCTATTCTATCTGGACTGATGCTCCCTTTAGGCTCTTTTAGAATACTCCAAGATTTCAGCTATCATTTCCGTTAACATAACACAAAATCTTTACCTCTGTCTCGGATCTTTTACGAGGTTCAAGTCTGTATTTACAACATCTGAGATCATCTCGATCTGGATATTATACCCTTCTTTCTAGCTGCTGTCCCCCCAGACTGCATTTCTTTGCTTCTCCTCCAAAGCTCGGTGGCTCATTGATGTCCATATTTGCATTGTGACCCAGCCAGCTCCTAAACAGTTCTCCCCACTCAGTGCGATGCCGCAGGAGCACATTCATGTTATCTAGCGCCTATGGGCCAAACTCACCATTCTAGCCTTTTTCTTGGAATAAACTCTGGCTGAGGATGATGATACATTGTTGAGAATTACCTAATAAATAAACAGACAGTTACCAGAGACAGAAGCCGAACTGAAGCCTGCTTGTGTTAAATTGTGTGTGTGTGTGTGTGTGTGTGTTTATAATACTGAAAAGTCCGGGGGCATCTCAGGGTTTCAAACGTAATAGACTCCAGGAACTCAACCAACTTCCCCAAGACTGGGCTATGTTCTCTTTTCGACTCTGTTCATAGTGGCAAGATAGCCTCCAATAGCTAGAATCCTATATCCTTTTCTCAGCAACCTCCGTTGCAAAAATTCTCTCCTCCATGATGTGAATAAAAGTTCTCATATCTAATCTCTGAGAGCTAATTTAGGTCCTGTGGCCCCATTTGAAATAATCAGTATAGCTAAAAGATGTGGAATACAGTGACTGGCCGAGCCTGGGCTGTGAGTCTACCCTTGACACTGGGAGGAAGAGGGAGTCTGTCAAAATTATAAGGACTAGGTGTGAGAGTGGTGGTTCCTCAAAAGATCCCTGGGTTCTGGGACTGTATAAGAGGTGACTATAAGCCCAGCAGACAAAAGAGGCAGTTGTACAAATGCATCTCTCTGGTCATCCCAGAAGAGGCTTCATGACAGCTGATGCATACATCATTCCTGGACTGATAGGTGATAAGATCTGACCTTCAGCCATGGATATAATATTAAAGGGACTTCAACACGTCACAGCTGTTTCTTGCAGTTGCTAACTATGAGATGATAATGTTTCTTATCTGAGATTAGATGTTTAGTTGTCTTGAACTACAAAGCACACCAGGCATCAGCCAATTTGCAGAGAATATTTTAAAACTTCTAGAATATAGTTTGAGGGCATTTCCTCAAAGAGAAACTCAAGATGTGAAAAGATAGTTAAAACACTGCTTACTCAAAGCTTGAGTTAATTTTAAACAGTGGTTGTGTAGAAGTTTGCTTGTGTGCCATCTATTAACATTGTTAAGTAAGTCTGTAGTGAAAGCAAGATTTCCATGGGGATGGTTAAAGTAGTGAAAACTTGTGTTGAAAGCTTCCTTGACAAAGTAATATAAATGTACATATAAGTTCTGGCATAGTTTAGAAGGCTAGGGTACTGGTTGAAAAAGGTAGAGTGAAATATGCCACACTTTCCTGGTAGTTTGAGAGACGAAGTCCAGCTGGAGAGACGGGGCTTGCAGCAAACATGACTAGTCTCCCCCTCATGCCTGATTTTAAGGATGTGTGAGTAAGGAAGATAAAGAGTGGGCTTCTAATCTCCAAAAGGTAGAACTGGAGCTCTTCTGCAGTATTTTGGGGCTAAAAGACAGAGACCTTCCAGACCTGAATCAAAAGTCTTAGGAGGGTCACTCTCAAGGAATAAGCACTAGCCAGAGGTAGACTGAGTCTTCTAAAGGTGCAACCCAGCTCTGACCCAGTTTAATTCCTGACAAGTAAGAGACTGATTGTATCAGTTCAATCTGCCTACAGATGAAGGTCTACTTTCTGGTGGGAAAATCATCTGGAGCCTTTATGGTATTTTATACAGAATGTCTGGCATGAAATAAAAAGTAACTAGACATGTTTTTTTAAAAAAACAAAACAGGCAGGAAACTGTGACTGACAATCAAGAGAGAAAAAAATACAATAAAAGCAAAGCCACCAATAATACAGATATTGGAATTAGTTAAGGATTTAAAAATAATTGTAATTGGTATGGTAAAAAAAAATGTCTGAAATGGAGAAAAACATGCAGAATTTCAATAATGACCTGAGTTTTACAAAATCAAATGAACATTATATAAATGAATAATGCAGTATCTAAAATTAAGCACTCATTAGAATGAAAACAGAAGCTGTTAGCAATAATAAGCTTGAAACAGATCAATAGACAAAAATGAAACACAGAGGGGAAAATGAATGGAAAGTAAGAATAGAACAGCATGCAAATTACATGGAACAGTGAAAAGTCTTATCTGTAATTGAAATCCTATAAGGAAAGGAAAGACAGACTGGGGCAGAAGCAATATCTAAAGAGTTAATGGCTGAGAAATTTTCAAAAGTGATGAGAAGCAGTCAACTCATACTTCCAAGTTCAGTGAAAACCAATGAGAATAAATATAAAGAAAACCTCATCTGAGCCCATGATAATCAAATTGTGTATAATCAAAGTCCAAGAGATGTCTTTAAAACATTCAGAGTTAAAAAGAGAGCAAAGTTTGCTTTCAAAGGAGCAAAGTTCAGACTGGTAGCTGACTTTTCAAAAAAAACTTGATAGCCAAAAGAAAGCAAAGATATCGTGAAAAGGTAGAAAGTAAGGAAAATTCACCTGGAATTCAAACTCACTGAAGATGTTCTTTAAAAATGCAGGAGGAATAAAAATGTTTAAAGACACCCCCCCCCAAAATGGTGACAAAAGTTTTTGCTAACAGACTTAACCTATAAGAACTATGAAGGGAATTTCCTTTAGGTTGAAATAAGATGATCCCAGATGGAAGCAGAAAGATTATGAGGAAGTAAACATGTTGGTAAATATAATAGTATTGACTTTTTGAAACAATAGTAAGATATTTGGGGATTTACAATATATTTAGAAGTGAAGTATATGAGTATCACAAAGGGAGGAACAAATGGTGTAAAACTGTTATAACATTTTCGATTGTTTTGAAGACAGTAAAGTACTAAGGTAAGGTACACTGTAATAAGTCTGCATTCTTATTTTGATCTCCAAAGTAGGCACTAAAGGGATAACACAATAATACATAAGAAAGTATTAGAGGAGAAAGATGGAATAATGAAAACACACAATTCATTTTTTTAAAGGAAAGGAAGAATAAAAGAACTAAGTGGCAGTAAACAGTAAACAAGTGGAAGGATGGTAGACTTAAACCCAGCTGTTAGTAATTATAGTAAAGTGGACAAATTACAAAACAAGATTATCAGATGGGATTAAAAAACTAAAACCAAACTTCCTATATGTTGTTTACAAGAAAGATGCTTTAAATGTCAATACATACAAAAATGCTATTATATATAAATTTCTACAAAAATAAAGCACAAGGATTGATGCAAAAACTAGTCAAAGTAAAGCTGGCCAGCTGTAACAATATCAAATAAGTCAATTTAAGACAAAAATTATGATTAGAAATGAATAGGGACATCACATAATGGGTCAATTAACCTGGCCATAATTCTATTTAGAATAATTTTCCTTTAATCTGAAACCCTTCCTTTACAGTATTGTCAAAGTATAGCCCACAAAAATTTGTAGAACTAAAAACAGTGATAGATAAAATCGTATCATAATGAAGACTTTTGTAAAAATAAAATCTGAAGTAAAACAAAAAGCAATATAGGCATCTATTTTAAGTGTACAGTTTAATGAATTTTGGCAAATATATGTACTCATGTAACCATCACTCAAATCAAGATATCAAATATTTTTATCAACCCAAAACATTTCTTCATAGTCAGTTCCTTTGCAGTAAGGATCTGCTATCAACTCTGACACTAGGTAATCATTAATCTTTTTTTTTAATCACTGAAGATTAAATTTTTCTCTTCTAGAAATTCATATACATGGAATCTTACAATTTGTACTCTTTGGTGTCTGGTTCCTTTTGATTTGCATAATGCTTAAAAATTTATTTGTGTTTGTGGTATCAGTAGCCCATTTCTTGTTATTGCTAAGTAATCGTAACTCATTATTGAATATATACCTGTTTGTATATGCAGTCACCTGTTGATGGACATTTGGGTTGATTCAAGTTTTGAGCTATGAAGAATATAAGTGTTATTAACATCCAGTATCTACGAGGAACTCACATGCTGAGAGGAAAAAAAAAACATTAAAAACAAACATTAGCCTCATTAAAGAGTGAACAAAAGACTTGAACAGACACTTCTCAAAAGAAAACATACAGGCAGTCAACAGACACTTGAAAAAGTGCTCAGCCTCACTCATCGTCAGAGAAATGCACATCAAAACCACATTGAGATACCACCTAACCCCAGTAAGAATGGCCACCATTAATAAAACAAACAACAGATGCTGGTGTGGATTTGGAGAAAAGGGAACACTTCTACACTGCTGGTGGGAATGCAAACTAGTTCAACCTCTATGGAAAACAGTGGCGATTTCTGAAAGAACTAGACATTGACCTTCCCTACGACTCAGCAGTCCCCCTACTGGGAATATACCCAGGGGAATTCAAGTCATTCTACCGAAAAGATGCCCGCACATGCATGTTTATTACAGCTCTTTTCACAATAGCAGAAAACATGGAACCAACCATGCCGCCCATCGAAGCTGGACTGGATTAAAAAAATGTGGTACATATACACAATGGAATATTATTCAGCCATAAAGAAGGACCAACATATGGACTTCATAGCAACATGGATGGATTTAGAGTCTGTCATACTCAGTGATCTATCATAGAAAGAAAGAACTGAGTACCTCATGCTTTCACTCATAAGCTGACCCTGAACATTTACCATGATACTGTAAGAAAGGGATTGGCAATAGTGGGATACTGGAAGTGTGTGGGGAGGCACATAACATCAATAAGGAATAAGGGTACCTAATCTCAAACCAGGCAAAGTGGGGACCAAGAGGAGGCCCAAATTTTACCTGTACATTGATCACTTGTATACCTAATCCTGAATCGTACCCCACATCTTTTAAATAAATAAATACATAGAGAAGAAAGAATATAAACGTTATAATTAACCCCATATAAGTTATTGTGTGCATCCATATTTTTATTCCCCTTGGGAAAATACCCAGGAGTGGAATTTCTGTTTCAAGTGGTAAGTATATGTTCATCTTTCTAAGAAGTCAAACTGGCCGGGCCTGGTGGCTCAGCCTGTAATCCCAGCACTTTGGGAGGCCAAGGTGAGAGGATTGCCTGAGCCTGCAGATTCGAGACCAGCCTGGGCAACTTGGCAAGACCTCGTCTCTACGATAAAAAAAAAAAAATTAGCTGAGCATGGTAGAGCACATCTGTAGTTCCAGCTACTTGGAAAGCTGGGGCAGAAGGATTGCTGGAGCCCAGGAGGTTGACACTGGGGTGGCTGTGAGTGTGCCACTGCACTCCAACCTGGGCAATGGAGTGAGACTCTAACTCAAAAAAAGAAAGAAAATTATTTTCTAAAGTGTTGTACAATTTTACTTTCCCACCAGAAATGTGTCTGTGTTCTAGTTGTTCCCACCTTCACCAACACTTGGTATGACCAGGTTTTTAGAGTCTCTATATTTTACTGAATGGTTATTGGTTTACTGAATGAGTATTGGTATCTCATTGTTGTTTTAGTTCAGTTTCTTGATACCTAGTGAGGTTGACCAGGATTACATGCACTTATTGGTAATTTGAAAAAAAATATATATGTAGATATATAGAGATATATACATATATTTGATTTTTGCATTTTAAATAAGTTATTTTTACTCTTATTAAGGGGTTGATAGTTCTCTATATATTCTGTATACAAGTTCTTTGTAGTCCAAATATTTTCTCCCACTATGTTACTTAACTTTATATTTTCTTAATTATGTCTTTTGATTAGCAGAATATTTAAAATTTGAAGTCCAATTTATCAAATAATATTTCATTTTCCATACTATATCACTTTCTGCCCTTTAACTTTTAATCTGTATGCATTTTTAATATTTAAAATAGGTTTCTTGCTCACAATACGTAGTTAAGTTTTGCTTTTTCACTGTCTGATCACCTCTGTCTTTTATTTTGGAATGTTTAGACCATTTATATTTAATGTAATTGATATGGTTGGCTTTATTGAAGTGGTTGCTATTTATTTTCTACTTTTCTATCTCTGGGTAGCTTTTTTTAGAATTTTTTCCCTATCTTGTTTTAAATTTTTGTTTTATTTTTAGTATTCCTATTTTCTATACTATTGGTTTCTTTTTTTTAATTTTAGAGTTTTGGGGTATATGTGAGGATTTGCTACATATGTAAATTGTGTGAAGGCAAGATTTTGACTTCTAGTATGCCCTCTCCTCCCTAGCATTGAACTTGGTACCCAAGTGGTGGTGGTATGCTCCTTATTCTCCTCCCTTTAGCAGTGCCAAGTATCTGCTGTTCCCTCCTTTGTGCCCGCATGCCCAATCTTTAGTGCTCACATATGAGTGAGATTCTGTAGTATTCAGGGTTTTTTTTCTGTAATAGTTTACTTTGAACTTTGGTGTCCAGAAGCATCTATGTTGCTGTAAAGGACATTATCTTTGTACTTCTTTAAGGCTGCATAGTATTCCATCATGTATATGTACCATATTTTCTTTATCCAGTCTCTTTTTGATAAGCATCTGGGCTGATTCCATGTTTTTGCTATTGTGAGTAGTGCCACAGTGAACATACACATGCAGGTGTCTTTTTGGTAAAGCAATTTATGTTCCTTTGGGTATATTCCCAGGAGTGGGAATACTGGGTTGAATGATAGATTAGTTTTTAGTACTTTGAGAAATCATCACACTGCTTTCTGCAAAGGTTGAACTAGCTTACATTCCCACCAACTGTATAGAAACATACACTTTTCTCTGAAGTCATGCCAACACCTGTTATTTTTTTGACTTTTTAATGATAACCATCCTGATCATTGTGAGGTGGTATCTCATTGTAGTTTTGATTTGCATTCTCTGAAGATCAGTGAAGCCGAGCATTTCTTCATATGTTTGTTAGATGCTTGAATGTCTTCCTCTGAGAAATGTCTGTTCATGTCCTTTGCCTACTTTTTAACAGGGTTATTAGTTTTTTCCTGTCAATTCATTTGCATTCCATAGATCTTGGATATTAGGCATTTGTCAGATACGTAGCTTACAGATATTTTTCCTGTTCTGTGGGTTGTCTCTTTACTCTCTCGATGGCTTATTTTGCTGTGCAAAACTTTTTAGCTTGATAAAGGTCCCACCTGTCAATTTTAGATTTTGCTGCATTTGCTTTTCAGGACTTGTTCATAATTGACTGTTCAGGCCAATGTCCAAGAGGATGTTCCCTAAGTTTTCTTCTAAGATTCTTATAGTTTGAGGTTTCACACTTAAGTCTATGATCCATTCTGAGTTAATTTTTGTATGTGGTGATAGATAGAGGTTCAGTTTCATTCTCCTGCATGTGACTCGCCAGTTTTCCCAGCATCATTTGCTAAATATAGTTTCCTTTCCTCAATGTTTGTTTTTGTCAGCTTTGTTGAAGATGAGTTGGTTTATAGTCTGTGGTTTTGTTTACAGATTCTCTGTCCTGTTCACTTGATCTGTGTATCTACTTTTGTACTAGTGCCATGCTATCTTGTTCACTGTACCCTTGTAGTAAAGTATGAAGTCTGGGAATGTAATGCCTCCAGTTTGTTCTTTAGGATTGCTTTAGCTATACAGGCTCTTTTTTTCTGCATCCTTATAAATTTCTGTGTTGTCTTTTCTAGGTTTGTGAAAAATGATAAAAGGGGACCAAAGGGAGGCCCAAACTATACCTGTGTGATGACCACTTATATATCTAATCCTGAATTGTACCCCACATCTTTACAATAAAATAAATAAATATTAAAAAAAGAAAAATGATGAACCAGTAGATTGCCTCAGGTAGAATGGACATCTTAACGATATTTATTCTTCCAATCCATGAGCATGGATATTCTTCATTTGTTTGTGTCATATTTGATTTCATTGAGCAGTGTTTTGTCATTCTCATTGTAAAGATCTTTCACCTTTTTGGTTAGATGAATGCCAAGGTATTTTATTTTATTTCGTGTGTGGCTATTGTAAATTGGATCATATTTTTATTTGGTTCTCAGCCTGCTTGTCTTTGGTATATAGAAATGCAGCTGATTTTTATGCATTGATTTTTTATCCCAAGACTTTACATAAGTCATTTATCAGTGCAAGGAGGCTTTTACAGACTCTTAGCATTTTCTGGGTATAGAATCATATAGTCTGTGAAGAACAATAATTTAACTTCCTCTGTTCCTATTTGGATACTCCTAATTGCTTTCTGCTGCCTGATTGCTCTGGCTAGGTCTTCTAGTTCTATATTAAATAGATCGAATGGGAGTGAACATTCTTGCCTTGTTCCTTTTCTTAGGGGAAATGTTACCAGTTTCTATCTGTTAAATATGATGTTGACTGAAGGTTTGCCTTAGATGGCTCTCATTATTTTGAGAAGCATTCCTTTGATGCCTAGTGTTTGAAGGTTTTTTATCAAGAAGTGATGTTGGACTTTATTGAATGCTTCTTCTGCATCTATTGAGATAATCATGTAGTTTTTGGTTTTATACCTGTTTATGTGGCAGATTACATTTATTGATTTGCATATGTTGAGCAAGGCTTTTATTGTGGGAATGAGGTCTACCTGGTTATGATGGATGATCCTTGAAATGTGCTGCTGGATGTGGTTTGCTAGAATCTTGTTCAGAATTTTTGCGTCTGTGTTGATCAGGGAAATTGACCTGAAGTTTTCTTTCCTTGTTGGAGGTTTGCTGTCTGGGGGCATCAAGATGATATTGGCTTCATAGAATGAGCTAGGGAGAATTCCTTCCTTCTCAACTGCTTGGAATACTTTCAATACAATTGATATCACCACTTCCTTGTACATCTTATAGAATTCAGCTGAGAAATCATCTGGCCCAGGGCTTTTTCTGGTGGGGAGGTTTCTTATTACTGAGTCCATTTCTTGGATAGTTATTGATCTGTTTGCAGTTTCAATTTCTTCCTGTTTTAATCTTGGGAGGTTATGCAATGCCAGGAATTCCTCCATTTTCTCTAGATTTTCTTGTATATTCAAATACAGATGTTTGTAGTAGTCTCTGATAATCTTTTATATTTCTTCAGGGTCATTTGTAACATCACCTTTTTGTTTCTATTTGTGTTTATTTGAATTTTCTCTCTCTTTTTTTGCTAATCTGGCCAAGGATCTATCAATTTTAGTTATCCTAACTAGCTTTTAGTCTCATTGATCCTTTGTGTGATTTTTTTTCTCTCTCTTTCATTTAGTTTTAACTTTATCTTAATAATTTTCATTATTCTATTAAGACTGGAATTGAATTACTCTTTTCTATCCAGCTTCCTTAGCTGCAACACTAGACTGTTTACTTGAGATCTCTATATTCTTGATTTGTGCATGCAATGTTATAAATTTCCCTCTTGGAACCAATTTCATAGTATCCTAGAAGTTTTGGCATGTTTTGTCTTTGTTTTCATTTGTTTCTAGGAATCTTTTTATTTCTGTCTTGGTTTTGGTGTTAATCCAAAAGTAATTCAAAAGTATGTTTTTTAATTTCCATGCATTTGTGGATTTTGAAGGGTTCTTGTTTGTGACGGTGTTTATTTTTGTTCTCTGTGGTCTGAAAAGATCCTTGGTATGATTTCAACCTTTCAAAATGTGTTCATGCTTGATTTATGGCCAAGTATGTGGTCAATCTTAGAGCATTTTCCATGAGATATTCATGATGAGATTTTCTGTGGTTGTTGGGTGAAGTGTTCTGTAGATGTGTATTAGATCCATTCGGTCAAGTGTCGATTTAAGGTTCTGGATTTCCTTGTTAGTTTTTTGCCTCAATAATCTGTCTGAGGCTGTTAACAGAATATTAAAGTCTCTGGCTATAATTGTATGGCTGTCTATGTCCTCTCTTAGTTTAATTAGCAATTGTTTTTTTTTTGTTAGTTTGTTTTGTTTGTTTGTTTTTGAGTTGGAGTCTCACTCTGTCACCCAGACTGGAGTGCAGTGGCCACTACTGACCACTGCAGACTCGACCCACTGGGCTCCAGTGATCCTTCTGCCTCAGCCTTCCGAGTAACTGGAACTGCAGGCACGCGCTACCATGCCCGGCTGATTTTTTTATTTATTGTAAGATGAGGTCTCGCCAAGTTGCCCAGGCAGGTCTTGAACCCGTGGGCTCAGGCAATCCACTCACCTAAGCCTCCCAAAGCATGGGATTACAGGCTGAGCCACCGAGCCCAGCAGCAATTGTTTTATAAACCTGGGTGCTCCTATGTTAAGTGTTCATATATGCAAGATAGATATTTCTTCCTGATGTATTGAGCCTTTTGTCCTTATATGCATCCTTTTTGACTTTTATTAGTTTAAAGTCTGTTTTGTCTGATATAAGGATATCAGACAAAAGTCTCTTGCATTTGTATGGTTGCCTCTAGTGAGATAGGGTAAGTTTTCTTGGATGACATCATGGAAGACTTGTTTCAGGTGTTCTCAGTTTCCCCTTCCCTCTAAGGAATGCCAGTCAACTGTAGATTTGGTCTCTTTACATAATCTCAAACCTCTTGTAGGCTTAAGAATAGCTACTCCTTCTCTTTTTTGTTTTCCATTTGCCTGGAAGATCTTTCTGTAGCCATTTACGTTGAGCCTTTGGAAGTAATTTGCAGTGAGATGGGTTTTCTGAAGGCAGCAAAAGGATGGATCATGTTTGTTTACCCAATTTACCACTCTTTGCTTTTTGAGTGACATGTTCAGTCTATTCATGTTAAAGTTAATTATAGATATGTAGGGGTTTATTCTTGTCATATTGCCATTAAGTGGTTGCTTTGTGTTTTAGGCTTTGTGATTGACTTGTATGATCTGTAAACTCCATGCTTAACTATGCTTTTGTAATGGGTAGAACCATTTTTTTGTTGTTGTTTCTGTGCTTAGAACTTTCTTAAGCATCACTTCAGGAGCTGGTCTGGAGCTGGCATATTCTCTTAAGGATTGAATGTCTGGAAAGGATTTTTTTAATTCTCCTTCATTAATGCAGCTTACCTTGGCAGGGTAGGAAATTCTTGGCTGGAATTTCTTTTATTTAAGAATGCTAAACATGGGATCCCAGTCCCTTCTGGCTTGTAGGGTTTCTGCTGAGAGGTCTGCTACAATGTTGATGGCTCTTCCTTGGTAGGCAGTCTGTCCCTTCATTCTAGCTGCCTTTAGGATTTTTTTTCTCTCATGCTTACCTTGTGGAGACAGATTATTTTGTGGCTTGAGAATGGTCTTCTTGTGTAATACCTCACAAGAGTTATCTGAGTCTCTTGCATTTGCATGGCTGCTTCTCTAGTGAGATAGGGTGTTTTCTTGGATGACATCATGGAAGACTTGTTTCGGGGTTTTCTCAGTTTTCCATTCTCTTGAAGGAATGCCAGTCAACTGTAGATTTGGTCTCTTTACATAATCTCAAACCTCTTGTAGGCTTTGCTCATTCTTCCTAATTCTTTTCTTCTTGTTTTTATCAGACTAGGTTAGCCCAACAATTTGATCCTCAAACTCTGAGATTCTTTACTCTACCTGGTAGATTCTGCTGTTGAAGCTTGCTATTATGTTTTGAAATTCCAGGAGCAAATTCCTCATTTTCCGAAGTTCAGTTTCATTCATTCTTAGAATAGCCAGGTCAGCTTTTACTTCCTGCACTGTCTTCATGGCCTGAATGATTTGTGTGTTCATTTGCTCACGAATCCCACTAAGTGTCTGTGCCATCCATAGTGTGAATTCTATGTCTGTCATCAAGGACAGGTCATTCTGGGTGGGTTCCATTTTTGGGATCTGGGAAGCCCCTTTGTGAGTGTCAATTTGTTAACTCTTTGGGGATTGTTGGTGCTTTTTACTGGTTCTTCCTAATCTTGAGAGAAGACTGTTCTGTTTCTATTTTTTGTTTTGTTGTTATTTGATTAAATAAGGTTACTGCTGTTGGGGTGGCAGTTGGCATCATTTATTTAACCTGATCGCCCTCCACCTGCAAGAGGGGCAACCATGGCAGGAAAAGGGTTGAACTGGGGGAAACTGTCTGGCATGCTTCACTGGTAGAGTATGGATGGAGGAAAGGGGGAACAACTACATGGCACAGATCACCCCTGCAAGGTGCTTTCTGTTGAGTCTCTCTCTATGGGGTCAGCAGCCACAGCACTGAGGCTCCCAGAAAAGTTTTCACTTACTCCTTCCATCTCCAAAGGTACTTTCCCCATCTCATGATGAGGCCACTTCTAGGGATGTCAGGGGTTTGGAGTTGTCTGTCCTCCACATCCCCAGGTGACCGTCTGATAAACCTCAGCTTGGGTTTTCAGTCTGACCCACAAAGCTCAAGGTCTGTTCCTCCATACAGATTTCTTTGCTGAGAGCAGCCATCATGTGATGTCTTTAGTTGCCCATCTTGGCTCTCACCTCTATACTGTTGATGTTTTATCTCTTTGTCTCCATTATATTTATTATTTATTTCATTGCTAATCAATTTGTTGATTTGGGGTGCTTGTGCAATACACAACCTTTCTGAATCAGAGTGTCTCATTCCAACCACAAGACAAAAAATGATTTGAATGTCTATTTTCTCAACTCTTCCAAGAATGATACACAATTAGCACCATTCTAAACGCATGGAAGATAAGTTAATTCATCATATATAGTGGCTATCTTAAAGCATTATAGCCTAACTCTAGAGACGGTCTGATTGAGAAAGGCTGTGAATTTACAATATGGTTCATTAACCTGTTAATAGTTTATGGTCAAATAATAGTATACCATCCTGGGGGAATTTGCTCTTCTATGAAGCAATTAGTTTGGTGTATGATGTGACGGTGTTCTCACAATTAGGAGAAACAAGCTGAGGCTTAACTTAGCAATAATTAAGGAAGCCAAAGCCACCATGGATAAAGAGGCTTTGCTATGCGGGGTTAACCTGCTTCAAAAACTGGTATATGACTAGGCCAGGATTCACATATATTGTTTGCTTCCCTGTCCAGTGGCCTGGACAAATTCTGTGCAGAAATAATTTCCCTTTACCACATTCCCTGGTTTGCTCAAAGCATAATACCTCACCTCAAGATATATCAAAGAGCCTGGAACTGGGTAAGGTTTTCTTAACTTTCTCAGATGAGTGCCTTGAAGAAGAAGTGCTCTATATGTGAAGCTTTTCTTCTTGGAGAGTAATTTAATGATCTGTCTTGGGAAATGGACTAGGAATCCTGTATGGACTGTTACATTACTTTCTAATCGGATTTCTACAGCTACTTAACTATTTCCAGTAAACATGAAAGACCAATTTAATAGAAGGGAAAAGGACAGTTTTTCTCAGAAAAGCTGTACAAACATATTTGCACTTTTCCAGCATGATGACAGCAGTGATAAAAACAGCTGTTGTTACTTTGATGATATACATAGGTTAGTATGAGCAACTGGAAATACCAACGGGATGAAAAGCCCCCTGTGATGAATGGGAGTTTTACCAACCAACAAGTAAAAAGTAATATCCATGCTTCCTGAAACAATAGTGGGTCACATTGTACATAAAACATTAATTTCAAATAGGTAAAAATGTTTAGCATATCAACTATCAGAAATGATCAAATCAGCCTTCTCTCCCTCATTTTCCACTGGGCATCAGTGTGTTCCCTACTACCTACTTTGTTCCATCCTTGGCTTATATTCTTTTTTATCCTTAATGGCCAGTCTGTTTCAAAGTTGTGCCACCTCTTCCTTTGTTCCCTTCTTTAAAAAGTCACTTCTCTTCTGGCATCACTACCCTTGTATTCAACCTGTAGAAATTGGAAGCAGTGATTTACTGCATTATGACGCAAAAATATACAGTTAAGCCTTTATCATTTTGGAACAATACATTTTTGTTGTTGGCACATACATCTCATTTCCAAAATGGCTTTCTTTCTTTCTAAATGTTACTTTTCAGTCACGACTTACAATTTAGCATAATGAAACATCCTCACCATTAGTGGTTTCTTTTCTAAAAACAACTAAGGTCAAAGGCTCTAGATAGAAGACAACTGTGCTTTTGTATTAAACTTCTAAAGATCATTTCAAGCCCCCCTCTTTTTTTTTGAGTTGGAGTCTTACTCTTGTCACCCAGGCTGGAGGGCAGTGGCACACTCATGGCCACTGCAGCCTCGACCTGCTGGGCTCTGGCGATCCTTCCGCCTCAACCTTCCAAGTAGTTGGAACTATAGGTGTGAGCCACCGTGCCTGGCTAATTTTTTGATTTATTGTAGAGACGAGGTCTCACCAAGTTGCCCAGGCTAGTCTTGAAACCCTGGGCTCAGGCAATCCTCTCACCCGGACCTCCCAAAGTGCTGGGATTGCAGGCTGAGCCACCATGCCCAGCCCATTTCAAACTCTTAAGATCTCCTCCTTGTTCACACTCCAGTGTCTTAGACCCCCCACTCATTATCTTAAGTGTCCTCATGCAAGTGGTGAATTTTTCCCATCTAATTGTGTTTATTCTTCTCATAATAATTTGTTTTTTGGTGAAACTCATTTATCATGCTTAACATATTATAGAAGACCAATTACTTTATTAAAAATGCTGACTTTCCATTTTCAGTCCAAACGCCTTGAGATTGCACACAAAAGACACACAGATCTAGAAGCACATCTGTGACCACAACAAGAACAAGTTAGTGAGGATTTAATCCGAGCCCTCATTTGTAGGAGGCTAGTCGAAGGGCTAAAGGTTTAACTTGCAGAGTTTGGCATAGAAACAGACTTGGTGAAGCAGAGTGAACAGTTTGGACTGATGAACCCCCAGGGGTGGGGTTGGTGGGGCTTGAAGAACAAAAAGAGAATGAAGCCAAATGGTTATTTGATTTAAGCATCAGAATTGGATGACCCTGAGAATCCCTCTGGAGAACACACTACAGATTATTGTTTCTCCAGAGAATGTTGAAACTGTAGATAAGACCAGGATGCTTTTGTACATGATTAGGACTTGAAATTTTTCTTAAGTTGCTCAAGCTGTCCCATGGTCATAATACACACCACCCATATATGTTCCTTAAATTTGAAAGATATTAAGTGATTAGGCTCCAGTCCCAAGCATAAGCTATGGTTTAAAAGGCAGAGTATTAACTGTGTCTGGAAATCAGGGAGGACATAAGAATGTTTTTGTAAGGGGCAACGTCTGCCATTTGAATCAGAGGAGAGTGGACTGATGTGTTTTTGTCTTCTGAGTATTTCTCAGTGGACTCATAATTGGTCCCTGCCTCTTTATTGCTTGGGATTAAATACAACCTTTGATGATTGTCCTCAAAGCTTCTTGCCAATTGGTCACACCCTGCAAGCCTTGGCCTCATATAAACACAGTCCCTTCTTTCAAACCCCATAGATTCAGCTATGTCAACCACCCTACTTCCCACTCCATGTTCCTTTAGCCTACCTCGAGGTTTTTGCACTTTTGACCCAGGAACATGAAGATTCTTCTTTCCTCCCGCCAGCAGGCCTTACTCTTCCTTTAAATAAGAACTGAAGACCTCCCTTTCAGAAAACATTCCCAGATTAAATGCACCTAATTTCCAGTGTGTCATCATTTTGGAACTGAATGAAAATATATTCACACTGACATAGATCAAATGTGGTTATATTTTGGCACGTTTTCTCTCATTCAAAGGTGGTCTTAAAAAGAACATAACACATCTGTTTGCATATATAAATAAAATAACAAGAGCTGGAGCTGTATAAGCCAGTGGGTTGTTACTGCTTGTAAGGTTATAGACCATCTGGTTAAATACAGCTATTCAAGAGGAAAAGTTTAAACGAGGTTTTCTCAACAATAGCACTGTTCACATTTGGACTGGATAATTCTTCGCTTGAGGGAGGGAGCAAGTTGTCCTGTGTACTGTACAATATTTAGCAGTGTCCTGGTCTCCACACAGTAGATTTCAGTAGCACCTATCACCCTGTTGTGACAGCCAAAAATGTCCCCGACATAATCACACATTCTGGGATGGGGGACAAAACTGCTACAAAAATAAGAGAAATCAGCCAGGTGTGGTGGTGTGTGCCTGTTGTCTCAGCTACTCAGAAGACTGAGGTAGGATTGCCTGAGCCCATAAGGTTGAGGCTGCAGTGAGCTGTGATCCTGCCACCGCCCTCCAGTCTGGGAGACAGAGTGAGACCCCAAGTCAAAAAGAGAAAAAAAAAAAGAAAGAAATGGAAGGTTGCAAGATTGATTTATTAATTTATGATGTTTTTAGCCTACAAAAACTTAAAGAGTAGGAAAGAGAGTGAAAGGGAATAATTTGAAGACGGCAAGGGGAGTGACAGTGATACAGGGATATGAGCAAAACAAACTGAGTGTTAATGGCAGTAAAACATCAGGGGAAAAGAGAGCATAATATAGGGAATTCCAGATTACCATTTGCGTATATGCTATTTTTATTGGTGATAAGTGTTGCTTAGTGAAAAATCCATGACCAGAAAACATATCCAAGGTTTGGCTCTGCCACTTAGGAGCCAAGCGACCTTGGGAAAGTTGCTGTACTTTCCTGAATTTTTCTTCTTTACCTAGGAAATGGATGTCTTTATCTCTGAGATGCCAGAACCCTGCACAGTGCATGGCACATAATAGATGTTCACCAGATGTGTTGAATAAATGAGTGAAAAACGGAGAAATGGATGTTGCCAGAAGAAATCTGGGTCATATTTCTAGTGACTGAAATTCCAGACAGGAACACCAAGGCCTGGGGTCATGGAATCTTCTTCCAGTTGAAAAATATGTCATTGGAAATGAAGACATTGAAAGTGGAAATTAGCTGTGTTTAAACTGCTGTAAACTCATTTACTGGGTTCTTTTTACCTCCTTCCTTCTGATTGTTGTATAATGCCTTTGGTAGCCAATTAGAAGTTCCCACATGTTAATCTTACCTCTTCGTTCCTTCCTCCCATCTCCAAGAAACTGTCAAAGGTAATATTCCTCTTGCCTAAAGAAAGGTCTTTACTATTCCTTTAATGCTGCTGCTGAATTCTCTCGCTTTTTGTTTGTCTGAAAAGATTTTATTTCACTTTCAATTTTGAAGGATATTTCGCGGGCTGTGTCTAGGTGGCAATTATTTTCTTTAAATAATATGGTGTGTTCTCTGTGAACCTTTTAAGTTTGTTTCTTTTTTCTTTGTCTCTGTTTTTTAGCAACTTTACTGGGATTCACATAGGTGTGGCTTTTCTTTTTTATTTATAATCTTTGATTTCATGGTTTTTTTTAAATGCGCGACTTTATATCTTTTGACAATGTTTTAGTTATTTTCTCTTCAACGACTGCTTCTGCTCTGCTTTTTCTTGTCTCCTTTGCTGTGTCTCTGATCGCATATACCTTTCATCACGTCTTAAATCATCATGTCTAAAGCTTTTTTTCTAAATTTTCTACTCTTTTTCTCTTTCTGCTTTAGTCCTACATATTTTCTTCAGAGCCGTTTTCCACTGTGCTACTTCCTCCTTCAGCTGTTTTGAAAGTACTGTTGAACCTATCTGTTGAGTTGCGTTTTCCGGTTTTACATTTCCATATGGTTCTAGTTCTCTGCCGAAATTTCGTATTCAGCATAGCATTTTCAATTCTGTTCCTGTGTTCCTCTAACTAGATCCCCTATAGGTCCGTGTCTCTTACGTATTTTTTTCTTGTATTTCAGTCTCATCTTCTTGATGTTCACTTGTGCCTGATTATTTCTTTAGAGTCAGACATTGGGTATGGCAGGCTTAAAGATAATTGGAGGTACCAGATTATGTTACATGGCTGGTGCCTGAGCTAGGGAAACTTGTGATCAGGACTGAGCTGGTTTCGGTCTCTGTGAAGACTAGTCTCCTTGCTATTCATCCCTTCTCCTCGGGCACAGCACTTTTAATTCCCAGCCCAAAGCCCAGAGTGGAGTTTACAAGTCTACTTTTTAGCAGGCCCTCCTATCCAATTTTTGTCCCCTTCGCCTTGTGAGTCTGTTGGAAGCCCTGCTGAGGTTTTTGACCTCTCCACAGCCTCTTCTAATAGCTGCGGATGCCTTGAGTGCAAAAGTCAACTCTGAATTCTAGGATTACAGCTTGGATTTTCTTATCTGTCATGATCTCAGAATTCTTCATTACTTTGGAAACTCTACATTGCTTAGTTTTTGTATTCTTTCTCCAGTTTTTCTGGTTGTCTTCATTTGGAGGAGAGTTCCAAATGACTGACTGTCATCAAAAGTGTACCATCAGTTTAACAGTTATGAAATATCATGTCATTTAATTTCTGTATTTTAAAACCATTCCCTGAGATGGATATAGAGGTGATTCCTGAGTTTTCACTGTGAACTATGCTAAATATCTTTCCGCTTATATCTATGCATACTTTTCTGGTTATTTCCTTTAGAAGAATTCTTGGGAGTGGAATTGTTGAATCAAAGCTACATGCATTTTTAAGGAGTATGAAAACTATTTCCAGATTGCATCATGGAAGACTGTACCACCTTATAGTTTTACCAGCTGTGTATGGAGGTACCCCGTTTCTTGACATCACACCAATACCAGTATCTCATACTCTAATAAACCTGACACAGCCCCAGACAGCTACCAGGTTGACTGAGAAAATCATAGCTTTGAAAGTTCTCAGTAGTGTGGAACTATGTGTCAAAATTTATAAGACAAATCAGTAGGTAACGTGACAAGGCCTGCAGTTAAAACAAAACAAACAAGCAAACACTAGTGGAACAGGGTCAAGATTGGGAAATCTGGTATAACAGCAATTCATATAAGAATGAACTGGGCCTCATCGCAGATGACAAGCTAATGAGCTCCTGGACAGGATCTGTAGAACCTGAAGCTACAGATATGGGGATAAGGGGGTCTCAGTAAACTCTAAGTTAGGTAGCTCATATCTGAAATATTCCAACTGTGGGTGCATTTTAAAAAGAACCTGATGTGCTTCCAGAGCAGTGGTCAGAACTTAGACTGGTCTGTCACCATCCCACAGGGAAAGCAATTGAAGGAACAGCGTGTGTATCCCCTACAAAAGGTGTGTTTGAGGGAAAGAATGATGACTTTGATCATGTCATTCTTCACAACTACATTTGAGTATTTAAAAATAAGGGGCAAGCTGATACCTTCCAAATATTTTATTTAACGAGATGTATTGGCATGGATTTTGTGATAATCCCCCCACACAGGGAAGAATAGGAGCTTACTGCAGTTTAAGTTACTGCCTTTCATGAATTCTGCCTGCCAGGACTTTGAATTGGTTGTAGCAGGGAAGGTGTGTAGATGCATGATTTACTCATATGTGTGTGTGTTTTCTGTTGTCCAACACTTCATCCCTGTGGTTTATTTTTAGCTTTGATTCTAAAGAGGAAGAAAGATAGGCTTGCCTTCTGTCCACTCCATATCCCATTTGTTTGTTTTGTTTCTTTCTTTTTTTTTTTTCTTTATAAACATCATCCTTCTGGAATAGGAAAAAAAAAATGTACAAATGAAATGGGAACAACAAAGTGTGCATGATTTTGTGGTGAGGAATAGAATCCCCTAGAATTATTAAGAAGAGATTTATTAACTTTTCTCATTCAGATAACTATGATTGACAGGTTGAATTAAGTTTTCACAAGTGATTCTTTTTCTCAATTCGAATAGGAAAGCAGAAATAAATATGTATGTGCATTTTTGTGATAAGATTGTTACGGGTTACAGCAAAACGGAAACCAGGTAGTAAGAACAAGAGTGTTTGGTTGGACTGGAGGGCGAGAACATATTCTTAGACAAAGGGAACAGAGGTATGACCAATACAAACAGCAGTTTGTCCGGCACATTAAGTGCTTCCTGTGTGCCAGGCTGTCCAACCATGTCATTTAATCCTTCCAGCTGATATTTTGTGATTAGCGAGTGAGGGACCTGGGTCTCAGAGAAGTTAACAATGCCAGAGTAACACAGGTCCAGATGGCTTTGCATGACTTTGAAACGCAGTTCTTCTCAACTACATTTGAAAATACTTAAAAAGAAGGGACAGGCAGGAGATGTATCTTAGATCTGATGCCAGATCTATGTTATTCCAATTTGTTTTGAGGGAGGAAAATAGGCTATTAGAAGAAAAATGAGTTTTAATTTCTTGTGAAGCTACTGATGGATTTAATTGACCGCTTCCTTTTATCAGTCACTTTCTTTTATTTTCCACTAAATCTGGATTTTCTTTCTTTTTTTTTTTTGTAGAGACGGTCCTGCTATGTTGCCCAGGCTGGTTAAACTCCCACCTGGCCCTCCCAAAGTGCTAGGATTAGAAGTGTGACCCAGCATACCCATCTAAGATATTCTATTTGTAAATAATTAGCAGGAAAACATTTTACTTAAGCTTGATGATAATATAACAGTTTTTTATATTATCTTATTCCAGTACCCCTTTAAGTAACATTCTGCTTTATATTTAAAGAAAATGCACACATATACACACAATTTTGTTTATGTGAGATGCCTTCTAGCTTGCAACTCATCAGAAATCTTTTGTGAACTATTCCCTTTGAAATTGTTACAAATAAAAAAATTTTCAGCAGAGTTCAGGAATCTCTGTATGACATTACATCTTTAGAATATAATGAAAGTTCAGTTTTTTGTTGGTTAAAGATCACGTTGGTCGGTTATAAATTTTTCATACCTATGTGTTGTGTTTGTCAGCTATCTTGTCTTTCCTTCCTCTGTTTTTCCTTTCATCAGGCCAACATTCATTTTATAGTCCAGTTAAATTGATTATTTGCCTAGGGTTTCATCATTTATATGGTCATTCTTAGGAATAGAGTAACTCTTTCCTCTTCCTAGTGGGACAAGGAGGGGACCTGAGCACTTCTGGCTGTCCTCCCAAAACCAAAGCCACATATAGCCCCTAAAGGAAATGAAGACACAGCTTGTAACTGAACTTTGTTTATCATGTCCATCTCAAGGCAGCTAGCATTTTCCTAGGGAAAGTCCTGTGATTTCCACAGTGACCTCTTAAATGCTGTTGCATTTTCACCCTTACAGTTTAGTTTCAAATGGAACAATCCAGAAAGACTCAAAATAGTCTAAGACTTTGGTAATCACACACTTGCAATAATTCCAGCCTCATCCTCTGCAAGAATTACATTTTCTATTTTTGCCTGAAAATTATCTGTGTTAGGGGTGAATTTAAACACTTAACTTTGACAGCGCCTCAACAATCAGGTAGATAGTCTATTCATTTGTTCAGTATAACGAGGTATGTTAATGATATTGAAATTTGCAGCAAAGATCATGATTGGTTGTCAGGGTCGACAGCCTGCACTTAACACAGTATCAGGATCTGCCGTGTAAGCATTTGATGAAGGAATGAATGAGCAATATTTTATAATGCATTGATACAGTTAATCCCCAAAAGCGTTGACTTCACACTTTTTATGAAGAAGAAAGCAGTGCTTGAGGAACACTGATGGATTTTCCAAGTTGGGCTAAGTCCTCAAGGAGATTGTAGCCTATGGAGTAAACAGCTGGGAACAGAAATTACTGCACTTAAGGCAGCTATCAGCAAGGGCTTTGAAGGCTAGGAGCTCTGAGGGGAACTTATGGAATAGGGGAGTATTTCAGGGAGTAGGAGGGGAAAGCAAACGAAGGAATAGGTTACTCGTTCGTTTATTTCACACAGATTAAATGCCATCATCCTGTTTGATTTGAGACCAGGGATTGTGAACTCAATGGCTCTAGGGGCCAGGCCGATGTTACGAACAAGTGAAGCTGACCAGGCAGAAGATTATAGAGAACCTTTACCCTTGGGCTCCATGTGTGACTACAGTAGGGTAGGTGCAGCTGGGGCAATTGGCAGGCTGTTTAGTTTCAGCCAATTGTTAGCAGGAGTAGAAGCCCCGGGTTGTTATTCTTCTGATATTTTTCCCTTTCAAAAAGCTACACTTTCAGATGTGTCTGAGAATTCTCCTGGCTCTTAGAGGTTAGCAACTTGATCAAATTGACAACACTGGACGATGCATACTTTGGAGCCAAACCAGTGATAGCTACATGCTGAAGTAGCCTCCTGGATAACTGGCCTGTGAAATTTGATTGAGAACAATGGCTCTGAAAATGTGGTTCCCCGAACCGGCAGCATCAGCATCAGTTGGGAACCTGTTAGAAATGCAAATACTCAAGCTCTGCCCAGATCTACCGAATCAGAAACTCTACAGTGGACCCTATGATCTCTGTTTTAGCTAGCTAGCTGTCTGGGTGATTTTGATGCTTGCCTATGTTTGAGAATTTTGTCACCTTTTCAAATGACCGGAGAAAAGATTAAAAGAATAATTGTTCTTAGTACATAAAAGGATATACAATTCAAATTTCAGTGACAATTAGTAAAGTTTTATTTGGAGCACAGCCACACTTGTTCATATCGTCTATGACTGCTTTTGCACTGCAGTGGCAGAGTTGAGTAGTCAGTCATGACAGGGACTGCGTGGTTCACAAAACTTAAAGGATTTATTATCTGGCTCTTTAGAGAAAATATGTCAACCCTGCTTGAGGTCATTGAGTGGGATGGAAGAAGAGAGGACGGCAGCTTGAGGAGTGAGGTGCTCAGAAACCTGACCTTTATACCCAAGATGAAAGGGAGAAGTAGTGTTTAATTCTTTCCTTAATAAAACAGCTCAGAGAGCAGTGTATAGGACTGGTTGATGATGGTAGCCAAGAGGAGAACTGAAACGAGGACCATTCAGCAGAAATGGAAAGAATTGCAGAGATACTCCAAGGGAGAGTCACAGAACTTAACGACTAATCCAATGTGGAACTAAGAGGATAAAGAGAGGCAGAAGATGCTACCCACATGCCCAGAAGGATGATGGTGACAACAGGGTAAAAAAGCAGGGGTGTGTGTGTGTCACGAAATGAGGAATGCACTGAGGGAAGTTGAGAAGAGAGATGAAGTGAGCTGGTGAGTTTTAAACACTGTAGCCTTTTAATTTGGGGTGCGAGATCTGCTGGAAGTGTCTTTTTTATTTATATTTTTTATTTTAACAGTGTGGGATATAATTCAGGTCTAGGTACATAAGTGGTTACCGTACAGGTAAAGTTTGGGCCTCCCTTTGGTCCCTACTTGGCCTGGTTTGTGATCAGGTATGCTTATTGATGTTATATGCTCCCCCGTCAACAATTTCTTACTACTGCCAATCCCTTTCTTACAGTCTTATAATAAATGTTCAGGGTCTGCTTATGAGTGAGAACATGTGGAACTCAGTTGTTTGTTTCTATGATAGATCACTAAGTATGATAGACTTTAAATCCATCCAAGTTGCTGCGAAGTCCATAATTTTGCCCTTCCAAGAAACAGCCAGACAGGCAAGCAAAGGGAAAAGCTGGGCATAGATTGACTTCCATTTTTGTCCGGACCTGCGAAATGTGAATTCTTTTTGCAAGATCTTTGTGATGCTTGTAGTATGCGTTTTCATGATGCCATGAGAATGTGCTTTATCAAAAGTGAGCAATTAGCTGGAAACAGTTTTTCTGTTTATAGTAGAAAAACTTGTTAGCACGCGGCCTCACTTGGTACACAGTGACTCGGCAGTGCCTCTGTGATGGATAGTAGGTTTACTCTTTAAAGGATTTATTATTTTCTGCAATATTTATTTGAAAGAGATTACAGTGATGCTTTATAAATGGCTCCTAGTCAACGTCTGAATGGGGTAGTCTCTAGAAGATAGCTTGCCTGCAAACAAAATAGCAACTTAAACTGTTAACCTCCTCTGACTGACAGTTTTGAAATGGTATTGCAGAAAAAAAATGGTACGTTTGATGACTGTTTCCAGACATCAGATTAGTTAGATAAATGAACTTTGAATTGGAAACCACAATAATAAACACAGCACATGTTATTTTTACCACTGCCTGTGTCTTATAAGGCTGAGCAAACCACTCTAAAAAGCAATGCTCTGAGCTATTTTGCATCTGGTTATATCAGTAAGCATATCTTAGAAAGTGTTACATTTAACATATCTCACATCACAATGAAGTTCATTCACCTATCGTGCTGCATTCACACAGGTCTTCTAGAACCTTCTATATCCTTCTTGAACTCCTGGCTTCAAGTGATCCTCCCACCTCGGCCTCCCAAAGTGCTGAGATAACAGGCGTGAGACACCGTGCCTGGCCCGTAGAACCTTCTATATCTTTCTATTACCGGTCATACGCATATTGCATGAATGCCTCTTCTCATATGAAAAAAGAGGAAAGCTAAGTTGCTTTCAATCATCAACCCAGAACTGGCTTGGTGCCTGGCTCATAAATAGGCCCTCAATTAATAATAATATTCCTTTTTGAAAACTTTTTTAAAAACCTCATTTGTTATGCCCATCTTTATCTAAATGCAAAAAAGTACAAAAGGGGTGCCATTTGGGTAAATAGCAATAAATAATAAGTGAAATGGTATCTTATCACTGTCGTGCTGTGAAGCGGCAATCTCATTTGTGATTGGATTTCTATAATCAGTATGCATTTTCATTTTATCATGCATGATGGTTTCCAAACAGCCATTTTGACATTTGAATCTCAAAGCACTTGTCCTAATTATATCAGTTGTCTAGTGCTGCTGTAACAAATCGCCACGACTTAAGTGGCGTAAAACAACACCCATTTATCATCTCACAGTTCTCAAGGTCAGAAGTCCAGTGCGCCATGGCTGGGTTCTCTACCTCGAATCTCACCAGGTTCAAATCCTGGTGTGGGTAGGACTACTGGTAATGTCCGGGGAAGAACCCATTTCCTGCTCGTGTGAGATGTTGGCAGAATTCGGTTCTTTGTGGTTGTAGAAACATAGTCCCTTCTTTCTTGCTGCCCGTTACGTGGAGGGCCATTCCTGGCTTGTGAAGAAACAGAATTTCTTAGCTTATGGCTCCCTTGTGCCACTTTCAGAGTGAGCGGGGCGAGTATATTCCTTCTCTTGTCACCTCTCTGAGCCCAGCCTTGAAAGCTTGTCTGAATTCAAGGACTCTCATGATTACACTGGTCTCATCCAAATAATCCAGGACCATGCTCCCAACTCAAGGGCCAGCTGCACAGCTCCTTTTGCCGAGTAAGGTAACATGGTTCCAGGTTCCCAGGGAAACATGTTTTTATCACCGTGTGAGGAAACAGACTCAGCAGAGTTAAACATCTGGCCTGCAGTTCATGACCCATGGCCACTGTCTGACCAGACTTCTAGCCAGAGTCCCCTCCCGGTGTAGTCTCACCAATGGAAAAACACTACGCTTCCGAAATGAAACAGGCAAAGGAGAGGAATTGCTGCATATCCATAAACTTTCAACTTAGAATGCTCCTAGGACTCAATGAGGTGCTCCACAACTTTCTTCTGGGCTATTGGAGGTAGTCTGAGGATGCTCGCTGAATCCAGGTCTTCTTCACATGACAAGTACGCCTCCTCCCAGGCCCTGCTTCTGGCCCTGCCAGCATTGACTTTGAACATTCCCGAGGAGTTGGTACCTATGGATGCAGGATGCTGAACACATGGCATGAGGGCTGCGACTGGTCCTTGGGAACCCACGAGGTGCGTGGCGGACAGGAAAGTCCCATCTTAGCCATTGGCCCCCTGCCGTCCCACCTTGGCACCTGACACTCTTCGGCAGGCAGTGAGGTGAGCGGATAAGCTCATCTCACCTCGCTGCCGATAAAGATGTCTAGAGGCAGGAGAAAGTGGGAGGGCAGCACAGGTGTGAGCACGTGGTCCTACAGCCTGGAGGGGTTTGGTGTTAGCTGAGCCCAAGTCAGAGGTTGATTTCAGCAACGTGGTGTCAACACATGGTCCAGCCCCTGGCTACCATGTTGCCACCGTGTCCTGTCCCCAGTGTCACCATATCACCACATGGTTCTGTCCCTGGGGCCACCCTGTCACCACATGATCCTGCCCCCAAGCCAGCATGACGATGGAGTCCTCTCCCCAGGGTCATCATGTCACCACATAGTCTTGTCCCTGGGACATCATGCTACCACAGGGTTCTGTCCCCGGGACCACCATGTCACCATGTGGTCCTGTCCCTAAGCCATCATGTCACTACACAGTCCCACACCGAGGATATCATGTCACCCTGTAGTCCTGTCACTAGGGCTATGCTGTCACCACACTCCCCTTCACTCTTTACCTAGAATTTTAATTCACATTTTTTTAGCATTTTTTTTATTTTTAAATTGTGGGGTGCAGTTAAGGGTTAGGTATACAAATATGCGCTGTGCAGGTACCCTTATTGATGAGGTGTGCCCCCCCGTCCCCAGACAGATATTGACTACCGTTAATCCCACCTCCTTTCCCCTCCCTGTCCCCCCGCCATGGTTTCTCGCCACTGTCAATCCTTTTCTTACAGTATGATGATAGATGTTCAAGGTCCACTATATGAGTGAGAACATGTGATACTCAGATCTTTGTTTCTGTGAGAGATCACTCAGTATTATAAACTCCAATTCCATCCAGGTTGCTGCGAAATTCATGATTTTATTCTTTTTTATGGCTGTGTAATATTCCATTGTGTATATGTACCATATGTTTTTTAATCCAGTCCTCTTGTGATGGAAGGCATGGTTGGTTCCATGATCTTGCTATTGGATTCACATATTATTAAAAGCCTTTTTGCTCGTCCTTCTGCTGCCCTGCTCTGTGCCTGTCTGTCTTATTTTCAATTTTTTTTTAATCATTGAGGTCCAAAGAAACTGAGCAGTGGGAGCTGGAATCTTCTTTAGATAGCTAAGGGTGCTGCAAGCCCGGCTGGGAACATGCATTCATTGGTCGTTTTTATCTGGTCCTAAGTACCAATGTAAGAAATTCAGCTCACGGGGCAAGCCCTGCCTGTTCTTCTCAGAACAGAACCCAAGACCATTTTCAAAAGCCGGGTTCCCTCGCTCCTGGTGAAGGTATCCTTATATAGCTGCTTGTGTCCCTTTAGGACATGAGGCAGGCATGCCGTGGGGCCAGAGGGAAGGATGATAGCCTTCTGCTTGGGACAGCCGGTGATGGAGAAGACAGTCCAGAGATCCCTTTTATACCTTCTCAGGCGACTGTACAGCACTGGGGTCTCTTCCCTGCTACCCATCTCCCAGCCAGTGTTCTACCACCACCTACAGCCTCCCACCCGCATTCTTCATCCCACAGAATTTTCTAGGTGGCCTTGACCTGGATGTGCAGGACATAATGTGGAACAGGCAGACCAATTCTATGTCCTTGTGAAGTTTCTGTTTTACCCAGGGAGATAGCCTGTAAGCAAGTAAGATAAAAACACCAGTAAATAATGGCAAATGATGAGACTTGCTAGGAAAAGACAGAACTGGGTGGCCAAGAGCAAACAGACCCATGTTCATGGTCAAGGCTTCTGTGAAGCTATGATGTCCAGGTCGACACCTGGAGGCCAAGCCACACAAAGCTCCCAGGGAGGATATTTCTTTCTTTTTTTTTTTTTTTTTTTGAGTTGGAGTCTCCCTCTGTCACCCAGACTGGAGTGCAGTGGCTGCTTCTGGCCACTGCAGCCTTGACCTGTTGGGCTCCAGCAATCCTTCTGCCTCAGCCTCCCAAGTCGCCAGAATTACAGCCGTACGCTACCACGCCCAACTGATTTTTTGACTTATTATAGAGATGAGGTCTCGCCAAGTTGCCCAGGCGGGTCTTGAACCCGTGGGCTCAGGCAATCCACTCACCTCGGCCTCCCAAAGCACAGGATTACAGGCTGAGCCACCGAGCCCGGCCAGGGAGGACATTTCAAAGAGAGTCAGCAGGTGCAGGGACCCAGAAGCCAGTTCAGCAGTGAGTCGGAAGCTTCCTGAGCAAGCATGTGATGGGCTCAAGCTGAGGCCATGAGGTGAGCTGAGTCCAGACCCTTCACAACTAAGGCCACAGTTTTATCCTAAGCACAATAGTCGCCTCTGAAAGGTTGTCAGAAAGGACATCACTAGGCTGGGGAATCCTGGTAGACTGCTAGGGTGGATTTTCCCAACCTCCCCTTTGTAATGGAGGGTATGGGGAGTAAAATAAAAACTGAATTTAGATATGTTACGTTTGAGAAATCAGCATCGTGGTGTTCTCCAGACTGCTTTCTTACAAGTCATGTTATCACGCCCCCCTTCCTACCCAACAGGAAGCTCAAGAAGGGAACAGATGACTGCTTTCTGCTTCAGAATCAGCTGTCTTAAGATGCTCTGGCTACGGTTCAAATGATCTAAAATTAAAACCAAAAATGTTTGCTACAAACTTAAGGATCTGTGATCCTACTAGTGGCAATGGAACAAAGAGCTTTAGCTGAGAGCATCACTCAGACCAAAGGTGATACGGCTGTGACTTTTCTTGGTAGGGAGGGAGAAGTGAGTTGAGAAAATGAGAATCTATTATGCTACAGAAATACAGTGAGAAATTCCATACTAAAAATAATTCAACATTTTAACACACAAGCAACTGCAAACTACATTTTATGTCTTTCAAAAGCAGCTTTTACCTAAGGATACTATGTACTATCTTACATATTTTGACAGGTTGTTTGCTAATGTTAATTTTACAATAATGCCAATAACTCATGAATAAACATTATCATCATTTATGTAATAGCTAACAGGCCCAAGCCAGGGACACCCCATTATGGTGCTGCAGTGCCTTAATTCCTTACTGTGTTATACTGCAGTTAATTCAATTTTGTCCTCTCTAAATTCCACAGTGCGCATATCTTCCAGACTGTGGAACTAGCACACTAATATTAAAATGGTAATCAAGATTGCCTCTAAATATTCATAGCAATAAATGACTCCCTCATGCCCCATGAATGCCAGGGCTACAGCCTGAAGCATTTATTTAGTGCTGGAGAGGGATCTCGTTATTTTAGAGTTCCCTTGAATGCAATATTTTAATTTTGTTGTTCTGCTTGAACAATTAGATCCCTCTGAGTTTCCAGAATTGATGGCTGAGATGAATGACCTTGGCTCAGAACTGACCATAGTCTTTGAAAGGATAACCTAGGCGTCGTGATGGGAGTGGACTTGGCCATGGACCCCGATCTTGCCTGCCAGCCTTGTTGCCATTCTATGGCTGCATTATTTTGCCTTCAGGTGCAGATTTTTCTAAGTTGTTAAAAATTTTCCTGTCCTTTGAAGAGATTGACACCCAAGGAGACGATGCTGTGTGTCATTGCTTCCACTGGAGGAAGAAAAAAAAACACTCTACAACCCATGAAAAGTTACATTTGTGGGTTTTTACATTCATTTTACATTCATTCTGGGTGAAAAATAACTTAACGTTTGGGTCAGCCTCCAATTATACAAATAAAAGAAGCGCAACATGGATAATACCAAAAAGAAGAAGAAAAAAACCTGTAGCTAATCAGTTAGTCATTTTTACATGTCTGTTTATACTTTTAGTGAAGTAGGATGTCCTGACCAGGTGCACTGTGGGAAGCATCTGAGAAACACCAGCACTGAGAGCCCCAGAGGTCGGCAGCTAGATGCTGGCCACACAATTCCTCCTGTGGGCTCACCTTCAGGAGGAACCTGCCAAAACCTCCTTTCTGTGAGGAAGGCATACATGTGCACTGAGAGTAGCGCGTCTGAGAAGTGAGACCCAGTAGCTAAGCTTCTGTCCTAGGAAGGAAGAGCAATATGGATAAATGCTGTATCAGTTTTGGAATTTATCTCCTGGCCTACATGCCCCAGCAAGCGGCCTTATATCTGAGTTCTGGATAGAATTCGAAATGGCGTGTAAGTAAAAACAGCAGGAGTTATTTCATGAAAAACCCTATAATAAACTGGGATATCAGCTGAGGTCCTGTATGATAATATGATTGCACACATATGTACCTGCATAGGCACGCATTCATACAGGTAAGTAGGGATATCAATAAATATCACTGCCTTATAGCTTAAGAGTCAATGCAATAGAAGAAGAAAAGACATTGATTCACTTGTCCTTTCAAACTGAAAAAAAATGTCTTATGACTTTGGAGGAAGCAGGAAACTGTTGAAGGTTGGTCATGACTTCCTCTTGGCACCTTTGTTGAAGAGAACTTGCCTCCAAGGTCTGATGCTGGCACAACTCTTTCCTTCTCTTCTGCTCAGCTTTCTAAAGGAATTGGTTCTTTTCTCTCCAGGATGTCCATTCCACAGAGCTCTGCTTAATCTTTCAGTCTGCAGCCCTCTTTTGACTGGCATCTGTGGGCTCTCTACCTTCAGTCTGGGATTCTCCCTTGGTCTTCGACTACTCCTGTCTGCTTAGTCTCCAGTCCTGGATCACACCCCTGGCCCCACCTTCTTTTTCCACTCTTCCATTGAGCCCTGAACACTGTGGAAGAAAGGCAGGTATATACAGGTGAATGAGAAATAAACCTACCTTGAGGAAGAGGAGAGTGCGGGAGCATTCTCTTCTCCCAAGGAAAGACTAGGCAAAGTGAACAAATAAAAGGAAACCCACATCCAGACATATTACAGTGACACTGCTGAACATGGAAGAAAAAGGGAAGGTTACAAAAGCAGCCAGAGAGAAAAGATAGGTCTTCTGTACAAGGGACCTGAGAACTGACTTCTCGGTGACAAAAATGGAAGCCAGAAGACAGTGGAGCAATCCCAGTGTGCCAAGATGGTGAAGGTGAGAAGATTTACCTTGCCAAATATCAGGACTCATAGTAAAGCTGTAGTAATTAACACAGGGTAGTGCTGGTACACAGATAGACAGTGAGACATAGGGTATTAGCTCAGCAACAGACTGCCACATGTTGCTGCAGATAAGTTGAGGAGGGATAGACTTTTTTTTTTTTTTTGAGTTGGAGTCTCACCCGGTCGCCCAGACTGGAGTGCAGTGGCCGCTCCTGGTCACCGCAGCCTCGACCTGCTGGGCTCCGGCGATCCTTCCGCCTCAGCCTTCCGAGTAAACGGAATGACAGGTGCGCGCTACCACGCCCGGCTGATTTTTTGATTTATTGTAGAGATGAGGTCTCGCTGCCCAGGCGGGTCTCGAACCCGCGGGCTCAGGCAATCCACTCACCTCAGCCTCCCAAAGGCGCGGGATTACAGGCTAAGCCACCGAGCCCGGCTGGGATAGACTTTTTAACAAGTGGTGCTGTAATAGTTGGTTCATCATATTTTAAAAAGTAAAATTGACCTCCTACCCTGCATTAGACATTAAAATCAAGTCTGGGTGAGATAAAGGCTTAAATGTGAAACGCAAAATTTAGAAGACGACATAGACTCCTTTTTGACCTTGGCGTAGGGAAGAATTTCTCAAGGGAGGCACAAAGAAGTTTAAACTGTGGAGGACTTTATTAAAATGAAGGTATTCTGTTCACCGGAACACACACTCAGAGGGTAAAAAGACAAGAAGAAAATAATTGTAGCCGGGCTCAGTGGCTCAGCCTGTCATCCCGCGCCTTTGGGAGGCTGAGGTGAGTGGATTGCCAGAGCCCGCGGGTTCGAGACCCGCCTGGGCAGCGAGACCTCATCTCTACAATAAATCAAAAAATCAGCCGGGCGTGGGAGCGCGTGCCTGTAATTCCGGCTACTGGGAAGGCTGAGGCGGAAGGATCGCCGGAGCCCAGCGGGTCGAGGCTGCGGTGGCTGGGAGCGGCCACTGCACTCCAGTCTGGGCCACCGAGTGAGACTCCAACTCAAAAAAAAAAAAAAGAAAAGAAAAGAAAATAATTGTGGCGTGAATAACAGGCACAAAAATAGCATTTAGAATATAGAAAGAATTAAAAATTAATAAGAATGAGACCAAAGGAGTAGGTGGAAAGAAAAAAAGTTGTCAAAAGATGTGAGCAAGTATTTCATAGAAGAAGAAAATCAGATGTTTCATGAACATAAGAAAAGATGTTCTTTCTTATTACTAATGAGAGAGATATAAATGAAAACCCCAATGAGATACAGTTTCACCATCAGCAGATTGGTGTTACCTGACTTTTAAAGTTTTTGCCAAATATTTATGAAGATAAGGGAGTGATAGGAACGTTTGTAACCTGGTTGTACTTTGGAAAACAGTTTAGAGATCTCTAGTCAAGTCAAACATGTATAAACCTCACCACCCAGAGATTCATCCTAGACATACCCAGGGAAACTTGTGTCTGTCCAGTAGTGGACACACACACAAGAACGTTTATGGCTGCATTATACTCAAAAGAACAAAAGAGGGTTATATACATCTATAGGAGAAAAGATGTATAAATAGTTCATACAATAGAATACCACAGAGCAATGAAAATATATGGACTACAGCTGCATACAACCACATGTATGAATCTAACAATTATACAATTGAGGCAAAGAAGCCAGGCCAGTCTTAGAAGAATGGGCAAAGTATGAGACCATTTTATAAGGTTCAAAACTGAGTAAGAGCCGGGCTCGGTGGCTCAGCCTGCCAGGCCGTGGTGAGTGGATTGCCTGAGCCCGCGGGTTCAAGACCCGCCTGGGCAGCGAGACCTCAGCTCTACAATAAATCAAAAAACCAGCCGGGCGTGGTAGCACATGCCTGTAATTCTGGCTACTCGGAAGGCCGAGGCGGAAGGATGGCCGGAGCCCAGCAGGTCGAGGCTGCGGTGGCCGGGAGCAGCCCCTGCACTCCAGTCTGGGCGACAGAGTGAGACTCCAACTCAAAAAAAACCAACAACAACAACTGATTAAGACTAAACAGTGTATGGCTAAGGAATATGTGTGAGGGAGACCCCCCCAGAAAACAGAATTATTTTTTGGAGGGTAGACCCCTTGTAGTGCAGGCTTGTCCCCACTAGGTAAGAGTCCTAGAAATCCATCAGTATCAATGTACCAGCTAGCATTGTTATGAGAGGCTGCGTCGGCTTCAGTGAATTTTTTTTTTGGCAACTCTTTCAACACGTTTGCCCATTTCGTGATGGGTGATTTATTAGCACACCTGCCTACACTGTGTTATTTTTTACCAAAAACGGTGTGAGCCCCCATGTGTCACCCTCCCTATTCACCCCATCTGGCCCCGAGTGACTTTGTTTTGTCTCCCGGATGAAAAAAAATCCTCAAGGGGAAACGTTTTGCCCATGTGGAAGAGGTAAAACAAAAAATGGCATCAAAACGGATGAGTGCAGAAACGGTTTTGAGCAGTGGAAAAAGCGTCGCAGTAGGTGTATCGCCTCAAATGTGGAGTCCTTTGAAGGTGATTGAAGTTTAAACATGTAAGAATAAATATACAATCTTTTATAAATAAATTCTGGGTGTTTAAGGGGTTTCCCCGCGAACACCGGGTATAAAAATTATGGAGAAAATAAAGATAATGATGACTGGAAAATTTAGGATAACGGTTATCTCTGATGAGAAATGTAACAATGAATTTAGCATAAGGTGATGTGTAAGCTGAATTGCTTCTCCTTTTTCCCTCCCCCACCCCCATTCCTGGATTGAAGTCCTTATAAGAGATTAGGACATAGACAAGTCAAAGGCTGTATGTGGACACAGCAAGAAAGGGGTCATCTGAAAGTCAAGGACAGAGGTCTCAGAAGAAACCAGCCCTGCCAACAACCTGATCGTGACTTCTAGCCTCCAGAATTATGAGAAAGTTAAAGTCTGTTGTTTAAGCCACCCAGTCTGTGGTGTTTTGTTATGACAGCCCTAGCAAAATAATTCAGGGGCTTCTAAGATTAGGGCCATAGTCTGCTTTTTCAGCTGGGGGGTAGATGCCCTGGTGATTATTTTATTGTTGCTTTTCAAACTGTTCTTATACATTTTGTGCATTCTTTAAGATGTACTTTCCCAATTTAAAAAAAAAAAAAACTGGACTCCATGGCTCAGCCTGTAATCCCAGCACTTTGGGAGGCCGAGGCAAGTGGATTGTCTGAGCCCACAGGTTTGAGACCAGCCCGGCAACTTGGCAAGACCTTGTCTTTACAATAAATCAAAAATTAGCCGGGTGTGGTGGCGTGTGCCTGTAGTTCTGGCTACTTGGAAAACAGAGGCGAAAGGATTGCCTGAGCCCTGCAAGTCACTGCTGGGGTGATCATGAGTGTGTGTGCCACTGCACTTCAGCTTAGGGAGACAGGGTAAGACTCCGACTCAAACAAACAAACAAAAAAAACCCCAGAAATATAATTACTGCCAAAACATTTCTGGCCTATTGATTAACATTTCATTGATGTATTCAGCAAATGCAGCTCTTTAAGCATTCAACAAAAAGCACAGTTCCATTAGGATAATCAATATATCATTTTTAAGGAAAGGAATGCTGAATTTCATCAGCACTACTTTCTTGGCTTCAATGGATAACCATAAAAGAAGATGGAATGAGTACACACTTTTAAGAAGTCTAGGCAATTTGTGGTTTTGAATTAAAATAGCTGTAAGTCCTCCCTCTCCATTGATTTCTCCTGTACCATTCATATCTCAGCTAAAATATATAAAGATCTTCTTACCTCCCTGGAGAAGAACGTATTTTTTTGCAAGATGTTGACATTAGAATCTTCATAACAACTCTTGTAGGTACTTTATGTGAAATTAGTACACGTGTTCATGTTTAAACTAGCTCAGTTCTTTGGGGTAAAAGGGATGCTGCAAATAATTTATTTTTATTCATAAATACAATGTCAGGATTTCTCTTTAAGATATGTGATATGTATGTTCATATCTTAGGCAAACACAATTTGTAATTAGAGTTATTTATATATGCACACACAAAACAACTAGTTTCATGCACACAAACATATATATCACAGAATATTGAGTCATTTTATTCTAATATTTTATTGTAAACATAATCATCTTGTTTTTCAAAGATATAATTAATACATATTGGAAATTCTAGAGAAAGCATTATATAAGTGTTTGTAATTAAGTCCAAGTGTCAGCTAATATTAGCAAATATATGCAAAAGTCCCTGTGAAAAACTCAAACAGATACATCTACAGGACTGAGAAACACTTTTACACACTATATGAAAAAGAAATGACGTGTGTTTAATGTCACATAGGACTGAATAGTAATACTAATTTTAAAAATTCAGCAAACACAGAGAAATCTATACAATTCTTATACACACCAGTGTCAAAAGATACAAATTAAGAAGTATGTTTGTGCAGGCTTTTGCTAGAGCGAATTTATAAAAAAAACAAGACCCATTTAAACACAGAAAATAAACATAAGAATTTTGTGTATATGAAAATTTGCCAGTTTAACTCTCAAGCTTAAGTCGCTTTAAAATAATATGGTTCATTGATGAAAATCAAAATCTTAAAGCCTGTAAGAAAAAACCTTGGGTTTGCACCTAATTTTATCTCCTGAAGGAGAAAAACAGTTCCGGTAGAAGAAATAGCATGTGCAAAGGCTCAGAGCTGCACAAAACTTGGTGTGTTTAAGGAACTGGTAAGGCCAGGCCTCAGGGACAAGGATATCACAGGCCCTGCTGAAGAGTCAGCATGCATCAGAGGTGTAGGGAAAGCCAGGACAGACTTGTTTTAAGCAGGTTTAGATTGATCAGGTCGGGTTGTTAAAGACATCCTTTCGTTGTCTGGAGAAGAGATAGATAGGAGGACAGCCAAGACAGATTGAAGGAACCTGGATTGGAAGGGTTTTGCAATAATCCAGATGAGAGAGGATTGTGGGTGGAGCTGCAGCAGGATAGAGATGTGAAGCCCGGACAGCAGGGGACGTGTTTCAGAAGGTAAAACTCACAGGACTGTTCATGGATTAGATGGAGTTGGTGAGGGAGCAGGGTGCCTCAAAAATGAAATCTCCAGTACAAGCAGTCAGGGAAATGAAGTTCCCCACCATGGGAACAGGGAAGACCAAGGAAGCAGTTGATGGGGTGAGAGGGAGCATGGGGCGAGTCAAGACAGTCCCCAAGGGCATCTGGCCGAAGAACAGGGTGCTGGGCCCTGTCTGTGCCGTGCAGGAGGGTGTTGTGTTTTCTAGCTCTTGCCCTGGGCTCCTACACATGGAGTCTCAGAATGTTCCCAAGAAGAAAATAGACTTTTCTTTTCCTCCACTGAATATGCCAGCGGAGCGTATTCAATATTGGCAATCCAAATGTTTTCAACTGTTTTCATGTTAATCTTTCAGAATCATCCAGAAGTGCTGAATGTTCGAATACAACTGGAAAGCAAAGACCTCATCCTAAATCTGGAAAGAAATAAGTAAGTCTGATTAATTCTTGTTTATTGCACGATAGGAGAAAGTTAAGACAACATGGATGGAAGAGAGCTGTGTGATTTATGTTGACATTTAGAGAAACGGAGCTAAATGTGTGGATTCGTCATCCAAATTTGGATTTGAGACTGGAATTAACTTCAAAAAATTATTCAATGGAAAATTAAAGAATTTCATCACTCTAAAAAGGAACTTTGTAACTCAGCAAGTGTTTTTTTCATAGTTCCGATGTTTTGTTTTGTTTTTCTCAGAGCTTGATTTTTCAAGGATAGGATTTAAGCATCCCCTGTTCTATTCAAATAACAATGTTCCATAATTAGTTGACTTTTGACAATTCCTGTATTATATAAGAGGAAACAGCTTCAAATGGATAGAAACTCTTTTCTCCCTGAGAAATACCAAGAGTTTATTTTATCTTTCAAAGCTTAACTCCAGTGGTTTGAGCTATTTATTTCCTCTTTTTATTTAAAAATTTTGTCTTTCTTTGGAAAATTATATAAATTTCCAGAAAATGATATCATATATTTTTTCTGACCACATGGACATTATAACATATTTTTGTATGCCTTACCAGTAGAAAAATATGTCCACCTACAAGCATAAATAAAAACAACTCATTTTCTTGTCATTCTTTGCACTCTGGCTAGCCCCAAAGAGTCCTCAGATCTAAATATTCCTTAAAATTCTATTTCATGAGGACTAGGAAAAAAGAGCCTATTGGTTTCTTCTAATAAGCAATCTGTATTTAAAGTTATAAAGGTATACATCAATGTTCACAGTCCTGCTTGATTCAAAATAGCAAATAAAATAGCAAATAGCAGTGTATCTCTTCTAGAAGTACTGGTGTACCAGTTCCTGTTACTCACCCATCAGCAAAATGCTGAGTTTTGCTAAAATGGCAGTACAGAGGAGACTCACAGGAAGGAGTTTCCCCAGGGATATGGACTCACAGAAACCTGACTCAGCGGCTCCTTGTGAATGAGTCAGCTCATGTGCTTGTATCAGAGCTTTGATGTGGAGGTACTAAGCAAGTTAGACAAAAGACACTAGCTGGCTAAACCCAACCTTCAGTATCTCATGGCGCAACATATTAAAACGTACGTAAAATCACCTGGATTGCTCCCTGGGATCTGAAACTGGCCTCTGCATGGTTTTTCTGACAAGCCTACCCCTCCCTGTTAAATTGGATCAAAAGCTTTGTAACAGGAAATCATGTGTCTTAAGCTTTTCTTGTGACTTGATGATCTTGAAATAGAAGTCCAGGTAGGTGCATGTATTAGATAATCAAGGATCTGAACAGAAAACTATATATCGCTTTTGATATGTCTCTCTTAGCAAAGTACCTATTTTTGTACTCTCTTTTTTTTCCATGTAAGAATACTGTGGGGCGTTTAAAGTTTTATACATATCTGTTTAGATATACCTTTGAAAATATCTCAGTGGAGGTATTCCCTGAAAGATCAAAAGAAAATAAGACTTCCACGGAGATGCGTTTTCTCAGTGGATTGTTGTGGGCGGAGGGATTTCAGAGCTTCTTCATTGCATCTTGTTAGACTGTTGGAGAGACGTGGTGCATAGCATGAAGGAGGTGGCTTCTGAACTTTGTATTTGGTGTTACAGGTGCAGTCGGAGAAGCCAAAATAGACTTCATAAAACTCTAAAGTGATTTATTTTACTACGAAAGGAATAGCATGCCCAAAGAAGAAAGTTAAACGTGGAAGTAGGGGGTGGTGGGTAGAACAAATAACCAAAAAAAAAAAAAAAGTGTGTGTGTGTGTGTAGTATAGTCTACTACCAAACACAACCCTGGTTAATATTTTGGTGTCTTATATAGATTTCCTTTTTTAAACAAAGCTTTGCTTCTTTTGTCTTCTTCATCGGTATCATAGTCGGCGTGCAATTTAATATCTGCTACTTCATTTAGCTTTCTAATGGACATACATTTCCATAGAGAAATAATTTCGTAAAGCCCATATGGTTCTCTGAGTTTGTAAAGTGGCTTAATAGGCCTCTCTGTGGGCCCTTTGAAAATGATCTACCTTTCATTACTGCAGATAGTACATTACATGTTGACTCCTAGACAGTAGCTAACTTGTATAAATATCATTTTTTAAAGTGCCTTAATTTTTTCTCTTCCAATTCTCTGACTTTCAGGAGATAATCTCAAAATTAGAAAAGCTGAAGACATAAAACTATCTCTTCTCAATTTACTTTTCTCGACCTTACTGTCAACCTACATTTTTGGAATATATAGAGAGTATTTAATATATATAGTATTTAACTATGCTATTCGATAGTTTTATTTTAATTGAATTACTTGTACAGATTTTAGAGATTCGATTCTGTTAAGAGTACTTTTTTCATAATTAGAACATGCCTATATTACTATTTTAATAATGCATTACCCAACATACTTAAGTATAACAATTTTTTGAAACAGATTACATGTCTATTTCAAATGGACTATACCTTTGAGGCAGTGAATATTAGAAATTCTACAGTTTTATGAGTAGTATGAAATGCTTATATACAACTAACTTGTAGTGCTGTCAGACACAAAATGTAGTTAATCATTCAAAATAGAATAGAATTTTTAGTTTGCATCATCTTTGGACCAATAGATCCAATTCAGAGAGTTTATTCAAATGAAGCTAAAAGAACCCAAACATAAAAATATAAGCATTTAAGTATTTAACAACCAGTACAATGGAGGGCCTGACCAATGAGACGGTTAGCTGGTCGATAACCTACTTCAATGCCTTCAGACCCAGAGTCATCCTTGTGCCCAAGGATATTCTTTGCAGCATTTTTCCTAAAAATACATCAATGGGAGATTGATTAAATAAATTATGACTCAGCAACTGAAAATGATGGAGACTTTTATTATTGTAAAAAAAATTCATGGTATAATCAATGTAAACAGGATGTTAGAAAATAGATTACAGGCCAGGCATGGTGGCTCAAGCCTGTAATCCTAGCACTTTGGGAGGCCGAGGTGAGAGGACTGCCTGAGCCCGCGGGTTCGAGACCAGCCTGGGCCACTTGGCGAGATTATCTCTACAATAAATAAAGAAATTAGCCAGGCATGGTAGTGCGTGCCTGTAGTTCTGGCTACTTGGAAGGCTGAGGCAAAAGGATCGCCTCAGCCCAGCGGGTCGACTCTGGGGTGACCGTGAGTGTACCACTGCACTGCACTCCAACTTGGGCAATGGAGTGAGACTCCAACTCAAAAAAAAAAAAAGAAAGAAAGAAAATAGATTACATAGTATTCAGTTTTTATTTTAAAATTTTACACATGACACGTATTTCTGGTAAGTAAGATTCTGGAAGATGCTTACTTTATTGTCTTAATAATGTTTTATGACAAGGATGCATTACTTTTAAAATGAGAGAAAAAGCAGTATGGAGATCACTCAAAGAATTAAAAGTGGCTCTACCATTTGATCTAGCAATCCTACTACTAGGTATCTACCCTAAGCAACAGCGTCCATTATATTAAAGACACCTATACCCGCATTTTCATCGCAGCACACTTTACAATTGCAAAGCTGTGGAATCAATCTAAATACCCATCAACTGATCAGTGGATAATAAAAATGTATTAGATAGATACCAGAATACTACACAGCCATAAAAAAGAACGAAATCATGTTCTTTGCAACAACATGGATGGAGCTGGAGACCATCCTAGGCAAACTGACTCAGAAACAGAAAGCCAAATACTACATGTTCTCATTCATAGGTGGGAGCTACATGGTCACACAGATGGAACTAATAGGCACTGGGGACAACAATAAGAGGGGAGAGGTGAGGGGGGTGAGTGTTCAGAGATTACCTATGGGATAGTCTGTACCTGGGGAATAGGTTACCTGAGACCACTACACAATATGAGACCACTACACAATATGTCCATGTAGCAAATATGCATGTGTACTCCCTGACTCTAAAATAAAAAGAAAAGAAAAACAAAGACAAAATAAAATTAAGGGGGGGAAAAAAACCTTTCTTATTTTGAAGGAGAAAAGCTATTGTAAAAACTTGATAATGATTGAAAGCAAAAATGTTACAATATTTATTATTCATAAAATGAAAATGATCAGAGGCCATTTTGAAAGGCTTTGAAGGCCTCCAGCAACTTTCAAAGAGCAAAAAAGTTCTGTCAGCTGAATTCTGGGTCTTTAAATAGCCAGAAATTTGTTAGATTGAAAACCTACTTAGAAACCGTGACCTAAATAAAAATAAGCCAGTCCCTTAAATTATTAGAGTTAGAATCTATAGCGAATGCTGAAAGAGAGTTCCCTAACTCACCCTACTCAAAATGCTTCCGTGGTAAACCAATTCTTCACGGCATAGGGCTGAATTTTTATTAAATCGTTTTTCAGGGAATCTCTTTTATTTACCTTCTAACATCCCTAATTTGTGCAAAGATTGGATGGTGCTAACTTAAAATCTGTATTTGTATAGCCATAATTGAAAGTTTAAAGAAACACAAAACTTCCCCTGAGAGGCATTCTTCACAATGTTGCTGTCTGCCTATGGAACTGCAGAAACCAGGTTTATAACTTTCATAACCGTACAGGATCCCCATGGACTCTAAGGCCATTCCTCAAACAGGTGCTGTGTGGAACTGCATCTTTGATCAAAATGCTTTATTGCACAGACTGGCCAGCGTAGACATCCGTTTTTCCAGTTTAGGATAATTAAGAGTGATGGCAGTAGATCATATTCCCTGCATCTCTCAAGCCCAGTGAGCATTCTGTTCTCAAGCCTGTTCCCGTCCTGGGCTAGAAGAATTTCAACATTGACTTTTATTTTGTCTGGAACAATTTCAAACATCTCTCCAGGGGCAACTGTAATTAGTGTTCACTCTAGAACAATAGCAGAAAGGGCATTTTAAAACTGTCAGATATGGGTATAAATATTTGGGAAGGCATTTATTTTAGATTGTCTCAGAATATTATGGTGCAGGATGGAGAAATGTGGCCAGTGTGGAGATAGCATTAGATGCATTAGAAGTTGGTTGAATATTTTTAATATATTCCTAATTATTAATATTAATAATAGTATTAATAGCCAGAGGCTAGTCATCCCTCATTCATGTTAACCTGACCTGCGTTGGATGGGGGACCAAGACTGCTGCTGGTGGCCACAAGGCTGTGTGTCTGGTCTCTTCTTGGCCCACAGTTTTGTCGGCCATTTCTATGAAGACATAGAAGGTGCGCTGATCACATTTCCTGGCACTGCAAAGCTGGGGGGATAACTGCTTAGCACGACATAATCTGGATTATGAAGATTTCAGCAGTTTGGATCAATGGGCCAAGGCTAACAAGATGAGATTTAATGGGGATAAATATAAAATCCTATGCTTGGGTTAACAAAAAAATAAGTGTCGCAAGCTCGGAAGGAAATTTGCTCGTAGTTCTCGTAAATGAGATCTGCAAACTCTAAAGGAGCCCCCCTGAGATGGCGTGGCGTCTAGGGAACTGCCACCTGAGCGTGTGTGGGGATGCTATGGTGGGTTCTGGGCTGGGAGATCGTCCTTCTGTTCTGAAAGGATTCTGGCCAGGCCACAGATTAAGCCCTGCACCCTGCTGTTCCCAGGATGACCCCTGAGAGCCACCTGCCACTTTGTGCTCAGTTCTGCCACCGACTTTTCCTTTTCTCTCCCACCAACCAGGGATGTCTTTAAGTTCAGGAGCAGGATCTCAGCATCCTGCCCCAACTACCACCCACACAGCCTGGCTTGTCACGGGCACTCGATAAGCACTCCTCAAATGAGTGAATGATGGAGCCTGGACAACTCAGACCAGGCCAGGAGCGAGTCACCGGGAGGTTGAAGGTCTGTTCTGGGTGTTGTGAGAGAAAATTCAAGGAGGAAAACTTCTAGAAAGGACACAGGGTTTGGATTTAGGAGCCCAGGCTTTGAAATCAGCTTTGCTTCCAGCTATTCTCTCCATTTCCATGCCTGCAAAGTGAAATAAACATCTGTACAGTCAGTGCAGAAAGATTAGAGCTTGTGTTATTTTTGATGGTCAGGTTTGAATGACTCAGTAACATTTCTCTGTGGATCCAGCAATGTTAATTATTTTGCCTAATTGTACCCTTGGCTCCACTATAACTGTGCTCTGTTTCAGACTGTCTAAATTAATGAAAATCAAGTTATGTCTACTCTGTTCCTATGTCTTTATGTTGGTCAAACATCTCAATCCTGACAAGACCTGGGAAGGATCTGTGGGGTTAATCCTTTGGGTTCCTGCTACTCTATGGTTCTTGTTTTTTTGTTTGTTTGTTTGTTTTGAGTTGGAGTCTCACTCTGTCACCCAGACTGGAGTGCAGTGGCCGCTCCCAGCCACCGCAGCCTCGACCTGCTGGGCTCCGGCGATCCTTCCTCCTCAGCCTTCCCAGTAGCCGGAATTACAGGCATGCGCTACCACACCCGGCTGATTTTTGGATTTATTGTAGAGATGAGGTCTCGCCGCCCAGGCGGGTCTCGAACCCACGGGCTCAGGCAATCCACTCACCTCAGCCTCCCAAAGGCGCGGGACTACAGGCTGAGCCACCGAGCCCGGCTATGGTTCTTAATTTTACAACCTTGATGCTCTCAGGATTGGTGTCTTTGCATCTTTGTTTGAGTATAAAGTGCTATTCCTTCTCACTTCTACTCTTACAGAAGCAGCCCAGGCTACCCTTTGGAACCAAAAGCTCCAAACTGCCTAGTTGTTCTAACTATGGACGAAACAAGTGAGAATACAGCCATATCTCAGAAACTCGCCTATCTAGCTTCATGTTTTCAACCCTTAGCTTCCCTTCTACTGCTCGCAAAACTTTATGAGACTATTAACGTTAATGAAGTCATTTGTTCATTTACTCTTTCACCTCGTCATTTATTCACAACTATGTGTTTTAACACCAGGTGCTGAGATTGATCCTGGAGGTAGAGCAGTAGGCAAGATGAGGTTCTTGTCCTCTTTGAGGTTAGCCAGGGAGCCCAGCACTAAACAGAGCATTGTGAAAATAGTAACCGCATAACAGTAGTGCTGAGGAGGGAAGGCATGGGGCCCTAGCCTGGTCTTGGTATGGGAGAAACATGATGAGGCGGCATTTAAGCTGTGCACAAATTGAGGCAAGCTAGGAAAAGAAAGGCAGAGGGTAGAGAAAGAAAGAAGAGCATATGCAAAGATCCCGAGGGAGGAGGAAGAAGCTTTTCAGGTACTAGGAAGGTCAATGTGCCAATGGGCAAGAAAGAGAGTGGTGAGCCAGGAGACTCCAGGACATACAGGGTTGTATGTGCTGTGAGAAGGGTCTTGCATTTATTCATAACGATGGCGGCCTACCAGGGAAGAAGAGGCTTGCAGGCAGGGCAATAGCATGGTAAGATTCATTTTTTGGAAGACCATCTGGCTGCATGTGAAGACTAGATCGGAGGAGGTGAAGAGTGGATATGGTCCAGTGGATGTGTTGCTGCAGCCCAGGGAAGAGCTGATGATGACTTGGACCAAGAGGAAGGGGTGAGTAGTTGAGGCACGTCAAAGAGACAGAACCTGATGAGCCATTAAATGTGTGGCGTCATGGAAAGGGAGACATCAAGGACAATTCTTATACATGAAATACTGAGAGAACAGTGACATCTTTGATCAGGCTAGCGGACTCTAGCCAAGGGCTGAGAAATTGCCCTTTGAGCAGTGGCACGGGACACAAAGAAGCGGATCATAGCGGACATGGTTCTGAGAGTCTGGGAGGAGGGCAGATGTTGGGTCTAACAGAAACCTGTCTGTAGGTGACCTAGGGAGGGCTTGCATGCAGAAACGGGGCATGGCATTTCTTTGGGATTCATGGATGCTTGCCGCTGACCTAAGTACAGTAGCAGCTAGTTGCTTTGTGCTGGAGAGCACAAACCTGTGGCGGGTAGAACACAGCAAGACATTGGCTGTGGCCCTGACAGTGTCTGAATTGCTATCACAACCCAAGGCAGTACCAATGCTCCATGAATGTCTAAGCTAAAGCCTAGTGAGGGAGTCTCTGGCCCCAGGCTCACTCCTACCCCTTCCTTGGTACAGCTATCTCCACGCAGTGAGTATTCATATCTACCAGGAACTCACACATACATTATTGCTCCCCTTGAAGCCTAGAGCATTGCTTCGGACCACCAGCATCAGGACCACCCGGGGAGCTTACTAATAAGACCAGTGCCTGGCCTCGTCTCTCTCTGTTGAGCCAGAATCCCCAGCTATAGGGCTTGGGGACCTATATTTTTAACACATTCTTCTAGGAGTTATATTCACCAGTCATATGTGGCTATTTAAATGGAAATTAATTTATATGAAATTAAAATTTTAGTTGCCTGGTCATACCAGTCACAGTTCAAGTGTTCAGTAGCCACAAATGGCTATGTGGACATTTCTATCATCACAGAGAGTTCTGTTGGACCGTGCTGGGACTGACAAGGACATGCCATCCCATTGGATCCTTCTAATTTGGGGCCTCTGTCTCAGCTGTTGCACTGCCCAGGGGAATGTTCTTTCCTGCAGGAAGTGACCACACCTCCCCAGGTTGCCTAACGCCCTGCCTCAGAGAGTCAGGTGGCACCAGATGGGTCACATCTGCCCACCTTGATAAAGGGATGATTGTGCGGTCGAAAATTCTCTAAGCACGACCATAGACAAGGAATTGACACAAGCTACTGGGACTTCAGCAATCTAACTAGACCAGACTCCTTCAGATTTAAGTCAAAATCTCTCGGCCTTAACATTTAAGATCTTTTTAATTGGGCTAAATTTTGTTTCCTGAACAAGAGCTCAATTCCCTCGAGTTTCTCCCCTCGTTCCAGTCTTTGAAGTTGTGCAGTCGTTGGAAAAGGTCAGCGCGCCATTTTGAGAGTTTTTTGTTCCTCCACCCGACTTCACTTCAAAGCACCTCAACTGGTTAAGATCAACCTTTTTAAAACAGACCCCTCTGGGTTTCTATTTGAGAGTGTGGCATCCTTAAGCGAACTCTTTAAAAGTTAGGAGAATTAGCAGAGGGCATTTGATATGGAAGTGGAGTTCCTCACTTGATTACATCACTTGCAATCCTTCACTTCATCTGTGGATTTATGGCTTTCTGATAAAATTCCTACTGCAGTCTTTGGTTCCCCTCCTCGGCACTGCATCCCAAATGGACAGTGATGGTTGTGCTGGCTCTTTCCGGACGGTCTCTGGCAGCTGAGGGGAGAGCCAATGTCGTCTTTGTGCCCTGTCATTGCACCCTTTCCACCCCTGCGGCGTAGCCAAGTTGGTGACATATAGATGCTATGAAGGCTGGTGCATTCATGGCCTGCCTCTTCTTGACTTTTTCTAGTTGTTGCATTCTCCAAAAAAGGCCACAATGCTTCCGTGTGTGTGATACAACAAGACTCTTCGTGGATTGCTTAAGATAATAAAACCTACTCTGGAAGCTTGAAATCTTAACATCATTTTGCTGAGGAAACACAGTCTGCTAGATTCTTGTACTGGTTTACACTCCCACCAACAGTGTAGAAATGTTCCCTTTTCGCCACATTCTCTCCAGCATCTGTTGTTTTTTGAGTTATTGATGATGGCCATCCTGGCTGGAGTTAGGTGGTATCTCAGAGTAGTTTTAATTTGCGTTTCTTTGAGGACTCATGAGGCTGAGCATTTTTTCATGTATCTGTTGGCTGTTTGAGAAGCGTTTATTCCTATCTTTTGCCCCCTTTGTAATGCGGCTGTTTGTGCTTTTCTTTTCCGCACATTTGAGTTCTTGTAGATCCTAGATGTTAGGCCTTTGTCAGACAAACAGTCAGCAAATATTTTTTCCCAGTCTGTGGGCTGTCTCCCTGCTCGCTTGGTGGTTTCTTTGACCTTGCAGAAGCTTGTCAGTTTGATGAGGTCCCGCTTGTCTATCTTATCTCTTATGGTGTGGGCACTTGGGGTTTTGAACAGGAATTGGTTGCCAGTTCCAGTTTCCATAAGGGTATCTCCTGCATTCTCTAAGGTTCTTATAGTTGAGGTTCTTATAGTTTTGCATTTAGGTCTCCTGCATCAATTATTGGTCACCCTGAGGTATGAGATACAAGACAGCATTTTCAGGACCACCTCTAATCATCACTCTGCCTTTGCCAATGGGTAGCCACTGTATTATCCAAAGTTAGCATCTCACACTTGGTCATTTGTCCCCTGAAACTGGTTCCAGTATTGCTAGTAGAAAAAGCAGGGGTCTGGTTTGGAGTCTAGACATAGCCTGTTGCTTGGAGGACTATATTCATGCTAACAGCATGGCAAGTTGAAGGAACCATTTTATTCACAAGCGGGTTTAGTTACTGAAGAAAACTGGCCATCATTGAGATTCGAAGACCAAAGTCCTGATCAGACACAGAGGCGAATGCCACCGATTCAGGACCCGTGAGAAAAATAGAAGGAGGGTGTTTATCTAAAAATGTTATGTAATATTCATTGCTTTCTTCTCAGTGGGCTGGTGGATTTCGCTGTGGGGTGAAGTGGGTTTAACATAAGTGGAGAACAAGAGTTTCTTTATTTTCTTTTATTATTTTCTTCCTTATGAAAAACATGTGGTCAGACAGAAGATGATACAAGACCAACCCCCAGCAGGAGGGTTATTTAGGGAGATGAGTTATTTATATAGAGTGTTATTTGCACAGCCCTTCTAAGCCCACCTCTCCAGTTTCAACTGGCCTAGAGGATTTTGTTGGTTAGTTTTGTGGTTTTCTTTGAAAATCTGACAGATTCCAATGAAGATGTCCTCCATGCCGTGTCAGCAACAGCGGCACCCATTGAACAGACATCAGAATCACAGAGGGAGGTTTCTTGGGAACTGTGGGATATGGCTTTTGTGTGCAGTTTTCACAAAACGAAAAAGTTACTCTTTAATACTTTCAATAAAGTCCTGATAATATTATGCATTGATATCAACAAAGTCTAAAAATATCAGGAGGTTGGCTGAATGAAAAAAATATAAAATGATGTAAAAAAAAAAAACTTACTAAAAGTATTAGCCTTACAATTTAATAATTATTATAAAAATTCATTTAAATTCTGGGTCATATTCATTATCTTACTGAATAGGATAATGATTGTGACTTGATTAGATTGTTTTTTATATTCTATAAACGCTTTCTGATCCAAAAGCCTTGTATTTTTACACTGGACTCTAAGTTACCTATATAAGCATTACTCAAATTTCTTTTAATTTAGAATTTATTTATACAAAACTGTTGCTTTTCCAAAAGTAATTTTGTATGCAGAAACCGAAATATAATCGTTGGTGTAGAAGATCATATATTATTAAATCAGTTAATTAGTTGGTTTTTGCCTAACTATAGAAAAGACTCAGGGTTTCTAAAGGATGCATAAATTAATTAACTTCTTCCAGATGTATAAAATATCCCCTTGCTGCCAACAAACCAACTCTTTTGCATTTGACTCTGTTTCAGAGTAGCAATTCTAGTCCATATTGATAGAAATTATGAAGATGACTATTTGAGGAATTAGATGCCTGCCTGTCATTGTTTTTCCTTTTTTAAAAAAGAAGAAAGATTTTGTGTGGTATAAGGGAGAAACATTGAGCCAAGGAGAGGGAAACATGAAATCTCTGGTATTTGTAAGCTTTGTGACTTCAGGTAAATTAATTAACCTCTCTGGTCCTAAGGTCTCTCATTTGTAATCTGAAGTTAAGCTTTAATAGCTTAGGGACTGGATCAGATGGTTTTCTGGGGGCACATTTTTCACTCTAAGAGCTATGGCCTCTGTGATTTTCTGCATTAGAATATATACTTACTTCACCCAGAGGAATGCTTGAAGTGATCCTACTGGTGGAAACTGTATTTATAATACTAGATGAAGAATTGTGTCGAGCATAATGTATTTAAGCATTGAGACCAATTAAACAATTCCTGTGAGAAACAGGGTTTCTTATTTAGTTGTATTTTAGTGAACCAGGAAGCCCTGAGAAAGTAGCTCTGAGCTCTGCTCCTGGGAAACCCAAGAGTCCCAAGATGCATCTCTGTGCCCGGAGCCCTCTGTTTTGTTGGGAGACTGAAACATGTGAGATTCCAAATCGGAGGGAAATGTGTGCTCAAGGAATACTCTTGGCCAACACGATGAAGCCAGCATGGAATACCCAATCTACAGGACAGAGGCAGGGTGGGAAGTGCCCAAGGAAGGTGAGATCCCTTGGTCTGAGGTGTAGGTGGCATCTGATCAAAGCGGGAGGGCCTTCATAACTCACTGACACACGACTGCAACCTTGACCTCCTTAAAGGCTTTTAACATAAATTTTAGAACAATTATGATGATAGAAGAAAGATGCTGGAGGCTGTATATGGTGGCTCAAGCCTGTAATCCCAGAACTGTGGGAGACCGAGGTGAGGGAATTGCCTGAGCCCACGGGTTCGAGAACAGCCAGGGCAACTTGGTGAGACTTCATCTCTATAATAAGTCAAGAAATTAACTGGGCGTGGTAATGCACACCTGCAGTTCTGGCTACTTGGAAGGCTGAGGCGGAAGGATCTCCTGATCCCAGCAAGTTGATGCTGGGGTGGCTGTGAGTGTACCACTGCGCTCCAGCCTGGGCGACAGAATGAGACTCCAACTCAAAAAAATAAAAAAGAAAGAAAGATACTAGGAGCCACTGGGGCCCTTCAATGTGTCCTATTTCTTAAACTGTGTGATAAGGACATGAGTGTTTATTTTAGTGTTCATTTTTCTGCATTCTTTTATATGTTCACTATAGGCCACAAAAATAAAGCATCATTTTTTATAACAAAGCCTGACAATTTTTTTTTGGCAACAAAGAGCAATTGTACTGCTCTTTTTGAAAAAAAAAAAACTCATTTGTTTTCTTCTTTCCCTCTGACCTCAGAATTCTCACTGATTTGCAGATTTGCAGAGGACACTGTCATTGGAATGAGTTTAACGAAAGTGGCCACTTTTTGTTGCCAAAAACAAAACTTGGCTGAATATTCTAATGACTTGGCATCTTTTTATCTATAATCACTGACATGAAATTTCTTCAAGTGGAAACAGTGAAAATAAACACAAATACTGTAAAAAGAGTAGGCTTTCTTAGAATGTACTTGTAGTTAAATTTCATTACTGATATGAACGTACATAAACATACTTATATATTCATATACTATATGATATTACAAAATATGGGTTATTATGCTTAGAATGCAATGGTTCATTTTATTACATTGAGCCAGTAACCAATGTGTTATGTTTCAAAATATATACATTAATTCAGCCTATACTTTCACTGACTTTTCAAAAAAATTCTACAGTGTTACAAATATGGCTTATAATCTGAAACTAACCTATAGTTTTTGATTTAGAGACAGAAATTAGTGGTCCTTAGAAGGCAAGATTTGAATATCAATTCTTTCCAACATTTATATACTGAATATTAAAAATACTATTGCCTTCTGCTTATTAATAAAGGACTTTTAATCTGGGGTATGTTTTTGCTATTCCTTACATTCTGATGTCAAACTACTTGAGAGTGTACCACGCATTCTGTTCATTTGTCCATGTTTGTTCATTAGTTTATACATTCAACAAACAAACATTGTGTTGAGGTTTGGGACACAAGGATGTGTAACAAAGGCTTCCAATCTCTTTACAGTGCTGAAACCTACTTCCATTTTACAGACCAGCAAAGGACAAGCTGGTCTAAATTGATTTACAGCAAGCACTCGCTATAGGGTATTGATATATTAGATTTTTGATTAGTGTAATGGAAAAATTAGATATATAATGTATTGTTCTTTCTCTCCTAATCTTTGCCATGTCTTTCTCCCTAAATAATTAAATAGTTTTGCCTTTTCCTAATTATACTGAGAATTGCTTTAAACTCATCAGTATGTGTGTGTGTGTGTTGTTATCCCTTGGTATGTGTGAGTATTGGTTCCAAGACCCTTCACAGATACCAAAATCCAAGGAGGTTCATGTCCCTGATATAAATTATGTAGTATGTACATATAACCTTATCCTTCCATGTAGTACTTTGAATCATCTCTAGATTACCTATAATAACTAATACAATGTAAATACTATATAAATAGTAGTTATATTGTATTTTTAACATTTGTGTTATTTTTATTGTTGTTTTGTTGTTTTGAAATATTTTTAAACGACACCTGGTTGAATCTGAAGCTGTGGAACCCACAGATACAGAAAAGCAATTGTATATACATGAATATATAGTTAAATACACCTATTATAAACAGATTGCATCCTATAAACATTTATCTTTGGTATAATCTATGGGTGGTCTGTTTCTGTCACAGTGCCTTTGCTGGACACGATAGAGACAGATATCATCACAGTGGCACTGCCATGGCAAACCGACTGTGTCCTAAGACGGTTTGCCATGGGCTCTGGGTTTAAGTGACAGGACTGCTCAGGTACTACGGCCGTCATCACTCACCCCCTGTGCGTTTTTGTATGCTGCCTTCTTCACAGCCTGACAAGTGACCTAAACAATTAACTGGCCTTAAGGAAAGGGTAGAATTTAAGTTTCAGAATGAGATGCTTGCTTGTCTTTAAAGATGTTTTCTGCTTCCTATTTTTATTTTTACCCTTTTCCCCAGGAGTTCCATTTTTCAGAATGAGAACCAGATGAAAAGCAGCCCATCAATTCTTCCAGTCTCTTATATGGAATTTTTAAGTGTTTGAGGCTGTCCCAACAGCCCTCCATTTGGACTCTATTGTAAACACTGACCATTTGTGATTCATGAGAATCCCAAGCAGAAACAGAGATCAGCTCTTGAAATGCTAATTTGTATCTGTGTTTGCCTATGAGTATGGATAATTCAGCAGGGAGCTAGGAGCACTGGCTCCTGGTAATTTGTCCCGTTGTCCCAAGACAGATCTGGGGAACCAAGTCAAGACTACTTGGTCTCCATCCATGGGTTGCTAAGTAGCATACACGATAGGAATGCTGGTGTCCTTGCAGGCAGATGGCACCCATGGGTCTCTTGAGGTGGTGGCTGACCTTGCTTGCAGGAAGGTCATACCAGCTTTGCACATCGAAGAATTATCCTTGATGGAACTTAAGAGTTCTGACTCACAGTAGCCAAACTCACATGTAATGGACACCTAAACCAGATTCTTCACTGTAGTATATTCATTTCTTCCCTACCATCACCAATGAGCCAACTCTTTTTCCCTCAATTTTCTTTAAAAAAAAAAACTTAATGTTAGGTGTTTGGCCCCACAAATTATGAGAGCTCTGAACCATTTTTTGGAAGTAGAGATTGGCAGTTGGGTTGATTGCCCTGGTTTAATTCTCAGAGGGTGATTCTATTTCCTTAGAGGTAGAGAAGAAGACTTGCTGTCTTCTCTATGGGTAGACGATGAATGATAGCACAATGCCTTCACAAGAGGGAACAAAAGAAACCAAGATGTCAAATGTTTATCTGAGTACCAAGTATTAGAATTGCATTTTCCCATAGTAAAATAGTTTGCTGTCTCAGACCAGATCATGTGCCTGAGAACTTTTAGGTGAACAAAGAAATAAGTGGCCCTTATTTTTGTTACTAAATACAGCCTGAGATCATTCTTTTTAGTAAACCAACTTGACACAAATCTTGAAAAGAGAGTTTTTTAATCCACAAGAGCTATAGCTCATTTTATAAACTTATTATAACTTCACAGAGTTTGACTTGTCCTCTCAAATCTCCTTGAAGCTTTTTTAGGAAGGATTTTTCTTCTGTGTCACATTTGCTTGGACATCTAAGAAGGTTATTTATTTCGCTGGATAAATTGGGAGCATGGCCTGGGAATCTGATAATCCCAAGTGAAACCTGCACTCAGTTGCATGAATTTAGGAACAGAGCTCTCTAAGCCTCATTTGACATCTCTAAGATGGGGCCACCAAGATCCTATTGTTGTTTCAAGAATTAAATGCAATAATCCACAAAAGCACTTCGTATAGAGGCTAAGGCATAGTAAATATCCCACCAGGGTTAGCTGGTTCTTCTCTTATTACTGCAGCCATTATTTTGGCCTCCTGCTAGATATCAGGGATTGTACACCACCCTGGGGCCTAGTGAAGCGCAAAGGAGAGATAGTCCTGGACCCCAAAGGGTTTGCAAACTAGCGGGGTGGTAAGATATTTCACAGATAATCCTACAAATAGTGGGTTGCACTGTTATATGCACTGGAAGTGCCGCAGGAGTGGGTAACAAGGGGAGGGAAGGTGTCATGATCTGTCAGCCGGGGAAGGTCTATAGGCAGGAAGCACAATCACCTGTAGGTGTCAGCCCGGTAAAGAGAGAGAGAAGGAAATTCTGGGCCAGGCAAGCAGTGTGCTTCAGGGATCCCCTGGGGAAGGAGCTTGTGGCACTGTAGCGCTGGTAGAGGACCAGAGCCCAGGCTTAGCGGGTATCCGGGAAGAAGACCAAAGGGGCTGGCCAGACCCTACCCGGCCTCTGGTAGACTCTGCCCCGCACCACGGAAAGCCAAGAAAGGTTGGTGACTAGGGCTGGGACAGAAGGAAATTTATGTTTTAAGAAGTCATCCTGTGTGGAGAAAAAGAAACGCTTCTACACTGCTGGTGGGAATGCAAACTAGTGCAACCTCTTTGGAAGACAGTGTGGCGATTTTTGAGAGAACTTGAAATTGACCTTCCATATGACCCAGCAATTCCCCTATTGGGAATATACCCGGAGGAACTCAAATCATTCTGCAAAAAAGATACCTGCACACGTGTGTTTGTTGCAGCTCTAGTCACAATAGCAAAAACATGGAACCAGCCATGCTGCCCATCGAAGCTGGACTGGATTAAAAAATGGGGTACATATACACAATGGAATATTATGCAGCCATAAAGAAGGACAAATATATGGACTTCACAGCAAGTTGAATGGATTTAGAGTCAATCATACTCAGTGACCTATCACAGAAACAAAGAACAGAGTACCCTATATTCTCACTCATAAGCAGAGCTTGAACAACTTTAATACCATAAGAAAGGGATTGTCAGTAGTGGGAAACTGTCGGGGGACGGGGGGTGGGATTGGCAGTTGAGGGAAACTGCTAGGGGAGGGAGGGGCATACCTCATCAACAAGGGCACCTGCATAATCAACATTTGTATACCTAACCCTGAAATGTACCCCACATCTTAAAAAAAAGAAAAGAATGTCATCCTGAATGAAATGTAAGGCAGCCCAAGAGGATGTTGGAGCCCATGGAGAAACTGATCATAGTTCACATGAGAGCTGGTGGGATTTGTCAAGTATGGAGTCAGTAAAGATCAAGTGAGATGAGAAACAATGAGGTAAAAAGTCCTGAGCTTCAGACCGTTTAGATGCAGGCAAAGTGGGTAGGCCTAGAAAACTATGAGATATCTCAGGAAGATACTTCAAGGACAAAGGCAAATTTTAAATAAAAGTGTTTTGTGAGATGTGAGAGTGAAGAAATGCAATATTATTGAATAAATGCAATATTATTGAATAAATGCAATATTATTGAATATTTAAAATAATGCAATGCATTATTTTAAATATGTAGCTGAATTAACAAATCAAATATTGTAAGTTGACGGGACTATTTCCACAATGTGTGTATATAGCCACATAGATCAAAGATAGAGACATAGGTTTAGGATGGCCACAAATTCTTTCGGCATCTTCTTGTGAAACTCGAGAGACCATCTTCTACTTGGGAACGCATTTAGATTTGGCAAACGCAGTAGGTACCTAACTTACTCTCTGTCCCCAGGCACGATGTTCTAAGGACATGTCCCTAGCCAGAGGTCATGTCCAGAAACCCCTGACCTCTAGTTAGAAACTCACCTGCTTACAAATGCCTGGCATCGTGTGCTCTATTGAATCTTTCCTGAGTCCTTGGCAAGGCTGATTCTTCTTTATTCTAACCTTGCATTTATATATTTTTATCTTTATCTTTGTTCTTACTTCTATAAAATGAGGACAGTTATAGTTCTTTGCCCATCTCCACGGTTGATGGATGAAAGTTATTTCATGAAGCGATTGTAGTATTTTATATGCGATGTAATTTTTACATGGTGTATGACAGGTCATATTTCCCCATTTTCTTTTATTATCGTGGATAGAGTTATATTTAAAGAGTCAATAAAACGATGCTATTTTTTAAAAATACAGCATAGCAATGCATGCCCACTTACTGTGCACCCGAGAAAGTTCATGAAAAGAGCAGATTCTCATGGGCTTGAGAAGTTCTTTGTTCTACATTGTATTGGGGTCAGAATGAGTTACTTTGCTCAAAACCAGTGCAGTTCTTGCTTCCTGTGAGCAGCGAAGAGGCCATCTCTGTACAGATGGAACATTTTGATCCCAGAAGAGAAGATGGTGTGCCTGGTCCAGTACTTTGGCTACTTATTGAAGTGTTTTTGATGAGAAGGAGTGGGCATAGCTGGCATGGAGGCTTTGGGACATCCTTGTCTGGCATTATTCCTTCCTGGTGCTGTCTTTGGAGGCCTTCTGCAGAGCACATTTAGCATTAGGTGCCGTCAAGTGAAAGAGATTGCAGACTGGCAACACATGTGCAGGAGGTGCAAGTATTCGAGCAGGAAAGGGCTGTGGGCCTTGGGCGGGATGCAGAAGTGAGTGGCAGCTGCTAAGAGTAGATGAACAAGTCCTCTGAAAAAACACAGAAAGTTGCAAACTCATGGAAGTCCCTCTATTATCATTGCTATTACCCTTATTCCTGCCTCAGAGCTGCAAGGACAATACTTGTTAGGCATAAATCTGCTAAAATGGTACTTATGGAGCTGCCCTTTGCAATGTTGATATTAATATGAAAGAGATTTCTGAATAAGTCCACTATCTCCCCATTCCCCAGGGCCTCATTTTGAGTGGTGATTCAGGGAAATTTCCCTCCAAATGCATCGGTGGCTTAATCTCTGTTTTGCTGCACTGGGCTATTGTCCAGGTGAATGAAGTAACTCCTAGATTGATAGATATTCCAACATGGAAGCAGATGACAGTGAGACTGTCTGCCGAATGGTGAGTTTCTGGAGGCCAAGCATTGGCCTGGCCCCTGGCTGAAGTCCCCAGAACCCAGAAACAGAGCCTGGTACGCGGTGGGAGCTCAAAGCATTAGATGCTTGAATGCAGGGATCTCAAAGATCAACATGTCCGAGTCACCCATTTTACAGATGGAGACTTGAAGAGCAGGGATGTTGAGGTACTCGCCCAAGTCCACATAGCAGTGAAGTTAGACATTAAACCCAGGGCCCCAGATTATATACCCAGAGTTGTTGTCTCCCAATACATTGGAAGCGATATTCCACTGTTACAGTCATGGACTCTGCACTAACAGTTGTCCCTTCATTCACAAGGTAAGTGCTCATTCATATAGTTTGATTGTTAGATTTTGGACCAATGGTTCCCCATCCTGCTTGTACATTAGAATCACCCAGAGGGCAAAAACCCAAATTTCTAAGGAGGCAGGCGATTTGATTTACTTTTACCTGGACAATCAGTATTTTTCTTAAGCGTCTCAGGTGATTTGAAGAGGCGTCAGGGTGAGGAACGACTGTGATAGTTTAGGCTGCTCATATGTATCACGCAAGTGAGTGGAAAGCCCTTGCCTGGGTGGGAAGACCTCTAATTAGATGCTGATGGATGTCCATCTCCTGCCTGCACTGCTCCTGCCTCGGGAGACCCTGGACAGCCCACACTCACTGGGTGTGGCTTCTAGTACAGATGGTGGCTGTAACACCATAATGATCAGGCTTGTGTGTCCCCCAGGTATCCGCTGCCTCTGTGTGGGCGTCTCTGAGACTAGCTGCCAGGGGGCCAATTATCTTTGCCATCTCCCCCGCAGTCTGTCACTCATCCTGAAGACAAACCTTGTGGAGCCAGCTGCTTTGTGGGGGATTCAAAGAAAGCCAAGGTGAAGCCCCTGGTCATAAGGGGCTCTCAGTGCATGGGGGGGGGACGTGGAGAATATTTGGTATTTGTTAGTACAAAGTGAGGTTGCACTGACTTCTTTGTTTCGTGCTGGGATTTAAAAATCAGCTTTCTTGGAAACCTTCGCTGTTTGTTTTTTTAAAAAGTTAGTCGTATGGCCGTCATCACCTTATCAAATCGGTAGTATGGCCATCATGACCTTATTGGACCCTCCCAGGCCTCCCTATTGTGTAAGGGGCTGTGTTCTGAGGGGGAGGAGCGAGTGACAGGACAGCAAGTAGGAAGCTAGGACGAGATGCAAGTGTCACCACACACCTGGGGTTACTTCTTAAGATAAAAAAGAGGCAATATCTTCTTTCCCAAAGTAAGTCAAACCTGAGTCTGTTCACTTGTCAGGCCTCGCAAACTTGTCTTGAGTGTAGCAAAAGGGAGACAAAAAGAAAGTTCTACCCGTCACCATCCGACGCTGGCCTGGGTACCAGCCAGCTGGTGAAGCTGCCCTGAGCTGGACCCCTAACATGGAGCCCACGAGGAGAATTGCAGGACAAGCTAGCTGATGAGCTTACGGCAGGGGTACCCCAAAGCTGTCCAAGCCGACCCTCTTCTGGTGCAAGAAAACCACGCTCAGAGGGTGGCCCCTCCCCAGCTGCCACCGGGGACCAGTGACCAAGGTGACTCACAGCCAGAGAGTATATCTAATTATTGTTTTATCCCATTGGCATGTTTTGAGGCTTACTGTGTGGAATCAATTTCAGAATCGGTGAGGGAACCCCTTCAAAACAGGGGGAGCTCCCCAGAGATGACAACTTACCAAGTAGCTCGGAGGAGGCCTGGGAATGTGTGTGCAGAGCAGCCAGCGGTCTTGGTCCCCAGAATGGTGGCAGCTCTGTGGACACTCTGTGACATCCCAGGGAGGGAAGGACAGCAGTTCAGGAAGGACTAAGGAAGGGGCCTCCATCCCATGCTGAATCTAGGGTTGATGCTGGGTAGCACAGTTGTGAGAGGAGAGACTTCTCGGAGCAAGCTGAGTGGGCAAGGAGCCAGAAGAGCATTTCCAGGAGCAGAGACCAAGAGCCCATCTTGAAAACTTGGTCAGCCACTCTCGGAAGCGTGGAGTTGTTGGGTCAAATGGCTGTCCAGGCTGCGGGTAGCCCTGGAGCTAGCGGTAATGCAGACAGCTAACACGGAGGGAGCATGTGACTCTCTCTAAGCATTTTTTATCCATGCTGTCTTATTTATTCCTACAGTAACCCTATGAGGTTCACTGTTGTTATCCCTGTATTACAGATGAAGGAACTGAGGCACAGCCCTGTCAAATGACTCACACCAAGTCGTACAGCTGATAGGATGGAACTGGGTGCAGAACAGGCTCCCTGCAGAGTCCAAGCCATTAGGCTGTTCTGATGGCTGAAGCCTCAACATGGCTCTGATTCCTCCAAAGGGAAGGGATGAGCTGGAAAGATGAGCAGTGCTGCCCCGGGGGGATCTGGGAATCTTGGAGAAAGAAAAGCTTCTAGTAGGCTCCGACAGAGCACAGCGCTGGGGCTGGTGAACAGGGCTGTGACTTCGCACCCCTGGAAATCTGACCCTCGGAATTCTGCTCTACTTCAAGGATAGGACAGGATTGGGGGACCTGCCAGGGAAGAAACATGGGGACAACTTTGCTGACCGAGCCAGGCAGGAACTGCCTCTCATTCACTGTGTATCCCAGCCCCCACCCTGGTCCCTAAGAGCCTCTCAAAAGGAAGAGTGGGATGGTGTATGAAGAAAAAGTTCATCACATCCCTACCCCCCAAAGATCCGCTAATGCAAAGTGAGTCCAAGGGCTATCAGAGGACCATTGTTGTCTCTTGGGGATGGGCGTCCCCCCTCCTATCCATTTCTGCCATACAAGAAGCAGATGTCCTGTTCGAATCTTCAAGTAGGTTTATTCGTGGACAGGGCCATCAGATGTTTTTTATTTTTATTTTTTTCTTCACATGAAGAGAGGGCCGGTGAGTGGCTCTTTCAATGTGGGCTGAGCTCACTCAGCAGAGCAACTTACCCCCTGGAGAACAGGAAAATGATAAGCAAGTATAAATCATGCTGAAAGGAATGAGACTTCATCATGAGTCATTAGGACAGATGCCACATTGGCGAGCAGATGAAAAACCTTTGATGAAGACCAGTTGTAAAAGCACAAACTAATGCTGAAGAAATGCATCGTGGTCACTCAAAAGTGTAATGTATGCATGTTTCTCCCTTTTCTCTCTCTGTCTTCAAAAAAAAAATGCAGTAAATGTCAAGAGTGGTCAAATGACATTTCCTGTGCTGGACCCCGGGGGGAGAGATTCGGAGAAGGCAAGATTTGAAAGGATACTTTTAATCCGTGAGTGCTAAGTGTAGTTTAGTGCAGGAATTCAAGAATGATATCACCAATGTGAACCTCAGCCCTAACCAGGTATGTCCTGCCATGTGACAGGAGCTAAATCAGAGCATCACTCCTGGGACTTGAGAGCTTGTGTCAGAGCATGGATGAACTCGCCACCCAGAGACATTCCGAAGAAGGGACCACAGAGTTGCAAGTGCGGCTTTCGTCCATGTCTACAGGCAGCAGAAAGCAGCACGCCAGGGATGATATGTCAGCTCTGCACCCAGGGGACCTGCTCTTTGTGTCTGTTCTGCCACTTCATAGCTGTGTGACTGTGATGGTTGATCTCAGATGTTGACTTGACTGGGTTACCGGACATCCAGGTACCTGGTAAAACAACATTTCTAGGTGTTTCTGTGAGGGTGTTGCTGGATGAGATTAGCATTGGAATCAGTAGGCTGAGTAAGGAAGATCCTCCCTCACCCAATGTGGGCAATTGGTTGAGGGCCAGATAGAACAAAAAGACAGAGGAAAGGTGAATTTATTCTCTCTCTCTTCTGGAGCTGAGACACCCATCATCTCCTGCCCTTGGTTGGACATCAGAACTCCAGGTTCTCTGGTCTTTGGCCTCAGACTGAGAGTTATACCATCAGCTCTCTTGATTCTCAGGCCTTTGGACTCTGGCTGAGCTATCCTCTGGCTTCCCTGGTTTTCCAGCTTGCAGACAGCATATCCTGGTACTTCTCAGCCTCCATAATTGTATGAGCTAATTTTCATAATAAATCCTCTCTCATTCTTCAGTTCATCCATCTATCCAACTGTGTATCCATCCTTCCATCCATCCATCCATCCATCCATCCATCCATCCATCCATCCATCCAATTGGTTCTGTTCACCTGAAGAACCCTGACTAAGGCAGTGGCTTTGGGCAGGTTCCTTAACTTCTTTAAGCCCCTTTCCTCATCTAAACAGAGAATCATAATCCCAGTACCCACTCTCTGAACAGGTTTCTTTGATTGCAGGCAAGACAAACAGATTCTGATGACTTAAGCAGAAAGAAAATGTTTAGGAAGGATGTTGATTAGCTCTCAGAACTAGAGGAAAGCACATAAAAACAGATCTCAGAAAGATGAAGAACTGGGTCATTTGGGAATCTTGGCACAAGACTCAACAGACAGGCTTATCAGGGTCTGGTAAGCACTGTCTTTGTGTCATCTTGTCGGGTTTATATTCCAGAGAGAAAATATCTAACAGCGGCATTTGGTCATGTCCCTACCCCTTGGCAAGAGGAAAACAAGCCACTTTGACTTTGGTCAATAAGGAAGGAAGAATTTGTATTAGCAGAAGTAGTATGCAAGAATGTCACTGGAATTGATTGACATCATGTATGTAAAGTTCTCAGCACCATGCCTAGTGCATTGTCAGAGCTGAAAAACCAGCAGTTGTGTTTTCACAATTCTAAATTAGAATGATTTATAGTAGATCAATAATATAAACTTTTCTGAATAAAAAGCTAATGATGCAGGTACACTAATGAGTGCAATTAAAATGGGAAATTTGAATAAGATCAATGGACTGTATCCGTGTCAACAATCCTGGCTGTGATGTTATTTTAGAGGTTTGCAAAATCTTTTCATTGGAGGAACTAGGTAAGGTAGACAGGAATTTTCTCTGTATTATTCCTTGGTAACTGCATGAGAATCTACAACATTCTCAATTTAAAAATTCAATTAGTAATAAAAAGCCAATGATGACTTTAAAATCTCAAGAAGTTTTTGTCCCCATTAGAGTTCATCGTTTCAATTGCCCACACCACAGAAAAATAATCAGAAAAATGCTCTTTACTTGTAAGAGACTTGATAGATTAAAAATTCCTTTTAAACGTTTGAGAAAAACTTATCAATAAAAGAGGAAGGCCAGGAAAGAATAGTCCTTTCCTAAAACTGCTCATTATTGGACACTTGATTCACACACACACACACACACACACACACACACACACACACTTACACTCACACTCACACACTCACACATACTCCTGTCCTCTCCTGGTTTGTCCCTAGTGGTTTATCTTAGAAGGAGCTGTTTGTTCTCAAATCTTATCTTTTAAATGTTAGTTTATTTAAGTTAAGGTGGGCTTCCCTTGAGTGTCAGCTCTAGAGAAATGTTTGTTAGGTTTATTGAGTCCTTGTTTACACATTGTGGGATTATGCTGGGAAAGAAACCCTTGCCCAAGGACTTTGAAGGGCCCTGTAGTTGGTGTATCCTCTCCTCCTGCTCTCTGTGGTCATCCTGGAGGGGCTGGAGCCCCCCTTTAGTGAAAGGTAGAACCTAGCCACACATCAAATTTTTGCTCACTCATTTTTTTTCCCTTTCAATTTTCTCTAGCCAATGTTTATGGGTGACCTGTTTACTGGGCCATGACTCCCTATGCTAACCAGGCCCAATTCTCCCCTTAAAAAATTTACAGTTTGAAAAAAAATTACAGTTTGATAGTGGATCATGACGTGTGCTCCAATAATAACCAGTCAGGGCAGTGGGTCGGTATGCCTTGTGCACATAACAAAGTGCTAGATGGAGTCAAGAAAAAAAAATAAGCAAATTCAGCCATGAGTTCTAAAATGCAAATTCCTGCAATTTAAATTGCGTTGCAGGCAAGGACTACAAGCTGGTATTGGCTTCCTCGGGTGGCTCTGCAAACTTGAAGTTCTCCATTTCCCCAACTTAAATGCACATCCCAATACCAGCAACCACCTCTACCTTAGACAACCCTCTCTTGTTTTGGTGGAGAGGGATTGGAGAACAGAGTGTTTGCATTTGACTCTATCGGCCGTTAGGTGTGGCTAGATTTTAGCAGGCGATGAGGGGGAGGGTATTGATTACAGAATAAAAATGTCCTCCAGAGTTCACTGGAAAGAAACCGTAGGAATATTTTCACTAGAGGAGACAAGACCTAGGAGAAGCACAGCTATGTAGTCTCAGGCAGAGTACTTGATTTCTCTGTGCCTAAGTTTTCTCCAACTACAGAATCAGAAAAGTAATTGTGAACTGTAGGTGGTTCTGGAAAAGAAATTGGTGAATACCTGCAAAGTTCTTAGAACAATACCTAGCCCATGGTACACTTTAATAATTTCAAAAATACTGCAATGTCTTCACATGTTGATGAGCATGTCTGAGGATAGAGACATCTTCCAACGGGCCACATCTGTTCCAAGGGCAGGAACAGACCAGTGAGTGGAAGATACAAGTGAAGAAGCATATGCAATCACAAACAGTAAAGCAAAAGTCGAGTTGCCTCAGGAGGTATTGAGGCCTGCATCTGGGAGGGCCCACTCATGACTTAGTGACACTCTGTGTCTTGATTGAGAGTCAGAAGCCTACAGAAAAAAATGATCACTGTCTCTGTGCTAAGTGCTCTCATATTGGAAGTGATGGGACTTTTCCAATTTTGTTCATTTCTGAGTTCATTTGTTCATTTCCAGTGCCTAGACAAGTTCCTGGTACAAGGAGTAGGTGTCATCCTGGAAAGAATGTGAATTATAACCTTCAATTCCTCTCACAACCCAGTGATGTGTAGGAACTACAACTGCCATCCTTACTCTGCAGATAAGGATATTGAAGCCTAGAGGAATGTGTTATGTTGTCCAAGAAACTGAAGCCATGAACTCTACAACCAGAAGGTATAGGGTCAAGGACCTGAACCTACGACTGATACCTTCTTCTGTAAGTCTCTGCCAGAGAGGCTTGCCTCCATGGTCTGCAGATACCTTTCTGGTTCTCCAGTCTTTGATGTGAAGAAATTACGAAGTTCAAAGAGCATGCACCTCTGTCATTGGCTCACCGGGTCACAGGACAGGAGACAGGATTTGTCTTTATTTCTTGGATTCATAGTGAATGGCCAAACAGAGAAGGACGTGAAGTTATGGCTACTGTGTGCTGACTGTATTATCTGTTTGTTGCCCCCATGCTGATTTGAGAGGTGTTTTTAGAGTCACATGTTCGTTATTCACAATCGATGTTTTTACTAGTACCAAAAGCTAGATAACAGCAGAGAATTCCTGGTTGGTGACTTATTCTCAAGGTTGGCGCCGAGCCGGGTCTTAAATGATTCATACTCTTCTTTGGCTGTGGAATGCCATCAGTTCTTTATGACTTGGGGCCCAAAAGCGCATGAGTTTCTCAGGACCGATCCGGGAGTCAGGATTACCCATACGTCACAGATGGCAGGCTCTCACCTAAATATCTTGCAATAATTGTTGAGTGGATGAGAGTTTCCAAGTTCCTGCAACTACTGTGATAGATGAGTGAGATTTGGTTAGTGACTCCGTTGCTATGAAATTTTTCTCATTGCTGGCTTTGTTGACATTGTACTTGAGTGGAATCAAAACTATTTTGCCTAGGAAAAAGCATGAGAAGAGTTAATACTATGCACAAGTATTTTATTCAGTGATATTTTCAAATTGTCTTCAAAGGTGTAATGCTTAAATAAAGCACATACTTGATCCTCCTTAAATTTTCTAGCATAACGCCTTAGTGTATTAGCAAAGTTGATTTGAAATAGACGTGTTAAGCTTGACATGGTAAGGGTTTTCTTGGGAACCACGCTCAGATCTTTTATAGGATAATTGGAGTTATTTTCCAACAAGAAGTGATTTTATATAATCTTGAAACCATTTTCACTTAAATATCAAGTGTTATTTCTTCCTTGCTATAGAGAAATAAAAGTTTAAATATGTACCTGTGTGGATGGCTGGAGATTAGCAGTTTACCTCGGGTTGTCTGTGGCCATTGACCTGTGGATAAAACTATGAAATCTGAGTGTTTTACAACAAGTTCAAAATAAAGTAGAGAATTAAATAATTATCCCTAATTTTACATCCACAGGTCACTTCTTTTCATGCTTCTCCCAGTTTCTGAGAAAGAGGGTTATCTTTTTGCCCCTAGAGTCATTTGCTCACTTATATCCTAGGTCCTATTATTTCTGCTTTTCCCTTCAGAACGCCAGGGTTTTTTGTCCCTAATTATTTTGCCTTTATTATCTTTCCTAGGCTCTTCAACATTAATTTCTTCCTTCCTACCTCTAAATATGCTCTGATATCTCTAGTTTTTTTAAAAAAACCTTGACTATCTATGTATATATGTATGTATGTCTGCCTATCGATCAATCGATCGATCAATCGATCGATCTATCTATCTACCTACCTGCCTCTCTACTTGACCATTCATCCATCCATCCATTCACTCCGGTCAAATTCTCCATCTTGTAGCCAAACTGTACACTCCCATGGGCTCTGCCGCCCTCTGACCTCTCCATCCATTCCCCTCTCCTACCATCTCCTCCTCTCCGTGCTCTTTTATTTCCGACATCCCAAAGGAAGAGCCACTTTCTTGCCAAATTCAACGCTTTCTTCTCGGTTGTCTTCCCCTCCTGCCCTTGAGCAGCCACCCTCCTCTGTCTTCTGTGCTGATCTATTTTCTGGTATCTCCATCCTATCCCCTTTACCGCCTTCCCTTCCACCTTGCAAGTGTGGGTGGACTCCATGGCACCTGGTCCTTGGCCCTTGGAGTCTGGATTCTTCAGGCTTCCTCTGAGACCTATCTCCTGCTCTCATCTGTTCCGAGGGCAACACACCTCTAGCCCTGACCTCCCACCTGCTGTCTAATCCTTCAGGAATGCCCTCTTATCTTCCAGAGCCAGCTCTCCAAACATGAGCTCCTGCTCTCCCCCACGCCTTCTTAGTGGGATATAATTTCCAACTGTGTGTGTTCCCTTCTCAGCGGGCAGAAACTCCATTCACGGACTAGATTTAGTCTAAGTTTCCGTGTTTTTCCTCCAGTCTCTCTCAGATGTATCCTTCCTCTTCCCTGCACTGGTTCGCCTCAGTACATGCTTGGTTTATTTCAACAATCGCCTCCATAACCTTCCAGAAGTTTTCTGCCACCAATTTGTCCTACAGGGATGCCAGGCTAGAATTCCAGACTCATTCATCTGTGTCTTCTCTTTGCCAGCTGAGTGTTCTTTCCAAGGTACAGATGGGCGGATATCACTGTTCTGCTCACTCACCTTGGATGGTTCCCCAGTGCTGAGGAGACGTCCTGGTGCCTTAAGGTGGCGCCTAAATCTCTTTCTGTCACGTCCCAGCCTTACTGGTTGCATTTGTTCCTGCTTACAGTCTTCCTTCTCATCCGTACAACCCCTCCCCAGATCACATACCCTAGGCTTCACCTCTGTGAAACGATTCCTCACCTTCCAATTCACCAGGGTGTTGACCTCTCCATACCTCTGCTCATACAGTTCTCTTGTCTGAAATGCCATTGTCTTTCTTTCTTTTTTTTTTTTTTTTGAGTTGGAGTCTCACTCTGTCGCCCAGACTGGAGTGCAGGGGCTGCTCCCGGCCACCGCAGCCTCGACCTGCTGGGCTCCGGCGATCCTTCCGCCTCAGCCTTCCGGGTAGCTAGAACACCTTTGCTTGGTGACTTCGTGTCTACTCATTTTCTAATGTACAATGACTCTTCTTTTCTTCTACCTACAGTCCCTCCTCATTCTGTCGCCATTTGAGTAGTATTTTCCTTCCTCTCTTATCCTCTACCACTTTATACCTCTCTTTATCATAGCATGTGCACTTTATTAAATCTCTTAAGAAGTCTGCTCGTACTCATGAAGTGTGAGCTTGCCTGAGATCCGATTAATGTCTTCTCTCTGTATCCCCAGCACCAGACCTGCAATAGATATCAGTTAAAGACTGATCAGATTAAATTTTAGGTGACGCCTGGCTGTCGAAGGTACAAGATTAGGTTCCCTTTAATTGCCATCTCTACTCCGGCTGTCCACCATATTTACCATGATTCCCTAACAGACAGTCAAAGTTTTCTGGAAAATGCCTGGGCTCACTCCTACGTTTGTACATTCCTGCGCCCTCTGCTCTCACTTCCTGCTTCCTCGCCACATTTGTACTGTCTTCTATCTTCCGTGTAGTCTGTAGTGACCTTCACATACAGGCAGTGCACCGAGTGGTTAAGGACTCGAATGGGCTCTCCAGCTGGTTTTTCCTATGTGTCTTATCTCCTGGAATGTTGCAAAAGCTGGGTGAAGGCAGAGGCCATGCTGTGCCCTTCCCTTGAATACTACTGATGCTGGATTCAGGGTACGCACATAGTTGTGCATCGGAAACTTGATGAATTGTTTAGATGTCTTGTACTCCATTTCCAAGTATCCAAGGCCATCAAGCTCCCAGTTTTATGGCTAAATCCTTGTGCTGTAATCACAGAGTTGCCAAAACATGAGTAGGTAGTCTGGAAATGACTAGAATTTGAGACCAGCCTGATCCTGTTGGTGCTTTGTCTTCCCCTAGATTTTGACAGAGCTGCACATTTTTTTCTGAACTGGTCACTCTAGAATGTTTCAAGCTTAAAGAGGACTGTCGTTGAGCTTGAACCTCACATCCTCCAGAATAATCAGAAGCCCTCCTACCTCTGAAAAATAACCCACACTCTGCTGCCAGATGAAAGATGTTAGAAGCTGCTTCCATGTGACTAGTTCTTCAAAATGACTAGGTATTTGCATGTAAGCATCTCAAAAAGCAGAGTAATTTTTTCACTAGTATTCTACTCATAAAGTAGGTATCTGTAAGAATACCACTTGTAGCCCCTAGAAAAGAGGTCAGTAAAAATATATTCACCCTGAAAGTGAAAAATGAATCCCATAAATGTTTGAATTCAGCCTGAATCTCTCACACACACACACACACACACACACACACACAGAGAGAGAGAGAGAGAGAGAGAGAGAGAGAGAGAGAGAGAGAGAGAAAGTTGTTCCCCACTGGTCTACACTTAAGTTAGTGTTAGTCCCAGAGCACTAAGAGTATTAAGATGCATGAGAAGAGCTTAGTACAGAGTAAGAAATCAATAAAGGTTTGGTCTGGTTATAATTATGCACTCAAAATTGATATCCATAATTATTATCAGTTTTACTTTTGTGCTGCTTAAACATCGAAGAGTCAGACGCAAGACCTCTGGCAAGGTGTTGGTGGCTATTGGCATTAGCAGCTGGGGTGGGAACCTCAGGCACAGGGACCCTTACAGCCAAGACAGTCTCGAAGCTGCCCACTCAGCAGCTGTACGCTGTGGGCTGTGGTCATGCTGGCCTCTTCTGCACAACATCGTGCAGCAATCACAGCTGCTCTGAGCATGCAGACGAGATGAATGTGTCTAGAGGGGAAAAGAGAAAGGATGAGGTCATTCCTCATCCCATGTGGGTGGATGGGTGGCCACCCCTTGGACTTGCTTATGCCACGGCCTTGGCTAGGTCACATCCCTTTCAGGGAACAGTTTAAATGTGGAGAACAGAGGAATGTTCCTTCACAGGCAGTCAAAAAGGTGCACAGCCCTTTGTGATGTCCAAACCAGGCCTTAGAAAGCACTATTTCCCGCTGTGTCTAAGCCCAGAGCTCGAGACAGACCCAAATTTACTTCTTTCTCCCCAAGCGTAGACATCTTGAAGTCTGGAAAACCTAGGAGCCTAGCCATGGCTTTGTTGATTCTTTGTGTCGAAAACTTAGAGAGAGGACTTTCGTACCTATTCCAATGCAAACAAAGCAAAATTGGTCTTCATGAAATGGGTTTGCTCAGCTTGCATCGGAGGCATGGCTGGATTGCTGGGGACCCACTGCAGACAGGCGAGAAGGAGCCTACACTTAGCAAAGTGCTGCATTTGCACAATCTCAACCCTCAAGCACCACCTCCCCGCCCTTTCCTATGCCAGAACTGCTTACATTGTACTTGATTTTCCATCGTTTTGCCTTGATTTTGAAAGTCTTTAGGGAATTTCAGTGGGAAAATGAGCAAGGCCTTTAGTGTTTACTGCTGAACCATAAATACAACTCTATCCCCCACTTCTAGAAAAGCCTTAGGAGTAAGCGTCTGATTTTTACAAAATAGGTAAGTGGGGGTTCCTTCAAATGTCAAGGGTGTTTTAAAGTATGTTTTTGCAACTTGACAGAGTCTGGGGAGAAAAGAGGCTTAAAACTGAAGTATTAGGAGCTGCTGCCAATTGAAAATGAATCACAAATGAAGATAAATCACCCCTGAGCATACAGTATGGAACAATGGGAACATATTATCAGAATTGTAAAAATCTGATATGCATGCAACTTTTCAGAAACATAACTTTGTGAGCAAAAATTGAAACAAGCAGACTGACTCATGTAATAGGGGGTGAAATCAGTCTAAGATTCCAAACATGTATGTCAGGAGAGGATTACTAGATTTTTTTGTTAAAGTTCCGTTTTACAAAGCATACCTCGCTAACCCACTCTTTGCCTTGGAGGATTCCAAAGAGCATTTATAAAATGCACAAACTGCCAAGACCCTGTGGAGTGTATCAATACAACTATTAATAACACCCTAAGTATCTCCTGCCTATAGTTTCTCCAGGCACATAATATTTCTAATAACTTCAGTCACGTTCTTGCAAGTATTTTTGTCCCCACTGTATAGATAAGGACACTACGCAGGACATTTACACAACTTGCCCCAGGCCATGTAGCTATTGACTGACAAGTCAGGATTCAGGCTCAGTTTGCCCTGAACTTAAATCCATCTGCTATTCCATGACCTGGGGCCTCCCCAGCCAGCAAGGGACGGGAAGGAGCGACTTCCTAATATGGCCTCAACATGTCTTATAAATGGTAGATTGAACATTGACCCAATATATGCATTATGTTTGTTGGGAGGAAAAGTCTTAGCCCAAAATAGACATTATGTTGGTTTGAATACAAGTCATGATATATAATTCATAGAACATACAATTCACCATTTTAAGTACAATTTCAGTGGATTTTAGCATGCTCATAATATTGCGCAACTGTCAGCACTATCTAATTCTAGAACATTCCCGTCCTCCCCAAAAAGAAGCCCTACACCTGGTAAAGTCGCTTCCGATTCTCCTTTTTTTCCATTTCTCCAAGCCCCTGGCAAGCACTAATCTTTGCGTCTTCTAAGAGTTTGCCTTTCTTAGACATTTTATGTAAGTAGAATTATACAATATCTGTCCTTTTGTTACTGGCTTCTTTCGCTTAGCATAGTGTTTTCAAGGTCATTTATGTTGTAACATGTGCCAGAACGTCATTCCTTTTTATGACTGAATAATATTTCATTGTATGGCTATGCCAGGTTTTTATTCATTCATCAGTTCCTGAATGACATTTCGATGCCACTCTAAATTTCATTGCAAGGAGTTTGGCATGAGCCCTAGCAAACCAAAGTAGTAAGGTCTGTTGCTACTAAATAGATACCTATGGTAATATAGAAGCCAGGGAAGCAGTGAGGACCCAGTGTGTGGGTGTTGCCCTCAGAATAACATGGATACTTCCGACTGTGACCTTCTAGGCAGTGTGCCTCACCCTCAGCCTGCAACTTTGACCTTGATCAGGCCACTTGCTCACTGAGTTTCAGCAGCTCTCTTTTTGTTTCTCAAACATGTCATCTCTTTGACCTCAGGGTCTCACATGTTCTGTTCTCTGCCTGGAAAGCTCAGCCTCCATCTACTACCTACCTGGCAGCTCCTCTGGGCTTTCAGATCTCAGCTTAAGTGTTGAGAGAGCACAACTCACCACCTGTCTGAAATAGGCCTGCCCAATCCCTTATTTTCTCCTAGTACTTTCTTTCTTCTCTTTAATCACGTTTTATAATTTATGATTGTGAACTTGTCATGTGTTAACTCATTTTACACAGGCCTCCTCAACTACCCATAATTGCCATTGACAGGGACTATTTCTGTTTTTGTTACTTTATCTGTAGGACCCAGCTGAATCATAGCTTATCACAGGTGCAGCTTCAGTCCTATTAAGCTGCATCCTAAGTTGATGGTCCTATTAAGCATCACCTATTCCCACGGTGCCCAGAGTTTAATGACTGCAGTTGAAGGAATTGTTTAAAGGGTGTGTATGACTTGGTTGAATAGCCTCTCTTCAGTTAGTAAAGAGTTTTTAGCAACACATATCCCGGGCTTTTGCCTGAGTGGGAGGCAGAGCCAATGCTCAGCCTGGTCTCTGTCTCCAGGTTGACCACTGCAGAGTGGATGAAACACTTCATAATAATGTCTGTCTGTTGGTCTGTACTGGAGCAATCCAGGAGGAGTCTAAGCCAACACAGAGCAGAGCCGGGCAGGTGTTCTGGAGAGCTTGCCACCTGGGCATAAAAGAACAGAAGAGGAGGCAGAGGTGAAAGGCATCAGGCTGGGCAGTGAACACCCAGCAACTACGTGTAGAATCCTGGCTCAGAAGCCACACCAACCAGACCTGGCCTAAGACTCCTACTGTGCAGATTACACCTGTGCATCATGGGGCAAGTTACTGGACTTTTTTTAGAAAAGGACCAAATTTTTATTTTCCCCAGAAAATAATTAATACATAATCAGATTGCTCTGAATTAAGTGAATGGTTCTTGTCAACCTCACAAGGTTTGGGGAGTAGAATACTAGAATTTGCAAACAAAAGTTACAAACATGTACTATACTCCTTAGATCCAACAGTAAAGCATTCTGTTGTAATTCTTCCTTTTAAGATGACTTTTTTTCTCTTGGAGAAAATAAGGAACTCAATAACTGTTGTGTGCTTTAATTCTTGAAAGAAAAATGTCAGCCCACACTTACTTATTTTAGAAAGGTAGGATGTGTTCCCCCGTGAACAAAAACTTTGAGCTACCAATTGGTATAGACATCCCCAAGTACTCCAGAAAGTTGTCGATTAGAAATGCAAGGATAGCCAGGCTCGGTGGCTCAGCCTGTAATCCCGCACCTTTGGGAGGCTGAGGTGAGTGGATTGCCTGAGCCCGCAGGTTCGAGACCCGCCTGGGCAGCAAGACCTCATCTCTACAATAAATCAAAAAATCAGCCGGGCGTGATAGCGCATGCCTGTAATTCTGGCTACTTGGAAGGCTGAGGCGGAAGGATCGCCGGAACCCAGCAGGTCGAGGCTGCGGTGGCTGGAAGCGGCCACTGCACTCCAGTCTGGGTGACTGAGTGAGACTCCAACTCAAAAAAAAAAAAAAAGAAATCCAAGGATAGATTTCACAAACACAGTAAGAAGAGGGCTGCTGACTCTGCACTGATGAAATTTTCAACACAAATTCACTGTAATGTCCTATAGGAAAAGCTTTATCTACACATGCTTTCTTTGTATTCTCTGCTGTGGTTTCATCCAGTAGTGTATTGGTTATTATATAACAGATACATGGAAACCATTATTTTCCTATATAATTTTTACTTCTGCAGTTTACATATCCTACCTGTGTCTAGAAAACATTGTTAAATTATATGTAATGTAGGGCTGTTTGAATTAGTTCAGCATTAAACACTAATCTTTAACACTGAAATTATTGCTGAAAGTGCTTATCCCCTACCCTCTGCTTAAAAAGTTGTTGACACAGTTTTTACTTTTTAATTTTAGTTTATTCCCATTCCCAAGGTGCCCACTTAGTAAATGTGATCAAATTCATAGAACCTGAGGCCTAACTATTTTAATCCCTGTAACTTTCTCTCTTTTATCTCTTTGTCTATGAATAATTCATTTGTCTGCGTAGCCTCTAAAGCAAATCCTCTTTATAAAAAAGAAAGGGAAAAATGTAGAAGAACAGAATTAGCGTCCATGAAATCTCACATTTGCCCTCAGAAAACAAGCTAAGGTTTTGAGAGAGTTTCTGTTTTCTATGGCTCTTTAGCAGGCAAGGTAACTGTGGGTTTATTTGATGAACCATTGCCTGAAAGATGCAATGACATAAATATTTAAGCATAGCGCCATGCAAGAGCTTGTCCTGGGTATTAAGTTACATGCCTTTGTGTTAATTTCTAGGATATTCTACATGTTTTGGGACCTTATAAACTTTTTTTTTCATTTCCTTTCCTTTTTTTTAATCAATATTTTTTATTATGATTTTGTGGGGTACAGTTAAGGGTTAGGTGTTCAGGCACCCTGTTGATAAGAGGTGTTTCCCCATCCCCAGACAGATATTTGCGACTGTTAATCCCATCCCCCTCCCCCCCATGGTTTCCCAGTACCATCAGTCATTTTCTTATAGTATTACATTGGATGTTCAAGGTCCATTATATGAGTGAGAACATGTGAGGCTCGGATCTTTGTTTCTGTGAGAGGTTACTCAGAATTATAGACTCTAGTTCCATCCAGGTTGCTGCAAAATTCATGATTTTGTTCATTTTTATGGCTGCGTAGTATTCCATCGTGTATATGTACCACATTTTTTAAATCCAGTCCTCTTTTGATGGGCAGCATGGTTGTTTCCAGGTTCTTGCTATTGTGAACAATGCTGCGATAAACATCTTTCTTATAGAGTGATTTGAGTTCTTCAGGGTATATGCCCAGTAGGGGAATTGCGGGGTCATATGGAAGGTCGATTTTTAGGGCTTTTAGGAATCGCCACCCTGCTTTTCACAGAGTTTGCACTAGTTTACACTCCCACCAACAGTGTAGAAGTGTTCCCTTTTCACCACACCCTCTCCAGCAGCTGTTATTTTTTGAGTTGTTGATAATTGCCATTCGGACTAGAGTTAGGTGGTATCTCAGTGTGGTTTTGATTTGCATCTCCCTGATGATAGTGAGGTTGAGCATTTCTTCATGTGTTTGTTGGCTGCTCGGATGTTTTTTAAAGAAATGCTTTGGAGAATTTTTTTATGTAGCTAACAATTGTCCTTGCATTTTTTTCTGAACTACTGCAGGACCATCACCCTCACCCATTTTTTCATCAATTCAAAAAATTCAATAGATTCAATAAATGTTGAGTCTGTCCTGGGTTCAGTGTACTGTCCTGGGCACTGTTGAGAGTACAGAATGATACACTTTGATCTTTAAGTCATCTAGTTGTCCCAAGGTCTTCATATCTCTTTGGTCTATCTCGGGTCAGGGGAAGACTTGACTTTAGAGTTCTTTTGAATGAGGGCCCTGAAACTGTGCAGTGCTTGATCTGAACTACCATATGTCGTGGGCTGATTGTCTTCATATCATTAGGAATGTTTTGGTACATTAGTATTATTTTTATTGAGGTTCTACCTATAACCAAATAATATTCGAGGCCCTACAGCCAATATAATAAGAATCACAGCCCAGCCTAAAGAGGAAAAACAAGTAGAAAGAAAAAAGGAAAGGGAAGGACAAAAATCCATTCTGATGTTAGAGATAAGGGATATTTGAAAAGCAAAACTTTGCTGAGATGTTTCCAGGAAAGACATCTGGCATTTGCTTCAAAATAATTCAGTGGCCGAAAGGAGGAATGGGTGCTGTGTATAGATGGAATGAGGTGATCCATGACGGACAGTGGTTGAATTTGGGTGATGGGTATATGTGAGCGGTGGGTGGGTATAAGGAAGGCCTCTCTATTTTCACGTACATCTGAAATTTCCCAAAGTAATTTTACATTTTAAATTGCCAAGACAGCAAACTAACAAAAAATTCCCACAAGAGTTCTAATAGCCAAGACAATAAAATAGTGGGTTACGTCTCTCTCATAATCCAGAAAAGGAAGCGTTGCCCTTTGAAGGAAAATCTGTAAATTGAATATGTCACGAGGGTATTTATTGGAAGAGTGCTGGAAACGTGCTAATAAATGCAGAGGCATCTGGAGGAGTGAGGTGAAGGGTTGCAGGCGAGGCTGGCCCAGGCAAGGAGAAAAGTTTCATCACTGACACTGTTTAGAATTGCTGATGCTCGGTGATAATAAAAAGCAGGTGGCCTCTGGTCAACTTTATCTCATTTTAGATTCTCTGCAGACACCGCTCCCTGACTGCTCATGACCAGGGTGGACCACTCCCATCACCCCCTTGAAGCGGCCTTTTCCCTCGGCTTCAGGGATATGAGGTTGGCAGGTTTTCTCCCATCCTCGGGTCTGAGCTCTCCTTGGGCTCCTCCTGTCAGTGCTCCTCCGGTTTCCCTCCCTGGAACCTCACCCTCTTCCCTCTCCACACTCTCTCACATGCCGCACACATCTGCGTCTCCAGCTGTGATTTCTCTGGAGCGCCACCTGGGTCCAGCAATTTCCAGAAACTAGAGTGTCCATGCTCCATGCTCAGCCGTCTCACAGGCTTCTCAAACTCAGCAAATCCAAAGCCCACAGATTTGCTCTCTCGCCCACCACTTACCCCCGGGGCTTCCCCATCACAGGCCCTGGCATCTCCATCAGTCTAGTGGCCCAAGCTGGACCCCCCAAGAGTTGCCAGGTCTGCCCCAGGCCTGACCCCTGGTCACTGGGCCGATGGATGCCACCTTGGCGCAGCTCTGGGGAACCCTCCTTTTCTTCCACTGCCACTTGCCAGGCCCAGCTCCTGGAGGCATCCCCTGGCTTCTCCACTCTGCGGCGAGGATGTTCCTTGCTGAATCACAAGTTTGTCCTTCTCCCTGCCTCGGTGACACCCCTCCCTCTCAGGATGAACCCTAAAGCCCTTGGCATGGCCTGGGTACCTCCCTGAACCCTTCCCCCTTAAGCCCCAGCTCTTGCCTCCCTATCTGGCAGATTCTGAGCTGGGAATGGTCCCCAAGTTGCCCTTATCCGTGCCATGCTCCCCACCTCCTTGGTCCAGCCAGGTCCTGCACAGTACATGATTCTGTAGTGGCCGAAAGTTCAATCCGAGAGACCACCAAGAGCCAATTCCGATGAAAGTTCAAGAGGCTGGACCTCTGTCGACCACCGACGCAGCGGAGTCCACCCAGAGGCCCTGACTTCCTGAAGCAGATGCCTTTTATGCTTTTCCACAAAGGGAGGAGGAGTTTGGGGGGACTTTCCAGTCCTGTTACCATTTAATTGGGTAGTAACCTCTGGTGGTCAGCTCAATCGTGGAGGATTGGCTAGCTTGACTCGGGCTGACCTTGGCCCACTAGCTGGGGAAGTTGCAGAGACATCTGGAAACTTTAGGTGATTTTCCCCTGGCACCTGATTGGTTGTCGCTAAGGGGAAAGTGGGTCAAGGGAAGGGGTTGAAGCTTGAACTGGAGCTTTGCAGTTTTTTCCCATAACTGAAACTTTAAACAGCTACAGGTTATGTTTTAAAGCAGAAAACTAAAATGGCTGCGCTATTGTCCACAAGCCGATTACATATTTATTGGGTTATAGCATGCTCTTAACCTAAGTTTATGGTATACTCTATTATGGTTCTCTCAATTCAACCATCACCCCCCAATCCAGATCTCTGTCCCCCCCCATATTCTGCCTCTTCCTTCCCCAAACTGTTGCCAAGACCCGCAATTGGGCCCTCTCGTTCCCGGAGCCACCACCCTCGTCAAATATTGCCACTATGTTTCACCGAAATCAGCAGTTTATAGATGTATTTGTAAACACCAGAACCCTTTCTTCCCCCGAAACCCAGAGTGGAAAGTGGGAGGAGCACAGCCAAGGATGAGGAGGCTGAGGAAGAAGACAAATCTTACTGAGCGTGAACTGAACTGGAGAGTGTGCTGAACTACTTGTAGATCTCACCTCCTCTATTTCCAACAGGGAGGTAGCCAAGGATGGTCTACCTATCCTGTGAGATGGAGCCTTATCTCCCAGATGAAGACTCACTCGTGTGGAAAGTTCAAGTTCCACAAGGAAGCTTAGAAGGCTAGGGAGGGCAGAGCCAGGACTCACACCCAGATGGGCCCAACTCCAAGCTCAGGCGTTTATGCCCCCCTATCCTGTGTCTCCAAGCCCTCATCGGTGCCTCTCCTTCTTCCAGCCTTTTCCTATCTTCCTCCAGATGTGTTTTCTCTTTCCTCTGAGTGAGCATGTTGGCACTTTTGTCGTGTTGCTCCCTGGAGGTGATAACGCCTCCTTAGATGCACCCAAGCCCTTGACTCACAGGTGACTAAGCCGTCCTCCCCCTCAAAGCCTCCAACACTCATCAGGCCAGGTTATTTTCTGGAGAGGCAGCTTCCTGGCGGTCATCTGAGCCAGAAGCCACAGAACAGGAGGTGCCCTGGCTCTCAGCGGGTCCCCTGACTCATGGTGACCTGGCCTGGACTCTGTGACCCTGTGGGGAGTCTAGCCTGTATGTACATGGAGGCGATCCTTTCCACCCCCTCTGCCAACTCCCCATTCTCCTCCCATGACGATATGGTGCTATCACGGGGTGGCCTCCCTTGATTCCCTATCCGCCGCTTGATGGCTCATTAACGTCTCATTATGATTATTAAGTCACTTCACTTGCTTCTCAGGCCCTGAGTTGGGGGACTTCTTGGCGTCACCATCATCCGGTAGCCTAAGTTGGACTTTCCCTGGTGATTGCCTGATGTGACTATTGGCATTATCGATCCCCCAGCTTTTTGGAATTATTTCTATTTTCCAGATTACCTGGTTTGCTACTGTTATCACATCTCCCTTCTTTTTTTTTTTTTTGAGTTGGAGTCTCACTCCATCGCCCAGACTGGAGTGCAGTGGCCACTCCCAGCCACCGCAGCCTCGACCTGCTGGGCTCCGGCGATCCTTCCGCCTCAGCCTTCCAAGTAGCTGGAACTACAGGTGTGCGCTACCATGCCCGGCTACATCTCCCTTCTTTTTACACAGATGGAGGGAAACACAAACCTAAACTTTCAAGCCTGGGCATCAAGGTAGGCCAACAGAACTAGGGAGACTTACACGTGTTTCTGCTTCCTGCTAGGCAAGCTTGAGTTTTGATAGCATACCTTTTCAATCTTTATATATATCGCAACCAGCTCACAGAGTAGGCACTTGATAAATAATAAGGAAATAATCTTGTTGAACTGTAAATGGTGTCATCGATCTGTTTTCCAAGCCTGTGTTTGGATGTTGGATGCAAAGTGTTATCTGTGTTTGTATATCTGAGATTTGGCAACAGCAATCTAATTCAGCTTTCAAACAAACAAACAAACAAGAATCACTGAGCTGTTTTTTGCCAGCTTAAAGAATAGTTGTAAGTGTTTACTGACATGTGCAATTCCTATTGTAACTACTATTGTTGCTTTTCTTATTATAAATGCAACTCATGATAATTGCATTTTTTTAAAACACAGGAGAGCCAAAGGAAAAAAATAAGAGAGAAATGATACATAACGTCATTCCACTTTGGTATACTTCCTTTCCATCTTTTTTCGTGACATGTTCGAATTTATGACTGGTGGTGTTCTTTGTGTTGCAATGGCGTGCATGCTGATTAGCTTGGGAATGTCTGCATTCAGCCTACTATGTACGGCCAGCCGCTTCATTACTTTCCTCAGGAGGAATAGTTACAGCCAGCTGATACTTTCTTTATAATAAAAGAGGTATGTGTTTACTTTCCCATCATATGCACGCAAAGATAACAATGATATATGACCCCTTCCTTAATCTCTGATCTTTTCCTTTATAGAACCTCAGGGAATACAGAATTATGTATACGAAGGATCATAAAATACCAAGTGCAACGAAAACACAGTTGCCACTTACCTCTTTATCTGCTATTGTAAATCAAAGATCCTCTACTGCAGAAAGGAAAGTGCCTTTCCAACTCAGATGGGACTCACCTTAAAATATGCTGGGAAAGGGAGACCCCTTGTTGGAAACATTTGATTCACAACTGTTCAATAATTGCAGAGTGTTCTGCCTCCCACTAGACCATTCTGAGGGCCAGGCTTCACCGATCTCATGACTCTTATATAACGTGTCTCCTGCATCTCCAACCCACATCCACTTCCCAGCTCCCGTGCAGCCTGATACAGTAGAATCCACATGAGGTCAGCTCTACGATGAGCTTTTGGGACAGATGTGGGTAGATAAAGTCAAAAAACAAGGAAAACAGACAGCCTCTTGGCAAAGGCAAGGGCACAGATCCTTCCCTAGAGCCTCCAGAAGGAACGCCCACATCTGTCCCCAAAGCTCAACCCCAGGCCCCTTGACTGAATATACCAGCCTTAAAACTATGTCTCCTTTCCCTAGAATCTCACGGTGGATCTCACGGTGTCCCTGGCTTTCTCTCTCTCTTCCTCCACCCCTTCTCGTCCATACTTGTCCTTATTACCATCCCTGCTACTTGCCAACCCGCCAGCCTTTCTTCCTCTATCTCCACGGGCGACCCCACTCATCCACTCACTTTTCTTTGTCCCCATCCTGTGAATCTTGCATCATAGATCTTTTTAATGGTATTTTTCTTCCTTCCTAGACCTACGAGTATCTCTCGAGTTCTGGCTTTCAGTTTTTATCCGGGCTACGTTAATAGCTGCCTAACTGCTTAATAGGTTATCCTCACAATGTCCTTGTTTGGCTGTGTATATCAGCTGAGGGTATGTGTATTGGATGTGGGATACAAGAGAAAAAGAGGAATTAAAGGATGAGATGTTGGTCTGAGAAACTGGGGAGCTACTGCAGGTGTTAGATGAGAAAGAAAGAGAACAAGAGAGAGCAGATTTCTGTTTTGGTTTGTTGGTGATGCTGGCTTTTCCTATTGCTGCTACTAATGTCATGGCTTAAAGCAACAGAGATTTGTTATCTTACAAGTCTGGAGAGCAGAAGTCCAAAATCAGTCTCACTAGCCCACAATCAGGATGTCATCAGGACTGAATTCCTTCTGGAGGCTCTAGGGAAGGATCTGTGTCCTTGCCTTTTCCAGTTTCTAGAGGCTGCCTGTTTTCCTTGGCTTTTGCCTTCATCCTCCATTTTCTTTTTTTTTTGAGTCAGAGTCTCACTCTGTCACCCAGACTGGAGTGCAGTGGCCGGGAGCGGCCCAGCCTCACCTGCTGGGCTCCGGCGATTCTTCCGCCTCAGCCTTCCAAGTAGCCAGAATTACAGGCATGCGCCACCACACCTGGCTGATGTTTTGATTTATTGTAGAGATGAGGTCTCGCTGCCCAGGCGGGTCTCGAACCCGCGGGCTCAGGCAATCCACTCACCTCAGCCTCCCAAAGGCGCGGGATTACAGGCTGAGCCACCGAGCCCGGCTCATCCTCCATTTTCAAAGCCATCTCCTAATTTCCCTCTCTGCTTCTGACCCTCTTGCCTACCTCTTATGGTTACGTTGGATCCACCTGAATAATCCAGGATCATCTTCCTCATCTCAAGATCCTTCATTTAATCACATCAACAAAGTCCCTTTGCTAGATAAAGTAATATATTCACAGGTTCCAGGAATTAGGATGTGAACATCTTTTGGAAACCATTATTCAGTCCATTATGGGGGATAATCGGGTAAGGAAACACTAATATCAAGAGTCCCCTTTAATCACATGACGTTTGTATTGTCTGCTGGACATTCATGTGGAAAGGTAAGACAAAAAACAAACAAAAAACGAGATAGAAGCCTGGAATTTGGGGTTGAAAAAAAACCGGTTGGGGATCCAAAGAATATAAATTGAGGCTAGACTGAGTCACTGAGAGAGAGAAGATACGGAAGGGTCAAGGACCAATCCCTTTGACCCCTTGATGTATGTATCCTCCATAGCTCCAACATGCTGAGGCTGGGGAGAGGAGGAAACCCAACAGAGGAGCATGGAACACAGCTGCCATGAATATGGGAGCTCGGGATACGAGTTGTGTGTTGCAGGGAGGAGAGAGTGGTGGACTGCAGCTTGTCCTACCGAGGGAAGCATAAGATCAGGATGAAAACTGGCCCTTCGATTAGACAAGAGGTAGTGGGCGACCTTGGTAAGAGCCCTGTTAGTAGAAGCAGGAGCCCCACTGTGGGGCGAGGAGAGATTAAGAGGTAAGTAGAGGCAACAAGCCAAGACAACTTGGCGGAGAGTGGCTGTGGACAGGGTGGGAGCTGGAATTGGTGACAGGGACAGTTTTGTTGATAAGATGGATATTACTAGGACGCACTAGTATGGTGTGAAGAACCTAGTAGCTTAGGGTGTGTTTTTCCTAGTAACCTTCTATTTCTTTTCTTTTTTTTTTTTTTTTTTTTGAGTTGGAGTCTCACTCTGTCACCCAGACTGGAGTGCAATGGCCACGCCCGGCCACCGCAGCCTCGACCTGCTGGGCTCCGGCGATCCTTCTGCCTCAGCCTTCCCAGTAGCTGGAACTACAGGCACACGCTATCACGCCCAGCTAAGTTTTGATTTATTGTAGAGATGAGGTCTCGCCAAGTTGTCCAGGCGGGTCTCAAACCCGCGGGCTCAGGCAATCCACTCACCTCAGCCTCCCAAAGCGCGGGATTACAGGCTGAGCCACCGAGCCCGGCTGTAACCTTCTATTTCTGTTATCCTTATTTCCCCCCTCCTAAGATTTCAAAGTTTCTAAGAAGGCATCAATTGTTATGAAAACCCTAGAGAAGGGAGTCCCATGTTCCAACAAGGAGAAGAACAAATAGAGTAAACAGCTCTCTAGCAGACTTTAAATAATCTTAGTTTAGTAGACTGTACTATTCTGGCAAACTTCGGCCTCTAGTAGACTGAAGGAATAGCTTTTTAAATTCAAGTGCAAGAATATATAGATTTATGCATATGGCAGGCAAAAGAAAGCAGAGGACTCATGGAAGGTGCTTCCGTTCACAGAACAATGCACCATAGAATTCCTTTTAAGTTGATGGCTTAAATTCTTTTTTTTTTTTCAACTTTTAATTTTTTTCATTTGAGAGATATAGGATACAATTCAGGGTTAGGTATACAAATATTCATTGAGCAGGTACCCTTGTTGATGAGGTGTGCCCCCTTCCCCAGGCAGATTCCCACTACTGCCAATCCCGCTTCCCCGCCCTGCTCCCGGCAGTTTCCTGCTACTGCCAATCCTTTTCCCATAATATTACCATAATTGTTCAAGGTCCGCTTATGAGTGAGAACATGTGATGCTCAGTTCTTTGTTTCTGTGAGAGACCACTCAGTATAGTAGACTCTAAGCCCATCCAGGTTGCTGTGAAATTCATGATTTTGTTCTTCTTTATGGCTACGTAATATCCCATCATGTGTATGTACCACATTTTTTTAATCCAGTCCTCTCTCGATGGGCAGCATGGTTGGTTCCATGTTCTTGCTACTGTGAACAATGCTGCGATAAACATACGTGTGCAGATCTCTTTTTTATAGAGTGATTTCAGCTCTTCTGGGTATATTCCCAGTAGGGGGATTGCGGGGTCATATGGGAGGTTGATATTTAGAGCTTTTAGGAATCGCCACACTGCTTTCCACAGAAGTTGCACTAGTTTGCACTCCCACCAACAGCATAGAAGTGTTCCCTTGTCACCACAGATCCTCTCCAGCATCTGTTGTTTTTTGAGTTACTGATGATAGGATGGTTTAAGTTCTTAATACAATGTTTTTGGTTACTAGAATTCAACTTATGACCTTCTAAAGGTGCAATGTTGTGTCATTTACATAGGACACAATCCCCTTAAGATTCAATGCATGTCCTTGTTCGACGTAAAGGTAAAGGAAGAAAACAACTCTAAGGGTTAGCGTGTGATATATAATTAAATAAAAATTTAAAGCTTACAGATATTAATATCAATATCAAGGACAAAGATCAAATGCTGTACTGGAAAAAATATGGGCAGCATAAATACCATAAATATATAATGAGCTTTTACAACTCAAGAAGCAAAAGATGGTTGCCCTAAAGACCATCACATTGAAGACAATCACATAAAAAGCAGAAATGATTCATGAATATGTGGGGAAAAAAAATTCAAATGGATTTATACTTAAACAAATGCAAATTCAAATGAGGTATTATTTTTCAAAGTTTAGATTGACAAAGACCTGACAATTACAACTCAGTGTTGATGAGCCTTTAAGAAAGTGGGTGGATTCTGACACAGTTTGGAAGAGTGGAAATATATGCGCCCTTTGGTAGCGCAGTTTGGATATAAATATTAAGAATTTTAAACATAACCGTTTGACTCAGCAACTTCACATCAGGGATTTAGCCTCAGGAAAGTATTTAATGTATTCCAAGGAATATGCAGAAGTATATTTGTTGCAGTGTGGTCATGATGGTCACTGAAGATGTATTTATTGAACACCAAATAAGTGCCAGGAGCAGTGTTGGGTGCAGAGAACATAAGGGGTGAAGGGTGGAGGGGAACAGACCCAGCCCCTGCCCTCACCCTGCATCTGAGATACAGATAAATACATAAATTGGCCACAATAGCCCAATGGCATGAATGCTTTGGGAGCTGGAAGATCACACAGAAAGGGGACCTGCCCTGGGCTTGGTAAGACAGGAGTAGAGAGTACCAGGGCAGGCTTCCTGAGGGAGGTCACCTCTCAGCCAAGGACAGATACGAATTAGGTAGGTAGGAACTGGCCAGGGCAAAGATGTGGGCTGGCATGTCAGGAGCAGAAGGATACTGCAGAAGCACAGCTTGTGAGGCGCCTGCACGTGGAATAATTGGAGGTGCACTCAGCAGCTGGGTCGTGGGCCTCCGAAGGCCTTCTGTGACTCTTTTTTTCTTTTTTTTTTTTTTTTTTGAGTTGGAGTCTCACTCTGTCGCCCAGACTGGAGTGCAGTGGCCGCTCCCGGCCACCTTAGCCTCGACCTGCTGGACTCCGGCGATCCTTCCACCTCAGCCTTCCGAGTAACCAGAATTACAGGCATGCCCTACCACGCCCGGCTGATTTTTTTGATTTATTGTAGAGATGAGGTCTTGCCAAGTTGCCCAGGCAGGTCTCGAACCCGCGGGCTCAGGCAATCCACTCACCTCAGCCTCCCAAAGCACGGGATTCCAGGCTGAAGTTTCTTCTTTATAATTGTATCTATTTAATATATATTACTTTTATAATTCTGAAAACAATTTTGAGAGACTCGTACCATTATGCAGCCATTAAAATGAACGAAAGTTTCTAAATGCATCATACATAATTTTCCCCTCGTGCTGTCACACCCAGACAAACCCAGGGCTGAGAAGTCATAGGAATCAAAGAAGACTGGAATTTGGTTTCTACAGACTTTTTTCTCTAAAGGCACATTAAAAGCCTACAGGTGACCGGGCTCAGTGGCTCAGCCTGTAATCCCAGCACTTTGGGAAGCTGAGGTGAGTGGATCACCTGAGCTCATGGGTTCGAGACCAGCCTGGGCAACTTGGCGAGACCTTGTCTCTACAATAAATAAAAAATTAGCTGGGCATGGTGGCGTGCACCTGTAGTTCTGGCTGCTTGGAAGGCTGAGGCGGAAGGATCGCCGGAGCCCAGCAGGTCAACGCTGGGGTGGCTGTGAGTGTGCCACTGCACTCCAGCCTGGGTGACAGAGTGAGACTCCAACTAAAAAAAAAAATAGCCTACAGGTCAGCTAATACTAGTTACCGCTCTTCCACCCTCAACCCTCCATCAATCCCTGCCTGCCCCCTGGGCTGAGGAATACTCTGAGGGTGTCCGTCCACGTGTGTGGTCACTTGTGTAAGGAATCCTCCAGACTCCTTGAAAAAAGCATTTCCATTAGTGCGGTCATCTCAGGGGTTTTTTGTTTTTTCCTGGCAAACAGAGAAACCACCAAAAGATATTGGATTGTCTTTCCTTTTGCAACCATTGATTTTGTGTTGCCTAACAACCTTCTGTATGCACTGCCAATAAGATTTTTAATCTCAAGAACAGTCCATAGTAAATAGTGTGGCAATAAACATGAATGTGCAGGTGTCTTTTTGGTAGAGCGGTTTATGTTCCTCTGGGTCCGTTTCCAGGAGAGGGATTGCTGAATCCTATGGAAGCTCAGTTTTTAGTTCTTTTAGGAATCGCCACACTGCTTTCCATAGAGGTTGAACTACCTTGCATTCCCACCGACAGTGTAGGTAGAAGCATTCCCTAGTCCTCTGCATTGGTGCCAGCACCTGTTGGTTTTTGACTTCTTAATGATGGCCGTCCTTACTGGAGTTAGCTGGCATCTCATTGTAGTTTTGGTTTTTTCTCTGATGATTAGTGAGGCTGAGTATTTTTTCGTGTGTCTGTCGGCTGCTTTATGTCGTCTTCTGAGAAGTGTCTGTTCCTGTCATTTGTCCACTTTTCAATGGAGCTGTCTGTCTTTTTCCTTTCACTTCATCTGACTTCCTTGTAGGCCCTAGATGTTAGGCCTTTCTGCTACCAGGTGGTGCGAGGGCCGGTTAGAAGCCCAAACATCACCTGCATGCAGCCTGTTTAGGCAGTTAATCCTCACTTGTACCCCACAACCCTATAGTAAATAAATAATCTTTTAAAAAGAACAGTCTATAAAAACGCACTCCCTATAATCACTGGACTTATATTTGGTTTATTTGGTCCTTGCAAAGAAAACATCCATTTTCATTTAGAGAAAGGAGACTTGAACATAGCAGAATATTCAGCTGCAAGGGTGGGAAGCCCAGCTCTTTTCCTGTAGATCGTGATTTATGGACAGAAAGATGAATATAAAGTCTACCCATTCCTCTTGATAATCAGAACTTAAAAGGGCCTTGAGGAAGGACAAATATGTGTAACAAAGTATTTCATTTAGTAGGAAATTGTCCTACATTTCTAGAGTGTAAAAATACCCTACTAGAAACATGATTTCTAATTATCTGGTTTCATTCTAGTATGAAATAGACTTATGAGTAGGATGTTTTCCATTTAAGTAGTTCAAAAAAACATATGTTTTAAAAATATAACTAAACCGTCTTAGGGTTTTATAAAAACTAAATCCTTCTATCTGAGCCTAACATTGTACATTTGAGGTTACTTGTTGAAAACCTATTTTGCCTTCATTCTTTTTGTATTTTATTTTTTTATTTTTGAGTTGGAGTCTCTCTCTGTCGCCCAGACTGGAGTGCAGTGGCATGCTCCTGGCCACTGCAGCTTCGACCTGCTGGGCTCTGGCAATCCTTCAACCTCAGTCTTCTGAGTAGCCAGAACTACAGTTGCATGCTACCATGCCCAGCTAATTTTTTTATTGTAGAGACAAGGTCTCGCCAAGTTGCCCGGGCGGGTCTTGAACCCACGAACTCAGGCAATCCACTCACCTCAGCCTCCCAAAGTGCTGGGATAACAAGCTGAGCCACCGAGCCCGGCCTTACCTTCATTCTTTTAGCAGCCAGGTCTTGATCTTATATAAGATAATTTCTTGGAATCCTACGTTTAATAGAAGTTAAATGGGGAAAAAAGGGTCTTAGGATGCACTTCCACGGATCAAAAACTCACATTCCCGAGGGTTAAGCCTTTGCTAATACCAATTATTTTCTGGCATATCGGGGGTCCTCTCAGGACTTTGTGAACTTTCAGAAAATATAGATTTGCTTTTGTCAACAGGACTCGAGGCTTTGGAGTGTGAAAGGCATCGCTCTATGGGGGCTGCCAGCCCACCACTGCTCAGGACTCCGCTTCCTTCCCACTCTCCTGCCTTTCAATCTCACGAAAGCATTGCGTTCTTCGTCGCGGTTTTGTTTGGTTTTTCTGCCTTTTTGTTTTCTTGGCCTTGTGAGGTTTTGCGAGAAGGATTGTTTGGAGGGGTCCCGGGAAGGGCAAAAGAAAAGGGCCGAGAAAGGTGGTGAGATGCCCTATACACACCCGCCGCTTTTTGCTGAGACACGATGTCATCCTGAGTCCTATCTTCTTATCTAAACCAGCGGTTCCCTGACGTGCACGTGCCTACCTATCCCTGGGGATACTGTTAGCATGCAGATTCTGAACCGGCGGGTCTGGGGCAGGGCCTGGGAATACGTGTTTCTAACAAGCTCCTGGGTGATACTCACGCTGCCGGCACATGCTCTGAGTAGCAAGAGCGCTCTGTGCACTTGAAAGCCAGCAAGGTCATCTATGTCCGGGGCTGAACACGGGGCCTGGCCCTTAGGAGATACTCAGTAATGTGTTTGAAGGTAGTGATGAAGACGATATAACAAAGATGGTGGTGATGGTGGTGTTGGTGGTGGTGATGGGGAGGATAGTGCTGGTGGTTGTGATGGTGGCGGTGACAGTGACGGTGGTGATAATGACAGTGACAGCGCCGGTAGTGCTGATGTCGGTAGGGATAGTGATAATACAGGGAATAGTAGGAAATATTTATCTTCGTGGACATGTTATTGTTGGATTTGCTGGAGGATAAGGGGTTATTTTCAAAGAGCAAGCATCAAGAGGGACAGAGGACAAAACAGGAAATCAATTCGCTTCAGCCAGGGTGGGATGTGTTCGTATTTCCACGCAGAAGTTTAGCGCTGTTTGCAAACCAGTCCTAGTTCTTCAGGCCATGTGCTCTGAGGCCGTCACTGATTCAGTCTTCATTATTACTGTATCCTGGCATCTGGCAAAATGCCTGGCACATAGTAATCCCGCCACAAATGCTGCTGTCCCCCTGTGCTGAGCGCCCACTGCAAGCCAAGCACTCTACGTGCATTTTTCTCCTTTAACCTTCACCACAGACTTGGATGGGGGTATAATTATTCATCTTAATTTACAGGCACAGAAACCAAGGTTTGTCAAGGTCACTCAGCTGGTTGAGACAGAGCCAGAATTCAAACTCTGGCTCTGTCAGATCTCACAGTCTAATCCTGGTCCTGTTGTGATGACTTAAGGATTGCAAAGTGGTGGCAGTCATCGTGTGTGTCACCTCTGCCCTCACCCCGTTTGCCAGTGCAGGCCAAAGGCAGGGCCCGGCAGGGCCGTGGGTCCCTTCCACGTGGAAGTTCCCTGCCAGGCGAGCCGTGTGCTCACCAGCCACATTCACACCCACCCTGCTCCTCCTCTCTTTCCTGATTCTCTCCCCAAGCTCAGGCATCCTTCTCACATGGTTCTGATTCTGTCCTGCAGAGATTTGTTCACACGGACGTCCAGTGGCTGACATACAGCACCGGTTCCCCCAGGATGACGCAGGGCTCATTGCTTTGTTGTCAGACCATCATCTTCAACCCATCTGTGGCATGTGCACAGAGTATGATGCCAGCTTGCGATGGTAATCTTATGTGAGGCATCTTGAGTCCGCAGCTGTCCCCAGTAAGATCCTCGTCCCTGCTGTCCTTTGAGGGTGTTTCGGGCCAAGTCCCAGATGCCCCGTTCATGTTTCTGTGTAAACTCCTCTTCACACTCCCGTTTCTGTGAAAGTTACGAAAAAGCTTCAACTTTGTTCCATCTGGGAGGTAGACTGGAGAAATGACCCTGCACTGGGCTCTTAGATTATGTTGCAACGTTGCATTATGACCCCAGGAATTCCCGGTTCCACTTCCAGGGTGGTCAGAGAGGAGCAATGTTCCCAGCCACAGCTCTGTGAGCTATAGTTCACACTGTATCTTTTGCTGATTTTGGTGATAAGAGCTGAAAATGGTGTGTGCTGAAGACTCAGCTGGTCATCAGACTGGCAGACAAGACCAGCTTGCTTTGGGAAGGGGAAATCCATGCTCCTCTTGCACTCATTTTGAAGCCTGGACACATGCTTGCTTTCTAATCCCATGGGTTAAACACACGTGCACGCCTCCTCCCGGTTACTCAGAGAAGCCTGGCTCCTGACTGAAAAGCAAATGCAGATTGATTTTTCCAAAGGATCAGGCAAGATGATACAAGAGTCCTGAAAGTTCTTGCTCTGCCCTCACAGTAATTTTCTGTGTGAGCTTGTGCAGGGTTTTTTTGGTTTTTTTTTCTTTATTTTAAAGTTGGGGGTACAATTCAGGGTTAGGTATACCAATGTTCATTATGCAGGTACCCTTGTTGATGGGCTGTGCCCCTCCCTCCCCGGCAGTTTCCCTCAACTGCCAATCCCTCCCCGCTCCCCTGACAGTTTCCCACTACTGCCAATCCCTTTCTTATAGTGTTATGGTCATTGTTCAAGATCCGCTTTTGAGTGAGAACATAGGGTACTCTGTTCTTTGTTTCTGTGATAGATAACTGAGTATGATCAACTCTAATTCATCCAAGTTACTGCCAAGTCCGTATGTTTGTCCTTCTTTATGGCTGCATAATATTCCATCGTGTAGATGTGCCATATTTTTTATCCAGTCCAGCTTTGATGGGTAGCATGGTTGGTTCCATGTTTTTGCTATTGTGAATAGAACTGCAACAAACATGCGTGTGCAGGTATCTTTTTGGTAGAACGACTTGAGTTCCTCCTGGTATATTCCCAGTAGGAGGATTGCTGGTTCATATGGAAGGTCACTTTCTGGTTCTTTCAGAAATCTTGTGCAGGTTTCTTTGTGTCTCTGGGCTTGTTTCCTTATCTATAAAATGAGGGCATTTTACGAAAAAACTAAGCAGAGATCATTCAGGTTTGAACTCTGTTACTGCCAGATCATAGTCCCTGACTGTGTGACATTTTTAAAGATATTTCCTTTCTTGTTATTTCCCTTCAATTTCCTTGCTTTGTAACGTTAAGATGCAACATATGACATTACATCATGCTTTCCCAACATTACATCATGCTTTCCCAAATGCAGCCAGCTTCTGTCCACCCTTTCCAGGGTCTAAAGAGCTGCTTCTCACTCTCAAACCTGACTCATAGAGGCAGGGACCATGTCTGTGACTGACAAAGAAGAGCCCTTCATGGAGACAATGAGACTGGGAGCCGGCTTGGCTTTGATGTTGCTTTGGTTTCTGACTTCCCTGAGCAATCACCCTTCCTCCTCTGCTACACCACCTGCCTGGAATCCTCCAGTGGACAGCAGGACATGGATCAGCAGGGTGCATCCAGACACTCCCCAACTCTGTGGGCCAGCCCCCCTGCCCACTTCTGGCTGGTGGCAGACGTTAGACGTGATCCTGTGACATTGTGACAATGGCACCGAGGCCATCCAGGGCCAAGGAGGGCCAGGGAAGGTGCAAAGCAGAGGAGCTCTGGAGTTGAAGTGATCCGGGTGAAGCCACAGACTAAAGACTGCAATATTATGGGACAACATCAGTGGAACCCCGGTCATGACGGAGCCAGGCACCACCTCCTAGAGCCTTCTGAGAGCCAAAAGAATCACCATCCTTCCTTCCTGCACCTGTTCCTCCTACGCCTGCCTGAGAGGACTCAGTTCCTCAGAAGGGTGTCATGGAGTAGTCCAGAAACTACAGCCTCCCAGCTCCAGAAAGGCAAAACAGGAGCCACTGAAAAGAGATGTCCAGACATTGGAGACACGTCCTGGTGGGGTATTTTCTCCTTGCTGGGGTTCTTCTCGCTGATACAGCTCCAACCTGGAGCCCACGGGGGCTGTTTCAGGATGGAGTTAGTGAACACAGGATGATGATTCCAATCCTGGGGACAGGAAAGAAGGAGAGGAGGAAGCCCAAGTCGGACCCTGTCTCGGGGCTGCCCTGAGGGTAGTCGGTTCCACATCAGATTTCTCCGTGTGTGGCACTGACCGCAAGCCATGCCACCACTGTTCACCCAGACATACACCTACAAGCTGCCATTCCTGCACTCTCTCCCCAGTCCCCTTCTCCAAGAGTCCAGATGTTTAGAGTCCTGCAGCCTTCACCAGGGAGGGTCATGAGCTCCACCCTGAGGGCACAGTGCTGGGTTCAAACCCAGGCCCCACCTCTTATGGAGGACATTGCCCCGGACAGTCCCCCAGCCCCTCTGAGGTCACTGCCTTTTCCTCATCTGTAAAACTGGGCACTGCCCATAGGATGCTGGGAGGCCTCTAGTTGGAGAAGAACCAGGGCGGGATTATCAGCGTTGGTCTCAAACAGAGCATGGGTCCAGGCCTCCTAATTATTATAATCACATCCAAAAGCAGCCCCATCCAACACACAACTTTCCCTTCCCTCCAGCTATTAGGGTCTTAACACTCAGGCTTGTTAATTTTGACCAAAGGCTGTGAGGAATGTCCTTTAACGTGACAGTGCTTCTGCCTGGCACGTGTCTGTGCCTGAACCTGGAATCGACTCGGTTCCTGTACCACAAAATGGTAAGGAAGGGCCATGCCAGCTGTTTTTCTTATACCACTGAGGCACACACCATGGGTACTGCCAAGGAAACTCTCCTAACTTCACTTACTTTTATTGTTCTCAAATTTGAGTTGCAGCCTTTAAAAACTTTTATATAGATACCTATTAGGTTCTCAGCTCATCCATTCAAGGGCACTTAAAATGGAAGGTTGTTCTTCATTTGATTGTGTATGATATGTAGGGCAAGTGTAGACAGCAGAATAATTTCCATGGAGAAATAACACCCATCCCCAATTAGTGTTCATATTCTCCGCGTTCAGAACCTCCACTGATTTGAAAGAACAAAAGAATGCGACAGGCAGAAGCTGAAATATGAGAAATGCTTCTCTGAAATCAAATTGGAATCTATGTCAGCACATCATACTTCTAGACTTATTAAGGAAACAGGAACGACTAGATTAAGTTGCACACATTTATTTAGAATTGTACTTACTATAAGCAAAATACCCGCCCGCCCCCCCAGTTGCATCCTATCTGAGTGGAAGGACTGATGAAAACTTATAAACCATAAATTGACAGGAAAAATGACAGAGGCAAAATGAAGAGTATTTTTTCGTTGTTGTTCGAATGAAGCATCGCAGTTTATTTGGCAGAGTTATGCTTTCTAAGTCTCCAAGGGACGGAGGAACAATTAGTAAGTATGATGAATCAGCTGACAAAGGCTTTTTCCCTGGGCCCTGCATGAAGCGATGGAAAATTTTCTGTTTCAAGTCTAATTTCCCAAGAAATTGGAGTATGCATTGAATAAAGGCAGAGGTCTCTAAGGAGTATCAGAAAGCAACTCGGGGTGGGAGAAAGCACGAAGACAGGAAGACTATATGCTTTTTATCTTCTGACTCTGACACCACGCAAGTGTGAAATTGCAGATTCTCAGCAGCCTCTGCTCTCGCTGACCATTCCTGAAAATTGAAGTCACTGCCGCGATGTCTGTCTTCTTTATGGTTAGAAAACAACCCAGAAACACAGGTTTCGAGCCCAAAATGGAAGCTTTAGCCAACCCTCTGGATCAGCATGCCGGTCAGACCCACCGAAGGACCCCTGGTAGGCCTGTCATATGCCAGCTGGTGAGCTCGTTTCTGTGACTTCTGGAAGGCCAGGAATGCCAGTTTTCAAGAAAAAACATAATCCTGTAACCAAGCACTCCCTGGGCATCAGGGGCTGTGCTGGGCTCTTCCTCCAGTCATCCGAGGAGATAAGCACCAAGGAAGCTGACTCACAGAGAAGCTAAGAGGAACACACTTGAGAAAGGGGTCGTGCCTTACGAAACCTGCCAATTCACTTTCATGTAAGACCTCAAAGGCCAATCGCCCTGGTCGGGATGCTTTTTTTGTGAGGGAGAATGCTGTGCTGAAAAGATTCCCAAACCTGGCCTTCTCGCCGCAAACAAAAACTTTATGCAAGCCGGGCTTGGTGGCTCAGCCTGTAATCCCGCGCTTTGGGAGACTGAGGTGAGTGGATTGCCTGAGCCTGCGGGTTCGAGACCCGCCTGGGCAACTTGGCAAGACCTCATCTCTACAATAAACCAAAAAATTAGCCGGGCGTGGTAGCGTGCGCCTGTAGTTCCAGCTACTTGGAAGGCTGAGCGGGAGGATCGCTGGAGCCCAGCAGGTTGAGGCTGCGGTGGCCGGGAGTGGCCACTGCACTCCAGTCTGGGCTACAGAGTGAGACTCCGACTCAAAAAAAAAAAAAGAAAGAAAAGAAAAAAGCTTTATGCAGAAATCCAGAATACACCATCAGTAACCTTGGAGGCCAGACGCCTACCAGCAGTTCTTACAACTGAGCTCCTTCCTGCATCTTTAGAGATGGTGCCTGCAGCTCCTTGTAATGTCTGTGCTTGAGAGTGATGTGTGTGCAGAGTCAAAGTTCAAAGGGAACTGAACTCAGCCACCGAGGACCTCAGGAAACAGCCATTTGGAGAGGGGGACTCCCATGGGACAATGGGGACGCCATGGGCAAGATGACCTCTTGAAATGCAGTCTGGTTCTGAGGGTCTATGACAGTTCAGTGATTCAGAGGTCAGCGTTGGCCTCAAGAGGAATAAAGATGCCACCGATTTTTCACATTTGATTTGTGACAGCTTTGGTTGCTAGGTGTCTCTTTAACATGATAGGGTTTCATACCACCTGGTTCAGCCCATTGCTCTTTTGGGAAAACGAGGAGAGTCTAATCTCCCGGGTAAAGGGGGATTCCAGCTACTTTGAATTTCAGACCTGCCTCCCGACCTCTCTGTGACAGATTTCAGCACCTCGCGCCCCTCTGTGTTGTGTGGGAACAATGAGCAGCCACTTGCCGGCCAAATTCCTTTTCCTGAAGTGAGAGAGAAAAGACAGATGGCGAAGAGTTTATTTTAAGCACTTTAACCTTGTCCACATGTGATAACATTATAAAAAGAATAGAAACTGGTCGATATTCAAATTACCCATAATCCAATAACCTAAGAATAATCATTGCTTTTTATATGTCCCCATCAGATCTTTTATATACGTGTGTGTTACATCATAACGTTAACATGATTTTGCGTCATCTTCTTTATTTAATATACCATATGCATTTTTCATGTTGCTACATGATCCTCCAAGTCAGAGCCTTTCAGGCCTGAGACCTAAGTGTGTTTTGCCATCTATTCAAACTGTTCTTCCATTGCTAGGCACCTAGGTATGTCTGGTGCCTCTTAGTCTTAATATTCTCTTCTTTTCTCCATAGAAGGATAGCATAATATTCTTATTATGAGCATCCTCGGTACCCAAGGCCCATAGGACCATTTACTGTTTCCTCTGGAGACAGTGACAGGAGGCATGACAGGGTTTGGACACATTTATGGTTCTGGGTGTGTTTTAGCACATCCTTTCTGACTGCTCAAGTTTGATAAGACTTTCAAAGTCTATGATCTCATAAGTGAAGCATCATAGCTTAGAACTGATCGAGCATCACAGAGCAAAGAAGATACTAAGGATTGCCAGGTTTAGCAGATGCATACATGGGATACCCATTTAAACTTGAATTTCAGATCTAAAACAATTTCCACGTATGTCTCATACACTGCGTGAGGCATGCTAAACAAAATTGTTCATTGTTTATTTGAAATTCGAATGTAAATGGACATCCTGTGTTTTATCCAGCAGTCCTTTCCAGGTGCAACAAACAAGCCAGGGCATCCTTGTTAAGGGTGAGAGTTGAAAGACCCTGAGCTGATCCTTTGCATTCCCCAAGGACTGTTTCCTCAGCATACATAGGACTATAGTCTTTGCACTTACCTCGGAGAGTGCTGTACAGTGCCTGGCACCTCGTAAGTAAGTACTCAATAAATATTTACTACCACTATTACTTTCGTGAAAAGGAGAACCTTGTTCTTTGGAGAGTTGACTAAACGCTAGGCACGTTTCATGTAGCCATACACACGCAATCCGTTTTCCTCTAAAGAGTGGAAGTTCCCTTGTGGCTGACTGACTCTGTGGGCGTGTGCTGTCCCCAAAGGAGATCTGCTAGCAATCCTCCACCAAGGGCTGAGTTTCTGCTGAGGTTCGGAGACATCCTACCAGGTATGGTGAGGTGCTGTTTTGTTTCCATGGCAAACTCCAGAATCATCCAACTCCTGTCTCCCCATTTGTTCCACCTTATTTCCAATTCTCAGTGGCCTCTTTTTGACACATTCAGGTCAATCTCCATTGATTATCTAGTCAATGTCCATTGATTATCTAGTCAATTTCCATTGATTATCTCGTTCAAAAGACCTATTTTCTAACCCCCAAGCCCCCCATTTCCTATTTTGTCTTACAAGCCGACAATTATTTTTTTACTTGCTCAGAATTGTCTTATAATAACAGAAAATTCTATCCAAACCACCCCCCCACAGATTTGTAATGTATGGCATTAATTACTGTACCTGTTAGATTGATGGTTTAACTGGCAGCATCAAAATGTGCTAATTGCCTCACAGAACTTGCAGCTTTGTGAGAAAAGTTGACTTCTAGGCAACTACAACATGTCCATGCCAGTTGTAAGCTATTCTATTCGACTAAGAACATTCAACTATGAGGATTTTTATAATATTGTAGTAAATCTTACAATTGGGATCATGGACATTTCTTTTCTCTATAAAATGCGGACATTTTATAGCTCTGCCAATCTTTTAAAAAATAGATAAGGAAAAAGCCATTGGCCTATGAGTTGCATGGAGCTAGAGAGATGAATGCATGTCCATCCTAGACCAACCCCCAAATAGCTTGAGCCATGTAGTTTGCACAACTATAGAACAAAGCACATGAGCTCTCTAGTTCTCCATACCTGACTCCTGTTTTCTGGCTTGTTACTTACTACGTGCAATCTGCCTGCCTTACTTTCCTCACCTGTAAGCTGGGGATAACATTGCCTTGCAGGATTGAGAGGATTAAGCCTCATGTCTACAGAGCATCAGGCACAAGGCAGGCATGAAACAGCTGTGCAACTGATGGGCGGCATTGGCATCGATATTTATAGCAAATACCTAAATGACCCACTTTTATCATAACCCCCCCAATATCTCTACAGATCCTAACTTGGCAGATTCTATTCTCATCCTAATGCCACATGAGAGATGGGATAGAACAGCACATTCTGCCTTTGAAGGGTTTGTTTCTGGGGTTCGCATTGTGTTCAAACATCAGGTCAGAAAGAATTCTTTGAACAGGGACAGAACAAAGCAGAAATGAACCCAGCGCTTTGGGGTGAATGTGTGAGGGCTCCAGTGAGGCAGCCTCATTGCCTGGCATGCTCCGTGTTTCCCCCAGCACCCGTTCCCAGACTCCTTTTCAGAGCATGAAAGTTTTCTAGTCTGTTCCGCCTCACCCCTTGTCACAGACCCGAGCACCTGCAGGGGGGAAAAGTGTGTCTCTTGCTGGCTGAGAGTCTGCCCAGAAAAGCCAATGCTTTGCAGTTAGTTCTAAGCTCAGCTCTTCTGTTCACTAGCTGTGTGACCTTGAGCAAGCCTCAGTTTCCCCATCTGTAAAACAGGAATAAGAAATACCTACCCAGCCGGGCTCGGTGGCTCAGCCTGTAATTCCGCGCTTTGGGAGGCTGAGGTGAGTGAATTGCCTGAGTTCACGGGTTCGAGACCCGCCTGGGCAACTTGGCAAGACCTCATCTCTACGATAAAATTAAAAAATCAGCCGGGTGGTAGCGCATGCCTGTAATTCCGGCTCCTCAGAAGGCTGAGGGGGAAGGATCACCGGAGACCAGCAGGTTGAGGCTGCGGTGGCCGGGAGCGGCCACTGCGCTCTAGTCTGGGCAACAGAGTGAGACTCCAACTCAAAAATAAAAATAAAAAAGAGAAATACCTACCCTGGTGGGTAGATGTGGAGTAAGGTGGATGATATAGTTAGGAGGACTGTATGTCCAGGTTTACCTGTGATGGCCCAGTTCTGCCTATTGTCAGAAGGTAGATGTTAATAGTATCTGTTTTCACTTCCAGTAATATCCCAGATTGTATGATGGTCATCCTGCATAGAGAGACCCAACAATTGTATTTGCTTTTGTTGTTGATATTGACTAATGATTGTAATCATAATCATGTTGCTGTTATTCCTAACAGCTCAGTGGAACTGAAGTACATGGTTCCAAAATAACCATTTTTTTATATTATACTTCCATGTAATTAAAAACTTCTCATTTTTCCTATTAGAAAATATTGTAATTTATTTTGACCAAATATATGCCAAGTGCACAAGCTTTTCCTATTGTCTTGTGATAACATCACATATTTAGGTTATCTCTTTTTCTTCCTTGTACAAACCTAGGGGACTGATTCTTTTTTCTCAGCAACCTTTGCTGTCTTCTGGGTAAACTTTAGTTCATCTTTTCAAAGATCATGTTGTATTTAGGACATTCCTTAGATAACTAATGTTCAGTTTTTCTATAGTTATTATTATAAAAGTGCATTCATCTTCATCAGTTTTCTCCATTGTAAAACATATTTTTACTTACTGTCATTGTTTTATTAATTAAACTCCTCTAATGTACCAGGATTTGTTTGCAAACATTCCTGATTCTTGAGCTCAGAGTCAAAAAGTTTAACACCAATAAAACAGAAGAAACTGAAATATCTCCTTAATAGTCATGTGAGATTTCAGGCAAAACTACAGTACACGGAAAGTTATAGCGTAAAGGCACCAAGGACTGAAGATTCAGAGTGTACATGTGGATGAAAACTTGCAAACTCTTTGGGGGCACCTCATGGATCCTCTTTCAAAATCTGGAATTTTCTGTTTGGCCCCAAGGCAATGTCTTCTAGCTTTCTGCGGGTTCACCCTGGTGGCCTGGCTAAGTTCCAGGCAGTTAGAGAGGCCACCTCCCTGACCTACGGAGCCCTCTGGGTTTTTGACATACATTCAACATTCTGAATGTTCAAAACCAAAGGCATCTTAATAAAAGAGTCTGCAGTACCATTTGAAGCAGTATGATACTTTTCACATGATGGTGGAAAGAGAAGATTTATGATCTTGGAGGATAAGCCCTTTTGCTGGAGTTCCTCAGACCTAACAGTTTCTTGAGATCGAAACAAAAGGTCTATCACAAGCTGTGATTTATGTAGAAAGCGTTGATGGAATACATCTTGTCGGGGCGAAATTGAGAGCTTTCGAGCTCTGTAACAGTTGGGAAACAAATGGCTAAGCCTCGGCAAGCTGACGTGTGCTTGCCTAGAGTTTGTTTTTTAATCTTTATGGGAATTCTTTTAACTTCGAAGTGGGCTTGGCTTTTGTCGGAAAGGCTGTAGCTTATCCTCACTGGTACAGCCAAGCTTTATCTCCCCAATTCCATGGAAATGTTTTGCACAAAGTAGGCACTCCAGTGCTGATGGGATGGAATAACGATTGGAATCTTTAACAGGAACAAAACATGGCTATACAAGACACATCAGAGCGTGACTTGGGACATTTCACCATCTTGTCTCTAATCCCTCAAGCTGTTCTGAAAGAACCAGACTGTAAGCAAATACTTTTTAACACCCAATGGCAAAGCCAGCACTCAAAGAAGGAAAACAAAGGCTGAAATCAGACGACTTGGGGAAAGTGGTTATTGCTGCCTCCCTGGGATGGGTTCATGTCTACGGCAACAATACAGATGTCCTCAAGAAATGTGATCACGAAGACTTTAGCCAGAAAATGAGGGAATTTCAGAATATTGATGCATCAGAATATTGATGCATTCATGGATGCCCTGACCCTTGACTAACACCCTTGACTTTTGGTGGTGTTTACATAAGTACTTAAAGCGCTGCAGCCTTGGAGGTGACCAGGAAACACTTGACTATCACTTGCACACATTCCACTTTTGAAAAATGGCTTCTTTTTCATTGTGGGCTTCAGTTTTACATTCAAGCTGAGTCCTTGTCTTCCTGGTTGAGTCCTGCCTTCCAGTGGATGTGCCTGCTCTCTTCCTCTGCATCTTTCCAGTCCCCTCCCGTCCTCAGTTTACTCACTATGTGTCCATTTTTACACAAGGGCTTCCCTAACACCCTAGTCCTTATTCAACCCGCAAACTCCCCCTCACAAGCTCCCATACACTCTCCAGAAACGCATCCCCTCAAATTACTTCATTCTGGGCCGTGATTTCAGGTGGCCCTGAACTGAACTGCACACTCCACAAGAAGGCTCTGTCCTGTGGCCTCCCCATATATTTAACAGAGATTGAAGCCCTGAGTTGGTGAACAGTAAAGAGAAAGGGCGACTAGAGCCAGGGAGGGGTCCAGAGGAAAGAGAAGTGCACCATGGGATTGTCCCTGAGCTGAGGACATACCTCCTTCCCCCTCCTGTCAGTGGTGCTGATGGGTAGTTTCATCCCTGTGGACCCGCAAAGCTGAACACAAGAAAGGGAAGATTGGCCAGGTCGTACAGCCAAAATAGTCAGTGGCAGAGCTGGTTTGGACCCAGATGTCCTGGAACCATAGCTAAGTGCTCCTCACAGAAAGTTCGGGCATGAGTGATAAGCACAGGTGCAAGTGAGGCCAGTCTGGAGGAATGCCAAGGCTGATCCAAGCATTTGGACCAGCTGCCAGGGGAAAAGGGATGTCCAAGAAGGCTCTTGGACAGCAAAATATCCCAGTGAGGGCCTGAGAGTCAGCAAGATGAGGAATGATAGGTGGAGGCTGTAAGGCCAGCAGGGGAGCAGTCATAATCCAAGCAGCAGCCAGAGGAAGTGGGCTAGTGACCCTGGGCTGGGCCAAGGGTCCCATTCCAGAGAGTTTACTATCCCAGGGCCAAAAACACACGGCCATCAACAATCAACTAGCACTCCAGGTTGAGTCATTACGAACTTCATAGATACTCATCTTAAAAACAGTTGCTTTCATCAGTGGCCCAATTTTTTTATTTTTAAAAAACTTAGTTTGTGGGTTTTAAGTAACAAATGTACACAGAAATTCAGTCACTACAAAAGATTCAATCACTGAACTTCCTCTGACCACCTGTACCCAGGCTCTCCAGAATCTTCTCTCAGAGGCAACCACTGTTTGCGGTCTCTCGTATTCATTTCCAGAGTCAGCCCACCCATATTACGACCTTGTTCGGCTACTGCTGATAATGATGATGGTGATAAGAATAGTAGCAAATATTTATATACTGTGTACTATATGTCGGGCACTATTCTAAGTGCTTTACAGATATTATCTCATAGGAGCATCTTATAACAAACCTAAAAGGTAGGAACTCTTACCCTCCCCCATTTTACAGATGGTAGGGAATGACTTGCCCAAGTAGTCACATGGCTAACAAAAGGCAGAGCTGGGACATGACCACATAATCCTTGTAAGTCTGCATCTGGTGTTAGGCGTGTTCCACCATGGCCAGCGATCATCCTTAGCAGCCTCAAGCTTCTGCCATCTTGTTTTGACGGCTACGCAGAATGGTACATGTCGAATGATTCCTCATTCATCTAAACAGCATCTTATTCATGGGCATATGGGTTGTTTCCTGTCCTGATTTTAGTCATATTTTTGAAGTAATTTATTGGGTCACGTCATAAAATTGTGCTTTCATAATCAGTATGTTATATTCTTAAGAGTAGTAGCAGGACCTTTGTTAAACTGGTTGTCACTAGGCCTGAAATTCCTCATAGCTTATGAAGTTGATCTTTAATAGAAGGAACCTGCTTTAATTTGCTTTTACTATGTCCAAGGAAGGTCAAGGCATCAGATGATCCCTGCTTTAAAGAATAAACCAAGGAAGAGTTCATTCTTGCATTTTGGCAGAGAAACTTTTAAGAACATTGTTCAAACACCTCTTTGGTGCTTCAGTCTGAATGCTTTTGGCATCCTTTGGAGCTTTCCAAAATATATATTTTTAATCACAACAGTAATTGGTTTTAATCACATGAAGATTTAAGGATAAGAATGTTCAGTTTTAAGGTGGTGGGTAATTTAGTTTGTGCATATTTTTATACCCAGTTGTTCTGTATCCCTTTTAGAGAAAGTTTTTATATTCAATGAGTTGTTTTCAATGAATTGGTAAATTCTAGCATGCAATTGCACAGAGTTCTGTTTGAGACAAATGCTTGATCGATTTTTTTTCCTGCCTGTCCTGCTGAGACAATCACTTAAGGATCAAGAACATTTGACAGATTCCTTCTGGCACAAAATCTGGGCATCATCTCTGAAACATCCTACTCTGAAATTAGATCAAATAAACATGTTCTTTCTAAAGAGCAAAGCATATACATATCACATCATATACAACCTAAGACTGTATCATCTAGTAAAATATCCTATAACATTTTATTGTTTATAAAGCTCTGTTTATAGTACTTTTTGCCAGAACCCAAATGTTTTCATATTTAGTAGATCTTGGAGCTAAGCCCTCTTCTAAAATAATGGATACAGTACTCCTACAAGTATTTATTGAGCACCTGCTATCTTCTTGACACTGGACTAGATGTGGCAGGGGAAAATGGTGAGCAAAATGTGAATCTTATAGAGCTTTTGAGAGCTTTGGAGGGTAGGGGCATGATTGGTCATGCATTTAATAAAGATCCCTCCCACAACTCCATGAATATAGTAAAAACCATTAAACTGTATATTTTTTAAAGGGTGAATTTTATAGTATGTGGATTATATCTCAATAAAACCGTTAATTTTTTAAAGTTGTTCTGGCTGCCTGAGGGGAATGCACAAAAGGCAGAGGGTGAACCGAGACAGCCTTGGTTTTTTTTTTTTTTTTCATAAATACAAGAATAGAATGGATTGGCCCAAAAAAAGAAAGAGGAATGAAGAGCTGCCGCCTAATTCCCCATCATTAATTGATATTTGCCTTTCAAGATAGTTACCAAAAGATGAACGAATGTTTAATCAAGATAAGAATGCCTTAATTTTCCATAAATCTGAGAGGCAGGATACATTCAGAGTGTGTCACTTATTCCTTGGCTCAAGATAAAATCAGTAGAATTCAGTCACTTAGAAAATGGCAGCATCATGGTCATTAGAACAAATCATTATTTTTCCAAAATTCTAATTAATGAACCCAAGCTGTGTCGATTCAATACCAGCACCATACTCGGACTGAATTTTGACACCTGTGTGCAAAACTTTTTTTGAAGTCTGCGGATGAGTACGCATAAAAGGAGAGAAAAATCTTCATTTGGAAAATGAGAGTCTGTCCCTGAATCTTAATCAGCAGCTCAGAACCTGGCATGGCAACGCACAGCCGGGTTGTCGAGCTGCACAACAGTTGGGGCAGGGAGCCAACGGGACCCACATTTACAATCTCCTTAGGCAGTGATTAAACCCCAGGGCACTCCTTATTCTCTTCTTACCTGTATTCTGCCTCACACCCTGGACTTCACAACTGCTCTAGTCAAAGCATATTACTTGGACTGATTTGTTTCAAGTCACAGAAAACCCAACTCAAATAGCTTAAGCACAGAGGGTATTTATCGACTCATGTCCTTGGTTCTGCCGTACTTTCTTCTATGTGGTCTTCATTATGCATCTGGATCTGTCTACAGGAGACAGAGATGGCTGTTGGCAGGTCCAGGATCACATGGCCCAGGAAGCAGAGATGGCTACGGGCAGGTCCAGGATTATGTGACGTGGGAACCAGAAATGTTTATTGGCAGGTCCAGGATCACATGGTTCTTAGTTTCCTTCTCCTTCAAAAATTTGTGAACTCTCTTTCCCAGTGTCCTTGGCAATCACTCAAGGAAGAAGAGCTTGAATGAGGCATCCGGCCCTTGAGGACCAGTCACTGAGCCCAGGAGGTGGGGTATGCTGCCTGCTAGCCTGGGAAGCATTCCCACTGGCCTCAGTAGGACCAAGACCTCACCCTTGGCAGAGTCAACTTCATCAAACCATAAAGACTGAAAATGGAAAAGAGGCAGTTACCAAAAAACAAACAAAAATATGGGGCTGGCCAGGCTCGGTGGCTCAGCCTGGAATCCCACGCTTTTGGGAGGTGAGTGGATTGCCTGAGCCCGCGGGTTCGAGACCCGCCTGGGCAACTTGGCGAGACCTCATCTCTACAATAAATCAAAAAATGAGCCGGGCGTGGTAGCACGCGCCTGTAGTTCCAGCTACTCTGAAGGCTGAGGCGGAAGGATTGCCGGAGCCCAGCAGGTGGAGGTTGCAGTGTCCGGGAGCATGCCGCCACACTCCAGTCTGGGTGACAGAGTTAGACTCCAACTCAAAAAAAAAAAATATGGGGCTATTGGCAGAAAATGGAGATCAAATTGGCACCTACCTTGAAGCCACCCACAAATGCCCAACCATCATCTTTCCGTGGACTCCAAGACTGTCAGACTTCTCGTGGCTTTCCCCCTTCCCTGTCAACCTAAAAGTCCAGAAAAGTCCCAAATCTGGATCAACCCAGCCCTCTGTTCTCTCCTTCTATCCCCTGCACTGCAGGTGTCACTGGTGGAAGTAACCTTCTCCTATGCATATATCCAACTCTCATTCCAGGCTCTCCAGTGACCTTCCTCATGGCCAAGTCATTGTCTGCCACAGCAGTCATCTCAAACTTTCATCTTCTTCACTTGACTTGTTTTACTCAACGGTTGGGAGAGACTCATCCACACATCCTGTCAGCCAGGACATCTGCCATGATGTTCTCTCTGAGTCCCTTCCCGACTGCACCGGTCCCACTTTGCTCTTTCTCATCTAGTTTCTGGTGTGCTGTGTGATCATTGCCTCTGTACTAGACTGGGACCTGCTGGGGCCAGTAACTCACAAGGGGCTGGTGTCCAGGGCAGGAAGGAATTGCTGTAGGAACTTGTTCACTCTTTCTCTCTTTCGTGGGAGAATTAAATGCATTGATGTTTATAAATGACCAGCATAGCCTCTGGCACCAAGCAAAACACCAGTCAATAGGAGCTGCTGCTCTCCCAGCTTTGTCGCGTGCTATTTCTGGAAGAATGAGATGGAGTTCTCCAGGCAGAGACAAAAGGAAGGACCTTTCCCCGACAGAGTCAGCCCGGGACTAAGTTAGGAGGCATGGATGCACCTGGTGGCAGGATATTCAGTAATCAAGTTGAATGCTGCACCTGGGAAGACCAAGTATCAAACCGAAGAGTTAACTTAGTATCGGGAGAAACCCAAGATGTAGTGATATGATTCTGCATTCATAAAATCATTAAGGAGAGTCAGTTACACCTTAGTTATTATTAGTAGACTGTCCCCAGTGAAGCTGCATGCTAGCTAGAATAATCAGCTATATTTTGAGCTTTTCTTGGGACCAGAAACTAAATCTATTGAATTGTGTGTTCTGTTGGTTAGCTTAGTAATATTAGGACAGGGAGTTATAGTTATAGTAAAGAACTTCTTGTTGTATAAATGTTTTTTCCTTGATGCCCTGTGGCTTAAAACCTGCATTCAGTATAACAGTATAATCCTTGTTTGGTCACCGACTTTCTGAAAGCATTTTGTTTCTGAAAACAGCTGTTGACAGAATGCAGCTGAAATATTTGGATTATTTTTCATCATCATGTGACCATGGCCTCAAACTCTACGGACTTTGTAAAATCTGACTGTTGTGTTTGTTACAATCAAAGGCATGACAAATCATCGTATTATGGTTATTAGGACACATCCCAGTAAATTCTAGGTGGCAATAGGACACCCCAGTGATTTATTTTCTCACCATCAGTTATCTTTATAAATTCAGAAGGTAGTCACTGCTTAAGACAATTTTGTCTTTCATGCCAACGCCAAAAAAGGAACAGCACTATGGGTCAGGTAATTGTTATGCATTTTTATCAGTTTGGAACAATTGACATGTGAAGCAGCATTTTATAGCGGTGTCTAAAAACCGTACACCCACGAATTCTACCATAATAAAGATTTCGGAAGCTGCATTATTGTTTAACCCCTCCTCATCAAGGTGTGAACTGTCTACATTTTCTGGAAGTAGCCTTGAGAAGCCATTAAAGGATGAAAAATGTCCTCCTACTGTGATAGGAGTTAGGCTCCGTGCCCAAATTCCCCACCGTGAATTGACAGTGTTGTTCTTGCCTTTAGAATTCTGGTTTTCATTGTTTTCTTGCAATTTGTTCTCAATTTTGACAGCAGTATAATGAGTAATAGAAAAGTTTCATTAATTCTTGAAAAGAAATTTTCTGTCATTTGACAATTCTCGGAGAATAGTCTTATGACAAAAAGTTGATGCAGTTTGTATATGGTCGGGGACATAGTCACCAAGAAAGTCGAGGGAGGTAACAGAAAAAAATCATCTTAATTTTTTCCGTCTGCTTTCTAACCTGCAGTGCAGGAGTTTCTGATATGGCTGAAGCACGTTTACTCACACCATTGAGCTTCATAGCATTTTCCTGCAAGAGGAAAACAATCTTTTTAACCAGATGATTGGGATAGTTTTGTTTCTGCTCCGTTTTCTTGTGTTTTGAGCTTCTGTTCTCTTCCACCTGCATTTTGGAGTGCTAATTTTGTCCCTGATAAACGTGTCCAGATTTCCTGATGGTCAATCATCCACCATTGAAAAGGAAAGATAAAGCCTACTTTTATTTATTTCTCTGCCTCTTTACTTTCATTGAGACATTTACGTATGCTGTCCCCATCCTGTGCTTCCCACCTGTACTTGTGCTTGGACACGATTGCACAGGAATTTTCAAGAGCCCTGAAGACCATTCAGCGAAACCAAGACCTGGTGCCTGATGAAACTTTGCACAGGTTTCTCAGCCTCAGAACACCTGGCTCTTGCCCAAGAGGGAATAATTATTTGTCATGGGGCACTGCACTGCACATTGTAGGATGTTTGGTGGCATCCATGGCCTCTCCCTACAGTTAACTCCCACGGTTGTGACAACCAAAAATGTCTCCAGATGTTGTCAATGTCCCCTGGAGGAAAAAAGAACACTCCCCTCCCCCGCTGTTGAGAACTTTTATGGCAGCTTCTTTAGATGCAAATCAAAACCACACTGAGATACCACCTAACTCCAGTCAGAATGGCAATTATCAGCAACTCAAAAATAGCTGCTGGAGAGGCTGTGGTGAAAAGGGAACACTTCTACACTGTTGGTGGGAGTGTAAGCTAGTGCAACCTCTGTGGAAAGCAGTGTGGCGATTCCTGAAAGCTCTAAAAATTGACCTTCCATATGACCCTGCAATCCCCCGACTGGGAATATACCCTGAAGAACACAAATCACTCTATAAAAAAGATACCTGCACACGTATGTTTATCGCAGCATTGTTCACAATAGCAAGAACCTGGAAACAACCATGCTGCCCATCAAAAGAGGACTGGATAAAAAAAAATGTGGTACATATACACGATGGAATACTACGCAGCCATGAAAAAGAACAAAATCATGAATTTTGCAGCAACCTGGATGGAACTAGAGTCTATAATACTGAGTGACCTCTCACAGAAACAAAGATCAGAATATCACATGTTCTCACTCATATAATGGACCTTGAACATCCAATGTAATACTATAAGAAAATGACTGATGGTACTGGGAAATTATGGGGGGGGGATGGGATTAACAGTAGCTAATATCTATCTGGGACTGGGAAAATGCCTCTTATCAATAGGGTGCCTGAATGAAACATAATTGTACGGTCAACTGGTGAAAGTATTTCTTTCCACAGAGCAGCATAAATTCCACATCAAGAAGCACAGAGTTTGCAAACCCACGTAATTCCCCACATAAAATATAATTCTGTGAATAGTAACTTTACTTAAAATATACATTTTCAGAAGAAAATTACAGAGATAATTGAAACATGTTAGTTACTTGGAGGGCTAGCTATCTTTTTTCTTTTTTTAATGTTATTCATATTAAAACATGTAAGGGACAATTCCTTCGGATCCCTTCCCACTGTGGGAGCGTTTCTGTCACTAAATCCTGCTTTCAAAAAAAAAGTAAGGGTTTCTGTATATTCTTGTAATCTTATCAACATATATTCTGGAATTTAATCGCTAATTCCTGAGGGATGATAATAAGGAGATGAGTGGAACAAGATTCTGGATGAATATTAGTGTTTGAGTAACCATTTAAATAAACAACAGCAGCTGTAATCTTCTTAGTATCAGTAAATAATCTAGACTAATATAAACTTTGGAAGTTTTACAAAATGTTAGCCACAAAAGCAATTAAATGTTAGTAACCAGTTGCTATATGAGTCAGTATAATTGAAGTGGAAACAATCAGATTTTAAATTGAGCTTATTATTAATAGGCAAGGGCCAAGGCAGAATCCTCAATACCAATAGCATTTCAAAACTGAGAAAATGTAATTTGAAATGCACAGATGTCCGCTTAGCTCTCTTTGGGACTTTTCTCTTAAACAGTCATTTTAGCGTGGTTTCACATAAAATGTCAGACCTCGGTTATAATTATTTGCATAATCTGTGCTATAACAGAGCTTAGGTTATAAGAAAAAACCCTAATGCATCATTATTTCTTGCTTATGAAATTTATGTATTTATTTATTTTTTGAGTTGGAGTCTCACTCTGTCGCCCAGACTGCAGGGCAATGGCCGCTCCCGGCCACCGCAGCCTCGACCTGCTGGGCTCCGACCATCCTTCCGCCTCAGCCTTCCGAGTAGCTGGAACTACAGGCACGCGCAACCACGCCCGGCTAATTTTTGATTTATTGTAGAGATGAGGTCTCGCTAAGTTGCCCAGGCAGGCCTCGAACCCTCAGGCTCAGGTGCTTATGAAATTTAAAGTGTGTCGACTCTGCTAGCATGAGCACTGCAGCACTGCATTCTGTCACCAAAGAGGCACAACATACCCTTGACTCTTCCGTGTTCTTTCTCCCCATTCTGTTCTTTCTCCAAGTCTTCTAATCTAAGATGACAAGATGTTCACCTGAAGTGACTTCCATCTTATGCTCTTTATCCTTGCTTGCTTTCCGTCCTGTCTGCAGAGACTTATAAAACCTTCAGGAGAAAGAAAGCCCACTTACTGCAGAACACTTGGAACTCAGAGCATAATTTTCACATTTCTTCCTTTAAATGTTGGTATTAGCCAGATAATCTTATAATTACCTGTATCTCAGCAGATACAGGTAAGTACCCTGTATAGAGAAAGATGTACTTTTTTACATCAGACATGGTGTGTGTGTCAACATGTGATAAGAATGCACATGTTTTGGAGGCAGGAGACAAGGGACTTCTCTTTGCTCATGTAATGTTAAGATTAACTTAATTCCTTCCCTGAGTATTAAGATGTCACCTCTTTTATCTGAGAGGTGCTTGTGCTTGAAAGTTTTTTCAAAACCGGATTAGTGTGTCTCCCTAGACATACTCCTAGGTAGGAGAATTTCCCAACTGAATATATTTTAATGGACTGTTGTTGTTTGGAGATTTAGGATCTTGAAGTCTCTCTGGGTTGGTATTTCTGGTGTATATGGCAAGAACTTTCTGGAAAAGTAAGAAAGAACTTCATATCCATGTGTTAGTTCTATAGCCTGGTTCTATAGCTTCCAGAATGTTGTTTTCTTACAATGGATTTTCCTTCAATAAGAAGGTTTAACAAAAACATAATATCAGAGGTTTTTTAGGTCAGTTATTTCAGTTCAGGTTAGAACCAGTTTTGCTATATGCAAGGTAATTTGTTTAGATGCTACTGAAAAAATAGATATTTCTCCAGACACATGAAGTCTTGCTAGGAAGGCCAGATTACAACCTTCCCACCAAGATTTTTAGACTATGATGTGCTATTTTTTTAAATGTAGATGAGTGTGTGTACTAGTATGCATTGTTATAGTTTACTCAGATACCACTTTTTTGCCTAAAAGATGATCATTTTTAGGCCGTATTGTCTGAAATTTTGGAAGATATCAACTCAAAAGCAATAAAAAGGAATATCTCCACAATAGACTGATCAGCTTTTCCCAAACAGTAACACATTGTGCATATTCTAGACTGTAGGGTCATGAAGTGATGGAAGAGCAGAGATACACGAAGTTTTCAAAGTCTGAGACAAGATACTGTTTCTTAGCGTGAGTTTTTGTCTTCATGTTTGGAAAATACAATTGAGAGTCTATATTTTAAGCCCCTGATGCTAGGATTCCTTGACCTGTGGAAGGTTATCTCTTACACAAGAATGTTCTAGGTGAGAGATAGACCAGGTCTAACAAATGTACTGACCCTCAGTTGGCAAGGACTGAGATCAGCTTCAAGAAATGAGGAGAAATCAGTGGATTTATGTGATCTCTCCCCGCCACCCATATGTATGTGTGCATGTGTGTGTGTGTATCCAGCTATTTGTTTCTGTGATAGATCACGGAATACGATGGACCCTAAATCCATCCAAATTGCTGCAAAGTCCATAATTTTGTCCTTCGTTATGGCTATGTAATATCCCATCAAGGGTCTGTACCACATTTTTTTAATCGAGTCCAGTTTTGATAGGCAGCACAGTTGGTTCCATGTTGTTGCTACTGTGGATAGTGCTGCAATAAACATGCAGGCGCAGGTGTCTTTTCTGTAGAATGATTTAAGTTCCTCTGGGTATAGTCCTAGAAGGGGGATTGTAGGGTCATATAAAAGGTCAATTTTTATATCTTTTAGAAATTGCCACGCTGTTTTCCACAGAGGTTGTACTGCTTTACACTCCCGCCAACAGCATAGAAGCATTCCCTTTTCTCTGCATTCTCTCCAGCATCTGTTGTTTATTGATTTATATGATGGCCATCCTGATTGGAGTTAGGAGGTATCTCTGTGTGGTTTTGATTTACATTTCTTTGATGATTAATGAGGCTGAGCATTTTTTCATGTATCTGTTGGATGTTTGTATGTCTTATTTTGAGAAGTGTCTATTCATGTCTTTTGCCCACTTTTTTATAGGGCTGTTTGTTTTATTTTCCTCGCGGCACGTTTGAGTTCCTTGTAGATCCTGGATGTTAGGTCTTTGTCAGATAAACAGTTGGCCAATGTTTTTTCCCATTCTGTGGACTGTCTCCCCACTCTCTTGATGGTTTCTTTTACTTTGCAGAAATTTTTCAGTTTGATGGCACCCCACTTGTCTATCTTATCTCTTATGACATGGGTATCTGGAATTGACCAGGAATTTGACCAGCAATTGTTTGCCTCTTCCAATGTTTATAAGTATGTATTCTGCGTTTTCTAAGAATCTTATAGTTAGAGGTTTTATGTTTAGCTCTTTGATCCATTTAGAGTCAATTTTTTGTATGGTGATGGGTAGGGGTCCTGTTTCATTCTTTTGCATGCAGTCAGCCGGTTTTCCCAGCAGCATTTAATGAATAGTTTCTTCTCTCCCCAATAGTTGTTGGCGGTGGCTTTGTCAAAGATGTGTTGGTTGAGAAATTGGGGTTTTGCTTCTGTAATCTCTGTCCTATTCCATTGGTCTACATGCCTGTTCTTGTACCAACACCTGGCTGTTTTGACTACTGTAGCCTTATAGTGATGTTTAAAATCTGGAAGTGTGATGCCTCCTGCATTGTTTCTTTTGCTGAAGATTGTTTTGGCTACTTATGGACATTTTTGTTTCCATATGAATTTCTGTATTGTCATCTGAGAAGAATGATGTTGATAATTTAATGGATATTGTAGATTCCCTTAGGTAGGATGAACATCTTAACAATGTTGATTCTTCCAATCCATGAACATGGAATATTTTTCCATGTGTTTGTGTCTTCTTTGATTTCTTTGAGCAGTGTTTTGTAGTTTTCTTTGTAAAGGTCTTTCACTTCTCTGGTCAGGAAGATGCCAAGATATTTCATTTTATTTGCGGCTATTGTGAATAGGATTGTGCTTTTAATTTTGCTCTCTGACTATTTGTTGTTGGTATATAAAAATGCAACTGTCTTTTGCACGTTTATTTTTACCCTGAGACTTTGCCAAAGTTCTTTATCAGTGCAAGGAATTTTTTGACAGATTCCCTTGTGTTTTCCAGGTATAGGATCATATCATCGGCAAAGAGGGATAACTTGACTTCCTCTTTTCCTATTTGAATACCCCTGATTTCTTTCTCTTGTCTGATTGCTCTGGCTAGGATTTCCTATATTGCTCACTATATTGAACAAGAGGGGTGAGAGTGACAGCCTTGTCTTATTCTTGTTTTTAGGGGAAATACTTCCAATTTGTGTCCTTTTAGCAATATGCTGGCTAAAATAGCTAAATAGTCGATAGCTCTTACTATTTTGGCATGTGTTCCCTCTATGCTTAGATGTTCAAGGGTTTTTATCAAGAAAGGATGCTGGATTTTGTCAAAAGCTTTTTCTGTATCTAATGATACAATCATGTGGTTCTTTTTTACATCTGTTGTTGTATTTAATTATATTTATGATCTTACGAGTGTTGAACCAGTCCTGCATCCTGGGGATGAAGCCTACCTGGTCATGGTGAGTAATTCTTGAGATGTGTTGTTGAATTCAATTTACTAGAATATATATTCCATGGTTGTTGGGTGGAGTGTTCTATAGGTATCTATTAAGTCTATTTGGTCAAGCATCAAGTTAAGATTCAGGATCTCCTTATTGATTTTTTGTCTCGATGATCTACCTAGGGTTGTTAGTGGGTTATTTAAGTCTCCAGTTATGATAGTGTTAGAGTCAATATCCTTTAGTTAACTTAATAGTTGCCAGCACTCTGGGGCAGCCACTCTGTGATTCTCTGGGCTTTCTCCTAGTCATAGGAGATGACTGCAGTGCCAAGCGTGACACCTTCCCCCAACAATGTCTAATGGTAAAAAAAAAGAAAAGAAAGTGGAGGTTGCTATGTTTCCTCCATTCCATTGCATTAGGAAAGAAAATCATTCCAGAAAGCTCCCAGTAGATCCATTGACCAGGCTCGGGTCATAGAGGTGGAGAGACCTGCCCTTTCCTGCCTCTGGGGTGGGAGTTAGTTCCTCCATGAGGAAGAAGGGTTGGAAATAGTAGCTGAAGGCACAGCAGCCAAGCCATTCGCCACAGGCAGCCTCACACTGGCTGCTTCTATTGCAAATAATTCATTGCAGAATTCCTTCAACTCCTGCATTGAAAAGATGACTTGGTTCACAGCACCCCCCACCCCAAAGAAAAGAAAAGAAAAGAAAAATCTAATTTGCTCGAATTCTCTAAGAACATATCTACTGCAGAAAGTAAGGTCTATCACTAGCAGCTGCACTCCCCAGAGAGGACCAGGCCAGCGGGTCTCCATGGGTCACACCCTCCGACTGTCCAAAGTTATGAAACTTTTTTTTTTAAATATTTCTGCTGAGCAGTTTCTGAGGAATTTGTGGGAGTAGGAAGGAAAATTGTACCTCAAAAGATTTGATCAGATCCTCTTGGATAAGCAGAGGATATTCAGGATGTGTTTGTGAAACATGATTTCTTATCTAAAAGTTGAATGACTCCAGTAAAAGTGGTATTTGATGCTTTGATAGAGTGTATGCCTAAATCATTTTTCTCACTCACTTCTTTATTTCTGCATGTTTATGCTTCTATATTTGTTCAAAAAGAACGTCTGAAATCTGTAAAATATAATTTTTCTTGGCTGAAACACCTACATTCCATACAGGAATTCCACTATACTTGCTTTTATAAAATAAAGTTAAAACGTCTGTTGCAGTATTTACCTTCAATATGATTTTAGTTACAATTGAACTGAGGTATTTTTTTCTCCCTCAGACTGTATTTCTTTTGAATAGATGATGGTAGGATGGCATATAGCATATTAATATGCATGTCAAACAAAGAATGCTTTCTAGTTCCTTTTAGAAAATCACTACTATAATTCCTATAGATTAAATACATTTCATACTCTTGTTAGGTGTTCAGGTAAAAAAATGTTCAGTTTAGAAATGAATGTTAATGTTCCACATGGGTTTTACCATATTACAAGCTGGCAGTCACTGTACCATACTTCCCTTCCTTCTTACTAATTCCTTACTTGATAAAAACTAGTGGAACACTTGATGTTGCACAAAAGATGTCTAGTTAAAAGGAGGTAGCATGTTTTTGCATAATTTCCCCTCCTGTATTCTACTGTCTGCAACAATGTAAATTTTGTTTAAAATGTCTTGAATCTCCATAAAAGTTTTTCTTTTCAGTGGCTTAAAGATGGAGTCTCAACTTGACCTTTGGCAAAATGTCAGAGCAACATTTCAGAGACGCCTAGGTATGCCAACCTGCAGTCATCTGGGGACTTTGTACGACTCAAAACCACTTGAGTTCTGTAGACACTCAAGAGATGATGAGAATTCTATTGAAGCAAAGCTGTCTTGCCTCTTATCCCCAGAAAAATAGCACATTGTGAGTAGCTTGTATTTTTAGTTGAAGGCTTTGCTTTGGAGTTCAACTGCAATTTCACTTTCATTGTCATTTTAAATCGGTAATTTTGAGAGAAAGTTTTTTAAAATATCTTCGATCCATTGAAGCAATTATTCTGACTGGAGAGTGACCTTTATTTTCTTCTGGTTAAAAAAAGAGAGAGAGAAGAAGAAATAGAGCACTTTGGGGTTTTTCAAACCCTTGGATTACAGGGTGGGGCACCTCAAAATGAAAAAGGAAGATTTTCAGACTTCATAATGTCATTGAATAGTCATTAAATTTATACAAAATTACAGCTCTGTGAACTTGAGGGTAGACCCAAAGAGGTAAAAGTGGCAATAATCAGAAAGGCCAAAATCTGGAACCAATTAACTGAAAACAAATTAACCAACAATTATGGCATACCCTGTTTATTTTTCTAAAGATCTTGAAATACAGCACAAGTTCTCCACAGGTACTAATAGCTACAAAGCCATGTGACTGGGTTTTGGAGTAGAATCTCTCCGCATGTGGTAATCGCCAGCCACAGTGAAAGAACAGTCTGACTAAGACATTTGGAAGTTGTAATTTCCCGTGGCACGTTTTGAGAGTGGACGAGGAGGCCTGGCCTCAGGTCTTCCAAACCCTATGCACTGAAGCCCCAGAGCCTTTCCACTGGGAGATCTCTGTCGTTACAAAGATAAAGACCCTCCTGTCCTTTTTCTGGGCGGCCTTTATGTTAATGGCATCATGGCTAAGCCAGCATTCTGCCTCTACTCAGACCAAGCAGGTCTCTCCTCAAGGCAAAAGCTCTACTCACAAAACCAGCCCTTCTCTCTTTGGTCTTTCTTTTCATCGATGGAAGCCCCCTGGCTCTGGAGGCCTTTACCATCTCCCGTTCCATGTCGTCACAAAGCTGTTGGGTCTCCAAGTCTTGTTGATTTGTTCTAAGAACGGTCTCACAGCTCTGTCCGGTGTCATCACCACCATACTATCCAGTAACTGCAACCAGGTCCTCTTGTGTTCTTCCTTGTACAACTCTGGTTCCTAACTCCCAGGGCTGCTGTCACAACAGAAACTTAATCTCTCACAGTTCTGGAAACCAGAAGTCCAAAATCAAGGACTTGTGATTTCCCGAAGGGCCACCTTCCCTCTGAAGGCTCTAGGAAGAAGCCTCCCTTGCCTCTCTGGCTTCCGGTGATTGTTGATGTTCCCTGGCACTTTTTGGCTTGTGGCTGCATCTCTCCCATCTCTGCCCGAGTTGTCACATGGACTTTTTTCCGAAACAGTGTCTCTTTTGTGTCTCTGTTTCTTCACATGGTGTGTGTCTGTGTTCAAATTTCCAGTCTTCTGATACGGCCCACTCTGCTTCACAGGACCTCAGCTTAACTTGATTACATCTGCAGAGATGCTTTTTCCCAAGAAAGTCATAGTCACAAGTTCTAAGAAGCAGGGGTTGAACATACCTTTTTGAAGGACACAATCCAACCTACAATACATACTGTTTTCCTTTCTTGCTTGTTCTTTTTTCTGTCACTTCATCACTCAAAACCTTTTTGCCTGTGGAAGAAATTCTGACTCTTTTAGCCTGATGACACTCTTTCCCCTGCTTGGACAAGCCTACCTTTCTAGTCTTACCACCTATTATTTCCCATATGGGAAACTTGTGCGCTACCCAGACTGATCTACTGTTTCCAGAACATTCCAGGTTCATTGACAATCTCTGTGTCTCTGCTCACCCCGTCCTCTTCGCCTCAAATTCACCACCACCCTACCTCCCACACACAAAATTTAAGTCCTGGCAAGTCTCCAAGGTCCACCTCAGAGCCACATGCTGGAGTCTCTTTCTCTTGAGTCTTAAGGACTCTAACCTATGGGTATACTTCTCTCCTCTGAATCTTCTGAACCATTCAGAGCTTCTTGTCTAGTTGATGATGCTTACGTTGTGTCGCAAACATCCGTGGAGAACTCACTCAGCACCATAACTGAGCACTTTGCACACATTATCTTATCAATGTCCTACTGCAGTTCCACAGTGTAGGTATGTTCTATCCTGGCATTGTCAATTAAGACACTGCAGCTGAGAGAGGTGAAGCCCTTGTTCAAGATCTCACAAATGATTGCGGGGGCAGTGGAGCCAGGAGTCACAGATTTTCTGACTCCAAAGTTCTGGGGGTTTTGTTGTTGTTGTTGTCTTTGTTGTTTTGAGTTGAAGTCTCACTCTGTCACCCAGACTGGAGTGCAGTGGCATGCTCCCGTCTACCACAGCCTCGACCTGCTGGACTCCAGCAATCCTTCCATCTCAGCCTTCCAAGTAGCCCGAACTACAGGCATACGCTACCACACCTGGCTAATTTTGTATTTATTGTAGAGACGAGGTCTCGCCAAGTTGTCCAAGTGGGTTTCGAACCTGTGGGCTCAGGCAGTCCACTCGCCTCGGCCTCCCAAAGGGCTGGGATTACAGGCTGAGCCACTGAGCCTGGCCAAAGTTTTGGTTCTTAACCTCCCTTTGGAGGATGCTCTCTTGCTCCCACTGGTGTTGGTTATGATTTGACTTAGTTTCCATAATTACAGCATAATTATTTCCATAATTCCTGAGTGTTGAGACTATACCTGAACTAATAATTCTATTAATAATTCTACTATTAATGAATTAATAAAGCATCTGATCCTGTTTGGAGATCAAATGTCATGGTTATTAATCTTCATTTTCAAAGACACAAACCTTTGAGTTAACTGAAGACCCCAGAGGACTGGAGTGCTTCCTGCTCTCTCCTGACGTCCCCAGCCTGTCCAGTCCCTGTGTGAGCTGCACTCCTCTCTGGCTTCAACAACTACACCTGTTCTACCTCATAATGTGACTCAGGTCAGACCTTGCATGGAAATGCCAGCAAGAAGAATATTCTAATTAATAGAATGGTGAATGTTAAGAAACAGCTTATAGATGGTAATGGTCTGACAGCTATTATCTAAGTCACTGTCCTTCCTACTGTTGATGGACTGTATGATATGGACGTGTGTGGAGGGCCCCATCTATGCACGATATGTGGGCCCATGGAGTGCCTGTATTTAGTGCTGGGATTGGCCTGCAGACATCTTGTTTTTATTAGTCAGTTGTTTTATCGAAAGGCATTGCTTTGATCAGATAGTCACTGTCTATGTTTGTTAATAGAACAAATCTTAATACTTGTTTCAAGATCATGCACAATGTCAATTAGCTAGAAGGGGGAATAGTATGACATTTTAAAAGAATGCTCTCTCTTTGTTTCCTGATCCGGGAATATTATTGACACATAGAGAAACTTTATGAAATTTTTTATATTTCATTCATCACATGAAATGTTTGTTTTTCTTTGATTTCACGAATACAATAACTCACTGAAGTCTGAAAATGAAAACCTGGTTTTGTTTAAACTTGTGAAACTATATGTGACATTCTGTAGGAAACATCAGACCTCTTCACACTGACGGAGGGTCACATGATACTTCAGAAACGAGACTGATGACAGAGTTTCTGTCACGGGAAAGAGGAAATAGGGATGTGAACAGGACACAGACAGACCACCTCTGTCATCCAATGGGAACCATAGACTTGTTGGTGGAATACCAAGACATTATCTGGAAGCCAGAAAGGGCCATTAACTTGCCAATATGTCAAGTCACAGGTAGTAGTCATTAAGGAGACCGACTGGCTGCCTTCATACCTAAAACATCTCACGTTCAGTAAGCAGATCTGATTGTTGGTGTAACTCAACTCAGACATGGGCCCTTTCGTAGGATGGAAAGTCCTACCTATCTCAACGGTGATTGATGAGGTTAATTTGCCTGCATGGCCAGGTTGCTTCACCCCACTCTTATCATTTGGATCCTTGACATTGCTTTTTCTGACACTTTACTGAATCACCCACCTAACTGCCCTAAACCAAACCTTCATGTGGTTAGTCTGAGCATAATGGGGACTTCAATTTGGTAAGGAGGTAGCTTTAGAAGTGAGACTGAGGACTCGACCAAGTAGCTTGAGCCCCATATTTCAGGAGCCCAAAAGCTCACCATAAAAAGGTGCAGGCTCTCTGGAAGAAAACTCTGGAGTTTGTAGACCTCCTCAAGCCTACCTTCCTTATCCTTTGATATCAGATAGGTGGTAATAAAATGGGACATATTTTTGATATATTAGGAAAAATTATCTCTTCCCCTCATGAAAAATATGCTCCTCTTTTCTCACCACAGCTGGGAGTTTCGAATATGAATAAATCGCCAGGAATTTGGCAGTAACCGTATATTCATAAATACATATGAAATTCGGTGGGGTTTAAAGAAAAATAAAATGGAAAGAGCATATTGTCAGGTTTAAGCCCAGACATACCTTGAGATGAAAGCTGAGTTTGCTTCTAATGGGTTGTTCATTTGCTTTGCAAGGATGGGTGCCAGGATTCAGCCCTCATGTGGAGGTGTGAGCAGAATCCCCGGCACCCACAGCCTCGGAGGTGGGGAAGGGTTGGGTGTACAGGGGGGGAATTGCTGGATCTCTGTCTTCGGGCCCGGAAACAGAAGCGACGGGATTAGCATTGAGAAGAGGTTGCGCTCGCCCTGGCCACACATTTTGCCTCCACAAACCAGATGGCAAATATTTCACTGCAAGAGCCGTTGAAACACAGAACATCTGGCCCCCGCCCCGATGGCTCTCTGTCAGGGGCTGGGAACAGATCCGGCATGTGGGAGATGGAACTCGCCGGGCCCTTCTGGCCTTTCTTCTGGTTGTATAAATTCTGTCATCTGACACTTCATTAGACCTCTCTCCAGATAGTGTGACTTCTCCTCCGCTGTGGCAGGGTTGAGATTAAATCTTTGAAATGTGTCTGTTGACGCTGGAGGATCACATAGCATCTGCCGCCAGCGACTCACCCCTCTCCTGTCCCGAGTTTGCAGGTCGGAATGGGGGTGGAGGGCTCACCAGGGAGGGCCACAGACCCACAGGGGGAGATCGGCCCTCTCAAGGCCCTCGGTCTTGATGGAAATCGACCTTCCATATGACCCCGCAATCCCCCACTGGGAATATACCCTGAAGAACACAAATCACTCTCTAAAAAAAGATACCTGCACATTTATGTTCATCGCAGCATAGCTCACAATAGCAAGATCATGGAACCAACCACGCTGTCCATCAAAAGAGGACTGGATTAAAAAATGTGGTACCTATACACGATGGAATACTATGCAGCCATAAAAAAGAACAAAATCATGAATTTTGCAGCAACCTGGATGGAACTAGAGTCTATAATACTGAGTGACCTCTCACAGAAACAAAGATCTGAGTATCACATGTTCTCACTCATAAGTGGACCTTGAACAACTATCGTAATACCCTAAGAAAAGGATTGGCAGTGGCAGGAAACTATGGGGGGGCAGAGAGGGGAAGGGAGGTGGGATTAATGGTAGTTGATATCTGGGGACAGGGGGCACACCTCATCAACAAGGGTACCTGCACAATGCATATTCATATACCTAACCCTTAAGTGTACCCCACAATTTTAAAATGCAAAATATGTATTATAAAAAAAAAAAAGAAGAAGAAAGAAAGTTGAACTGGCACGGGAAGGAATACTTCATTTGTATTTTCATGCATTCCTTGAATCAGTAATGTTGATTTTGAATGCATGACCTTGTGTGAGGTGAATACCCGTAACTGCGTGCTAACTCCCTGCTGTCCCCTCTCCACCCCATTCCTGTGGCTCATGGAAGCAATGTCACCCCATGCGTGGTGGAGACTTCAGACCTCCCACACGCTCACCCCCTTCCTGGGACTCTCAGGTCCATAAAGAGTTTTCTCCCTTTGTGACCTTCCCACCTCCCCAAAAAGGTCACCAGCCGTGCCTCCCCTGTCACATGGCCACCTTGTGTGTTCTTCAGTGTGTGACGCCCCTACTTCCTTACAAGTCCCCAGTCGGTCTCATCCTGACACCCTCTGGAAACTGCACACTTAAAGGCTGCAGCTCCATCGTGTTGCCCCAACCATTAATTTCAGGTGCACCTCGGAGCCACCTGGTGATTCTGCTGTTCTTCCTCATTCGTCCACTCTCCTCCTGCCTCCAATCTCCAACAGACACCCTCTCCCAGTCAAGACTTCCCCCAGGACCACCCCACGGCCACCCTGCTTGTCACGGTGTCTAGATCCTCTCCTGCTATCCTCTTGGTTCTGTGATTCATCTGCAGCAATCGGAGGCCAGCATGGCTATTATGCCCAGGATCCTACACAAGGACGAGGACATTGCTTCTGCACTCTCCACCCCCTGCACACTCCTGCCATCTCTGGCATCGTCAGGTCCGGGCTCTGTCCTGCAACACTCGTAGCAGCTCAGTAATGCTCTGAAATCCCACATCTTTGGAAATGAAACCTCTTCACCTCACGTCGCCTCCAGCTATGGCTCTCACTCAGAACCACACTTCTTGATTTGTTTCCAGTCCTTGATGTCCTCCTTTCTTTCCTTCTGTTTTCTTTTGCTGCCATCGTTCTACCCAAATAGCTTTTATTAGGTCACCAATGCCCCCAAGCTGCTAAGTCCAAAAGTCACTGCTGGGTCCTGACCCGCCTGAACCACCTATCAGAAACACTTGGCTTCTAGGTTCACCGTCTCCCTGCCTGGTCACTCCTCAGCATCCTGCTTATTCTTCCTGCTCTCCAGGACCTCTGATGTTGGTGCCCAGGACTCAAGTCTTCAAGCCTTTTCTCGTCGGTTTACACATTCACTGCCTCGGTGGCCTCATTCAGTCTCGCTGCTTATACCTCTGTCAATAAGCAGGTGATTCTTGGGCTACATGTCCAGCTTTCTACTTCCAGAAGCAAAAAGCATCTGTAGCTTCCTCTTTCCAGAATGGAATTCCTCATTTCTCCCTGAAAATTCTTCTCCACCCGTAGTCTTTTCCATCTCAGTAAAAAGGAATTCCGTTTATCCAGTTTTTTATTTAGCCACCAAGGCCAACATTTTGGAATCATCCTTGATTTTTTAAATTCCTTTCGGACCCCATAGACAACCAAACAGTGAGTTCTATCAGGCTAATCACATATGTATATCCTGAACCCGTCTCTGCAACAACAAACCCTCCCTGCACCAAGACACCCTCCTTGCTCGCCTGGAATGTTCAACATTCTCCTGTCTTGTCTTCCCAGGCTCTGCTCAGCACAGCAGCTGGCATGACCCTGGAAAATGTCAGTCAGCTCTACCTGGCCTCCGCTGACAACTCTCCAGCCAATGCCTTCCCACCTTACTCACAGCAGACTCAAAGTCTTGTTGTAGATATCCTCACAGCTTGTTCCCTCTGTTCCCGGTCAAACATCTCTGTGCTGGCGAGTCGATTCCTGCCCCTGTCGTCTAAAAGAGCAGCTCTCCCGTCCCCGCCGGCCCTCCCCATCACCCTTCCTGCTTTCTCTTCCTCTACTATCTGACCTACTATAAATTTACCCTCCTTGTCTGTCTTCCCAACTGCAATGGAGACTCCACAATAGCAGAGATCGCACACGTTTGTTCACTGTTATGCTCACATGCCTAGAACAGAGCAGACGCCCAACACCTTTTTTTTTTTTTTTTGAACGAATGAACAAATGTTCAAGTTCATTGATTATGCATTGGGCACCATTGGTATGTAAATGCCAAGCACACCCAGGCAGGCTCCTGTATGCCACCCCCAGGGCCCTTTCTCATACTCATGACTGTGTCCTGGGATGTTCAACGAACCAGCCTTTCTCACATCAGATCCATTTAGTGGCTACCACCGAGAGCTTCCCTGTCTACCTTTGTGACACTCCTCTTCAGATTCACAGGCCCCAGCCTGCATCGACGAGACCCTCAGCTTCCCTTCCGTCTGCCCAATCTTGTTACAAGTTTCCTGAGCAAGTTCTATGTTCCAGGCACCAGGCTTAGCCTGGGAGACTCAAGGACAGATAAGAAGCAGCCATCTTCCTTAAGAGTTCTCCATGGGACACGTCCAAAAAAATGCCTTGTCTATTCCCTGTGGCTCCTTTACTCAGCGCCCTTTGTTTTTTTGTTTTTTTTTTTTTGAGTTGGAGTCTCACTCCGTCGCCCAAACTGGAGTGCAGTGGCTGCTTGGGCCACCACAGCCTCGACCTGCTGGGCTCCAGCGATCCATCCGCCTCAACCTTCCAAGCAGCTGGAACTACAGGCATGCACTACCACGCCCGGCTAATGTTTGATTTATTGCAGAGATGAGGTCGTGCCAAGTTTTCCAGGTGGGTCCCGAACCCGCGGGCTCAGGCAATCCACTCACCTCAGCCTCCCAAAGGCGTGGATGACAGGCTGAGCCACCGAGCCCGGCTACTCACACCCTTTTTAACCAGCCCGTCAACAGAGCGTATGTGCTTCAGTCATCATGAAGTCTGTCTTTACGAACAGCTCCTCAACTATGCCCATGTTCCCTGCCACCCCTGCCTCCGCCTCATTCTGTTCATCTTGAGTCTGGATTTCCCAGCGGGGTTTCTACCTGTTTCTCTTCTTCCAGCCTTAGAGCCACAGACTGCTCTTACCCAAGATGATGGGTCCAACTTGCCTGCCCGGCTTCCAAGATCTCTGCAGTCTGGCTACCCTGCCCCCATCTGAATTTTTCCTCCGTTCATTAATCTCCCACTGAAACCATACAGCCTCCCCTGATGTTCTTTGACAGACAATTTTATAAAATTAAAATCAACTCCTGCCCTTTTTGTTTTGTTTTGTTTTACAAGAAGCAACAGGTGCTCTTTGCAGAAAATGCAGAAGGAAAGGAAAAAAACCTTCGTCACAATCTCACCCACCAGGAACTAACTATAACTAATCGAACAGTTACAATTAACTTCAGCTTTTACTATACAAATTTATCTCTGAGCCCACGTGTCTAGTGTATTATAGTTATTTGTATCCACTCCAGTTCTTATTCACTCTTGTACCCCCCACATACCGCCTAACAGAATACTTCTATCTAGAAAGGGCTCAGTAGGTTCCTGAGCCAGAGTTGCGCAGTAAATGTGTTCTCCTCTTTTATTTGTTTTTTTGAGTTGGAGTCTCACTCTGTCGCCCAGACTGGAGTGCAGTGGCCGCTTCCGGCCACCACAGCCTCGACCTGCTGGGCTCCGGCGATCCTTCCACCTCAGCCTTCCGAGTAGCCGGAATTACAGGCATGCGCTACCACGCCCAGCTGATTTTTTGATTTATTGTAGAGATGAGGACTCGCCGAGCCACCGAGCCCGGCTAAATGTGTTCTCCTTAATCAAATGTAAATGAGTAAGTTATACCAAAATACCAACTTCAGGAAGTTAAAATCATGCCTCTCGTGTAACTATACGGTAACTACCTGTCAAAGGTTCATGGAACTCATTATGAGGGAACCCTCATGAAGACACAGCTGGCTCACAGGAAGATAAGGAAGGGTGAGAAAACACCACTAACTTAGATGTGAAACTGGTTAACATCCTTCAGGACAATAAAACCGTAACTTAACGGGTTATCTTTTCTACCTGTCAGAAATCACTTCCAATCTATCCATCTTCTATAAGGTAACACTTAACTTTACAGAATCTGGTCCCTAATCAATAGCAAATAATAAATCAACCCAAGTAGCATCTAAAATAAGGGTCTACAAATGTCTTCTGCAAAGGGCCAGCGATTAAAGATCTTAGGCTTGGCAGGCCATACAGTCTCTGCTACAATCACTTAACTCTGTCACTGCAGTACAAAAGCTGCCATGAACAACACATAAATGGCAGAGACCCTATAAAGCTTTACAAAAAACAGGCCACTGGCGGCAATTTCCTGACCCCTGCCCTCCATACCCAGATGGACCCAAGGCAAGCCTGTTAGCGAATGTTCTGATTCAGCTTTGAAAGCATGCATAGTAAGCTTTTTGCCTTACTCCCAAGTTTTAGGTAATTGTTCTTAGGATTTCATGGACCTCACCTTTTAGATATCAGTTCCCAAGAGTTTATCCTATAAATAAAATAGGAAAAATAAAAATGTTTTCCAGGAGTTCAACAATATTTAAGATTGGTACATAATGAATGCAGATTTTTTAAATGTATTTATTTTAATTGACAAAAAATGGTATATATTGCACACATATTGTTTTAAAACGTGGACAGTGTGGAATGGCTAAATTGAGCCAATTAACATATGTATGACTTCACACTTCATGTTTTTCTGTGGTGGGAACACTTAAAAATCTATTCTCTTAGCAATTTACAAGAATGCAATACATTTTTATTAACTATAGTAACCATGTTGTACACTGGGACTCTAAACGTATTCCTCCAAATGAAATTTTGTATCCCATGACCAATATCTCTCCAACCTCTCATCCCCAGTCCCTGGTAACCTCTGCTTCTGAGTTTAACTTTTTTAGTGAGAGCAATATTTAAGACTGATACATAATCAGTGCAGATTTTTAAATTTTATTTATTTTAATTGACAAAAAATGGTATATATTGGCCGGGCACGGTGGCTCACATCTATAATCCCAGCACTTTGGGAGGCTGAGGTGAGAGGATCACCTTGAGCTCACGGGTTTGAGACCAGCCCGGGCAACTTGGCGAGACCTCATCTCTACAATAAATCAAGAAATTAACTGGGCGTGGTGGCACGTATCTGTAGTTCCAGCTACTTGGAAGACTGAGGCGGAAGGATTGCCGGAGACCAGCAGGTCGAGGCTGTGGTGGCCGGGAACGGTCACTACACTCCAGACTGGGTGACAGAGTAAGACTCCTACTCAAAAAAAAAGGTACATATTTATCGTGTACATATTGTTTTCAAACATGTAGACATTGTGGAGGGGTAACTTGAGCCAATTAACATATGCATGGCTTCACACTTTATGCTTTTTGTGGTGAGAACACTTAAAATCTATTCTCTTAGCAATTTACAAGAATACATTTTTATTAACTGTAGTCACCATGTTGTACAATCAGTCTCTGGTACGTATCCCTCCTAACTGAAATTTTGCATCCTTTGACCAACATCTGTCCACCCCATCCCCAGTCCCTGGTAACCTCTGCTTCTGAGTTCAACTGTTTTAGTAAGAGCAATATTTAAGACTGATACATAATTAAGGCAGATTTTTAAATATTATAGATTTGCTGCCTTAGCTTAAAATAACAAGGTTATCAAATTCGATCTCATTGTCATAAGCATTCAAGGATTGCTTTTTGGAAGAATTTTGTGGCTACATGAAGTCTGATTATTCTGTTGAGACAAATGAAGTTCTGAAGATTTTCATACCATTCTGTGTTACGTAAGTATGTAAACAGACATTATGCACAAGGGTATGATTAAAGTCAAATACAGAAACATTAACTGTAGACCCAGAACCAGAGATGCATGTTTCTACTCTGAAACTCAGTATAAACAATTTTGCTTCAACAAACTATAGTATCCATTAGGCTGAATTAATATTGTTCAATTGAGTGTTCTTGTGTTTGTCATTTACTTTGAATCTCATTCGTAAGTTTGTTTTGATTGGTGTAAGATATATTTATATCTCATTAATGCTCATGTACATTTAAATAAAAATAAGTCAACACCGGGGGTGTCTAAGACTTGGAAAATCTTTCTCCACATGTGAGAAATGCTACATTAAACCGTATGTTTTATCTGTCACTGGCTCAGCAAAAACACCTGAGTCTACTTCCCGATAAATGGCAAGGTGTACACTTTCCTCTGTCTCCTTGCCTTTGATTTGTCTCTGAAAACTTAAAGCATTCCTCTCTAGTCTTCACACAGATGGGGCAACAGCTTCCAGAAAGCAATTTTTGTTAAAAGCGAGTGAGCTTCTTATTTGGTGTCTGTCACTGCTGACAAGGACAGGAAGTTCAGGTGTTCAATGTATGTTTGTTGATAGTAATAACTATGTTTGTTGATAGTAATAACTATCAATAGTTGGGTTGTTGTTGGTTTTTACTGTGTACCAGGCATTATTCTAAACACTTTATGATTATTAACTCATATAATCCCCAAGGATACTTGGTTGTTCAAAACAGGGTCACTCCAAAGTTTGGTTTAATATTTACTCACACAATAGACTGTATTCAGAGACTTCCCCCCCTCCCCCCATTATATCATTTAAAGAAGCACCTAGAGTTTTTGTTTGAATAATAGTCTCCTCATTTCACAAATGCAAATTTTCCAGGAAGAGAAGCACTGAGCCTAAAATATTTCAGGTTGCCTGACAGCAATATCTTTCCTGTTTCCAAATCAATCCCTCAACGTTGATTTCGCATGTCTGACCTCCACCACATATTTTTAAAGTGCTGTTAATGACATTGTCGTCGATTTACCTTTTGGAAGAATCTGTCCCTTTTCTGCGTTTCGTGGCTGAAGTTTCTTTGGGGTGCCCAGTTTTACTGTGCATGATAAATTAAGGCAGTCAGTACATTTCTCTGATGGATTTAACCTGTGACAGGCATCAAATAGATTGTCTCCATCATTGCCATCAGAGGACAGGAACTCTGCAAATTAACCACAACCTTCTGGAATCAGGCTCTTAGTCACGCTTATTGCATGCGTCTTATCTTTCTTTCTAAACAAGAATCCGTTACAATACCTCTTTAATAAAGTTTACCTACTCTCTCCCCTTGGAGGTAGGTTGGATATTTCTGCCTCTTTCAGAATTACGTGATAGAAACCCACAGCTCTAGACTGTCAAGCTAAGGCCATTTGACGAGGACCAGCAGTCACGTGCTGAAATGGGTCTTTGATATATATATTTTTTAATTCTGCTGGCTTTCTTGCTTCAATTTGATGTTTTCAAATGTTCTCTAATCACTTTAGAAGTCATGTAATCAATGGGTGGCATGGGGTATTTTTTAAAATGCCCCCAAAAAGGATCACAAGTACTGAAGTACAAATGGAAGTTTGGAGTAGTTAACTTAAGTGTGATGGCTGAATACAGACGTCTGTGTGGTTGATTCCCATGTCAGGTGTCTCTTGGAATCCTTCTTTCCCTGCAATAATTTAGCCATCGGCTGCCACAGGAGTAACTAAAAGATACATCTTATGAGCCAGAGAATGTTTATGACTCCAGTGGTCCCCAGCCTTTTTGACATCAGGGACCAGTTTCGTGGAAGACAGTTTTTCCATAGACCAGGGTTGGGGGGTTGGTTTCGGGATGATTCAAGCACGTTACATGTATTGTGCACTTTATTTACATTACTATTACGTTGTTATATATCGTGAAATCATTAGACAACTCACTGTAATGCAGAACCAGTGGGAGTCCTGAGCTTGTTCTCCTGCTACTAGACAGTCCCATCTGGGGGCGATGGGAGACGGTAGCACTCTACGTGTGTTTCTTATGTCCAGTCTACTCCATAATCTCGTTTTGGTTGCTGTCACTGCAGAAATTCCTGCTTCACAAAGATAGGATGCTGGAAATGGAAGCTTTTCAGTGCTGATCTGACAGGAGGGGAGCTCAGACAGTAATGCGAGCTATGGGAAGAAGCTGTAAATACAGATAAAGTTTTGTTTGCTGGCCACCACTTGCGTGCGGTTTCTAACAGACCATGGACAGGCGGCTACCGGTCTGTGGTCCCGGGTTGGGGACCCCTGCGTTATTCAATCAAACGCAAGCTCCTGGAAGGTAAAGCTCATGCCCTAATGTCCTCTTGCACCCAAGACAGGGGTCCCTCCGGCAGAGTAGGTGTTCAATGTGTGTTTGTTGATAGTAATAACTATCAATAGTTGGGTTGTTGTTGGTTTTCACTGTGTGCCAGGCATTATTCTAAACACCTTATGAATATTAACTCATATAATCCTCATAAGAACCACAAAAAAGACTGTCCCCATTTGTTAAATGAAAAAAAACAAGTCAAGAGAAGTTAAGCAGCTTCCCAAAGATACACAGCTATGAGGAGAGCCGCGATTTAAATTCAAGCTTGCAAGCTCACATCTCAACCTCCCAAACCCTATGTTGAGCTGTTTTTCACAGCATTCAACATTGTTTAATTGTCTTCACCAACTGACCCTGGAACCAGTCCCCAGTTTTGTCCTAATCCTGCCCTCTAGTCCCCTGTCAGTTGTCTTTCTCTCAGGAACATGTCATGCACAGTGTCACTCAAACCCGAACGCGGGCAATCCCTCTTTCCTCTTCCACCCCCTCTAATCCATCCTCCCCCCGTACACATCAACCTCAACTCCACCTCGCTCCCTCTGTCCCCAGTGATCCCGCCCTGGTCCAGTCTAAACCAGGACTGACTTTCATCTGGATCACATGGTGGCCTCCTCACTGCATCCCAGCTCCCCCACCCCCTTGCCACTCAGCCATCTGTTCTCCACTCAACAGCTAGAGGGCTTCCTCCCAAGCTGCACCGTGACAATCCCAGGTGGTGGCCTTAAAAGATTCCTCTCACAGCTAAAACAAAACCCAAACTCTGCACCCAGTGTTTGCCAACCCTACTGACCTGCCAGCATCACCTCATCCGCCGTCCCTGCTCCATGCTCCAGTCTGACTTTATGTCTCTTTCTGGGCTGCTTGGCGCTCCCTGCCTCTGCCCTCTGCTGAAGCATTCCTCCTCCGACTCTTTCTCAAGACCAGCACCTCCCCACTTCGCCCTCACCCTCCATCACATCTCTTCGAAGAGATCTGTACCTCGCCACTTTCTCATTTTCAGTCTCTCATTAGCGTGTGTCTCTTTCATCGATAAAACAGCTGCAAGTTGTAATACCTGTACGTTGTGTTTTGTCTGCTTCCCACCAGACTTTGAAGTCCCAAAGAACAGAAAAATACATGTTGATGCTGTGGAATCCCCAGCCTCCAGCAAATAGCAGTGTTCGGTTGGCTTTTGATCAATGAATGAATTGGGTGGAACGCGAAAGCAGACTCGCCCCATGCCAGTCCCCTCTGTCCCAACCCAAGGAAGCTGCAGGGTGGGCAGAGCATTTCCACAGATGGGATGTCTCGGCAGTTGGGGAACGCAGGCCTGGTCCTAAGTGACTGGTGTCGAGGCTTGAGTGCAGCCATTTGGAAGAGCCAACTTGTAGTCCCATCAGGATGCTTTGACTTTAACGAGCCTCTCATGAAGAGAGATAAAGGCCTACAGGATACTAAAATCTTAGTGATAATGTACCCAAAATACAGAGTGAAATGACCTTCTAGCCCACCTACAGAGTCCAAAGGGTGGGAATTCCCACAGTGCCATCATCAGAAAGGTTCTATGAGAGAGTCAACATAACAGAACAGACCAGAGGTGAGATGTCTTAAAGGTCAAGCAGAGAGAAGGGAGCTTCAAGTAGACCAACAGCCCATGGGGCTTAAGAACTTGGGCTCCACCACAAACCTGCCTGTATGTGAATTCCAGTGCCACTGAGTTCTAGCTGTGTGGTCTGGGACAGGGAATCCGATCTATTCCCTCTTTGTCATCTATAAAGCGAGAACATAATTGTATCCACTCCTTAGCTTATTGTGAGGAGTAGATGAGGCGATGCATGTTTAACACATGCCTGGCACATAGTCCGTGCCCCTCGAAATTCCTAAGAGTTGGTGGCATCGGTGGAAGAGAGCAGTTGTGATTGTGGTTGCTGCCATCATGATAACAAAATTAGGGGAGAGTAAGGTACTAGGAAGACCAGGAGTTGGAGGCAAACTTTAGCCTTTGAGGCCTTCCACATTGTGACCTCAACTTGCCCCTCCTGCCTCAGTGCTTCCTATACCCCCTACTGTGTACCCCATGCTTTACCCCACCTGAAGTTCTCCCCATTCCTTGAATACGTCACGCTCGGTCCAGTTTTGGTTTCTCTCCACGTCCTGTTCTTGTGGTCTAAACACCTCACTCCCTTTTCTATATCTGGGGAGCCTCTTTCCTTCATCATGACTCTTTTTTACATCATTTGGTCTGTGAGGACCCTCCTTGGTTCCCTCCTTGGTGCTCCGAAAGCTGTCGTTGCGTCTGCGTATGTCTCTGCTTCAAGATGCCTTTTCTTGAGGTCACAGACCTTTTTGCAACAGGGCTCACACTGTACCTGGTGCATAGAACATGTTCATGGATAGATGGATGGATGGATGATGAATGGATGATGGTTGAATGAATGGATGAATGGATGGATGGATGGGTGGATGGATGGTGGATGGTGGATGGATGGTGGATGGATGGGTGGTGGATGGATGGTGGATGGATGGAAAATGAATGGCTGATGAATGCTGATTGGTTGTGATGGAGAAGTTAAAGAGCAATTGATCACATAAGAGAAAAATGATTCCATTCACAGAAGATGCCTGTGACTGATTGATGTTCCCGAGATAGAATTTAGGAAATAAGAGCGTTCTTTAACACTGGACTGTAAATTCACACGCAGGCAAGGTCTGTGTGCTTTTTCTTCCCAGTGTCCAGCAAAATTCCTAACATATCATAGGTTTAAAGTAATCTCGAAGGACAGACAGATTGGACCAAGCTGCAGTTGCCCTGGTCAGTGAGCTTGGATGAGAAGGACTTTCAATACACATTTTGTGTGTGTGCAGCAGTATGAGACCACACTCAGTTTTAAAGGCTTTTACAACAATGACGGGACCCAGAAAATTCAGGCATGCTCAGTGGTACATACTCCAACAAAGGTCCAAAGAAACTCCAGGGGCTTTGCTTTGGGTTGTAAACTTAGACTAGAGTTCCACTTTGGGGCTTTGGAATCTGTTCCCAACATATTTTTTTTTTCCTTATGAGCCAGGTTTGTCAGAAGAAAGAAACCAGGTGGTGAGTAATATGAATAGTTGAGTTAGGAGGAAGAAGAGAACGGCAAAGAGTGAGAACAAGTGACAGTGTCCAGAAGCTCTTCGCCGCATAGGATGGTGCAGAAGCCCTTTCCCACACAGGGCAGGCTGGGCTGTCATTGCCCCTCACAGACTGGCTTTCCAATGCATCTCTTCAGAACCAGAAGTTCCCCTTTGCAAGTCCCTTCAGCGTGTGATTAGTCCAAGCACTTTCTGACCTAAATCAGGTGAATGCCTCTCCTTCGGACACTCATCTCACATATCGAGGAGCTCTAATCATTTGCAGGAAGCTCAGGTTCAGCGAGAAGCTGCATCTGGTACATTTTGGTAGTCACAGGGCAGGGTGCACATTTGCCCTGGCTCTAGAAAAACGTGAGGTTAGGGGGTCTTCAGAACACTTTTAACTTCAGTTTATCAAGGAACTCCAGCTAGAACGTCAAACCTCTGTACTGTGGCGGGTGTGTTGCACCTGGCTTGTTCTCTCCTGGTGCCCCTCTCTGTGCCCATCCTGCTGGTCTACCTCTTCCCTTAGTATTTTTGAAATGGCTGAGGGCTGGGTTGCCTTCACACCACCCTCAAGGGGCAGGAGGAGCATTACCCCAGCGGTAGGGTTTCTAGCCAGGGTATCCCACAGGCACTGACATGGGCTCCTACATCACAGTGATTCCAGACCCACGCCTTCTGCCTGCAAACACTGGATACCACTTAACAAGCACCAGAACACCTGTGTGTCAGCATTTTGGTTTCCCTGACTTTAAGAAGGAACCGGAAGAAAGGTTGAAATCGTTTACTGAAATGCTCCCAGCAGCAAAAAAGGCACTTGATATTTCATTTGCAGCATTAAATTTGTTTTTTTGTTTCATCTCCTTCACAGTTTGGGAGAGCTTACAAAGGAGGGGATGAAAACAATAAACATCATGTGGAGAGTACCAAAGTGGACGATTTCTCAGAGAATGCCTGTCCTTTATTGTTTCAGTATTTTAAGAAGACTCATACAGAGTTTACCTATGGAGTAATTCCCACAATGCAAAGATTTTTAATATGTAAATAGCACTTCAACATTAGAACAAAGGAAGGAATTAATTACTACATCATTCATATAATTAATTCGCTTAAAAATAGGGCAGGGAGGAGCCACCGAGACAGAGAAAGGCCAAGTTACCAAGGAAAAAAATCACACAATTTGGGAATCCAAAGTTGGTCGGGGCTCAATTTGCTCATACCTATTGACCGTGTGGCCTTGAAAAAGCATTTCCACTCACTGTCTCAGTTTCCCCATCTATAAACCAAAGATGGTGATAGCTGCTTCCCAGGGCTGCTTTGGCAGTCAAAGGAAAATAATAGCAGTGAAAGTGTCACATCCTATGGAAATGTCAACTAATTCAACAAGAAACATAAAAATAATTGCCTGTTCTTCCCCTGTGCATTCTTCGCCTTGCAGCTCTGGCCGCCTCTACTGCTAGTCGTCTCTACTGTCTATTATCTGCTTCCCGCCCCTTCCCCCAAGACCCCAGCTCCCTTTTATCTGCTGCTCTGACCACTACGAGGTTTCTGCCCCTTTCTGTAGCCCACCAGCCTGATACTCAGCCAAATGCCTCCCAAGTGGAGCTTCCCATCTTCCCTACACTATACCTACAAAGTTGAGTGCAGGAATAAATGATCCTTGTTGCAATACAATATAGCGTGTTGGGCGACCCTTCCTCCAAAATTCAAAAGGATGTGCCCCTGTTTGAAGAGTCAGGGTGATGGCTCCAAGGGAAATAAACACACTCCTCCATTCAGATCATTGCCCCGCCAGACAGAGCACTGGGAGTTTTCCTTCCACAAAGTTCCTTGGTCTCAGGCTCTAATTTGTTATCCCTTGTTGGCTGAGTCCCTCAGAGGTCATGGTTGCTAAGTATGTTAATAGGATTTTGCTGCCTCGGGGAAATTGTTGCATGAAGAGCCTGGTGGCTGAACATTGCACACTGTCCAGTTGGAAGATAATAGTAAAAGAAGGTCACAGATTTGGGCTTCCTGGGGCAGCCCCACTGGTGCCTGCTAACTGGCACTCTTTTGGGCATCCCTGGGGACACAGATCAGGGCAGGGGCAATGCCCCATCTTAGAGCTTTAGCTTCTATTGGCCTGAGTGGCTGGCATTCCAGATAGAGGTCAGTGATTTCCAGTGACAGTGCAAGTCTGTACAGGACATTTAAATAAAATGTCATTGAAACGTGGAATTAAAAGGGACGTTGATGGTCACCTAGTGTACTCCCATGACTAATTTTCGAATATCTGAAAACATTCTCTCTGCAATTGATTCATAACCAGGGCCAGGGGACTTGTTCTCATTTGAGACAGTAACAGTGCTGATAAAATGATCACTGGCATTGCGCTGCCCGGGCCAGGATAGCTTCTAGCTACTTACGGTTCCTGTGTCTGTCTACTGTCTTTCACTCACATCCTCTCTGTCTCTTTCATTGTTTCCCATGCGACGGTGTTCCTAGCCCTTTTGGCTTCCTTGTCCCCTCAATGAACTCCTGTTTGTCAAACTCTGTCTTTTGGGAAGGTTTTTGCTATAATTTCCTCTTGTAGTGCTCACACATTAACATATAATAGACCTCCGTTGGCCCCATTATGTACTCTCTAAAAATTACTTGCTATTCTAAAAAACAGATGTTAACAGAAATCTAGACATTCCAGCAATCCTGGACTCTTGCAAAGGGGGAGCGCCGTGTTTGGAAAAAGATGCTATCATTTGCTCCTCTAAGACTATGAAAGTTATTTCACTAAGACTGTAAGGCATAGCCCTGACTGGCAAACAGAAATTCCAGAAGGGAAATCCCAAGAGTGAGTGCAGACCATTTTCATTTTGCACCATTGTTAAGAAATGAAAATAACAGTGCAAGGAGGTTTTTGACAGATTCTCTTGGGTTTCGAGGTATAGAATCATGTTGTCTGCAAAAAGGGATAACGTAACTTCCTCTTTTCTTATTTGGATACCCCTGATTTCCTTCTTTTGTCTGATTGCTCTAGCTAGGACTTCTTATACTATGTTGAACAGGAGAGGTGAGAGTGGGCATCCTTGTCTTGTTCCAGTTTTCAGGGGAAATGGTTCCAATTTCTATCTGTTTAGCAGTATGCTGGCTGTGGGTTTTTTGTAGATGGCTCTTACTATTTTGAGGTATGTTCCATCTATGCCTAGATGTTCGAGGGTTTTTATCAAGAAGGGGTGCTGGATTTTATTGAAAGCTTTTTCCACGTCTAATGGAAAACAATTTGGCCATTCCTAAAAGATCTAAAAGTTGACCTTCCATGTGACCCCACAGTTCCCCTACTGGGAGTGTACCCGAAGGAACTCAAATCACGCTATGAAAAAAATACCTGCACACCATGCTTATTTCGGCATTATTCCCATTGAAAGAGGACTGGATCAAATAAAAAGTGGTACATATACACGGTGGAATATTAAGCGGACATAAACAAGGACAAAATTATGAACTTCTCAGCAACTTGGATGGACTTTAAAGTCTATAATACTGAGTGATCTATCACAGAAACAAAGAACTGAGCATCACATGTTCTCACTCATAAGTGGACCTTGAACAACTATCATAATACAATAAGAAAAGGATTGGCATTAGTGGGAAACTGCCAGGGGAAAGGAGGCACACCTCAACAACAACGGTACCTGCACAATGAACGTTTGTATACCTAACCCTGAATTGTACCCTACATCTTTAAAAAAATTTTTTTAAAAGAAATGAAAATATGTTTGCACAACACAATGCAATAGCAACATCTTTCTTTCTTCATGGACATCAGAATAAAATAATTTTGTGACTTAAAGGACAGATGAACCAGCAACCTCACAGCAGACATGACCCATAGACGCGAGCTAGGACTCAGTTTTGCACTGCAAAATTCAAACTATGTGTGAGGCATGAAAGGATATAAGACCCAGAAAGGGAGAAATGATGAGACTCCAACCCCTGCTTCCACTAGATGGATAGATTTAATCCAATAAAAAGATCAGAGTCAGGCTGCAGTGTTCACTCTGTCTCCAAATCCTGGAGGATACACTCCTTCTGGCCCGGCTCTTCCCACTAGGATGGTGTTGATCACTGAAGTCTAGTTTTCAACCCTCACGTAGCCCTGGAGTCATAAGACAGGGTGACCTTTGTCCTCGTGTCCCTGTTGTCCACTTGCAGAGGCAAAGGGGAAGGCGACTTCCCAGGTGTGTCTTTTATACTTTCCGCTGTTCTGTATTGGGTTTGTTTTTCCTGAAACACAGTGGTCAACAGACCAAGCACAGACACAAGAGACAGCCCCAGAGAGTGGTAGCCAGCAGAAAGGTCATCAAGTTTTGGAAGTGCCCAAATACTAATTTTTGTCAAAACCCTGTACCGTCAAAATGAACTTTCATGCTGAATCCCTTCATGATAGTCTAGAAAATGTCATCTGCATTTTGTGAAATTTAATATAGCATTTGCCATTTTATCATAAAAATCGGAGTACTTGAGTCTAAATAAATCATATCTGGAAGACTAATGTAATAATGAAAGTTTAAGCATGAAATCTGAGCAGGATTAACAAGCTTTGTGTCATATTAAAAATTCGAGATCACTTTTATGTAGCACTCAAGAGCCATGGGCTTTCTGTCAAGACTCCCTTCTTTAGTTAGGAAAATAATAAAACTTGCCATAGGTTAATTTGTTAGTATTAGCCAAAGGTTGTGGGTGTCACAAAACAAATTGTAATGGCGCTGAAATATAACTTTGCAGCTTCATCTGGGAGTTCAATCCTGATATGCTCTGGATTGGAACTAGAAAGGCCAGAGGCGTGCTGCTTGGAGGTGGCGTCAATACATACCTTTAGTGGGACATAACCCCAATTCTGGTACAGACTTGGTAGGTCTAGGTCCAGATTCCTAGATTCATGCGTGACGATGTGAATGGAGATTTCATGCTCTTTTTGAAGAAAACCAAGTAAAATAGGAGGGTAGTAATAATGTAAGGAAAGAATATTCGATATTTTATTGTGTGGTGCAGTCGTTGATTAAACAAGGATTTAGGAGACATCTTGTGATGCCAAGTTTTTGAGTATTTGTCACAATTCAGCGATAGACCCTTCTATAGTTGCATGCAAATTGTCTGTGCCTGGATTTTAAAACATCCTAACATTTACTCACGTCTCCTGCCATCTCTCCATTCATGAAACTGTGGCTGGGTACCCATTGGGTGGGCTCCTGCAGCTGTGGGAGGATGAAGCCATATCTCTGTCTTTGTCATGCCTGCAACACTTAGAGTAGTATGTGGGGATAGAGACATCAAGATAAGTGCATGTGAATTAAGAAAGATAGATTTTTTTTTTTTAAGCAGAAGTATGGACTAAATGCCTTAAAGCAAGGGAAATCACTTACTGATTGGATGTCTTCAGAAAGGCTGTGTTTCAGCACTTGCCCCCCAAGTACCTGTTTCACCTGTTGTACTTTTCTAGAAGGGTATATAAATGGCAGTGCAGGAAGCCAAGCGTGCCTGTCTGGAGTAGCTGCCCCAGGGTTGGAGTGAGGTGTACAATGTGACACCTTGCTTGCACCCCGGTGGTGTTCGAGTGGATTGCACACTCAGGTGCTGGGAGTTGGGGAATGACTCCTCCTGCAATTATGTAAATCCCTGCTGTCCTGAGAAATTAGACTGTCCAGATAGAGGAGGTGCCGTGGCAGCAAAACCCCTCTGCTCCACCCATCAGACTCACCTCGACTGATCTCAAGGGTATCTGTTTCTGCCCCCACCAAGATCAGTATTTACCTCTGAATCCCTCAGCAACTCGCATCAAGTCTGAGTTCTTCGCACCCTGGTTTGGCTTCCCTCTCTGCCTTGTGTGCATGGTAAGTCTTACAACTCCAGTGACATTCCCAAAGGCAGAATCTGTTTCTATTCTCTTATGTCTGTTGTATCCTCTCTACCCCAAACAAAGAATGTATTGAAAAGAGCACGAACTCAATACATCTTCATTAAATACGTACATGCATGCAGGAGAATCATTTGTAGTGAAATTTTTTTTTTTTTTTTGCTGGACAAATCTAGGTTTCTTGTCAAGGAAATCCCACCTGTACCAGTGTGTGTAAATATGTTTTCAACCCCTTGGGTGTCTTTTTATTAGATATCTTCAAGTCCTAGATATTGCAGACAAGTACTCTGCGCTGTAATAGAAATCTGACCCTCAATATCAGACTTTCGATTTTACCTAGCACTTTCTCTACGTTTTTGTGTTTTTGAAATAAAAATGTACCCGACAAGCTATGTCAAAGAAAACTTGCTGGCCATCAGACAGATGGGTACCTGGCTACAAGGTCGCCATTTCTTGTCTATGCCATCCTGGATGCACCACATTGACAGCACCATGTGAGGTGAATTTCAATCTTGATTTGTTTCCCAATCATGTGCTTTAAATATCTTCAGAAGAATTGTGTATATTCCCTCCCCATCTGAGAAGGACACCGTGTAGGCAGCAGACTGACATTCACTGACCAGGAGATACAATGAAAGACCCCAGAGATCGCAAAGTCTCCCAGGATATCTCACCTCCTTCCAAGCCAGGAAAGGTTCCTGTAACACTTCATCATTCCAGAAGAACTACTACTAAGGGCCTGATTTTTTGACTGTTAAAAACTGGCTCATTTCCAAGTGAAGGGATGAAATGCCAGTTGAAGCAAACACAAAGCTGCAAATTTTACTGAATAAGAAATGGGGATGAAATCTCACAATATGTCTATCTCCTGGCTCTCTTCTTCCTCTGAAGTGTTTCTAATTCACTTTTCGCATTTGTCTTTCACTGACAACACAGTGCCTGACACTTAGAAGACCTATAATTAATGTTTCTTGAGTAGCTGATGACTGGATATGTGGCTAGCTGAATGAGTGGGTGGATGGGTAGGTGGGTGGATGGATAAGTGGGTGAGTGGGTGGGAGGACGACTGGATGGATGGATGGATGGATGGATAAGTAGGTAGGTGGTGGGAAGGTGGATGGATGGATGGATATACACACAAAGACTATACTTATGAGATAGTAGTACTCACAATGAATTGAGTAGGACATGGTACCAAGCAATATATATCAATATAACTGTTGGAAATACTTTGAGTCTTTCAGAAAACTATAATCAAAATCCTTGTGTAGCACAATCCACTTTTATGTTCACGACATACTTTATTAGTTTTATGTTAATAAGCTAGTATAACTTTGTCCATGAAATAGTATTCACTGCTTAAATTATCAGGCTAACAGTAATATCTAAACTTTCCTCATTCGGACCGTGGTTGTACTTCTTCCTCTTCTAAAATGTGTTGGGCTGATTGTTAAATAATGCAAGTATATTTGCTATAATTGCAGCAATGATGGCTCTCTCTCCAGAAGCACAGTGTCACGTTGGGAAATGGTAACCAACAAAGTAACCAACTTGCTCTTCATTAACTTTCTTTCCAAGAAATTTCTCTGTATAAGGTTTTAACATTTTATCATTGAATAGGGAAAAGGATCAATAACTTCTAATTCAAAAGCAAGTTAAAACTTGATAAATATTTATATAAGGAGAATGAGGCACTTCTGCTACTTGCTTTTAAATCCTTTTGGAGCAGGTGCTAGACAGACACTGGGCTTATCTCTTTTTTTACAAAAAATAATAGTTATGTACTGTAGACATTATCAAGCTTACTTTTACATGCGGATTTCCTACATTTTTCTCTTTAACATCTCAGTGCTTTAATGCTGCTTTTTTTATGAACGTGGTAACTGGCATTATATACTACTCATGTGCAGAGAGCACACAAACACGTGTGAGTACCAAACCAGTGTGATGGTTCCTGAGGTCATCAGTTGCTGGTGTTTCCCTCCAGAAACACGGAACCTGGCTCTTGAATGCAGAACATTCAAGAAAAGTTTTCCTCACTACAAACCTTGCTATTGCTTAGACCTTGACTCCTGCAGCCAGGAAGCTCAGATTCATACCTTAGTTCAGCTGGTTATTAAGTGGATGACCTTTAGAACATTCTTGATCTTTCCGAGCATCTGTCTTCATGCGCTATTTGAGAGACAAGAGAATAGATCCTTTTATATAGAAAACATTTTTAAATTGGCTGTGATGTTTGACTTTGTCTAATGTCGATGCTGAGATATTGACACAGCCATTTTTCACGTCAATAATAGCCATCAATAAAACGCAAAAGCTTGCCCAGTTATAAGTAGTTTAAAAACAAAATCCAAAATTAAGTTCGTTTGAATAACATTGTATTCAAATCGGGGTTAATAAATTAAGTTAAATGAACTATCAGAGATTCTTATTTAATGAAGTTGAATTAAAACGACCAAGACTTGAGTGGCACATTGCTTACACCCAGGTACTGCTAACCAGCGGCAAAGCCACCCCTTTCTTTTTGGCCAAAAGCCTTGAATGAAGAAGGACATTGGCAGCACCTGCATTCCCATACTTTGTTGTAACGTAATAAAGCCCTTGATTTTATTATTTAATTTTACCTTAAATTCATGACATTGGATCTAATTTTCATTTGTTTGTAGCTTTATACCTGGGTTCTCCCCTGGGCTTCCGTCCACACGCTTAAACCAAAATGTTGTTTGCTTGTGTCTTTTAAATAACCCAAACTAAACAAAACAAGCATATCCCTATCGAAGTCTCACATCTCCAGGAGGAAACCCTGAAACATGTCCTAGAGTCAGACTGATTTAGGTCCCAATCCTGTACCTCTGATTTATTAGCTATGTGATTCCAAACAATCTACATAATCTCTTGGTACCTCCCTTGTCTTTTCTATAAAATGGTCAGAATCGTGGAAACTTACGTGTTCTTTTAAGTGCTAAATGTGAGTGTGCTTGTAAAATGCTAGCATGAAATGTAGTCGGGGCACAATAAGTGGTGGCCATTATCATTACCCTATAATTATCAGTATTTCGTATCCTACCAGCATCACCTCCTGTCTTCTGATCCTTGACTTTGTTCATTTACAACCTGACACTAACGTTGATGATCCTCCTAGGTAAAGTAATTCTACATGTTTCTTAGTGTTTTCTTGACAACCTGGCCTCCTCTTTCATAAAAGGCTCTCATAAACATTTTCCACAACGCACCCACAGCCATGTACAGCCATAAACGAACCCCAAGTGCACGATGACCAGGACACCATCTCTCTGTGCGTGCACTCTGGCACTCCCCTGCTTAAAAAAAATACGACATGGTGACAGATTCACTCTGGCTCTCTACAAATGGAATGGCTCTTGTTCAAACGAAGGGAGCCCTTTTCTGAAAGATCAGGAGTCACAACTGCCAGTTGTTCTTCATGCTGTCATCTCTTGGAAACTTTGATGGTCAACCCTTAGGGGAAACTGCCATACTCCCCAGAAAACCCATTGAAGAGTCACCTGATATTAAACCATGTAAATCTCATACTTTCGGAGACAGACAATGAGAGATTGTATTCAAAGCCCTTATGAACTAAGTTTTTATCGCAATGTATTTTATAAATTAGGTTATTAAAAATCAGGTTATTAATTTTAAGCTAAAAGAAGGTTATCACATTTTAGTTACAACTTTGCTTCTTATACAATCGAAACGAAAGAATTGTGTTACTCTGCGAAGCACAAATAATGCAGAATGTCCTTAATTCAGCTATTCACTTATTCTGAACACAAGATAGAATATGCCCTGGATGAGTGGTTCAAAGTTCTCCTCAGAATTGTAGCGTCTTACCAGTTCTGGTTTTATATTCCCTCTCCTCTTCATATGTCTTAAATTTCACTTCGTGTCTTCATTTAAAATGACAGTAAACTCTATTTTATATCACATATAAATGAATCCCCTAAGAGGTCTTGTGATAATTAATCCCACACTGAAGGATAACAAAGCCAGAATTCTGAATCATGGCTCGGGGCCGAGAGCAATGTTTACCCTCTCGCTTGAGTTGAAGCAGCCAGCAGGGTCTGAAAAGGCCTTGAGTGCATATTAATTCAGGTTGCTTTTTCAGTTGGAGTCCCCAAGCATGTTCTTTACTTGTGATCACTCTGCAGTTGTTATGCATGTTTGGTGACTTCATGGAACTCAGTGCCTGGTCTGCTTTATTTTATTAGCCGCCCAGCTCCCTGACCCTGGGCCTCGGGACCGTGCTGACCTGACTCCCTGGGAGCAGTTCTCTGTGGTGTGCAGAGTGAGGGTGAGGACAGCTGTCCTTTATGCTGAGCTTGCATTCATGGGGTGTCAATTTCCATCACACGGCTCTGGGGACAGACCTTACAGGACCCTTGTTGCCAAAAGAGGGGAACAGCAGATGCCGCCTGCCTTTGGGGTTTGAATGCCGATCAAGCTCCCTTGCATGAGGCCAGGGCCAATTGTAATGAAAGACATGCTTTTCCTATCCTTCCAAAACCAGCTTGCAGTGCGGCCACTCGCTGGGCTGGTTTTCCACACGCTGTAGCATCCCATGCCTCTTCTGTGCAACCCACTGGAATAAGTAAACCCTTTCCCCAACTGTCCCACAACTTGACAGTCACGTTTGCACGAACATCACATAACTTCCCTCTCACCCCACTCGAACGGAATAACTGGGGTGTGCTTCAGAACTCCTTGTGCTATTCCTCGACTGTTTGTGATGAGAGAAAAAAAACTGTGAGGGCACTTATGGGCAGTTTCCAAAGCAAATCATGTCCGCAGAAAAAAAGAAAATAGACGTGATGCTGTGTTTTTTGGCACTCGTGGCTGACTATTTTAGAAACATATGTTTAAAATAAAAACCTTTAGAAATCTCTCCTTGGTGTTCCGGTGGTTTGCCTGTTTGGGCTTTTATTTTCCGAGCAATTGTTAGTGTTGCGATTAAATAATAATAATATTTTGTCAAGTTGCCCTGAGAGGAGGCAGGCCAAAGTGGAGGCGAGTTGAAACTCTCAGCACCTGGCTGTGTGGCCCGATGGCCTCTGTGTAAGCTGGTCTTCTGCCAGTGATGGCAGTTATTCCCAGTGATGCTCTGCTGTCTATTTGTAAATACACCGCCTCCTCGTGTGTGCTGTCCTGTTTAGTTTGGCCATGGGTCCTCGGGAAACCATTGTTTCTGGCCAGTCTTGTGGGACTCTGGCTCCAAAGGTGGTCTTGACCTCTCCCCGATGCTGTACCTTCTTCCTCCATGGCCCCCACCCTTCTTGAGAAGAAATGCCTTGCTGGCCATGATAGACCCTACCTCTTCAGCTCTCAGCTGTGTCAGAGGCAGAAGGTAGCAAGACCAGGGTTTGCTTTGGCCTAGAGAGAAAGCAATCCCCTATGAGACATCTGTTGCCCAACATCCACAATCAGTTTCCTGTCCCCCTGTGTCCATCAGTGGTTAATTCCAGTTCACCTTCCACCTACTGAAGAGAGAGGACGGAGACTGCTTTTGCCGTGTGGCTTTCATATTTCCTATAAAGATTTTAGGAAGGAGGCAAAGACCTGAGACAGAGCAAAAGTAAAGGGAAGCCTCTAGGGGACTTGGGGTTGTCACATGTGGGCCGAGTGTTTCGGGAATAAACTTTGGTGAAGCTGCTGAATGACAGTGAGTTGGACACACCCTGCTGGAGGCTCGTTGACGTGTGTGAGGTGCCATCGGGGAAGGTTACCTTCCAGAAGGGTGTTCTTTACCTACCCTGGGTCTTAGGGGTACTGCAAAGGATCCACGCGTGACAGGGCCATGTTCCAGAGAATTATTGACAGCCAGGCAGTCAACCTTTCAGTTCGCTTTGGGCAGGGAGCCTGCATGGACCAGAGCCAGTCCACCAGCCCCTCAAGGAATAGCACCCTCCTCCCCCTGTCGGGTGCTGCATCCGAGGGCAAAGAAGTAGCACAGAGCAATTGCTTTGTTTTCTCTCCTTCCAAATAGTCAATATCTGCTCGAAGGCACTTGAAGACCATGCAAATATCTTGTTCCTCATCCAAACTTATCCCTCAAATAGCACCCACTCATGTGACCGCACCGTGAGGAAGTCAGTCCATACCTTGCCCAGGTGACCAAAGCCAATGAGGGAAGATGGACAGGAAGTCTCTCCAGATGTGACACCTTGAGGAGGACACGATGTCATCTGGAAAGTATTTTGGCCAAGGTAGAGACACCCGGCACCCAGATTCCACAGGTGCGAAGGCTTGCCATGTTTGCTTCCCCTGTCGCCCCTTCCTTTCTGAGGTCACTTTAAACACACACCAGGCGCCATGTCAGTGCTCCCTTTCACACTGCAATATGCATTTCTAGAAATAACATGGATACTCTCTTACGTAACCACAGTACCGCTCTTACGCCCAACAAAACTAATAATAATTCCCCATGACCATCTAACACACATTCAAATGTCCTGGGTCAAACAAAACTCTGACCCACAGAGAGCTGAAATGTGATTGTTTAGTTTTGGAGACATCCACCCTTGTGGGAAGAATACAAAGCACTAACTGAACATTTTATCCATTTTCTACGTTGATTCATTTCCTTAGTCTTTGAATGTACAGGAGTGGCATTTCATATATAATCGTCTTCTGACCCCAAGAAGTATTGATTCGTTCAGTAAGTTTGTAGGTGATTATGGTATTTTTTTAATGACACTATTAAGAAGGATGACTAGGGCAGATCATTGTAAATCACATATTTTCATCATTAAATTGTGCTTCCTCCTCCTCAATGTATTTTGCTTTTTTCCCCCCAGACACATGGAAAGCTTTCAGCTGTTAATGAAGAACTCCTTTCTGGAGCATGTTTTTAGAATATGACTTTTAGTAGCACACATGATGTCATCCTGACTCCCAACTTTGTGTGCAAGTTTGTTGTGTGAAAAATGAAATCGTAAATCCCGTTTGAATTCTAGTTGTTGAGTTCTTTATAGGAAGTTTTCATCTGCTTTCCTTTTTTAAGGAAACACAACAATGTCATCTGAGTAACAGATCTATGACTGGGAAGCCAGAAAGAGTGGAAGCGTGTCTGTCTTTTTTCTGGCCAGAGTCCATCCAGAGATGTGAAGTAATGTTTTAGGTCAGGTGGATTGAGTAGGTATCCAGGTTTGCCCTATACCCAGGACATCTTGGGGACTTAGCAATGGAGAAGCTACAACTAGAAGGAAAAACGTTCTAACTCTCAACCTAGTGCTGTAAGATTTCTCGTGCCCCTAATACCAGAAGCTTTTTAAAAATGCACTCCAAGTAAGCAATGCATTAGAATGCCCAGACAGCAAATGAACTCTGAAGATTTCATAAATGTAATTAATTACTGCTTCAATCAAATAGGAACCAACTAATCACCCCATCACAGTTTTTAACTAATTTTACAATTTGAGATTATGGTGCTTATTAAAGATCTCCATTTTTCATGACCCAGGGTAATATTTTGTCATGTATTGCATTACTTAACTAAATCAACAAGATAATTTATAGTGCCCTAGCCCAAGAAAAATTAAAGTAACATAAAATATTCCCAACCATCATTCTGACGAAACTATTTAAGTGCTTGTAGAAAATTAGCTGCTTGAATTAGCTGAACTCTTTTGTAACTTAGGGGGCTGAGATGAAATAAGAAATGAAGGCATCATGAACAGTGTTTATTTACCCTTGGAGTAGGCAAATGGTTCCAAGCCTCAGCTATGGGAATATTGACCAATATGGCCTTTTTTCTAGAGAAAAATACATCAATGGCCCATTGTTACCAGCATGTATCCTTTGGTTCTCCTTTAAGGGTTCTAGATAGCATTAGATCTAGATGCAGAACCCTTCCAGATTTTAAAAAAAACAAAAACCAGTTGCTAATCAGGTAGCAAATTAACTAAGCATTTGGAGAATAGTTACTGGAAAACAGAAATATTCAACGGGAGTATTACAAGTACTTCTTGATGTGGTTTCCTTAAAACAAAGAAAAGACTTCCTATAAAGAACCCAGCAACTAGAACTCAGATGGGACTAACGGTTTCATTTTCCAGTTTTATATTTTACAAGCTTTGTTGCCCTAAAGATGTGTACTTCTCTTTTCTAACTGCTTTCTCGCAGACGGTAGTGCCTGCTCGGGGCTGGCAGAAGCCATTGCGTTTTGGGTTTTTTTTATTATTATATTTCTCTGACTCAGCCTCAGGGATCTGAGCAGGCACAGGCAATAGGCCTTCACAGAAAAGGGGGTGTATGCTCTAGCTGATTATGACGCTGTGCGCCTGGGTTTGCATCAAGGACTCCTTCTTAGAAGAGAAAGATGCCCATTTCAAAACCCAAGCACGTGGCATGGTAGCCTCAGCGAGAGGATTTGAGCAGCTAGTGGGCTGACTTAGAACACTTTAGAAAGTTAAGGTGTTTTCCCCGCCCCTCATCTCTCCTGGTATCTATCTCTTGGCAGCAGTGGTATGGAAATTTGCAGAGCATAACTGTCTTTGAGCATGCAGAAAGGAACAAACCTGATCTAACGCACATTCTACAGGCTTGGTTCAATGTAGGTCGATTTTTAAGAAAGCCCAGCTGGCCAGTCCGCAAGTCTGCCTGGGAGCTGGCTGGCTGGCTTCCACCAAGGCCGAGACAATCCTCTTTGGCCTCAGAGCACCAATTAATAAAAGTTCTTCATCGAGCAGTGTGAGTGAGGAAGACGGGGCTGAAATGCATCCAGCCTTCTGCGAAACCACTTACCAGGTCATCAGCCCTGAAATCTTGCTGGTCTCACAGCTACAGGCCAGGTGGAAGATGCCAGTTGACACCGGCAGCCTCTCAAGTATCAACTGGTGCAAGGAGGGGACGTACACCAGAACTGTTTTGTTTCTCAAGTTTAAAGTTGTATGTCTGGAGATTAAAAGGTGTTTGGGTTTGCTGTTTCCAAATAATTTAGCTAAACTTTTTTTAATGCTAGAAACTAAGAAAATGCCCTTTGAAGATGCATTTTTTAAAGTATATATAGTTTTCGGTCTACCTCATGAACTAAAGACCAGATATATTCAAGATGGTGGAACTTCTAAGGGTTAAAGTATCGTGTGTGTGTGTGTGTGTGTGTGTGTGTGTGTGTGTGTATGTTTGATAGCTTTGGTGGTCTTTGTTTTTTAGAGTAGATAGAATTGTTTCTTGTACTCTAAAACTGCAGCAAACCAATAATGATCCTATTATGTGTGAGCACCTTTGACATATTTTTCTCTTTCTCAATTATTATATCCACTCAGCAAGTGTTTACTGAACTCCTACTAAGTTCTAAGCACTAATATAAGGTCTGAGGATACAGAGGAAACCAGACAGACCCTGCCCTAATGGGGAACACAGACCTCAAACAAACCGCAGAGTAAATAAATAAGAAATGGTGCCATATACATGCTCAAGAACAGAGCAGGATTCTGGAAGAGAGACTAGCAAGCGAACCAGATTTAGAAAGGGGCAAGCAGGAAAGATTGCTCCGAGTAATGACATTTGGGATGAAGGTTACTAGGAGCTGAACAGGCAGACAAAGAAGGAAGAATGTTCCAGAATGAGATAAGAAGAATGGAGGGCTTAGGAACCGAGGGGAGACCACGGAGCCTAAGTGACTTGAGTTGGCAGGCAACCGTGACGGGGCTAGTCCACGAGAAGGAATTTGAACTTGACTCTGAGTTATTTAAGGAGCAGGTTTAGGTGAAGGAGTGACGTGACCTGAGTTTTGTTTTAAAAATTTCGAATAAAGAAACTAGCCAGGTGTGGTAGTGCATACCTCTAGTGCCAGCCACGCGGGCTGCCAAGGTGGAAGTCTCACCTGAGCCCAGGAGATTGAGATTGCCATGAGCTGTGATCAATGTAATCATGCCACTGACTACAGCCTGAATGAGAGAGTAAGACCCCAACTCAAAAACAAACAAACCAACAACAGCAACAAAAAAAACCTCCAGCTACTTCACTCTGGCTGCTGTATGAACAATGGACCATGATGTTACAAAAGTGAAAACAGGAGTCTGGTTAAGCTATTCCAGAATGTCAGGGGAGAAAATGGTAGCTGAAACCAGAGAAATGGTGGGTGAGACAGATGGAAACCGGCACGCATATGAGTAATAATAATAGCTTACATGTATTGAGCACATGTGGGCCAGACATGTTTATCTATAACATATATTATCTTCACAAGAACCCTGTGAGGTAGACACAATCACTCCCATTTTAAATGAGAAAACTCCAGCCTGAGATCAAATTTCATGCCCAAGGTCACAAAAAAAGAAAGTGGCAGAATGAGATTTACTCTCCGCCACTGTGACCGCGTTGCGGCTGGAGATATATTTTGAAGGTAGATGTGTCTTCTTGTCCAGATTTTTATTGCTTGGAAATATATCAGCCCAGACGTTCTGCAGAGAGTGACTGAAAGCCTTTGGGCGGCAGAAACTGGCCTTGGAAGTGAATGAGGAAAACCCCACCAGTTATCCAATCTGAAGAGGCATGTCCCTCCGCTTTTATTCCTTTGTACGCTAGATTCATTAATTCAATTAGGTAAATGCATTCCTTGAAATAATCAACCAAGAATTTTGTGGGACAGGAAGGCAAGAGGGCATGTTTTTCTATCTACAAGCATAACAGCCTCGGTTCATCGCCACTTAATAGCTATGTGACCTAGGAGAGATTTCTTAACACCCTGAGTCTCACTTTGTATATCTGTAAAATGGCTGTATCCCAACCTCATACAGAGAATTCCCAACATATGAACGAGTTCCATTTCAAGAGCGCATTTGTAAGTCCAATTTGTGTTTTTGTTGTTGTTGTTGTTTGGTTTTTTTGAGTTGGAGTCTCACTCCTTCCCCCAGGCTGGAGTGCAGTGATACACATGCTCACGGCCACCCCAGTGTCGACCTTCTGGGCTCCAGTGATTCTTCCGCCTCAGCCTTCCGAGTAGCCAGAACTACGGACACACACTACCATGCCTGGCTATTTTTTATTTTATTGTAGAGATGAGGTCTTGCCAAGTTGCCTGGGCTGGTCTCAAACCCGCGGGCTCAGGCAATCCACTCGCCTCAGCCTCCCAAAGTGCCAGGATTACAGGCTGAGCCACTGAGCCTGGCCCCAGTTTGTGTTAAGACCAACAAAGTTAGCCTAGATACCCAACTAACACAATCAGCTATATAGTATCATATGTGTTTAACAGACTATACTGATACCTGGTGGAGAGATAGAATATAATATAAGATGCAGGTGTGCATCTTTAAAGTTCATAACTTGAAAGTTTATACGTAGGGGACTTGCTGTAATGTTATTGTAAAAATTTAAAGAACCACCGGTTGCAACGTATTCTCCCACATTGTAGACTATGGATGCTTAATGAACAGTGTCTAATAAGTAGCACTTGCAATTCAGGGCAAGTAGAATATAAATTAAAGTTTAGCTTTGCTTCCGGTCTACTTGATTATTTTCAGAGAGTATTGAACATCAGTGGGTAAATATAAATTGACTTGATTCTTCACTTGCAATATTAAATTTTTCATCACCTTTGCATATGGAATAGTGTCAACTTTTCCTGTACAGGTATATAAAATAACTACGCTCAGGAGATTTTTCTCCAGACTACAGGCAAACAGAACCCTGATTTATACAGTTCCTAATTACTGCTTTCAATTTGGACCCATGTCGGTAGGTATAGTGATTTTCAAAGACAGGGATTGCCTTATTAAATATAGTTGTCCATTTAAAAAAAGATAGGCAGAAAGGACAAACGTAAGACTAAGGGAAAATGGAATCTGTATAAGCATAGCAATAATCAACCTCTGAAATCAAAATGTCTACAGAGTGCCAACTGTGTGGCTCTGGACAAGTTGTCTAACCTCTCTGTGCCTCTGGTTTCTCATCTCAAAACAAGCACCTACCTGCCAAGCTTGATGTAAAAGTTAAATTTCAAAAATGCATATAAAGTGCCTTTGCTTAGAAAGAGCTCAGATGAATGTTAGCTACTGATGGTGCTACTAGTGTTACAGCCAACTGTTATTTTTTAAAAGGAAGAAGGAAAATTCTGAAGCTTGAGAAAAATGGCTGTTTCACTTATGTTGGCAGAAATGTTTGAAGAAAGCAATGTAAGCTAGCCTATTAAGTCTATTCTTACAATTCATTCTAAGAAGTGGGTGTGGGGTTTTGGTTATCTGTGGAAATGATGGTTTATTTTCAACTTTCCCTCTGTATCTACGGCCCTATTTTTTTTTTTAGTTGTGTTACTGAAACTTGACAGATTTCTTACTACGAAGATGGTCCTGTAGCATCAAGAACAGTCTGAAACCGTGTGTACGTCCAGCTTTACGATTCAGCTGGCCAATGTAGTCAGCAAGTCAGCCTTACTAATCCTAAACAGATTTCCACTGAGTCTGCAGCCGTCCAAGGTGGCATATGTGAGCCACTCATTCATGAATAGATAGGATCACCTGAGCCGTCCCAGGGGACAGTAATAACAGCATATCTCGGCATAAACGTCACATGATTTGATTCAAAACTCTGTATATTTGTGACTTGAAATGGAAGCAGTATATTAAGAAATTATTTTGCAGGAAACTTTGTTGTCCCCTACAGCTTCTAAAATGCTGTATCAACAGTTTTATTTATTATAGTTTGTGAAGCTCAATGAGAAAAAGCTGGGCAAATGGGAGCCTTTTTTTTTTAATTCCATGAGAAAACAGAAGTTGTTTTGATCTTTTGTGTATTTTAGTAAATGGAGAATAACAAAAGAAAATGGAATGTAAATGCTCCATTGTTCTTACAGATGTACAGTTCTAAATAGTTAGGAGCCCAAAATACTGAAATTATAACCAAAAATAATTTGAATTTTGTGACTAAATTGAATTGCCTGCGGAGAAATAGTATAGAGCCATTTTCAAGTGCCTATTCCAGCACTGAGGAAAAATTATTTCAGAAAAACGTGGAATATGATTTGCCGCTGTCTTTTTTTTTTAGACCTTCAGAACCATAGCATTGCTTCGTGGAGGGCCCGTGTTGACCAGGGTTAGGAGTAAGTGGGCTTTGAAGCCAACTAGAGCCAAGTTCAGACTCTGGGACTCCGCTGTGTGACTTTGGACAAGTCATTTAACCTCACCGAGTGTTTCCTCTGATCAGGCAGGTAATATAATAACAGTCCCTACTCCCACAGAGCCTCTGATAAGAGCAAACAATAAACAGAGGTAGCAAGGAGATTACAATTCAATGTGAAGAACAAGGCTCAGAGGTTGATGGTGGTGAGCCTTTGCTTTTACTCCCCAAACCAAGAACCCAGCACATAAGTTATTGACCAGGTTACGATCATTCTCTCTCTAAAACATGAAGCATAAATATTAGCAAAGACCAAGTTCTGAAAGAAGTTCAAGCAAAGTTGAGATGTAGAAGCACCAGGTACCTTCGACTCTTATTTTTCGTTTCTCCTCTCTTATTTTATATCTCAGTGCACTGGTTTTATAGCAAGTCATTCAACTGGCTGATCTCTCCATAAAATAACCCCAAAGATTCAATGATCCAGCATTGAGGGCTCCATGCTTCCAGCCAGACTAGAGTTTTTGCTGAAAACAGGAGTAAGAGCAGACAGCATTTGAAAAATAGACGATTTTCAATAAAGAATATTCATTTTAGTAACTACACACATCCTGATCGTGATTTTTAATTGTGATCTAGTATGTGCTACATTTTGATTAAGCTCCAGGGTCTGCATTCCTCATATGAAAATATCTGTGGCCTTACTTCCGAATTCTAGTAAAAGAAACTCATCACCCAAATGTATATATTAATGATTTTGTAATTTGTGGAATAATAACTTGTGATAAAGTAAATCTTCGACAGAAAACTGGACTGGATATTTTGAACACCAAGTGGCTCTACCAGGAAGAAGAAATCACTGAAGCCTGCGTTATCTGATATGATGTGATTGCAAAGTGTCTGTACTGCCTGCTAGGGTTCACTGACAAACAAGAACTGTCTTGTGACACTTTTGCATGAATATGTCACACAGAGTAATTAAAGCCTCAAACCATACATACAGTTTTCAAATAAATAACAGGGAAAAGTTGACACGTCATCAATGAGTTTTTTCATACTGTAAGAAATTGATGCCAATCTCTTGCCTTTCTCTCCCATTTTCTCTCATTCAAGCAGTTTTAAAATTGATAACAAGTTGTCAGGTTTGATTATGATGACAGGGGGGCATCTGGAACTCTTGAAATAATGAGGAAGTGAATGTGACTGTCCCTATCCTATACCCCTTCTATGATCAGTGAAAGCAGTTTGAACTATATTTCCTTTGTTTTTAATTGTTCCAATTTGTTCTGATACATTCTATCCAAATTGGGTTTGCTTTTTTATAATAATACTTCTGAGTTTGTCATCCATTTTTTATGAAGCACATACTATATGTTGGGCCTCGTACTTGGCTTGAGGGTCCTGTTTCTGTCTTTTAACTCAACCCCAAGTGGCAGAAAGACAAGTAAACAAGAAATAAGGCTGAACAGAAAAAGTCTTGTGACAGAATCCTGGCAGAACACAGGAGAAAGGTTGATTCACTCCCACGGTGGGGTTACAGGTAAAAAAGAGGAGGTGTCTCTTTCAGCTCTCCCATGCCTTGGGGTATGACTTATCATTTTACTAAAATGTGTCAGTGGGAGAGCACACCTGTAATTGTGGCTACTTGGAAGGCAGAGGCGGAAGGATCACTGGAGCCCAGCAGGTCGAGACTGCGGTGGCCAGAAGCGTGCCACTGCACTCCAGTCTGGGCGACAGAGTGAGACTCCAACTCAAAAAAAATAATAATAATAATAAAATAAAATGTGTCTCCTTCAAACGATATAACTAAATTATATAAGGATAAAGTTAAAGCCGGATAATTACACTACTGATCTACAAAAAGCAGTTTGGAGGTCATTCTTTTTTTGGTTCAATACTCACATAGTTTCAGAAATGCAAGATAATTGTATAAGGAAGAACTTTACCTATGTCATAACATTTTCACATAAATGCTAAATCACCAATTTGCAGTCAAATATGTGCAAAGACTTCGAAATCAGAAAATACGGTACTCTCCTCGAAAGGACAGGCTTCTGTCCTAGAAGTAGGCTTCTACTTGTTCTCTCTATATGAAGGTGCATGCTTCATAAGAATCAGCATGGAGTCAACTGCTTCCCGGGCACGTCTGAGAGGACGTCTCTCTCAGCACCTCATACTGACTGTGGCCAAGACTGAACGCATGTTTCTTCCCTCCCTTTATGAATCGCCCATCTCTGTTGACATCGCCCAAGGAATCAGTGAATACTCCATGAGGTTCCCGATTCTGGGCCCCTTCTGAATTTTCCATCCCAGAGCCTCACAGCCCGGCTTGGTCCTTTGCTTGGACACACACACCAGCCTCCTCCCTAACCTGCTGCTGCCTGTTTCATTTCTTTCCCCTTAAAGTCTTTTCCAGGTGGCTATCAGAATGGCCTTTAGTTCTGAAGCTTGGATCTGCTCAGCTCACTACCCTGGCATGGGATAAGGTCAGTGACTTTGACAGCCTGTGGGATCTGCCCCAGCCTGCCTGTTTCCACAGCAACAGAACTCTCTAGAGCAAGTTCTACATGCTAACCACATGGAACCCCATGTCGTTTCTTATGCCCTGAGATCATCGTCCATGAGTACGCTGTTTCTGCACCCCCGTGCCTTTGAGGAGGTTGTCACCTCTATCTGGAATGTTCTCCTCCTCACCACCTCTCCTTCTCACCCCTCTCTTCACCCTTCCCCACCAACCTAATTCATCCTTCCCCATCTTTCATGGCTCAGTTGGGTACCACCTCCCCAGCCTGGCTTCTGGATTAGATGCCTTTTCTAGAACTCACAGGTTCTTTGGGCATATTTCCATCGTAGAGCTCTGACCCTTCTTTCTGAGTCTGTGTCTTCACCAGTGGGGAGGTCTCAGAGTGTCTTACTCCTAATGCGTGCAGCATAATAGTTATTGGCTAAATGAGAACGTATTTAGGGGTTCACATGTAACAGGAGAACAAATGAAAAACAGCCAAGTCAACTCCTGCCACAGTCAAAATGCATTTTATTTTCTGGGGTCAAGAGAAACAGAATGTCTTGTTAGCTCAGCTAATCGAATAAGCAAGAGAAAGTGTTCTCATGAAATTATTCATTCACCTTCTGTTTTCATTTGCTGACATAGAGTCCATCTAATTAGATTTTTTTCTTTGGGGAAATCTACGGACTCCAGGGCCATTGCTGTCACATTTCCAACGGGGCCATTGTCCGTCCACTTCTTGCAGTTTTCTGCAGAGGTCTTTGACTTACAGCCCCTTTAAAATTTGACACATGTCTTAGGAAAGCCTCCATACAGTGCCTTCTCGGTTTAATCCATGCTCTCCGGCAAGTCGGGGTACTGGAGGACATGGCACGTATGTCACCTGAGAGGAAGAATAGAGTCTTAGGGCAAAGAGGGCAATCCCTGCCACATTCTCCTCAAACGTACTCAATGTGTGTGTGTGTGTGTTTATTTATTTAAATTGATGATTGCATGTTTTTATCACACACATTGTTTCAAAGTTCATATACTTTGTGGGGTGGTGAATCCAGCTAGTTGACAAATGCATTGATGCACAGAGTTGCCATTTTTGTGGCAAGAGCACACACACCTGCTCTGCATTTTTCTAGAACCTGCTGTACACTGGGCATCAGTTTTGCTGGCATTCTCTCCTTTCCTTCCCCCTTTCCGGTCCCCTCCCCGACCCTTGCCTTCAAAATGTCTTGGGAAGACGTAATATACACAAGTGCTATTACTGCTTCTCAGCCGTAAATCACCATTTCTCTTCCCGACTGTATGAGAAAAACTTGAAAAGGAACACGTCATTCAGTGCCTCTGCCCAGCGGGATATGCTCGGGGCTGTGCGCAGAAGCCTCTGTTTCACCATCTCTCTACAAAAGGAAACATACAATAGTACTTAAGAATTCTCTAGAGCTCCGAGTGTGACTGTGGTTGTATTTCTGTTTAACTCAAATGACACTTGGACGACAAAGAAAAACAGTAGGTTCTTCAGGCAAAAATATTCATCGGGCTTTGTATAACTGTACTGAGTCCTGTTTTTAAGAGCTCCTAATTAATTTTACTGCTGTTTAACCCCAGAATTACTCTGCCCACTAGTTTGCTGACAGTCGTCTCCCAAAAGCTCATCCTCTCTAATCCCTGGCTGTCCTGATGGGTTTTCCATTCCTCTCACACACAAAATGAGCTTTCGCCTTAGACATCCGTCCAAACCAGATTTCAATTAGGCCTGGTCAGAGGCTTCAAGTGTCTCTTTGTTCTACAAATAATTTCTGCATGTTCTACAAATTTCACCCCTGCTAATATTAGATATTCATATACCTTGTTCATTCAAAATAAGGATCCAACCTTGTTAAGGCCCGAATTACCAAATTATCAATAAAATATGAGAGAAATAAAAGTAGGAGTTGATAATAAATAATATAAGTAATAGTAATATAATTTAAACTAGATATGATTTTTCTTCCCCTTTCTCTGTGATCTTGAAGCAGGCCAAGTGTTCTAAACCATTGAGGCCGTGATAGGCTATGTCTCAGTTGGACAGTAGGTCCTATGTGAAAGGTACCTATAGAAACCTAGAAGAAACTTAGCTTATTCTTAGTTTAGTCTTTTTGCCTCAGAATAACCATTAGAAAGCATTTAGACATTCTTTTTTTTTTTTTTTTTTTTGAGCTGGAATCTCACTCTGTCACCCAGACTGTTGTGCAGTGGCCGCTTCCAGCCACCGCAGCCTCGACCTGCTGGGCTCCGGCGATCCTTCCGCCTCAACCTTCCGAGTAGCCGGAACTACAGGCGCGCGCTAACACACCCAGCTAATTTTGTGATTTATTGTAGAGATGAGGTCTCACCAAGTTGCCCAGCCGGGTCTCGAACCCGCGGGCTCAGGCAATCCACTCACCTCAGCCTCCCAAGGCGCGGGATGACAGGCTGAGCCACCGAGCCCAGCTGTGTCCAGACATTCTACTGCAAAACAAGCAGCAGCCCATCCCATCAGGCAAATCTCCATCAGATGCAAGACCAGGACAGCCCAACCTTTCAATTCATGGTTTAGCATAATCATCTCTAGTAAACTTTTAGATTCCTTTTCAAGGCTGAAGGTCAAAGATCACCCTTTGGCTGGCCAAAGTCATAAAAGTAATAATACGACCACCTTTGGTCGAGGAGTTTTTGAGTTGCAAATGTCTAACAAGTCTCTTGCAGGAAACCCCCCACCCTAGGGTTAACCTAATCAGCCCTTTGTAACCTACATGACACAAATAAACCTCACCATGGCAGCAATCCTGTGACTAACCCACCCATCTGCCTGCTGTCCATCACCTGACATCATCAGTACCCTCTTGCCTACCCGCTTGTGATGACATGGAAGCAGACCACCACCCAATCACCTTAATGATCTTCCCCCCGATCAACGGGAATGGTTAAAAGGACTCAACCACAAGCAACCGGCGGCCGTTGCCTTGCTAGACTCTGGTGTGGCCATGTGCTCTTTGAACCAGGGCTGTCGCCAAGCTTCCTGGCTTTGCTACCCTCCCCCACCTTTCCCGTCTCTTTCTCTAATTTGCTTTTAAATAAACGTTTCTTTCTTTCACCTCTTTGTGTGTTGCAATTCTTTGCATTTACTCGGATCTCTGGGTTACGGGCGCTGCATCCCCCACTTGCCAGCATCTACACCTCTCCATCCTCCTCACCCTGTCCGTTCCCTAACACTGTGCAACCTTCTGTCTTATCCTTCACATCTCATCTCTCTGCTTCCCTTTAGAATCGCCTGGTGGGAAGATCTGTCCACCTTTCCTGGTCATTTCCCCTGGCCCACCCGCCACTGCGGCCCTCACCAAGCCTCCCCCAAACTTCCTGGAGCTCTCTGCCTTGCAAAAAAGGACCAACCACTCCTTCAAACTCCTCTCTTGGGCCTAGGGAACCTCCCCACTGCCCTGCCTGAGCTCTCTGACCATGTGACAGGGCTGTGGTCCCCCTGAGAATGGGCCTTTCCGGGAGTCCCTGTGGCTGCTTGGAGGAGGGAGCTTGGAAGGGAGCAGTTGGAGAGCCGAAAGCCAATCAGAAGGGGTAGCCTTCTCCAGCATGATTTGTGGACTCCCAAGCAGAGTGATAAATGAGGGGCACAGGAGACCCCATGTGCCTTTCTCAGTGAGTGTGAAAGATTCTGTGTGATATTTTTGGCACACTTTTCTCAAGCACTCGCTGTTATGTAGGTGCAACTCAGACCCGCCGTAAGGGTCTAACTGATTTAAACCAGGCATATTCTAAATATATTGAATAACATATGTTCCACATAAACCAGGAAGATTACCCTCAATTCTGGACTTGAGAGTCTAAAGAAATCTGTCTTTGTGAGGAAAGATTTCTCATCTATAATGTGTGGCTTTCCCACTTCTGTTCCTTCCCTGTCATCTTTATCAGCGTTCTGGTAGCAAAACCCAACTCTAACCAGCTGAAGCAAAAGAGAATGGATTCGTTGAAGAGGACGAGAGGCAGAGTGGACCCTGGGGGCACCTGATCTCCCCATCCATTCCCTCTGTCACCGCAGGGTGATGGCTTTGTGCTCTCTGAGCTGCATCTTTCTAAAGCAAGAGACCAGGCTGAAGAAAACTCGTGGCCACATCCCCAGAGCCTTGAGAACAAAGAGAAAAGCTTTGCCCCCAGAAGTTCCAGCACAAAGCACACTATGGAGGAGATTCTGTGATTGGCTTGGCTTGGATCACGTGTTCTTCTCTGGATCATGAGTAGAGGGATTCCTCCAGCAGAACCAAAGGTGTGAAGAACATTCTCTGAACACAGAGAGGACACACAGCACCATCACCCTCTGCTGCGCCTCCTGCAAAATTTTGTATTTAAAACAACTCTCGACTCCATATTGTCCAGACAGACAAAACCTAGGTTTTGTGTGCAGCCCCTCCCTGTGTTCCACCAACCCAGCTCACCGGATCCCAGACCCTTCAGATCTCCTGACCTTGATGTATCAGCCTGGAATTCCTTTCTCCTAATACCTCCTCCTGTGTCTGTCTGAACTCCTACTCCATCTGTGGGGCCCAGCAATCGTCAGCTTCCTCTGCAAAACTGTCCCCTTCCACTTCATTCCACCTACTATGCATCCGTTCACCCAGCAGAGCTCTGTGCGGACCCTGTGACATCTCTCTTCACACCGGATTGTGTTTCATCTGTCAACTCACCAGGCTTCAGAGTCCTCAAGAGCAGGGCGGCGCTTGTCTGTATCCTAGCAACCAGCTGCTAGCATATAGTAGCTGCACAAGAAATACCTCCCATGGCTCTCGTGAACAGGATAAAATAGTGCGTTATATAAGAGATTACAAAATAATGTAAAACCTAAATAACCCATGTTTTGCTCTCTTCTGTGAAAATGTAGTAAACTGCACACCGTTTTAGTTGGGAGAAACAAGAGGCTTTCTCCTCTTTCACTTTATCTGAAAAATTCACTATTTCAGTGTGTCCAAAATCATTTTTCCTCACCTCATACCTACATTGCTGCTTTTAACATTTCATTGTTGTTCTAATCTCTCCTGTGACATTTCAATATTGTAAGCCAGTTCTCTCACCTGCAGGAGAACCAGCAGGGGCAAGACCGTGGATCCAAAATTATTTTCCCAGCAGGTGGCCTAACCATTGATTCTAGTCGGGGGAGCCTGTGACTTCCAGGCGGGTGGTTTTCCCAAACTGGAAATCTGCCTGTACTGTTCATAGAAGGGTGTGTGTGTACGCGCGCACATGCATGTGCAGGCATGTGCAAGTGTGTGTGCTCAGGTGTGTGCATTGAAGGAATGAGGTGGAAAGGAGAGAGAGAGAGAGAGCTCCATGTGTATCGTGTGGGCTGTTGTTCAAAGCACACATGTCTGACTCTTGCCTGCCTGGGTCTCCTCCGAATTCTCCCTGGCTAACCCGAGCAGGCTGAAGGCCCTGTGAGAGCCTTACCAGATTATCTTTTCAAAAGCGGGGGGGTGGTCGCACCCTTGCTGCCCTGTGGTCTAGACATTCACAAGCAACTTATCAATGTGATCCTGGGCTCATCTATTTATGCTGTTTTTATTTTTCCACAGAGGGCTCATTGCCAGCAGTTTCACGGAAACCCACTATCTGGAAGATGGTACTGACGTCTCCCTCACTCGAAATTACACGGTAATTCCAGCACGTTTAGATCATCACAATACTATGCTATCGAATCTGTGCTTAAACTTTGTAGCCATTTTATTCTGAGCAAAACCACATGCCCACATTCTTAATTTAGGCCGCAAGAAACACTGTGTGTCTCTTTGTGTCCAAAACCACTCCGACTTTGGCCAAGTTTGTACCAGGACAGCTCTTGGAAGAACGGTTTTATAGCAGGGCTGACCTTGAAGCCACCTTCCAAGAAATATGGTTATACTTTTGGGCAAATTCTTTTAGAAAACCTAGCCAAAGTTAGAGATGGTTTGGAATGTAGTCATGCCTAAACTGGACTTTGCTACATTAAACTCTGAAGTACCTTAAAGAAATTTAAAAGCGTCCAGGTGCAATGGCTCTCATCCCAGAGCTTAGGCAGGCCAAGGTGGGAGGATCACTGGAGACCATGAGTTCCAGACCAGCCTGGGCAACATAGTGAGACTGTCTCTAAAAAAATTTTTTTTTAATTAGCTAGGCATAGAGGTGCTCACCTGCTGTCCCAGCTAATTAGGAGACTGAGGCAAGAGGATCACTTGAACCCAGGGGGTGGAGGCTGCAGTGAGCCAAGATTGTGCCACTGCATTTCAGCCTGGGCAACAGAGTGAGATATGTGACCCCCCAAAAAGAAAAGACAAGACAAGAAAAGCAAAGAAAAAGGAAAAGAAATAAAAGACAAAAAAAAACACCCTAACTGTGTTTGCCTATTATAAACGTATCTACAATATCATGATTCTATATCATGATTGATACTGTAAAATGACATTTAACACCTCTCAAGGAGCCTTTCTGGTATTTGAACTTTTAGATGTAACTAGACAAGATGTTCATTTCACTTAGCTCTTTAACAAACGTTTGCCACACACTCTCTATGATTGGCCACATGAGAACACGGGGATTCAAAGAGAATAGGACAAGGGTGACTGCCCTCAGAGGAGTAGGACGTTACTTGTTTTAAAGAGCTATGGGTATTTGTTTTAAAAAAGAATGAGCTTAGAGGCAAGATTTGCATTTATCATTGAAGCTTGTCAAGTGGCTGTTTGTATCTGCAGTGCTTCTTCCCTTCTCTTCCTCACATAAACACTTTTCTTGATCACATATTTGGCACGTGGCACTTACAAACTGACACCTTCAGCCTTCCAGAAACTTGATGGGATAGGCAGCTGTAGGCTCTCCCCGCCCAAAGAAAGCATAGAAATTGTATAGAATATAAACATGTAAGATTGTTGTTCATGGCTGGCAAGCTTAAAAGAGAGTCAGAGAAATCTCCAAGAAGCAGGGGAGGTTGGCCCAGAGCATTGGCTGGTGAGTTGGAGCCATGAGACCCAAAGGGCTATGCAGGACCCAGAGAGAGAGACTGATGTTTGGGTTCTGGACAAGAATCACGATGCCTACAGTTGAGAATCCCAAAAATGCCGAATTCGCAGGAGAACTGCATCCTCTGTGAAAAAAGAAACAAAAGAACTCTTCAAATCCCAAGATGGGGCTAAAAAGAGAATTGTCTGCCAGAGGTCCTGGACTGAAGAAAGATCTCATAAAAAATGGAGACATGGAAACCCCAGTTAGTCTCATGTGTGGCTGTTGGGAATAGTTTGGACTGTGTTTAAATTTTAATACCAGCATAGGAATGGAATCTCCAGGTAAGGGATTGGCCTCAAAACTGGTCCCAATTCAGTGAAACCCCCATGGACTCAGGAGGAATGCAACCCAAAATTGTTCTATAGGATTATTTATACAGCCCAGATTACATGAGATGCCCACATGAAAAAATAATAATAAAAATATTACAGCAACCCCCTCAGGTCCCCTCCCACTGTGGGAGCTTATCTGTCCTCTCAAGAAATACTGCTTCCTCAAAATAATAATAATAATAATAATAATGTTGAAGATGAGCTCCAAGTCAAAATTACTAAAGATGAGTTCCAAATCAAAATTACTAACCACACATTGCAAAAGCCAGTATAAATGAGCATCAGAGAAATGAGAATTAGTACTTCTAAGCACATGAGATAATGGAGAAATCAGAGAAAAAAATGTAAAGAGAATAGAATAGGCCTAATCAAAATTCCACAATGAAAATACATTAAAAAACCACACACAGGAAAGAAGCAATATTTCAAGGAGTGTGATGAGACTGCCCTGAATTGAAGAAAGACTTGAGTCTTGAAGAAAATTCATTAAATCCAAAGCAGGAAGAATAAAAATAAACAAACTTCAGAAAAGCTAATAATAAGGAAAATGCAGAATACCAAAGAAGAGATCTTAAAACCACTTGAGACGAGAGAGGGGGTTTGTACAAAATAATGACAATTAAACCAACAACCAACTTTTCATTAACAACTATAGAATTAAAACTTCAGAAAGCTAAGGGAAAATTATTGTCAACTTCAATTCTATACTCAATTAAATTATTTTACAAGAATAAAAGTGAAATAGACATTTTCATACAAAGTCAAAACAATTTCCTACTCTCAGGTTCTAACAAAGATATCTACCAAAGAATAACTAATAAATAATATCTTAGTAGGAAGGAAATTGATCATTAGCAACAAGGGTAAGAAGTCAGAACCACCAGTAAGTAAAATTGCGCATGTGAATAAATTTAAATAAACTCTTTAAAATAACTATTACAACAATAATGATTTAAAACAAAATCACCAAAGAGATTTTAAATGGTTTAATAATTTGTATTTACTAGATAATAATAGCTATGCTGACTAATTTTAGATTTTGATAAATGTGTATTCTTCAGTTTTAAGTATGAACATTTAAAGAAATGCATAATTCCAATTAATAAAGGGTGAATAAAAATAGTACAACAACCCAATAGAGAGCAGGAAAGAAAGAAAAGGGGGAAAAAATGAAGTAGAGTAAATATAAAGCATGAAATAATAAGATAAAAATAAGTCAGCTCTAGGATCTACAAGAAACTCAAAGGTGCTGAAAAAAAAAAAGCAAACAGTCCCATTATAAAGTGGGCAAAACAGATGAATAGGCAGTTCTCAAAAGATGTATGAGCAGCCAGCAGATACATGAAAAAATGCTCAGCCCCACTACTCATCAAAGAAATGCAAATTAAAACCACACTGAGATACCACCTAACTCCAGTCAGGATAGCCATCATCAATAACTCAAAAAACAACAGAAGCTGGAGAGGTTGCAGTAAAAGGGAACACTTCTACACTGTTGGTGGGAGTGTAAACTAGTTATAGCCTCTGTGGAAAACAATGTGGCGATTCCTAAAAGATCTGAAAATCGACCTTCCATACGACCCCACAATCCTCCTACTAGGAATAGACCCAGAAGAGCTCAAACCACTCTATAAAAAAGATACCTGCACACATATGTTTACCGCAGCTCTGTTCACAGTAGCAAGAACATGGAACCAACTGTGCAGCCCATCAAAAGAGGACTGGATAAAAAAAATATGGTACATATATGTGATAGAATATTACACAGTCATAAAGAAGAACAAAATCATGAACTTCACAGCAACCTGGATCGACTTGAGTCTATAATACTGAGTGATCTATCACAGAAACAAAGAACTGAGTATCACATGTTCTCATCATAAGTGGACCTTGAATAATTATCATAATACTATAAGAAAAAGACTGGTTTAGCGGGAAACTGCCGGGGGTGGAGGGAATGTGGAATTGGCAGGAATGGAAGTCTGCCCGGGGAGGGGAGGGTACACCTTATCAAGTGTACCTGCATAATGAACATTTGTATATCTAACATTGAATTGTACCCCGTATCTTTAAAATAAAAAAATTAAAAGTTAAAAAAAAGAATAGTCTCAAAATAAATAAAGCAATAAATGAAAGCATCTAGATGTAACTTTTAAATCTAATTATAGTTTTATGTCGAAATAACCTTTAGCCCAACTCCTGATTAAAGGATTTCTTAAAATCAAAAAATAAATTTAATTTAATTTAAAAATTAGGCATTAAGGGCTAAAACTTTCTTTGCTTCCTAGTAAACAAAAATAAATAAATGAATAATAAGCCTCCAATACTGACATAGAACTTAAACTTACCAATTTTTCCTCAAGAGAAAATTCTCTAGATGTATACCTGATACAGCTTAATTTATAAAGTAAGTCACTGAAAATGTCTTGACATATCTACAGAGTGGAAGATTTTAATATAGCTCTCTTAAAAATGAATGTTTTCTTTAATAATCAGAAACTAATGAAATGAAAGACCAAAAGAACTCAACAGAGGACAAATTAAACCAAAAGCTGATCTTTTGAAAATATTAATAAAGTGGACAAAACTTTTATAAAACTAATCAAGAAAACAAAATTCCCAAGTAAACCATATTAGGAATGCAAAGAGAAATGTTACTATTTGTTATACAGAGATTTTTTTAAATCACAGGGATGTCAGATAATATTAACCACTTTCTTTAAAATGTAAATTATTAACACTTCTTTGAGATGAAAGAGAAAAATGTAAGTATAGCTGTGTAAAGAAATTAAATCAATAATAGTATGTTTAGGATCTACCCACAAAAATAACTTAACGCTTAAATGATTTAGCCAGGTGAGTTGTACCAAACCTGTAAGGAACAAATGGTTTCTAGGAGCAAAAGAATCATTTTTTTAAAGGAAGGGGTGGGGTAAAAAAAAGCATGCCCAAAATGAACCCTACTGACTAGTTCCAATTATAAATATAGTTGCAAAAATTCTAGTTAAAATGTATAAACCCTATTCTGCACATATTTTAACAATATTTTCTGACCAAATTATCTGAGAAATTCAAGAGAATCCAAGAGAATCTGTCAAAAAAACCCTTACATTGATAAAGGACTTTGGCAAAGTTTCAGGGTAAAAAAGACAGTCACATTCTTATACACCAACAATAAACAGGTAGAGAATCAAATAAAAAGCACAATCCCATTCACAATAGACACACAAAAAATGAAATTCTTTGGCATCTTCCTAACCAGAGAAGTGAAAGACTTTACAACGAGAACTACAAAACACTGCTCAATGAAATCCAAGAAGACACAAAGAAATGGAAAAATATTCCATGCTCATGGATAGGAAGAATCAATGTTGTTAAGATGTCCATCCTACCAAAGACCATCTACAGATTCACTATAATACCTATTAAATTACCAACATCATTCTTCTCAGGCCTAGAAATAACAATCCAGAAATTCATATGGAAACATAAATGACCACAAATAGCCAAAACAATCCCTAGCAAAAGAAACCAAGCAGGAGATGCCACACTTGCATACCTTAAACTTTACTCTAAGGCTACAATAATCGAAACTGCCCGGCATTGGTACAAGAACAGGGATACAGACCAATGGAATCGGATAGAGATTCCAGAATCAAAACCTCAATTCTTCAACCAACTCATCTTCAACAAAGCCACCAACAACCAACAGGGAGAGGAAAACCTATTCAGTAAACAGTGCTGGGAAAACTGGCCGACCACATGCAGAAGAATGAAGCAGGACCCCTACCTATTACCATTCACAAAAATCAACTCTAAATGAATCAAAGACCTAAATGTAAAACCTCAAACTATAAGAATCCCGGTGGCCGGGAGCGGCCACTGCACTCCAGTCTGGGCGACCGCGTGAGACTCCAACTCAAAAAAAAAAAAAAAAAAAGTGGGCAAAAGATATGAATAGATATTTCCCAAAAGAAGACATGCGAGCAGCCAACAGATACATGAAAAATGCTCAGCCCCACTAGTCATCAAAGAAATGCAAATCAAAACCACCCTTACAGAAGTTGGAATAGGCAACCAATTCCTGATCAAAACCCCAAAAGCCCGTGCCATAAGAGAGAAGATAGACAAATGCGACCTCATCAAACTGACAAGCTTCTGCAAAGCAAAAGAAACCATCAAGAGAGCGGGGAGACAACCCACAGAATGGGAAAAAATATCTGTGAACTGTATATCTGACACGGGCCTAAAATCCAGGGTCTACAAGGAACTCAAAAAAAAAACAAGCAGCCCCATTAAAAAGTGGGCAAGCCGGGCTCAGTGGCTCAACCTGTAATCCCGCACCTTTGGGAGGCTGAGGTGAGTGGATTGCCTGAGCCCGCGGGTTCGAGACCCGCCTGGGCAGCGAGACCTCATCTCTACAATAAATCAAAAACTCAACCAGGCGTGGTAGCGCGTGCCTGTAATTCCGGCTACTTGGAAGGCTGAGGCGGAAGGATCGCCGGAGCCCGGCAGGTTGAGGCTGCGGTGGCCAGGAGCGGCCACTGCACTCCAGTCTGGGCAACTGAGTAAGACTCCAACTCAAAAAAAAAAAAAAGTGGGCAAAAGATATGAATAGATATTTCCCAAAAGAAGACATGCGAGCAGCCAACAGATACATGAAAAATGCTCAGCCCCACTAGTCATCAAAGAAATGCAAATCAAAACCACACTGAGATACCACCTCACTCCAGTCAGGATGGCCATCATCAACCACTCAAAAAACAACAGATGCTGGAGAGGATGAGGGGAAAAGGGAACGCTTCTACACTGCTGGGGGGAGTGTAAACTAGTACAACCTCTGTGGAAAACAGTGTGGTGATTCCTAAAAGATCTGAAAATTGACCTTCCATATGACCCAGCAATCCCCCTTCTGAGAATATACCCAAGGAACTGAAATCATTCTACCATAAAGATACCTGTACACGCATGTTTATCACAGTACTATTCACAATAGCAAAAATATGGATCAACCCTGTTGCCCATCCAAAGTGGACTGGACAAAAAAAAAAAAAGTGGGAGCCGGGCTCGGTGGCTCAGCCTGTAATCCCGCGCCTTTGGGAGGCTGAGGTGAGTGGGTTGCCTGAGCCCGCGGGTTTGAGACCCGCCTGGGCAGCGAGACCTTATCTCTACAATAAATCAAAAAATCAGCCGGGCGTGGGAGCGCATGCCTGTAATTCTGGCTACTCGGAAGGCTGAGGCGGAAGGATCACCGGAGCCCAGCAGGTCGAGACTGCGGTGGCCAGGAGCCTGCCACTGCGCTCCAGTCTGGGCGACAGAGTGAGACTCCAACTCAAAAAAAAAAGTGGTACATATACCCAGTGGAATATTATACAGACATAAAGAAGGATAAAATTATGGACTTCGCAGTGACTTGGATGGGTTTAGAGTCTATACTACTGATTGATCTATCACAGAAACAAAAAACTGAGTACCACATGTTCTCACTCATAAACGGACCCTGAACATTAATCACAATACTATAGAAAGGGAATGACAGTAGCGAGACACTGTCAGGGGAGGGAGGGGGATATGTAACATCAATAAGGGTACCTGATCTCAAACCAGGTGAAGTGGGGACCAACAGGAGGTCCAAACTTTACCTGTACAATGACCACTTGTATACCTAATCCTGAGTTGTACCCCACATCTTTAAAAAAATTTTTTTTAATTATTTTTAAAAATTTATAAATCCTAGTCTGCACATATTTAAAATATATTTTCTGACCAAATTGTCTGAGAAATACAAGGATAGTTCATTAGTATATCTGATAATGTAATTCAATACAGATTAAAAGTATAATAATAAGTGACATTATGTCTTCTATTATAATCTATACTATTTCTTATGGAGATTATAATAGCTCTTATGGGTGGAGAATGTTTCCTGTATCCCCTTACTGTCCCCATATAATCTCACATAGCATCTTGCCTATATGAAGTTTTCAAAGAATGATACATCCAACCATTGCAGGCTCTTAGGTAATGCTATCCAGAATTCATTCCTTCATCTGTTCACTCAGTAAACACTTATCAGGCACCTTCTGTGTGCAGACACTACTAGGCTATGGGATACAGGTTGAATAAGACATGTTCCTCAGCATATAAATTCTGCTGGAGAGACAGGACATTTTTAAAACATAAAAATAATTATGTATAATTGCTGCAATAAGAAGTGGGTACAAAATACCATTGTGAAGGCCATGGCTGGTTTTAACTCTACAGAGTCCATTTCACTAAGGAAGTGATATTGACCTGGGTCTCTTAAGGTAGGTAAAGAAGGCGGAGCAAGATGAGGGTGAAACCCTTCAACACCAGAGAGCTTTGACTTTATCTCACTGAAAATCAGGAGCCAAGAAAGTCTCCATGCAGCAAAATGGCGTGTTTAGCTCTGTGCTTTAGAAAGGGTCTTGAATGGCAGAGTATCAGAAATATGGGGAGGGGGAGATTAGTAGACAGAAGACAAGGAGATTTGTTAGGGGCCCATTATCATCATGTAGATGATAAAGGTCTTGCCTACAGAAATAGGCCTTAGAATGCACAGTGATTAGCCAGCATTAAGAGCACTTGAGAAGTCAAAGGAGACAAGATATAGGAATAGAGGATGGGGAAAGTGTCACCAACGGGGCTTTCTCTTCTTCTTAGGCTATTGGATGGACCGTTTGTTTCTCAATGACACCATTAAGGAACAGTTGTTGTGTGGAAGGCAGTAGGAATGAGTTCTGGCTTGTCTGTGTTGAGTTTTAGTAGGACAGTCAAGTGAAACCATTCAGTGGGCAGCGGGATATATAGGAACCTGGAGTACAGAGAAAAATCGAGGCCTAAAGTGTTGCTCTGAGGATCAACCTTATATATAAAGTACAGTGAGTCCCCTACATACGAACCTTCAAGTTGTGAACTTTCAGAGATGCGGACATGTATTCGGATGTTTGATCTCGTACGTTAGTTCACATGTCCGACATATATTGTCACGTGTGTTACATCTTCTTGGAGTGGTTGTGCTTTTGTGTACTTTGCAGTACTGTATAGAGGACAGCAGTGTAGTATCTTTATTTCAAGCCCAAGATGTCCAGAAGCATGCGTAAAAGCAGCAGTGATGTCGCTGGCACTGTGGAGCTGATAGTGTCAGTTGGGTATCTAAGCTAATTTTGTGGGACTTACTAACAATTTAGACTTATGAACGTGCTCTCGGAATGGACTCATTCAGAGGTAGGGGACTTACTGTTAGTAGTAGGTATTTCTCTCTCTCTTTTTTTCCTAAGATCTCATTTAAAATATGTTCTCAGACTTAGCACTAAGGCCATATCCACAGTGTGTATTGTTATTCCAAAAAGAAACAGCAAAGAGAGACTCTAGAAATACTGAAACAATAGATCTGAGTCTTCCAAATGTCCTTATCCATGACGGTGAACGGTACTTGTCTAATAGGGACCTATCTAGGACGTGTGAGATATGCATCCCACGTCATTTTAAAGATTTTGCGTTTTTTATTTCAATCTCCCTTTGTTAATGTTCTTTTTCTTAGGCATTTTTCTCCTTTTTCCCTCACTTGGGAGGAAAGATGTGATCAGAGGAGAAGAAGAAGTAGAGGGCTAGATAAACAAGGATCCAGCAGCTGCAGGACTTGAATTGCAAAAGCTAAAAGCGACACATGCAGGCATCTTCGAGCATAGCCCGGATGGAAGGGTTCCAGCACGTTCATAACAGTTGTCTCCGTGTGGTGCAAGACTCTGTATTTTTCCATTTCCTATGACTGATGTGTGTGCAGGGGCAGGGGTTTGCGTTTTTCCTTCTCCTCATTTGTCCATGAGGTGAACTGTGTGGAAGGGCGAATGTCTGCTCCGTTCTTCTGCTCCCCCTACCTGCCTCCCCATGGAACTGTCTCTTTAGCGGGAGGAGGGGGAGAAGCCACAGGCCTTGACAACCCGGGTCCCTGCAGGTTGCAGAGAGTCTGGAGCCCCTGCCTTGAGAAGACGATGGGACTCACCTTGCTGTCTTTTTGTCAGGGCTGGGTGAGATTCGCCCCTCCCCCACTCCATGGGGTCCTCTAAGCAACAGTGTCCTTCAGTTCCACCTTCTCCAAGATGGGTCCCAAGGCTTTGACGGACAAGCAGGGGAACATGGGAGGGGGAAGGTGAAGGGTCAAAAATCGCGGCAGTCTCTTGTCTACCCAGACCTAGACTGGTATTCTGCGCAGAATGTACCAGAAGCCCCTTTTTTGGGGAGAGCATTAAGCGATGCTATATTTTGACCTTGGTCTGACTCTGAATCAGTAGGGTAAGCGATTGGAAGATAAACTTTTGGTGTCCCTAAACCTCTAGAAACAACAAGCACATATTGCCTTTATAACTAAAAGCACAGTGGCTTTTCTTTAACTACCTTCTAATGTTCCTTTCAATGTCCTTCTAAGTTGGCAGCCGTGTCACTGAAAAGATAGGGAGAGAACAACCTTCTTCACTAAATAAAACCCACAGCCCTAAACAGCTGGCCCCTCCAGCAGGAACTCCTGAAGGAGAGTCTGCGGCCTTGGATTGTTTTTTGTGGCAAGGACACAGATGCTGCCTTTGGGGGTTTTGTTTTCATTGAATCAGACTGGAAAAACAAAAGAAATGTGCTGAGTCATCTCCTCATCCACTGAAGTCAGCATACAGTGAATTTTCCTAAATTTAAAATTATACATAAAACAAGAACCACTTTTTGTGGCTATAGTGCTTTTTTTTTTTTTAATTTTATTTCTCAGCCATTGCTGTAAGCTGTTTGACTCAGAATACTGGCTGATTTTAATTTTGATGCTGATCGCTTGTCTTTTCTCTCGATTGTCCTAACAGGAGGAGATATTTGTGGCTTTATCTTTGCTGACCACATCTAAGGGGAGATTCTGCTTCATATTGTTACTTTATAAAGGCCTGTGCGAGACGATACGTGTGACATTTCTGCTGTTTACATCCCAAAAGACAACTCTGGGAACGACCGACACGGTCCCCAGAAAGGCCAAATGCTGTTAGCGTTTTGGTAGGAACGCATTTGTCAGTTACATACCTGTTGTTAACGGAACACCTGAGCTGGGCGGGCCGGCAACTGGTTCACATCTTCTTTCCCGCTGAGAATGCAGCAGGCATAACAACAGACTGGGTGTCCATGTGCAGTTAGAGGGAGAAGGACTTATCCTGGTAATCACAAACATAATGAACATCTGGGCTAAGTGCACTGAAGGAGAGGCCAAGGTCTGAAGGATCATGGAAGGCTTTCATGGAGAAAGGAACGTGTAAATCGAGATCTGGAGGTTGAGGAGGCATGAACCAGGGGGCAGGAGAGGGAGGAACATTCCAGACTGGTTCAGGGCTTTGCATGGGGGTGAAGAAGCGTTCAGAAGTTGACAGAGGTCAAAGTGTAGAGGACTTGGAGATCATGGTGAGGAACTTGGTTATGAAATGGGAACATGGAAGCCAATGAAAGGTCTCAGCCAAGGGGGTGTCATGACGGTGACTCGGGCTTTGCAAAGCCCCCACTGGCTGCGGCATGAAGAAGTGGTCAGAGAGAGCAAGGGAAGTGGCTCTTGTGGAGATCCTGAAGCCCATGTGAGAGGAGATGGCGGCCGAGGCCAGGTACATGGAGCCGAGGAGGAAACATGATGTCTGACCCACACACGAGCATTACCAAAAAGTTCCATTTGTTATACGTGTTTCTCACTGGATAAAAATTGTGAGATTTGCTATGATCATGTCAAAAGGGGACCAGTCGATATTAACTGAGGCTGGACCGTCAGGTAGGCATGGAATCCAATATTTTGGCCAAAAGCGTTGTTTAGGTATATCCCATCCACTTCTATGACAACTATTGACTGTCGGAAAGGACTAGGCTCTTCTACATTCGGCTTGGACTGAACACGTCAGAGCAGATGGATATTAGGGAGTCAAACACAAACCATCACAGTGAGAGAGCATCCGAAAAGTATGAGAGGGAAGTCAGACATCATTCGTGTCTCACAAGCGTACCACGTGTGAACAAGGCCATTCCCACATGCTTAAACAATCATTTTAATGGATGGAATTTCCCTGACTGAGGCACTCAACATGAGATCCTTGTTCCCCTCAGGTCTAAACTCGTGCTACGGTGAATTCCACCTCCACGGCATGTCTTCCACCCTGTCCTATCCACTGTCACTTGACAGCAGCTATTCACAGCCTACCTTTTTCACAGCCGTAAGGGGTTTTAGCCACCCGGCTTGTTTTCACCACTTCCAACCTCACCAAGTTTTAATCCAGACACCGCTGCATTTGTATTTTGGTCCTCCCAAATCATCAACGGCTCCCTCAATAGCTACTAGATCAAGTTCAAAGTTCCTAGACTAGTATTCACACAATGGTGACACATCCCTCCTTTTCATGCACGCATGCATGCATTCATTCGTTCATACACTCGCTCAACACATATTTACTGAGTGCCCAGTATGACAGCTACCGCTGAGTCAGCATCAACAATAGGCAAGGCTTTGTGCACAGCATTTTTCATATATTTTGTTTCCTTTTTTTTTTTGAGTTGGAGTCTCACTCCGTCGCCCAGACTGGAGTGCAGTGGCCGCTCCCAGCCACCGCAGCCTCGACCTGCTGGGCTCCGGCGATCCTTCCGCCCTCAGCCTTCCAAGTAGCTGGGACTACAGGCGTGCGGCTAATTTTTTATTTTATCGTAGAGATGAGGTCTCGCCAAGTTGCCCAGGCAGGTCTCGAACCCGCGGGCTCAGGCAATCCACTCACCTCAACCTCCCAAGGTGCGGGATTACAGGCTGCCACCGAGTTCGGCCATATATTTTGTTTTCTTGCTCCTCACTGTAAATCCATTTTTGCTATTTTTGTACCAAGGTGAGAAAACTGAGACACAGAGGGGTTCAGTAACTAGGCCAAGCCCACAGCTAATAAGGATCCACACCCATATAGTCTGATTCTAGAATTCAAGCTCCTAGTTCACGGCTATACTACCCTCAAGGCACCCAATCTCATCTGCTTATGGACGTGAAGCCCTGTTTAGAACTTGGATGGGAGAATTTGAGCTCTTAACCACTGTGTACACTGCCTCTGACTCACTTGGTACAAAGCACTGGAGTGCCTCTGCTTTATATTTCTGGCCATGGTGTTTGTGGTAATGTATTTAGTCAATAAAACTGTAGTGAGGTAGATTAGGGAATTGACAGGCATGCCTTTTCAAAGGTATACACCCAGAAAATGCTTCTGGAGGTGAGCAGAGGACATCTGACTGAATTGAAGTCCTGGAATATGAGGCGAGGAGAGACCAGAACAAACCTCTGGAAATTCATTAGGAAGAGGTGGTCCCTACCGTCAGGGAATGTACAGTCTAACAGCAGGTGGCATGGCGTGCCCATAACAAGGAACCCAACAATGGAAGAGGCAAATGCCCGGTTTTGGTGGCTTTCCTTCCAGTAAAGTTGCCAGGTAAGGGCAGGCTGTCAACTAGACCTGCTGTCTGGAGGCAGAATAGGGGAAGGTTAGGATAACAAACTGTAGAGTCAGGTTGCCTGGGTTCAAATCCCAACTGGAGCACTTCACCAGCCGTGTGACGTGAAGATGAAGCAGTTAGACGCCGAGGCTGGTGGGCAGTCAGGCCTTTAGAAAAGTGAGCCAGATACGGCCACTGCTGTGTGGATGACCGCGTCACACCAATTCTTTGCCACGCTGTACCATACGCCGCTTCTCATGTCCTCGGAGATCTTGATAACTGAGGAGAGAGCTGGTTGCGGCTCAGAGACAGGTTGGTCACTGAGCTCTTCAGGTTCATGGGTCCCCATCAAATAGCAACTGGCCCATGGGTCTTCTGACCCCTGCCCCAGCCAGCCCCTCCTGTGCATTTTCACATAATGTCCAAAAATATTTGGAGCTGGGAATTAAAAACAAAGGAGAAGGTAGAAGCAAGTAACACTCCCTTCTCTCTAATGTACCAGTTTTTCTTACACACATCCATCCATCCATTCGTTCGTTCATTCAACAAGCATACCCTGAGCTAGGGTTCAGTGCACAGGAAAACAGTCAGTAGAAAATAGAGTTTATAGCAAGTTGAGTCTTAAATATTTGTATTGGCCTTCCAGCTTTGGAACAATGCCTGACAATTTGTAAGTTGCTTCCTTATATCTTCATTTGATCCCTAAAACACTGTGCAATGAAGTATCAATCCCATTTTACGGATTAAAAACTGAGATTCCCAGTCAACCCAAGACTTCTAACTCCAGCTGGATCTAATGGTCTCACTGTTGCACAGATGCTGTTTCCAGGCCCAACCTGCTGGGAGGTCCCAAAGATGCGAACATGATGTCTTAAGCATGTGTTCTCTACTGCAGAATTCCAGCACAGTGGAATAATGTGACAGCCCCTGAAGTTAGTTCTTTTATAATCTTTTAACCGGACACAGTTCTTGTTAGGGCTATGGTAGCAGAGATAGCCCTGGGAGAATGGGTGTGACATTTCTAAATGATCCTTCCCTGAACATCTCAGGGCAAAGCATGATGTAGGTCGGTTATAGAAACACACAGATGCAAAGTCACTTTTCGTTTGCTTGAAGGCACTGCCAACTTGCTTTAGTCTCAAGCAAACATATGGCACGTTGCGACTTGGTGTTCCGTACAAGTGAGCAAAGGCCTGAGCACAGTCATGCTGAAATACAGGCTGGCAAAAGGCACGCACAAACATACATATACACAGGCATACCCATACATACACACATGCATGCACATATATATACACACATGCACACTCATACGTACACACCCATATCTATATACACATGTACCCCATGCACATGCACATACATACACACATTTACATACACACACACACACACACACACACACACACACATGCATATCCGTACACACAGGCATACACACACACCTATTTACATACAGATATATACAGGAATACCCAAAAATATGGAATTATATTTTGGAGGGTAGGCCCCTTCTAGTACAGGCTTCCCCCACTAGGCAAGTGTTCTAGAAACATGTCGGCATCAGTACCAGCAGGCATTGTTGTGAGAGGCTGCATTCAGCTTCAGTGAATTTTTTTTTTTTTTTTTGAGTTGGAGTCTCACTCCGCTCCCGGCCACCGCAGCCTCGACCTGCTGGCTCCTTCCGCCTCAGCCTTCCAAGTAGCCAGAACTACAGGCATGCGCTACCGTGCCTGGCTGATTTCTTGATTTATTGTAGAGATGAGGTCTCGCCAAGTTGCCCAGGCGGGTCTCGAACCCACGGGCTCTGGCAATCCACTCACCTCGGCCTCCCAAAGCGTGAGATTACAGGCTGAGGCACCGAGCCCAGTTTAGTGAATTTTTTTTGGAGAATTTTTCAACATGTTTGCTCACTTCATGATGGGTGATTTACACAAGCAACCTGCCCACCCCGCATTACCCACACTGCACTGAATATGCAGAAGTTTTTGACCAAAAATGGCGTGACCCCAATGCCCCACGCTCCTGATTCACCTAATCTTGCCCTGAGTGACTTTTTCTCTTGTTTCCCCAGATGCAAAAGTCCTCAAAGGGAAACATTTTGCCAATATGGCAGAGGGGAAACAAAAAATGACAAAAGCACTAAAAGGCATCAGAATTTGACAAGTTCAAAAGCCGTTTTGAGCAGAGGAAAAAGCATCTCGGTAGGCATATTGCATCAAATGGAGAGTACTTTGAAGGTGATGGAAGTTTAAATATGGAGCAATTAACACAATTTTTTGATAAATAAATTCTGGGTTTTTTAGGTTCTTCCATACATATACAGATATACATATACACACATGTATCCATACATGTGTGCACACACATGTAACACGCACGCATATACACATGCACATCCATACACATACACACCCACACATACATATGCATACATTCATATAAACGTATTCATGTTCACATGCACATACACACCTGAACCCTCATGCATATACACATACATACATTTAAACACATGTACATACACATATATATATATATATACACCCTACACACACATACATATGCACACACCCATGCACACATATATATACACATGCACACTCATACACATACACACAGCCCATACACATGCATAGGTATACACACATGCACATCTATGAATACACACATATATATACACATATCCAGGCACACACACATACACATATACATTTGCAAATCTGTATACACAAACACAATCACCTCAGACCCCTGCTATTTGGAGACTTTCCTTTGAATTTAGAGATGACCTCCCTTTCCTGAGATCCCACGAGTGACACCATAATGAGGCTCGGATATGCTCAAGAAATGTGTTCTGCCCAAGTGTGGATTTTAGGTGCTAGCTTTACGTTTTGAAAAAAGAGAGAAACTCGTGAGGGTACATGTCTCTAGACACAGAGGCCTGGAGGGAAGCCAGCTGACCTGGAGTCAAGGGCCTAGGTTTTAGTCCCTGCCCTGTCATTAACCAACTTTGTAAGCTTTAACAATTCTTTAGGCCTCAATGTCCTCATCCGTTCAGGGAAGGAACTGGCTGAAAGAGAAAGGTTGGTCTTAGATGGTCCAAACTTCCTTCTAGCCAGAACATTTTGTGACTCAAGCACTAAATCAAGATAGTTTGGTGCATTGCATTGCATGTGTTGAAGGTTGGGGGAGGTCCTACAAGGTTCCCCGCAAAAAAGCCTTGAAAGTAAATCCTCACTCAGCATACTCTCTAACAGACTGTGTCTGCTAGCAGTCCTTTTAATCACGAGGTTGGACCATTTTTCTTGCCACTTCAGCATATAAAATTCCTTCTTTCTAGTCCACTGAGAGCTGGGTAACAAACATTTGATTTTACTTCCCACGTGGCACAGAACTGAGGCGTACCAATTTTCAAGTTCAAGAGTTCTTATTCCGTCTTCTTCTTACCCACCATTATATTTGATTGATAGTATTAAACAGAAGGAAACTTTATTTGACTGGGGTGGGGAAATGCATTGGGTTAAATAATAAGTATATAAAATACATGGTTAGAGGTTTTAAAAAGGAAAAGATGTAATTTTGTGGTTATGAATGTTTGGAACTCTTTTCTATGTTATGTTTTGTTGGTAGAAGTAGAATGTATCGGATCAGCAGAACTAGGAGAGGCTGACTGTCTTGCAGGACAACATCGTGTTCCATGACGTCTTTAGAGATATGGACATGAGGAGAAGAAAGAGACTATCAGAGAGAGGAAAGGAGATGCAGTCTAGGAAAGTCCGAAGCAGGGGGCTGTGGCCACTGGCAAGGGTCCCTGCAGTGATCAGTAGCTTAGGAGGCCCTGGTGCACAAAGCTTAGATGTGATGGCTTCCTGCTGTGTCACATTGGACCCAACAAGCCAAGTGTTTGTGAACCCACAAGGTCTTGTTGTGTCCTGACTCTTAGCATCAGTGCATGGAAGCAACCTGGCCCTTGGATGTGGGGATATTTCACTCTGAGTGTCCTGAGCAGGAGAATGCATCTCCCTCGCTGCCCATAATCAATATCCCAACCAACCACGTGATTCACAGTGTAACAACCTGCCTTACTGAGTTGCGAAGCCATCAATACAATGACCTATGTTATAAAAACTGCATTGCATTTGTTTCAACATTTAGTGAGTCATATTGAAAAAAATAAAATGTCATAAAGTTACAACTGTCCTGGAGAATCTTGAATTTGGAGTTCTAGTAATTAGACTTAGTCACTTAAGAAGTTAACCACTGTCAAGAGTCAGCAACAGACCAGTGAGTCAACTCTCTGCAGGTAAATTGAAAGTGGTGTTAAAGCAGAGAAGTAAGTTGTTAACTCTAGTAATGACCGAGAAAGTGGCATTGTTTACTGAGGGATACTTTATGAGACCTCAATTTATCCCCATCCTCTTTTGTAAGAAACACTTCAACTGAGTTGTTGAACTGGAAATTAATTTGATGCTAATTTGTTCTAAGCTCATGCTTTAATGGCCTTATATTTCTGTGTATTTAATTTGAAAGTAGATTTGATAATAAATAATCTATTTAAAATAAATTGAAATTGAGAGTAAGTAAACTTGAAATTTCGGACGTCAGTAATTAAGATTAGTGTCACCACTTGGTTTTTAATTTTTTTTAAACCAGTATTTAGCTGCATAGAGCAGCATTTCACATTTCTCTAAAATGGGGGATAGTGTAAGGGACCCCAAAGATCTGTAACGGTCAAAACCCAGGGATTGTGGTCCCCTTACGTTCTCAGACCTCTAAAGTAACTGCAGACCTTTCATTCTGAGTACTCTCCAACTTTGACATGCCTGCCATGTGCCCGGGGCCTTTGCGGGGGGACCAGGATCCTCCAACACGCTGGGACTTTAAGATCCAATTACGTGATACTTTCATGGTCAGAGAATTAGCATCATGCCTCCCCTTTATCCAGTGATCCAGAAAGAGGGGACCCTGGAGCTGTCCCAAATTTATTTCACACAGAGGCTAAGGAGGTGAGTTGGCGGCGAGGCCTGTCCTCCCTGGTGACTTGGGTGGGTGATCCATGCGGCTGGCCAGACGACTCCCGCCCCATTCTTTCTTAAGCCACACATTGATTGAAGAGGACGGCCTCACCCAGGGAAGAACTAGGTTCTGCACTCCTGTGCCTGAAACTTCCAGCCAAGCAGAGCTAACCCCATCCCTGAAACTGCCTCTCCTCTCCCCTAGTACCCACTGCCTTTGCACACACTGTCCCTCTGCAAGCAATTTCCTCTCCTGCCTGGACCTCCAGATACCCCCAGATAGGCCACTCCTCGGTGCTCTATGGGGGGGAAACTGAAGGGGCGCCCACAAGACTTTCATTGTTTGCAACTGACACGATCAACATAAGGACTCCAAGATATGCTACCAACTATTAAACCGATAAGATGGTACAGCAAACGTATCTGATTTGAGATCAACTTATAAAACCGAGAGCTTTTCTTTACGTGAAAAATAAACATATATGACATAATAGAAAAAAAGATCCTATTCGTGATATCAACAAACCTACACAATACCCATGTGTAAGCTTAATAAAAATTTTCCAACAACCACAGGGAAAAAAATCTAAAACTAGACTGAAGTAAAAAAAAATGACCTTGTTAAAAGAAGAGACATCATGCACACGAATAGGAAAACTCTATTGTGAAAATCCAAGTTCTTCCCAAATGGTATTTTCCTTATACTTTCAATGTTGAACAAATTGAAATCTCAATGGATCCGTGTAGATATTAAATTTTGATTCCAAAATTCATCTGAAAGAGAAAATAGGTAATAATAACCTAGAAATGTGAAAAATTACAGAAGCAAAAGGGAGCATGCTATCAATAAGGTTGCCGAGGCAATTAAATGAGGAAAGAATAGTTGTTTCCAAAAAATCATTCGAGAACAACATGCATGTCCACATGCAGAGGAATGAAGTTGGACTTCTGCTTCAAGCCACATATAAAAATGGATTCAAAATGGATTAGAGATCTCATGTAGGAGCTAAACCTATAAAACTCTTCAAAGAAAAAGTAGGTGTGAGTCTTCATGACCTCAGGTTAACTAATAGTTTCTTAGATATGGCACCTAAAGCCTCAGCAACCAAAGGAAAAAAGTAGATAGATTGGACCTCTTCAAAATTAAAAACTCTGTGCTTCAGAAGATACAAACGTGAAAGTGAAAATATAACCACACAATGGGAGAAAATATTTGCAGACTATATATCTGATAAGAGTCTATGACTCGGAATAAATACAGAACTCTTCCAGATCACCAATATAAACACCCCAATGCCATTTTAAAAGATGGTAGACAAAAGAGTTGAATAGCTATGTCTTCAAAGACAATATAAAATGTGGACAATAAGCACATGAAAAGATGCTCGACATCGTTAGTCATTAAGGTAATTAAAATCAAAACCCCGTGGAAAATACTGTTTTATATCTACTGTGATGGCTAGAATCAAAAGCATAACAAGCGTTGGTGAGAATGGGAGAAGTTGGAACCTTTCTATATTGCTCCTGTAAATGTAAAATGGTTCTGCTGCTTGAAAAAACAATTTGGTAGTACTTCAGAAAGTCAAACATAGACCTCCATGTGATCTAGCAATTTCATCTGCAGGGGCATACCCCTGTATAGGCTTGTAGCACCTATTTAAGAGAACTGAAAACATATGTCCACATAAAAACTTATACACCAGTGTTCGTGGCCGTACTACTCATAACAGTCCAAAATTGGCAACAACTAACATGCCCATCATCTGATTAATGGATAAGTAGAATGTGGTCTTACCCACACAATAGAAGATGATTCAGCCATAAAAAGGAATGATGTTCTGAACTTGAAAACATCGTGCTACCTCAAATAAGACAGTCACAGAGGGTCACATATTGTATATGCGACGAACAGAAGAGGCAAAACCAGAGACAAAAAGTAGATTAGTGGTCGCCAGAGGCGGAGAGGAAGGTTAGTGACTGCTAATGAATATGGGATGATACAAATGTTTTGGAATCAGATCGGGGTGATGGATGTGCAACACTGTAAAAATACTAACACCCATGATTTTATGCTTTTAAGAAGTGACTTTTATGGCAAGTGACTAGATGAGAACTCGCTCTATCTGATATATATCCCAACGTAGTATAGAATAATAGTAATTGGAACAGTGTGAAATTGGCACAGGAACAGACGGATGAATGACTGTCTCAGTGGACTAGCAACTGAGTACAGAAGTGGAGCACAGCATCAGTTGGTCTCTGATGGATGCCCCGGTAGCTTCTCACATCAGTGAGGAAAGGAACAATGACAGGAGAGCAAGTTGGCTCCTATTTGTGGGGCAACATTGGTGTCCAACCTCACACTTCCACAAAAATAAATTCCGGATACATGAAAGGGCTCATTGTAAGACTACAAAAAAATAAGACAAAGAAGAATGTATTTGTGACCTTGGAAAAAAGCTACCTCCGGCTATACACAAAATATATAAAGAGAAAGATGGATACATTTAAATTTATAAAAATCAGAAGCTCCGAACAAAATATATTAGAAGCAAAGTTAACAGACATTTTCCACGTAACAGTAGGTAAAATATTAATATCCTGAATATACAAAGGACTCCTAAAATCAATAAGAAAAAGTCAAACAAAATAAATGTCCCTACAGCCTTCCTGTTGTTGCCTTTCAAATGATTCCTGAATTGTGTCCTCTACTCTGTGGCAGAGAGATCATCTTACCCCCTTCCTCATGGTGTTATCTGATTTTCTCCATCACTCAGTCTCAGCTGATCCTTCTTCTTAGCAAAGTCAAGTGGTCTTTTTTAAAATTTTTTTTAGTTTTTGGAGTTGGAGTCTCACTCTGTTGCCCAGACTGGAGTGCAGTGGCACTCTCCTGGCCACCACAGCCTTGACCTGCTGGGCTCCAGCAATCCTTCCGCCTCAGCCTTCCAGGTAGCCGGAACTACAGGTGCGCACTATCATGCCTGGCTAATTTTTTTGATTTATTGTAGAGACAAGATCTCGCCAAGTTGCCTGGGCGAGTCTCGAACCCGTGGGCTCAGGCAATTCACTCTCCTCAGCCTCCCAAAGTGCTGGGATTATAAGCTGAGCCACCAAGCCCGGCACCAAGGTGGTCTTTGTTGGGCAGAACACCTAACATCAAGCCCTGCTTTGGTGGGCACTGCTGAAACCTGAGCTTCTTTTTCCCCTGAGAAGACACAGGCTTTTCCCTGCACCGACCCCACGTGCAGCTGACATCCAGAGGACCCAAAGGAGGATCATTGAGCACACTCAGCCTTTTCTTGCTGGTCATTCACCTAATTGGGGGTGTGGCATAACCTTTGTTCAACAATAAAATTAACCTTGATTCCGGGCAGATATCTATCTTCACTAAGGAAGTGTCCGTGCTGTGGCTTCTTTTTGTAAGCTGTGACATTATTAAAGAATAGCATACTGCAGGCATGGCACGCAAGAACTTTTGTCTTGGGCTTACAAGGCTTCCTACTTTTCTTTCCTGCTGAGATAGGCTTTCAACTCTCAACTGGGTAATTTGGTGAGGTCTGCCCTTCCTCCTCCACCCTCCCTTCCTCTCATCTGCTTTCCTGTTTTCATAAGCCATAGATTTAGGCCTCATTTTATTACATTTCACAGTGTGCTTAAATACCCCCTACAGTTCCTCATCTCATTACAAAAGACAATTTACGTGAAGGTAAAATGGCGGTGTCAACATGATTTGTTCTGCTGCTGGATTTTGTAAAACATTCTGCATCAGGGCTTTCCTGTAGGGTGTCAGAGAGGAAAGAGGAGAGCCGGGGTGCATTTAAAAATCCTACTGACAACCTCTAAGTCAATCAGATATTCCTACCATGGCTCCTGGCTGGGTCACACTGGGCTTCGCATTAAATATTAAGATGGCTAGGGCAATATTTTATGCAGAAGGAAACACTATAGCTGGAAACAGGTGGAGAGGGTTGGAAGCAGGTGGTTTACCCTAAGGGAGCAAAGAGAGATTATCACTGAACTGGCTTTCTTCCTTCCTCTCTTTTAGGGTCATTGTTACTACCATGGACATATGCGAGGATATCCTAGTTCGATGGTCAGTCTCAGCACCTGTTCTGGTCTCAGGTAAGTGGCCATAACCCAGGCAGCTCTAGTTGCAAGCACGTCCACCGCAGACAACCTCTGTCCCTCCCTATTCATGCTAAAAGGCTGGGGCCTCCCAGGGGCTCCTTTCTCTGGCAGGAAAGCAGAGGCCCTAGTCTCCCAACTTTCCTAAGCACAGGATGTTAGCGTCACACCCAAGGCTCCTTTTCCAGCGCCTTCCTCTGGCCTGATGGCATGAGAGTGACTGAACTGGCTGAGTTTCAGCATCCAGGCATTTTGTGAATGGTCTCCCACTGATGTGGCTTAGATGCTTCATAATCCCCAGTGGTCAAAAGATAGGACATTAGGTATTCGTGTTGAAGATGCCGGCTTAATAAACATTTTAAAGGGTCTTCTCTCATTAGGAAACAAAGGAAAGGAACTAATTTACTAATGACCAAAGTGAGTTGGATAAGGCACGGATTGAAAGGGGTTTTACTGCAAGAAGCAATTACCTTCCGTTGCGGGACCAGCCGAACCTGGGCTTCCCTCACAGCCTCCTTCTTTCCAAATCTCAGGATTAAAGCCATCAGTGGCTCTTATGGGCTCCCCAGGAAAACCATTTTGTTTGACAGATTTCCAGCTGCTTCAGGCTTTTCACTGGATTTATCCATTGTGAAGTAACCATTTGTGTCCTTAGAGTCCTGAGTGACTCTTGCCCGCGGCACCAGAGGGTGGTTCTGTGGGCGGGAGGAGCGAGAGGGCTCTGGAAGGATGTTCCAGCTTGAGTGAGAAAGCAAAGTTGTGTTCTGTACATCAGCAGGAACTGCGACATCTTTGCGAGTTCTGTGTGGGACCGTGGAGAGTGAGAATACACATGGAACATACACACACATGACAACATGGGCCTGCAGGTTTGTTCTTCATACAGCTCCCCTAATTTCTACTCCAACTAGCTGTGGAAGGGAGTTCCATTTTTTCATATCTTCCCCAATGCATGATATAGCTGATTCTGTTTTTAAGAACTTACAGATGGAACCTAACAACATGAACACAAAGCCATTCCTCTCTTCCCTTCACCCCATTCCAGTCCTACTCAGTGAAAATCTATACCGAGTGGACCCCTCCCAGCTTTCTCCTCATTCCCATGCATGCAAACACATAGTCAGGGATTGGGTTACATATTTGTCTGTTGTGGTAAAAACAGAATCACACCGTACATATCACTCTACAGCTTGCCCTTGTCTCCTGATCCTGTCTCTCCAAGTCAGCAGATGCAGACCAAAATCATTGAGCAAACACATACACTCACATTCTCTCCCTCTCTCTCTCCTGCATCCTTGAATTATATTTTAAAAACATTTTTAGGTGGATGTAGCGGCTTATGCTGGTAATCCCAGCACTTTGGGGGACCAAGACAGGATGACTTCTTGAGCCTAGGAGTTTGAGACCAGCCTGGGCAAACCTTGTCTCTACACAAACATCAAAAAATTAGCTGGGTATGGTGGTGCACTCCTATGGTGCCACCTACTTAGGAGGCTGAGACGGAAGGATCTCCTGAGCTCAAGAGGTTGAGGCTACAGTGAGCCATAATCATGCCACTGCATTCCAACCTAGGTGACAGGGTAAGACCCCGAATCAAAAAAAAAATCATTTTTTATCTTCCTTTTATAGAATACCTTTGAACTTTAAAATATCATAAAGGAGGTATCTTGTGGCTTGGATTTGTTTCTCTCTAGTTATTCATTCAGTAAGCATTCCTTGAGCCCTTCCTTGGTACCAGTGCTGTTTTAGGTTCTGGGGACATGACACTGAACAAAACATGTTCCTCCTGGAGCACATCCTAGCAGAGAGAACAAACAACAAGATACGTGATGTCAAGGGTCAGGGAGAAAGACAAAGCTGAGATGTAGGACAGGAAAGGCACTAGGTGGTCAGGGAGTTTCTGAAGGAGGTGGGGTAAGCCCTTCAGATGTCTGCAAGAATCATATGACTAGCAGAGGAAACAGCATGTACAAAGCCTCTGAAACAGGAAGATGCCTGGGGTGCTCTCAGAGAAGCACGGTGACCAGGGAAACTGGAGTGGAGAGGGAGGGGAGACAGTGGGGGAAAATGAGGTCAGAGAGGAAGTAGAAAGGCCAGAGCATGAAAGGTCTCAAAGGTGATCAGATGTCCTTTGGCTTCTCCCCTATAATGGGGGTCAAGAGAGGTTTGAGCTGAAGTTACATGGTCAGACTTAACACTATTGTAATGTCACTCCAGTCAACAGGCTGGAAATCAACTCTAGGGAATGTGTAGAGAAGCAGGGACTCAGCTAGGTACTCTCATAGTCACCCTAATGAGAGATGGCGAGGCCTGGACAAAGGTGGCAACATTTGTGAGAGTCTAGAAACATTTTCAAGGGTAGTAGAAAGACTGGTGACTCTAGATTTCGCTAGTGACTTGTGCCTCAGACTCACTTCCCTGAGATAGCACGGGGCACAAATACATGAAAGAAAGAAAAAAAGAGCCAGGCTCGGTGGCTCAGCCTGTAATCCCTTGCCTTTGGGAGGCTGAGGTGAGTGGATTGCCTGAGCCCGCGGGTTCGAGACCCGCCTGGGCAGCGAGACCTCATCTCTACAATAAATCAAAAAATCAGCCAGGCGTGGTAGCGCATGCCTGTAATTCCGGCTACTTGAAAGGATGAGGCGGAAGGATCACCAGAGCCCAGCAGGTCGAGGCTGCGGTGGCCGGGAACGGCCACTGCACTCCAGTCTGGGCGACAGAGTGAGACTCCAACTCAAAAAAACAAAGTTCCAGTTCCTGAAATAATTGCTGAGGAAGAAATGGGAAAATCTCTTACAAGGCAGGGTCTGCAGTACACGTATACCCATCCTACATGGTGGGTGTTCAGGAGAAGGTGGAGGAGAGTTTGGAAGGGACAATTTAGAGCAAAGGGAACAACTGCTCATCATCAAGGAGCTGAGATCCATAAAGGAGGAGATTTAAACAATGAAGTATCACCCTGAGAGGCAGCAGGGGAGGTGGAGTCAGCAGGGTCAACCAGGTTTCAGCTGGGGGAAGGAGATGAGAGGAATATTTAGGAAGAAGTTTGTATGAGGGGAGAATTTGAGGACGGTCCATGAGCCCAAGAGCACAGTGGGAAAAGTCAGAGACAAAAGAAATCGGAATAGGGTGGTTAGAAGATTAAAGAGCCATGTGGGGATAAGGGCCCAGTTTTCATGGAAACCCGGTGTTCAGACTCCTGGAGGAGACAGAGGTGAGCAGGAACAGGGTGGTAGCATCTGGGGTGAAGTTGAGTGACCAATTCAAGATGGATATTCCGGGACTGCCTGATAAATGTCCTCACCATAGAGCACAATAGCTGCTTCAGGGAACTAGCCATGTGACCGTGGATAAGTCACTGGACCTCTCTGAACCTCAGTTGGCTTGGTTTAAAGTGGAGATAAAATCTCTAGTTGAGATGGCAGTTTTGTAAAGAAACACAGTGACCTATAAGAAAGCCCAGCCCAGTGCCTACCAGTCTAGTGAGCAGCCAATCAAAAAACCATCAGTCTTTTGAGACAGCCCCATGTCCTTTGATTCTGGGACTAGACCAGTTGGGAGGTGTATTCGTGCAGTCCTCCTGGGTTAATTTCATGCAAATCTATGCTGCTCCTGTGGTCACCAGGGCAGAGACATGTAAGAGCACAGTGGTGAGGACCATACATACCTGGAGAGGGAAAATTCACACTTTAATGTTGGACCTCTCTGGGACCTGAAAGAGACCTTTTGCTTCAAAGCCCGTGTGTCAAAGTGTTGGTGTTTTCAGCCGTCAACGTAACATTAAGGTCAATGTGTGCAAATAAGAGAAAAGCTAAGAATTGAAATTGTCTTTAAAAAAAAAATAAAAATAGCACGAAGGTAGACTTATGCTCCTGAAAAGTCTAGGAACAGCTTCAGGCATGGCTGAATCCAGGGTCCTAACCAAGTTATCAGGGTCCATTTTTTCTCTATCTCTAGCCTCTACCTGTGGCTAGTTTCATTCTCAGGCACTGTCTTGACTTCGGCTGCCATAATAAAATACCATAGATTGGTTGGCACAAACAATAGATATTTATTTTTCACAATTCCAGAGATGGGAAAGTCTGAGATCAAGGTGCTGCCAGGAGGTTTCCTTCTGAAGCCTCTTCTCTTGGCTTGTCCGTAGACGTCATCTTTCGTGTGTTTGAATGACAGAGAGAGAGAGGAGCCCTGGTGTTCCTTATAAGGGCACTAATCCCATCGTGGACTCTACCGTCATGACCTCATCTAAACCTAATAGGCTCCTAATGCCATCACATTGGGGGTTAAGCGCTTCCACATATGAATTTGGCAGGGAGGGGTACATAGACATTTAGTCCATAACAAGCCAGGTTTGTTGGCTTGATTGTTTTGTTGGTGATGACAGAGCTACCAGCTGCATGAAGCTCCCATCCTCAGAGACCAAGTGGAAGATTAAGCGCCTCTCTTTCAAGCTCAGCAAAGTTCCCTAAAGTGTCTCCTTGCAGCTCTGACTGGATAGATCATTGACCCATCCATGAAATAATCACAGTGGCCCCTGGGGTGTGTAGTGCTCTGGTTTAACAGGTTATATGCCTCCATTCTGGGCCAGGCTGAGGGGAAACTGAGCCCAGACTCGCAGAGGCATAGAAGCCCAGAAAGGTTGAATGTTCCAATGACAAGCAATTAGCCTTTGCCAGATAAAGGACAGATGAAAGCTAGGGACACAAAGGAACAAATAGACCCCCCTCCAACAATGATTATGAAGAAGTTTGATGAGGGGGGACCCTGCAAAAATGGAATTTATTTCTCTAAAAACTGTATTTATTCTTTCTCATTTAAACTTCAATCACCTTCAAAGTACTCTCCATTTGATGCAATACACCTATCAAGACACTTTTTCCACTGCTCAAAACTGTTTTAGAACTCATCTGTTTTGATGCCTTTTAGTACTTCTGGCATTTTGTATTTCACCTTTTCCACATCAGCAAAGTGTTTCCCTTCGAGGACACTTTTCATCCAGGAAAACCAAAAAAAAGTCAATAGTGATCTGGCGAGATCTATTTTTGGTCAAAAACTGCCGAACACAGCACAGTTTGGGCAAATGTGCTTGTAAATCGCTCATCATGAAATGGGCAAATGTGTTGAAAGAATTCCCCCCCCAAAATTCACTGAAGCCAAACTCAGAGTCTCACAGTAATGCTAGATAGTACGCTGATGCCGATGGGTTCCTAGAACACTTGCCTAGCAAGGAATGCCTATACCACAAGGGGCCTGCCCTCCAAAAAATAATTCTGGTTTTTTGGGGTCCCCCTTCATAAGCCATCAAAACTGAGATCAATGGGGACTTCCAGGGTTGGTCAAATAATGCTCAGGTGATTTTTATAGGGCTATCAAATTCTTGATGAGTAAAGAGGAAACGGGTGTCTACTGGTTGTTCCTGGTAGCTCGTTTTTACTTTATTTTATTTATTTATTTTTATTTTTATTTTTTGAGTTGGAGTCTCACTCTGTCGCCCAGACTGGAGTGCAGCGGCCGCTCCCGGCCGCCGCAGCCTCGACCCGCTGGGCTCCGGCGATCCTTCCGCCTCAGCCTTCCGAGTAGCCGGAATGACAGGCACGCGCTACCACGCCCGGCTAATTTTTTTGATTTATTGTAGAGATGAGGTCTCGCCTGCCCAGGCGGGTCTCGAACCCGCGGGCTCAGGCAATCCGCTCACCTCAGCCTCCCAAAGGTGCGGGATGACAGGCTGAGCCACTGAGCCCGGCTCATTTTTACTTTAAATAAAACAATTCATAAACCCGTGACATTATTAACTCATGAGAGAAATAACTGGGGTAGAGTGTTCCTAGAGTGATATCCACATAGGACAAATCTGCCCACAGTGCTTGGCCCTGCTGCTCTATCATGACTCTCTGTCCCGCTTCCCAGGACCACCCTGCTGTCACTCTGTGTCAGTCACTCTTTCAGCCCCCACAAAGGTGCAGACAACTGTCAGGGTCCCTGGTTCCCCCTGCACGGCAGCATCAACCTCCCTGGCTAAACTCTGCAGAGTGTCTGAGTCTCTGCATCCACCTCCTGTCTCCAGCACCTGGCAGAGAAGAATATTGTGAAATCCTTGCGGCTGGGATTTCAGGGAAAGTCAGAAGAGTAAATGCTGCGTCATCTGATGTCAACCACCAAGAGGGAGTGAGAAGGGCCACAGGGAACGCTGTGTGGGTCTAATGAACTCCTTGCTATGGTGCTCCCGAGAATTTTGACTTCCCAGATCTTTGTGCTGTTGTTATAAAAGCAGCAGACCGTGCATCAACAGAGAAATTCCGGAGTTATGCTGTCAACTTTATGATCTTGCAAGGAGAGAATCAGACCGAGTGGGGGGAAACTATATTCGATCAGCTGCTCGCTGACAGAAGAATCGATTGAGACTGGATTTTTTTTCCTTAGAAAGGAACTATAGTAGCACCAGCCTGGTAGATGATAAGAAAGAAAATAGAGATGAAAACTCATGTTAAATATGATGTGCTCCCAAAACACATTAGGATCTAGGAATGTGGAGGAAAGCTCGATGGTCCTAGGAGACACGTTAAAAATGAGAGCCCAACAGACTCCAGTCTTGCAGAGGCAAAGCAGAGTGGAGACATCCCTCGTGGCTTCAGAGAGGCTGGATCAAAAATGGACAGGCAAGACTGTACTTTCAGGGATCATTTCTGTAGTTCATTGCTAGAGAGCTCTCTCTGAATGCTTAGAGCATCGAGAAGGGGCATGACATTCCCTCCTGAGCATGAAGCCAGCTCCTGGTATGGCTTGGCGGCAACCATCATTCTCCACTGACGACCATTCTTGTTTAACTCCAGGGGAACAAGAGGGAAAGGACATATTCTGAATGGGGGGGAGTGGACAGACAAGGAAAAACTCTGTCCTGGAATAGCGAAGAAGAGAGGGAACCAAACAAGTTGCCCTTCATTATTTAAAGCTTGAAGGGGAAAAGGCATAAAGATCCCAGTGGAAAGGAGCATGATAGAGGAAACGGCTCTCAAATGGAAGGAATGAAGTGCATCATGGGAAACAGGCCCTAAAAACGGGTTCAGCCGTGGAGTTTATCCTTACGTCAAAATGACTCCAAGTCAAATGCAAAGTTGAGGCCATGCGTTAATCTTGTCTCGTATCATTTGTCTCCCCCGTGATACTCCACCCCCAGGTGGCATGGTTTGGGTGCAGTTGTCATGATTCTCCTCTCCCTTTTACATCGAGTGAGTGGGCCAGTGAGCGTCACACTGAACATCAGATACTCCACAACCCTGTGGGGCACAGACATCAAACTGTCGCATAGGTGGAGAGAGAGGGAGGAACCTCAGCTAGGAGGAAACAGCCTCAGCACACTCCTGTGGGAGCATCGAAATGAAACGGCCATGATGTCCCCCCTCTTCTGAGCTTGTTCATTAATGCCACATGCCTGTCCCCTTTAGGTCTCCGGCTGGAGCATGACGTCTGGAGGGAAGAGGTTGTCTTTCCCTTATTTTTCTGGTGCTCTGCTCTACCGTCTCAGCCCTGACTTGGGTGTCTGGCATGACGAGTCATGTGGGCTCACGCAGACGGAGTGAGCCATGTGGTTTCCCATCACCTGCAGGCATAGGGTTAAAATCAGGCTGAATTTCTTGAGGACTCGCCTGTGCTTTAACAGATTCGAGCTGAGTTCACATGCTAGATGAGGAAATGCTATCTAGAGTCTAAGACAAGAGATTGGATGGAGTAACAGTTATTTCCTTTTTAAATGGGGTTGGTGACACCAGGGCACAAGGTGTGCACACATTCGTATGCACTTGTGCACATGCACATTTGCACACACATGTGCACCCACATGCTCATACATGCATTCACCCACGTGAGTACACACACCAGTGTGGTGGTGATGATTGGGATAGGTCATACCTTATCTTGCATCATTACAATCTCTGCTTTCACCAGGGCAGGGACGGTGTCATTGTCACAGTTGTACAGAATAGCTAAGGCTTAGCATCCTTAGGGGCCTGGTCCAGTATGATACTGCAGCTCAAAGCTCATTCTCCTGTACCTCCAACCCTCTACCCAACGTTGCAATTTTCGCCTTGAAGTTGCTGCACTCGCCTAGTCCTTTGCCACATTCCCAAGTTCACCTGCTCAGCTTGAGGGGGCGAGATCTCTCCCACATTTAGATAGAGCTTTTGTGTATTCTCATAGGGAATTTCTTTTTAAGTTCATTTATTTATTGCAATACTTTCAGGGGTACAAATAGCTTTTGGTTACGTGGACAAATTGAATAGTGGCAAAGAAGTCTGGACTCGTAGGGAAATTTATATGTTTTTGTGGGGTGATCACAAAAGCCACAAGCAGGTGTTATTTTCTTTTTTTTTTTCTTTTTTTTTCTTTTTTGAGTTGGAGTTTCACTCTGTCACCCAGACTGTAGTGCATGGCCACTCCCGGCCACTGCAGTATTGACCTACTGGGCTCCAGTGATCCTTCTGCCTCAACCTTCCAAGTAGCTGGAACTACAGGTGTGCGCTACCACCCCCAGCTAATTTTTGATTTATTGTAGAGATGAGGTCTCTCCAAGCTGCCCAGGCGGGTCTCGAACCCACAAGCTCAGGCAATCCACTCACCTCAGCCTCCCAAAGTGCTGGGATTACAGGCTGAGTTATACTACTTGGTTTACAGGTAAGAAGCAGAGGCTGTGAAAGTGGCTTCCTCACGGTCTCTCAGTAATAATGGGCAAAAGTCCATCTAACACCCGAGTCTGGCTGACTCTCAGTTCCATATTTGTACCACTAAACCTCCTGTACCATTTGGAGCCCACCTTCTTTTTCAGCCTCACCATCCTGCTCCCTGAAGAAGTCACCCTATTCCTACCACACTGTTCTAGCTGTTTCCAGAGTATGCCCCACACATGTCTTGCTGGCTTCATCCTTGCTATCCCTCTGCCTGGGACACACCTCTCCCTACACTTCCCTTTTGGCCTTTGGGAGGTATTTATCAAGGCCCAACTCTAATGATGCCTCCTTCATAAAGCTACCCTTGGTCCCCCAACCTTACCATCACATATTTTTTTCTCATGCATTGCAGTTCCTGGAGCATAGCAGGTATTTCACAAATATTTGTCTACATCCTATCTTCAGACGCCTGTTTTTTCTCGTCCCATTCACAGGTGATTGCCTTATCTTGTTCTACCTCTGTCTACCCTGTTGTAAGAGGCTGCAGGATGAAGAACATTTCTGGAACATTTCTTGTAGCTCCAACTACAGGCTGCAGCTCAGAGAACCAGGCTTTAGATTTGAGAGGCGGCACACAATGCTTTTAAAACTTCACTTAAATAAAAATAGTACAATGGGAGGTTATTTGGTACCTGAATAAGTACACACATTATTGTGTTCCTTTAAAGTTTGGCATTGATTTTATTTGTGTACTATGAAGTTTACCGCACCAAATTTTATCTGGTACAAACAAATATAGCACAAAATGCAAACATATTTCTTACCCCCATACCATTTTTAAGTAGTCATCAATTTATTTTTCAAAGGATAGAATTGACTGGTGTGATTGCCCATGGCATCAGGGATAATCACTGTAAGGAAAATAATAGTTTGCAATGTAGCCATCAGGGCAAACACAACCCTTGTAAAAAAAAAGTGCTTGATCCATAGTATTGAATTGGTGTATTTGAAGAAATCTGGTCAGAAATCTCAGCTGAGAAATTAAAAGGAGAAAAGACTCTTAGGAGGAAAACAAGACAGAGGGAGAGAGGAGAGGTCTGTGAGATGAGCTGCAGCCTCCCTGCAGGGCCAGACCCCAGCCTGAGGATGCTGGGAGTTTGCCATGACCCTGGCACGTCTCATCTTGATTCTGGTTTTCACTAACCTGGAAGGGTATGGTTTTCCCCTCCCTGGCAGCTCAGCCTAAGTGGCCCACAGCCGAATGGTCTAATGCCCCAAAACTCAGGCACCTGGAAGTGGCCTTGCCTTCACCTTGCTGTCTGCTAGACCAGAGTCCTAAGAAGGCAGAGACCAGGGACCCCCACATGGCTGTGTCCTAGAACCTGGCACGTGACAGGCACTCAGTGAATAGTGTGCAATAAATATGTTCTACCCATCAGTCAAGTGGTCAATAAACCTTAATCCTGGCCAGTTCACATTTTTAAAACATCTTTAAAATGCAGTTGATTGCATTAAGGGAGAACTTGGCATAAAGTGGAGGTAAAACGAATTTGACCTTAACCTTTGCTCTTGGACTGTTTGCTCTCTCAACTTCTATTCGGACTCTACCTGGCTTCCCTCCAACCCTTTGGCCATGTGTCTCTAGCCAGCCTTCTGCAGTGCTCTCCTCTTCCTTTCTTCTTCTTCCTCCATGGAGATATCTGGACATCCCTGGTAAACATCCGTGGGAACCACTACTGGGTCAGGAGCCTGTCTTGGCCATTTGCTGGAATATTGTTGAACAAGCCCATGAGTGAATGAGAGGCTTTGATGCTTAGACCACCAGGAGCCATGGTGGTTTTGCCAGGTTGCATCCACCATGAAGGACACCCAAGGTCAAGTCTCACACCTCTCCCCAGCCCCCACTCTCACTCAGATCTCAAGATGTCGCAATTCAAACTCCTCTGGGTAGGTCCCCAGTCTGGCTCCCCACATGACCACATGTGTATTAAAGGTCCACACCATCTCAGGCCTGTAAGGTTGATCCAGGGATCTTCCACTAACATGCCTGACCCACCCACCAGGCCCTGCGTGCCCTCCCTGTGGCATCTTTCTCATCCCTCTGTTCTTTTGCATTTCCCGTCACCTTCCTCATTCAATCCTCACTCTTAGATGCCCTCCACTGTGCTTCCATGTCCACCCTTCCCTTGACAGCTATCTTGCACATTCTAGAAGGTTATGTTTTTAAAATATTGTTTGATAATATAAGTTCTGCCACCCCACTGCGCCCAAGTCTACCATGGCTCCTTATGGCTTGCATGCCAAAACCTCTCATTCACCCACATGCTTGTTCAACAATGTTCCTGGGTTCAAGACCCGCCTGGGCAGCTTGGCAAGACCTCATCTCTACAATAAATCAAAAATTAGCCGGGTTTGGTAGTGCACGCCTGTAGTTCCAGCTACTCGGAAGGCTGAGGTGGAAGGATCACCGGAGCCCAGCAGGTCGAGGCTACGGTGGCCGGGAGCGGCCACTGCACTCCAGTCTGGGCAACTGAGTGAGACTCCAACTCAAAAAAAAAAAAAAATGTTTCCTAATCACTTACTCACCTACTATTCACCTACTGATCTTGCCGGTCCTAACGCTGATGCTGAGAAAACCAAAAGAAATAAGGAAAATACGTCCTGGTGTGTAAAGGAGCTGTGTTATTTTACTACAGTGTTGTAACTGGCGTGAAGTAGACTGCACAAAACCAAATGAGAAGCTGCAGAAGGGTCCTAAATGCCAGGGATCCGAAAGGAAGAGTTGGCTAATCAGAGCCTCAAGGCCATGCGTCAACCTAGAATGTCATCCCTAGTGACGTAGCAGAGGTCACTGACCATCCAGTGGAGGCCAAGTGACCATGGTTGGGAGCCAGGCCTATCTGGGAAATCTTGGCTCTGCTGCCGACCAGCTGTGTGGCTGTGATAGTTCCGTGGGGCTGCCCTAACAAACTAACACAAACTGGGTGGCTTAAAACAGTAGAAATATATTCTCTTGCTGGTCTGGAGGTCAGAAGTCCAAAATCAAGGTGTCAGCAAGGTTGATTCCTACTGCAGACTCTTTGGGAGCATCCCTTCTACGCCTCTCTCCTAGCTTCTGGTGGCTTCTGGCAATTCATGGTGACCCTTGACTTGTAGATGTGACATTCCCTTTTCTGCCTTCATCTTTGCTTGACTTTCTTCCTAGTGTCTTTGTGTGTATCCTCTTGGGTCTGTTATATGGTCACTTGTCATTCGATTTAGGGCTCACTGTACTATAGGATCTTGAGACCCTTAATTTAACTACATCTACAAAGACCCTTTTTTCAAATAATGTCATGCTCACAGCTCCAGGGATTAGGACTTAAATATATCTTTCAGGGGTGGGGTGAGAAACACGATTCAACCCCCCACAGTGACCTTGGTGCTTTCTTCATCGGTTTCCTCATTCGTGAAAGGGTCTTGTGTTATCTGCTTTACAGGATTGCGGTAAACATTAGAGAAAATAATGCATCTGAGAGCGTGGCTTATGGGGACGGGAAATGGTTGAGAGTGACTACTGATGAATATAGAGTTTCTTTTCAGGGTGATGAAAATGTTCTGAATTAGGTAGTGGTGATGTTTGCACAACTCAGTGAAAATGCTAAACACCGTTGAACTGCACACTTTCAAAGGGTGAACTTAATAATATGTAAACTATTTCTCAATAAAGCTGTAATTTTAAAAGGGGGTCTGGCTCAGGGCAATCTCTTCATAAATCATAGCTGCTATTGTTATTATTGATGTTCCAGAAATAATTATTCTTATAGTCTTTTATAATAGTTTCACCTCTTACCTCTTATGTCATGCTTACCTACCCCAGTTATAAGTTACATTTGAAACAGAAACCATGGGCAAGATGTCTTTGAATGTCTGGTCCATGTTCATAGTAGAGGAATAATGAATATTTGTTTTTATCATACCTGAGTAGTTCACATGGAAATTACTTATTGAAAATAAGCCCTCTGGTGCTTATGTGTTAACTAATATTGCTGCCATGACTCTTATCAAACATAGATGAGGTGGAATATTACTTTTAACCATGAGCTCTTCCAAAAATAAAAAACCCTGAAATTAAATTTCATGCCAACTGCATTTCCAACGTATGACTGACAGCATGATATTGAGACCGAAAGTCTTTTTCCAGGAAATTCAATTAGCAGTTGAACACTGAGCTAGCCAGGATAATTTATATTTTCTAACCATTATCTTATTACAGGTAGTCAAAATCCATGTGCCACTATCATGCTTGCCTGGGTGCAGTAAGAAAAATCATAAAAAGAACAACAATGTAAAGCAGCATGATTGCTTGATGCACCATTGCTATGAAGATTAAAAACTGAATTTTCAGAAGGACAAAAGCTTATGTGGAGAAAATATAGGTCTCCCAAGTCTCCTCTTTGAAAGCTAACAAAATCATCTTAAAAATTTTAATAGATTTCTCTGTTTCCATTCAAAGAAAAACAACAGGACTTTGCATTTTAAAGGATGGCTGCAGTCTTCAAAGTAGCAACCCTGTCTCTTGGACCACTCTTTTTCAGTGCTGCTTCCATCACGCTTGTCACAGTTCTGGGCTCCTTGCCCCTGTCCCGGGACCCCTGTCCCTCTTAAAACTGAACAGGGGGAGGCAGGTGAGAGTGCGGGTCGAGATGTCCACACCTTAGACACACAGATCTGGATTAGGTCCTCAGCTCTGTCACCTGTGCGCCTTGAACAGGAGGGATAATGACTGGAACTGCCACTGTGTCAGGGTCAGTGGAGTAATAAGTAGACCGAGCACAGCCTGGGGCCTAGAGCCTAGGAAGAGTGCTATAAAAAAATGGGGTCCTTTCACCCCTGATGTAGCAGGAAAAATAGAGAGATCATGACACTGAGACTATTATAGGAAGTGGCACTTTATTACACTGGCTAGCACAGCGGGCTCAATTGAACTAATGCGTCCAAACCAAGCACCCCAGAACAGGTGACCTGGGGTCTTATGCCCTTGTTTAGGTAAGGGAGGGGGTCGTGTTGAGTGATTACATATTTTCTTTGGAATCTTACAAGGTTGTACTCAGCAAAATCAGATTTTTCAAAGAACAATTTGGGGTAAGTCTGTGAATTAGCCACTCTTTTTGCATATCCATTAAATGGCTAGTCTTTGGGCCATTTGGCCTTTCCCAAACAAAACCTGTCTGGCACCCGGGGTGGGTCTTTAAAGTTGCAACTTGCCTTTCAAAAGGAAATACCTTTAACTGCTATCAACTCCTTTCCTGTCCTGGGCTAGTAATTGCCAAGAGGCCAACTGCTGATCCTGAACCAGCTACGTGTTTCTGTGTTTATTCGCTCAATCATACAAGAAATATATTTGACCATTTGCTGCATCCTGCCACACTGAAGCCCCTCGTCCCATGTATCTTAGTGCTGTCTTGTCTATTAGAGTACAAGCATTAGTTAGAAATCTAAGTTTTTTTTCACAAAGAACAATCCAAAATAAAGAGCTGCAAGCCACCCCACAGAGTTGATGATCAAAGTAATACCTGAATGATCTACTCAGAACTTGGCTCAGAACTTGGCCTCCGCCTTCCATGGTGGCTGGCCTGGCATCTTCCACACCCTCCTTCTGTCTCTCTGGAGAATGGACAGTCTTTTCTTTCCCAAACATTGGAGACTCTTCTAATCTTTCTCTCCCTACTCACCCAAGGGGGGTACAAAAACTACGTTCAAAGTCTGCTGGATTTAAATTCCATACTCTGAGATTCTTCCAACTTTAAGTTTACAAATAAGTATCTATGACATTCAGCTTAAAACAAATCACATCCACTTATCTATCTCAGGGCCAGTCAGGGCTGTGAGAACGTCAAAATTCTATATCTTAAAAACTGAATGCTTGAATTTTGTGTCCACTGTTGTTTCCAGCAATCTTTAGAGCTAAATGATTAATTATACCCAAGACAGTCCAAAGCAATTACTTAATTAGCTGTATTATAGGCTGCCAATTGTTTGCTGTGAAGGAAAGGCCTTTACCCTGGTTTCTCAACATCTGGCCTTTGGATGGCTTAAAAGATAAAAGGAGATATGAGAACATTTTTATGACTAAATTACAATTTCTAGAAATTTTCCACTAAGTAGAAAAACTTTTTCAGTAATTCGCTTCTCATGATTAGAATGTGGTGATATGTTTTACTGTAAGTGTTCAGTGTACTTGGATCCAATGTAAAATAGAAAATGTTGCAACGTAAAATGAGATGCTGGTGCATTATTTTTAGGGCAGAAAAGTCAGTTTTCTAGCAAACCTATATTTCCCCTTCAATTGTATTTATTTCCACTTTTTCCTTGCCTATTTTTAAAAGTTTTCTTTCTTAATTTAGGCTTTTAAAAATCAACTTTGATAAACAACAACAAAAAAAATTCCCCATTATCTTTCCTAAAGTTAGAAATCTAAGTTTTATTTCACAAACAACTAAAAGAAAGAGCTGCAGGCCACCCCACAGAGTTGATGATCAAAGTAATACCTGAATGATCTACTCATTGACACTAGTTTGGGGGGAAAGCAAACAGCTGCATGTAATGACTTTTCATTTGTCTGGCCTTTGGAGGACTTAAAAGATACATTTTCATGAATGAGTAACAATTTCTAGAAATTTGAGATTTGAAAATATCCAAAAATGTTTCAATGACTTCATGCACGTTGGACTCTCCCATCTCTGAACACTTAAGTGTTAATGATCCTTGGTAGTATACAACTTAGCACTCAAATGAACTATAATTGTCCCATGTGTCTTGGTGCTGTCTTGTCTGTTAGAGTACAGGCAGCCTGGCCATGATATATCTGTTTCTTCCATTGCCCATAACACCTCATAAAATGGATCAGTGAAATAAACCAGTTGAATAATAACGAATTGATTACCATGTATTTGCTCACCAGCTGTGTTCAGAATTGATACTTGAGTAACTAGAACTTCTTCCTTTTGAGTATTGAAATATTATCAATCTATTAAAGTTTAAGAGTGGTTAAATATCAATGAGTAAAGGATGTGTGAATGACTGAACAAATAGATGAGCAATAATGAATGACACAGGAACACATTACACAGTCCCTCCTTGGGAAACAAGCTTGAATTGTCTGAGAAAACCCAACAGAATATGTAACTTTATCAGCTATTCCTTAAAGGGTACACTCAGACCCTTGGGTTGCTGCAATATAAATTATGTATTAGAACTAACACTCTAAACCTGTATTACATGGACCTCATCCTCTGTTCCGAATCTGCTAAAATAGTTTGAAACTTTTTGTGTACATTGGGGCTCAGAAACGGATACCTTGGAATATGGTGCTTTGACATGTTGAACTAAAGGTTTCTGTCTCTCCCAAAGCACAGAATGAAGTTATCCTCTGAGGTTCCCCTATCTACCTAAAGTCTATACCCTTCAAAAAAGAAAACAATTACCTCTGATCTCTCCCTTGAGTTTTCATTATCTAAAGTCAAATCGTGGGAAGAAAGACTGAAGTCTGTCAACACACCTGGCCAGACTTTTGTCATAAACCACTGTCTGCTCTGCTAGCCCAGTAGACTTTGTCCCAGGCCACTGTACATTCTCCAAGTCCATTGAATTCCCCTAAAAATTATTTACTGCCCCTTAAATGTCATCCACACTTCTCCATCTCTCTTTCCCCTAGAGGATATATAACTATCTATGCACCATTGGGCTATTGGGTAATCATTATCCTATGATTTTCCTGTGCTATGCGCATTAAAATAACTTTGGATGCCTTTTCTCCTATTAATCTGCCTTTTTTCCGCTGATTTTCAATGAACTTTCAGAGGGTGAAGGGGGAGTTTTCCCTGACCCCTGCACGTGTTTGCATTATTCTTGAAAGATTCTAAAGAAGTTCACGTCTCAAAAAAGGTTATGGCCGCTGTGTTAGAAGTGCCCATTTACAGTTAGATAAATTTTGCACGAAAATTTTGTGTGTTTCTAAAATGGAGACATTGGCCGGGCTTGGTGGCTCAGCCTGTAATCCCAGCACTTTGGGTGGCCAAGGCAAGTGGATTGCCTGAGCCCACAGGTTTGAGACTCGCCTGGGCAACTTGGCGAGGCCTCATCTCTACGATAAATCAAAACTTAGCCGGGCGTGGTAGCTCACGCCTGTAGTTCCAGCTACTTGGAAGGCTGAGGCAGAAGGATCGCCGGAGCCCAGCAGGTTGAGGCTGCGGTGACCGGGAGGGTGCCGCTGCATTCCAGTCTGGGTGACAGAGTGAGACCCCAACTCAAAGAAAATAATGATAAAATAAAATGGAGACATTGTGATCTCCTTAAATAATGTAAGGGAACTCTTAGAGTTGCCAGTGTGCTGTTACCCAAATTGCCGTTTCTCCAAAGAAAACCTTTTGTTCAGCATCAGGAATCACCTTTTAAACATTTTACTATCCCATCTTGGCAAAGAGAGAAATGAAAACCAACCCACAGGCCATGGTTCCCATCACTTGAAGGAACCAGACACCTTTGGGCTAGTATTACTCGTTTCCAGGGAGCGGGACACAACCTCAAGTCCAAGCTCCAGAAGCTCAGAGATGTGTCACATTTCATTGGCTAACTGCCTCCTTCTGACCATGCAAGTTCGAGTCTTTAGCAAATTTGTCCATTCAAGAAAATAATCGATACTTTTATTCCCACACCTAATTGCCATTCCCAGAAGTGTATTTATGTTATTAATGCTATATTTCCTATTAGGGAGACCCAAACAACCAGTATTCCTATGGGCAGATGAGCTAACAAAGTATTAGACTTTCCTGTAATTGTCCATCTTGGGAGTAGCTTATTAAGAGAAGCCTAATCCATGGATCTGCCCTTATTAATAAAAAAGAGAATTACTATCATTCAGGCGCTGACTTCCAACCTCTAGTGGGCTTATAGTTTTACCTAGATGACATAGCAACCTTGAAAAGTAGGTACTACTAACCCCACTTAACAGGTGAAGAAACCGAGACTCAAAGAGATTAAGGAATCTAGCCAAGGTCACACAGCTAGTAAGTGGCCGTCAACCTCAAACCTTCAGCTGTGAGACTTGAGAGGCTACCTTCTTAGACTTGGGGCTGAACTCCTCCAATGCAATTTCTCAGTTCTACAAAGAGCCGTCTACTGGACCCAGAGGCCAGACCTCCGCCTCCAAGGAGCAGTTCTAATGCTTTGTGTATTTACATTGATTCCCTTATTCATTCATTTCCCACAAACTAAATAAGCAAAATATAAAAAATATAAATGTGAACTCATTCGTCTATCAATGTCCCATCAAATACTTGGGAAATATGGCTGATCAGGATAAATAATTAGATGTAGGAATTGTCCTTAAAATAAAAAAATTCCTTTCTGAAACGTGTCTGCTAATTCAGATATATTTTCTAAGTAAACGTCTTTTTCCTCATTTTTCTTCCCAGTCAAACACACACACACACAACACGGCAAAATGCAGTCTATTCTTTACCATAAAATATTTCAAAGAAACAAAAAAAAAAATCCTCAGACCTGCTTTTCAAAAGGAATCAACGCACATATGAGGCACAGACATATCCTTATGATTAAAACCTGAGAATAAAAACAAATTGGTATTTCTCCTTTCACTCTCTCATTAAGAGCTGTCTTAGCCAAAGACAAGAAGCCGGGCTTTAAAATTATATGCTTTTTCTTATTTTTTTCAACAGGGGACTTATTATGTTTGGCAATGAAACATACATCTTAGAACCAATGAAAAATGCAACCGATAGATACAAACTCTTCCCAGGGAAGAATCTGAAGAGTCTCTGGGGATCATGTGGATCACATCATAACACGTCAGGCCTCGCCACAGATAACATGTTCCCGTCGCCCCCTCAGGCGTGGGCAAGAAGGGTAAGATGAATACCCGATCCCGTGTTCCTGGGGAAACTGGGGGCTCAAGCTGTGCATACTCCATACCAAGGCAGCTAGGGAAATTTTGCCATCTTGGTGCTTTGCCTGGGGGTTGGAAGTGCCCAGTGTATCTGGAGGCGGTTGACATCACGTGGTGGAACATTCCCATGTAGCCAAATCTCCATCATTGGATGGTAAAGGTCAGCCTCAGACTCATTAAAATCTGCAGGATAAAGTCACATCGTTGGGGTCGGAGGATGATAGAATCACCATTCAAGGAATCTTCCGTGAGACCCTACTGTGGGCCTATACCCAGGGCTGGTCCTACCACACCGAGCAAGGCGAGAATGGAGTCTGCCCTATTCTCCAGCAACTCTTCTTCTACTGAGAAGAAGGGACACATAAAGGTTTTGATTATAATTTGCCCACACGCTTGTACATAGGTGAATTGAGTCTTTGTCCACGAAATATTGCTGAGGAGTCTTGCTTACCTTCAGACCAAGCTGCAATTACCTGTCCTGGTTCCCTCCTGGGACCGTGCAAGCAGTCTGTGCTTTTGGCCACCAGCCCCCAGATATGCTTATAAAAGTCTTCCTTTCTGCGGCAGCACTAGAAAGAGTAGTTGCCCAAGGGAGTCTGAGCCCAGATAGACTTTCTCCTTGACATATCTCATGCAACACCATGAAATCTCCTCCCCAAACCGTGGCCGGTGCCTTTTCCCTCCGGTCGTATATGGGTGACACGGGCTGCAGTGGCATTCTGTTAGCAAGGACAAAAGGTGATCCTTCCTCACGTTTGGCTGGGATCCTTTAACGTAAATGAGTAAAACCAGATAGGAAATTATCAACCATATCCCCCTTTTTCATCTCTGGATTTCCTTTTCCTCTTTTGACAAGAAATCAAGACAATTCACAGAGGTGATGTCATTTGTGCTTATATTTGACTGTCTGGGGACACGCTCTTCAAAATTCCTGTTAACACATTTTGGTCTTTCCTAACTGTAATTTGAGTAGATTGCTGCTTAACACTCATTCAGCGTTCGTGAATTTCAATGTTGGTTGACTCTAAATTATTTTTCTAAAGTTAAACAGAAAGGATCCTCTTAAATGACGCCTTCTCATTCTTAAAATTCTCCTCATACCTGTGGGTAGATGTCTGTTCCCTAAGCCCGCCCTTGACTGTATCAGTTCAGGACTTTTAACTCTAATTTTACATTCATTATTTCAGTCCAGGTATTTTGCTTGTGTGACGCTAGCGCACTTCCTCTGTTTGCTAGTGTTCTTCTAAGATTTTTCTATGGCAGGTGTTTACAACCTCTTTTTCTTTTTCTGCCCCATCCCAGGAGGGGTAAGAACTCTCCCATCAGGTATTGTGGCTCACCTTGACGTTGCTACATTGCTGCTTGATGTGGAAGGCTGTGTCCTAATCCCAGGGAAGAGAGTTTGAAAATTATACCCCCCACCAACCTCTAGCACTATCAGCTCAGGAGGGTTTTCATCCTGCATTTTCCCCCCACCCTTCTTAGAGTGACAGATTTAAGAGTTGGAATCCCAATGGCCAGCCTCTGTGATCCCATGGCATGTTTATTTTACTCTTCAAACACTTTTGCCTTTGATTCCAGACCTTGGCTAAAATGTTGTTAAGTTGTAGCTTACCAGTCATAGACAAGCAGAACATTTGCATTTTCTTTCCAGGCTCTTTTCTTTGAGTACCTTGTTGAATGCATGGTATCCATGTGATGAGATTTATAACATGACAGTGTAAATGACACTCAGATATGTTTGCTGTTTCATTTCAAAGCACAGATTCGGTCTGTACTTGCCAGCCATATTTTACTTCCTTTAACTTATGGCTCTCTAGAACTATGATTGCAATTTCCAGTCACTTTGACCTGTAGAGAAATGGAGAGAATGGGAATAGCAATGTTGTTTTGTTAATAATGCATTTTGAAGTTTAAATGAACCTTTAAATTGAAAAAAGAAGCCATCAATGCCGGTCAGCTCAGTTCTCCAAATTTCTCTCTAGAAATAGTTGTGATTGTTTTTACGGAAGAGAAAGCAACCTGGATTTAAAATGCATGAACATAATGAAAATGGTGCAAAAAATAATTTTCGAATAAGCGGAATGCTTGGAAATTGGAATTAAACAGAAGATTGTTTTGGTTAGCACCTATGGTAAATATGAAAGGAACATTACCTGCCTTGCTTGTGTTGACTTTATTTTATGCTTTGAAAACTCAGTGCAACTGCAGCTAACTAATCTTGTTTATGCAGTGTTACAACTGCATGTGCTTTTTCCCAGCATTTTTCTGCCCCTGTTAAATGTTAACTATCACAAAGATTGGTTTGCACACTGTGATTTTTCTGCAGATGCTTGCGTTTTTCTTCACCGAGCATCAGGAATAAATCTGTACTTAGGGTATAGACTGGTTATGATATAAGCCCGAGCTATTGTTTGTCATTTTTACAAGGTTCTACATTAGGGTTTAGTGAGAGCTCAAGTTGCCCCTGTAAGGGCGTCTAGGAGCAGATAGCAAAGTAGTCAGCTCTCTCCTCTGTGATTTTGAACTCCAGCCTGAAGGTCCGTACCCCTCCGCTCACCCACAGCAGGCTCCTTCCCTCTCCATTGGCTAGTCATTCAAGAATGCAAACTAATTTTAACTTCAGCCTAAGCGAGCTATAAGGAAGGCAAAAGCAATAAATCTGCTGCTGGAGAAAATCACATAATACTTCCCAAAGGCAAATGTAAATTATTTTTGAATTGTCCTTTCTTTAGGGATTATCTGTGCCATTGTTCCTCTCCATTAGTATGGATAATTATGAGTCGAATATACAAGTTGCTGCTTTCTCTGGAAAGAAACTTGTGCCCGGGCTACTGTGTACTTATAGGAGCGAGCGGGAGTGGGGGAGATACTTTTGTGTTTCCTCAAATGCAGCCATCCTGAAATGAACTGGTGCTAATGCTTCTGTGTTTTCAGGCAGCCCATCATATTTGTGTAGCAGAAGCTACAGCAGTGGTGGTAGTATAAATAATAATAGTGTTATATAGTATATGCAGAAACTAGCGATCGTTGACTGTCAGAAACTGGCCTGCACCATTTGAAAACTCATTAATTATGACAGGCGAGTTTCATTCCTCTCAGACGTAACCATCCTCACGTCCACACCTCACCACATCATGTTCTCTTACTGCCTTAGTTGTTCTTAAAGCTTGGGGGTAGGAAGAGAGGTAGCACATTTCCTTGGCCCTGGGCTTTGTATAGCTATTCTTGTGAGCTGAGGCTCGGAATTTTCAGGTGTGGATTCCTAATGTTGATGAAAAATGCCAACGTCTATACAATACTTAAGATGGTTTATTCTGAGCCAAATGTGAGTGACCCTAGGCTCATGACACCTGTCCCTAGGAAGTCCTGAGAGCGTGTACCCACCATGGCAGGCCATCTCCAAGCAAGGACTTGCAGGTTATAGGTGGACTCAAGATCGCCTGACTGAAAAGAAGTTAGCAGAAGTCAGGCCCTTATCTAAGGAATTTTGAATTCAGTAAAGGACATGTTCTATTGAGATAAGGGGACAGAAAAACCCCAAGTTTCTTAATATGTAGATGAAGCCTCATAGGTGGCAAACTTCAGAGAGTATAGGTAAGTATTCTGAAAGGTGCCCAGAGTCTGGGAGTCCCCAAGAGATAGCTTTACTAGGTCATAAAATACTTAGATTTTCCTTTTTTATTATGTGATGTCAAGCCAAAGTCAGTTAGGAAAGTAAACCACAGTATATAGGTGGAGTTACCAACAACAACAAAAAAACCCATCTCCTCCAGTCCCTTAGTTAGGAATTTGCAAGGTAGAGAAAAAAGGTGAGAGTTCAGTCCTCACTAGTGAGTCTTAAATTCATTAAAATTCTGGAAGAATAGCCGGGCTCAGTGGCTCAGCCTGTAATCCCGCACTTTGGGAGGCTGAGGTGAGTGGATTGCCTGAGCCCGCGGGTTCGAGACCCGCCTGGGCAGTGAGACCTCATCTCTACAATAAATCAAAAAATCAGCCGGGCGTGGTAGCACGCGCCTGTAGTTCCAGCTACTTGGAAGGCTGAGGCGGAAGGATCGCCAGAGCCCAGCAGGTCGAGGCTGCGGTGGCTGGGAGCGTGCCACTGCCCTCCAGCCTGGGTGACAGAGTGAGACTCCAACTCAAAAAAAAAAAAAAATTCTGGAAGAATAAATAACCGATCTCACTTGTGCCACTGTGGTGTTTTGGACTCAATGTCAGCATTTCACATTTGTGCCTGTTCACGTTCAGGTTATCAGATTCAGCCCATTCTCCTAGCATATTGTCTCTTTTTAAAAAAATTCTGCCAGCCTACATGTTAGCCAGGCCTCAGAGGCTGTATCCCAAGTGGATATGATCAGTGGGCATTGTCCCTATGCAAGTCATTGACAAAGATGGTAGAAACAATCTTCCACAGCTGAGATCAGGGCTCAACTTAAAAGTAATCTTCAAGTCCAACCTGGGCAACTTGGTGAGACTTTGTCTCTACAATTTAAAAAAAAAAGGCCAGGCTCAGTGGCCTGTAATCCCAGCACTTTGGGAAACTGAGGCAAGTGGATTGCCTGAGCCTGCAAGTTCCAGACCCACCTGGGCAATTTGCCGAGACCTCGTCTCTACAATAAATAAAAAATTAGCCAGGCCTGGTAGCGCATGTCTATAGTTTCGGCTACTTGGAAGACTGAGGTGGAAGGATCTCTGGAACCCAGCAGGTCGAGGCTGCGGTGGCTGGGAGCGGCCAATGCACTCCAGCCTGGGCGACGGAGTGAGACTCCAACTCAAAAAATAAAAAAATAAATAACCGGGCATAGTGTCACATGCCTGTAGTTCCAACTACTTGGAAGGCTAAGGCAGAAGGATCACTTGAGCCCAGCAGGTCAAGGTTGCAGTGGCCTTGAGCGTGCCACTGCACTCCAGCCTGAGACATAGCGTGAGACACTGATTCAAGAAAAGAAAGAAAAAAAAAACCTCAAAAAACAACAGTCAAAGCCTGGAGCCTCGCTTGAGTAGATGAGTTTTCCTTGCTCAGAGGTAGATAAACCAAACTTTTGATTTGTTTAATTTGCTGATCTTGCCAACTACGGAAAACACCAGCCCCGGTTTCATTGCTGTTTTGTTGCTGTCTGCTTATTCGCCAGTTCAAATTTCCAGGTGTGGATTCCTAGTGTTGATGGACGATGCCAGACTCTGTAAATATTTAAGACGGATGCAGGTCCCTGGTTGGAGATGGCCGCCAGGGTGGGCACACATTCTCAGGACATACAGGGGATGGGTGTCACAGGCCTAAGGTTGCTTACATCTGGCGCTGGCACAAGTCTGCCCAATGCCCACCATGACTGTCACAAACCATCACCAGCTCTCCCCTGGACAGCTGCACACCCACTGGCTACACTCTCAGCTTCCGATATCGTCCCTTCAGAATCCGTTCTCCTTCCATCAGCCAGAGTAATATTTTACAAATTTTCCATTCTAGGGCTCCCAAGCTCTTAGGTTATTAGAACACCGTTCAACCCCCTTGCTATGGCCGCTGCACCTTGCTCCTGTCCTCAGCCTTCTCTCATCTACTTCCCGTCGCTGGCTAGACGCAGCCATCCTGCCTGCTAGCAGCCATCCTGCCTGCTGCTATAACACCCTAAGCTCTCGCCAGCCTCAGGACTTTTGTTGCTATTCCATCTACCTGAAACGCTGTTCCTGCAACTGCTTCTCATCCTTTAGATCTCAACTAACTCAGCCCCTCCAGCCGCCCAGCTTTATCCTGATTGCAGAACCCTGCTTGTTTCCTTTGTTGCACTTTTCACAGTCTGCGTTTTATTTTTGTTAATTCTATATTGTGTCCTCTTATCCTAACCCCTCACTAGAATGTGAACTTCAGGAGGGCAGGAATATTGGGTCTCTTGTCCATCCTGTACCCCCAGCGCCAAAACACAGTGCGTAGCACTTAGAGAGCTCTCAATAGATACCTTGGGATGAATTCATGCTATACAGATGCTCTGAACCACGAGAAGAAGGGATTGCACTGAGGATTTATTGTAGCCCTAATCTCAATTCGCCTTTCTAGCTTGTGTTCCCAGTGCCAGAGCTCTCACTGCAGGCCGTTTGAGGGATATCTCTCTCTGGGACTTGGCTGCGATGACTTCGAGAGGCCAGGAATGGGCTCCCTCTTGAGCAAGACTCAAAAAAAAGCCTGTCTCCACCTTGGAACAGAGATTGTTGAGCCAATCTCAGAGGCTTATGTTCCTGTTTGGGAAAGGGCTTTTGTTTATAACCCAGAAAATGAAAAGTCAATCCAGCAACCAGTTTCAAAAGTTGCTCTCTAGATCACAAAATGAAAATACGATTCCTTTTTCTTTATTTTAAACTGGACAGCCCAAACAGGAGGTGATTTAAGCCTCTCTCTGTAGATGCAGCTAGCGGGAGAGTAACCTCTGTAGCTGTGAGCTGGCCACTCCACCCCCAACCCCCACCCCCGTCGTCTTTTATTATTATGAGCTTAAACTTGTCTCTGAGTTTGTGATTCTCTGAATCCATGAGAAAATGTGGACTTCTCCGAAAACTTCAGAGACAGGAAAATTGTGTTCATGTGTTTGTTTTCATTAACTGGAATTGTGTATTTTCTCAATGATAACCCGAAGCCAGTTGGACACGTCCCCTGGACGTGTATCTCACCCCGCTGCAGACTGAAAAGTGTCAACGTCTAAACAAGAAGAGTTTGTCTGATGAGTTTTTCAACGGGAGATTAATTTTTTTTTATTTCTAGAGCTATTTTTTCCTGCATAATTGACTGAATTTGTTAAGAGTTAATCAGGGAATTGTGGGCAAAAGAGCGATTTCTGCTTCTTTCACACCTCAGTAAGGAAAGGCGGCATGATCTTGACACTTTGAGAAGGTGTCTCATTTTGTGCACACCAGTGGGAACCAGGAGGGCTAATTTTCTTTTATTTTATAAGTGGTACAGTTATCCCCATAAAGCATGCCTACAACTTATAGTTACAAGGCATGACAGTTTTCTCTTTTAACATTGTAAAAATATGAGAAATTATACCTATCATGCTGCTTTATTTTTTCTTCCTCCATGAGGTTTCCAGATTTCTTTAGGGACACCTAAATTCATGATTCAGCACAGCTGGGCAGCAAGAAGGAACACTGCTATAATACAAACATTTTTCTTGTAAAAATCTGTTTGGAAGATCCCGGACTAATGGGGATTTGTTTTATAAAAGATGTTTCCCTCAGGATTATGTGACTGGAAACCTGATTCAAAGCATACTTTAGTCTTTTTTTTCTTTTTTGCTTTCGTCTGAAAGAGCGGTTATAACGTGCAAGTTTTAAACTTCAAGCAGTATCTGTAGTTAACTCATAAACCAGCACTATCAGTCATCAGGACCAAAGACTAATTCAACCCCATTTCCTCTAACTGCATGTTATTGCAGAAACACAAGGCTTTGTTTTGTGTTTTTAATGTTTGCTTCTGGAGACCACCCTCCATGAATTGCTTTATTTCTCCTAAAAATGCCTTTGGGATTCTCCCAGTAATTCGCAGAAGAGTGTGAATGCCTTTTGTGAAAGTCTGATTGAAATGGAACCCACTGGAGGCTGTGTTTTCTGGAATGGGGTTCCTATTCCTGCTGCCTGAATCTTCTCTGTTCCTCCACCTTGGTATCTGATTCCCACGTTTTTCTCTACTATTTTGTTCTCACCCAATCCATTCTCTCCAGTGGCACTTCTCAGTCTTTTTTTTTTTCTTTCTTAACACTGTTTCTTTATGTTCCTTTTTGTTTTTCCTCCTCATTCCACGTTCTCATCTCTCTGTCCCTCATCCTAGCTTTTTCTCCTTTTTCTCCAGACCACCCCAGTCTTATGTTGCTTCTTACGAGATTCTTAAATAATCATTTTTAAATGATTACGCAGTCTGTTTAAAATATATTCTCAAGTCACAAAACAGGCATATTCAGACTATACAGACAAAGGGAGCACCCATGATACGCTGAATTAATTTCTTCATCTTCCTTAATGACCTTTCAGTGGCTACCTGTGGCCTGAAATGAACAGCCTCTGACCAGCTCCTGCTCTAGAAAGTGTCTGTTTATGTGCTCGTTTTGTTGAATAATAATTTTGACTCCTGATCCAACAATCCGCGATTCAGCAGGAAGGTCAAACTCCTTTCTGAGGATTTCCCTAGTGGAAATGGAAGCTGGTCACTCGTGAGAAGGTTTTACAAAAAGATTGATGGGGTCAGGGGTAAACCAACCTAGACGGGATAGAGGTGCAGGGGTCTGGTAGGGATGGTGAGATGGATTCTCAGAGTGGTTGGATTGAGAGACATCAAGAGGGTTCTGGAAGTCCCAGAGAGGCTTTAAGGGACATTAAATTATGTTTACTGTTGACAGCATAAAAGGGAGACTCTCAAGATGACCAAGTATGTAGAGCTGGTTATCGTAGCAGACAACCGAGAGGTAAGAACTTTTTTAAATTTCTCAGATGGTTGGTTAAAAAAAAAAAAAAGAAAAGAAAAGAAACGTTTAGCAAGTTATTACTTGGCTTAATTAGCTTCATTTTCTGTGCACTCTTAAAAACATTGGAAACGACCCATTGAAAAAGTTGTCTTCTGCTCTTATAAAGCATATAATATTTTAAAAGTAGCTGATATTATAAAACAATAGCAAAGCCCTGCAAGAAAAAAAAAACAAACAGAGTTACTCTGTAGCTAAGCTAAGCTCTCCAAACAAGGAGAATTATTGGGATGGAGGGTGGGAGGGTATTGTGAATGGCTTTAGATTGTATTCCAAAACATATTTGGGAAAAGTTTAGTTATGATCCAATGTGTCCTAATCAAAATGGGCAAATAAAGGAATGAATGAATGAATGAACGCTACAGAGAAAACAGTCAAAAAAATCTTCTCTGAGGTATGGCTTGATATTACGTTAGTTTTTTCTTTTAATTAACTTTGAATTCATTATTTTTCGATGATCATCTCTGTATTTATTGTTTCATTGACGTATATGAATTAGGTGACATCGTCTCATAGGCTCATTCAACACACATGAAGGAAACAGGCTTGACAAGTTTTCAGAAAACTGTTTCCATTGTGGAAGGTTAGATTAGAGGGGAGAATGGGGAATTTGTTAACTTTTTATTCAATCTCCTCTGTATTGTTTGACATGTTGCCATGAGCTGCTATTACTTTTTACTTTTTAATTTGTATAAAACAAATATACAGAAAATTTCTCCGGAAGTTAAAATCAAGTTGATGATATGAAAAATGGCTTTGGACTCCTTCTGGTTGTCTGTTTCTTCTTTGCCAAAACATGTCACTGCTTCCATCATTTATGAGGCTGGAAAAATCACAGAAGTTGCTGTCTTGTGAATACTTGGCTTGGAGGAATTTCAGGGAGTTTCAGGGAGTCCCCAGACGGGAAAATTATTCGGCAGGATGCAAGCTCATCTCACCATAAACTGTAGCGTGTCCCCGGTGGTTTGTAAAAGCCCAAGGTTTTGCATTTTCAGAAGCCGGGCAGATGAAATTTGACTGATATCCTTGCTGTTATTCATGCTGACATTAATATTGTTAAGTTTCAGAGGCAAGGAAAAGATCTGGAAAAAGTTAAGCAGCGATTAATAGAGATTGCTAATCACGTTGACAAGGTAAGTTCTTTTCTGAGTAATTAAACCACTCAAATCATGTAAATGTTTGGGAATGAGCTTGAAGGAATTAGGCACCTCATCTCACATAGTGGAGACCAAGTTCTGCCTCTGAGCCCTGGGCTGGAACTCAGAGTCTTCCGGCCTCTGTGCATGTGATTCCGGGATCCTGGGACAGTTTCAGGAGATGCCAAACCACAGCTGTCTGGACCATGGTAGCCTTTGGGACACATCTTCCTTCGGGCTCTCTTTTGGCCAAGTGGAGTCCCTTTGTGAGGGGATCTTGGACTCACTGCCAGTTAGATCAAGGACCCCTAGAGGGTACATCTGATACTTTTGAGAACTCCCAAGCTGGGCCTCACCCAGGACCCTATACCCTCGCGGTGGACCCCACAGGCCCCTTCAACCCATCCCCAATGTGTCCCTGGCGGGGGGGACTTTCATTTAGAAGGGATCATAGACTCCACTGTCCTTTCAGAAAATGTCTTTCAGCTCCATCAGCTCTTGAAAAGTCCCTTACCGGCCGGGCTTGGTGGCTCAGCCTGTAATCCCAGCACTCCGGAAGGCCGAGGGGAGAGGATTGCCTGAGCCCGCGGGTTCGAGACCCACCCAGGCAACTCGACGAGACCTCGTCTCTACAATAAGAATCAAAAATCAGCCGGGCTTGGTAGCATGCGCCTATAGTTCCGACTACTTGGAAGGTTGAGGCAGAAGGATCACTGGAGCCCAGCAGGTAGAGGCTGCAGTGGCCAGGAGTGTGCCACTGCCCTCCAGCCTGGGTGACAGAGTGAGACTCCAACTCAAAAAAATAAAAATAAAAATCATTAATTAATTCTTTTTTTAAAGAAAAGTCTCTTACACCAAGAGCAAGTAGGTTAGAAACTTACTTTTCACCTCTGTGGAAAGCAGTGTGGTAATTCCTAAAAGTTCTAAATATCAATCTCCCATATGACCCCGCAATCCCCCGACTGGGAATATACCCTGAAGAACTCAAATCACTCTATAAAAAAGATGCCTGCGCACGTATGTTTATCGCAGCGTTGTTCACAAGAGCAAGAACCTGGAAGCAACCATGCTGTCCATCAAAAGAGGACTGGATTTAAAAAATGTGGTACATATACTCGATGGAATACTATGCAGCCATAAAAAAGAACAAAATCATGATTTCGCTGCCACCTGGATGAAACTAGAGTCTATAATACTGAGTGACCTCTCACAGAAACAAAGATCCGAGTATCACATGTTCTCACTCATATAATGGACCTTGAACATCCAATGTAATACTATAAGAAAATGACTGACGGTACTGGGAAACCATGGGAGGGGAGGGAGATGGGATTAACAGTAGCAAATATCTGTCTGGGGACGGGGAAACACCTCTTATCAACGGGGTGCCTGAATGAAACGTAATTGTATGCCTAATCCTTAACTGTACCCCACAAAACCATAATAACAAATATTTTTAAAAAAAGAAAAGAAACTTACCTTTCACAAAGACCCTATTTTCTTGCTGAAAGAGCCCCTGGAAATCTGGTCTAACCTCAGGGGTATTTGCTCACATCCACCCGCAAGGAAATGGTGACGCTACCTGTCTGAGCCACTTGCACTTTCTGAGCACATCCAATAGGAGGGAACACAGACCGTTTCATGCGAATGACTCTCAGACCAAAAGCAAGGCTTCTCACCGTCGCCTGCACAATGGAGTTGGCTGGGGAGGACAGGGGCTTTGCTGCCTTCGTGGGGTGGGGTGGGAAGCCCGGCATCAGTTTTTTCAGAAGATTTCAGAAGCGCCCCAGCAGTCCATATGTGCAACCTGGCAGGCAACCACTGTCCCAAAGCAATTGCTGTGTCTCCTGCCTGCGAGGTGAGTGTGAGAAGGGACCCGGTCACTGCTGACGCTACCAGAGCCAGGATCCTCCAAGGGGTCGGAATTTACACATCACGGTTCGTGAAGATGCCTCCCTGAAGCCTTGTTTCCAAGCAATCCTATTCAATTTGAATGGAGTTTTCTGAGTTTTCAGGAAAAAAAAGGAAGACTCGAGCCTTTCTAGAAGTTCTGCTGAATTCTGGAAGGCTTTGTGCAGTGCATCAAACACTGTGCGTGAAGAATTCAGCACTGTCCTCAGACTGTGCAAAAAAGAGAGGACATGGGTTCTTCTTAGGCCTCGGGTGTGGAAGATGATGAACTGTATTTACACCCAAACTGGAAGTTGCTGAAACTTCATTTTAAAAAGAGATGTGTTTTGGCCTTCTGTGTTTGTGTTTCTTTACATTTCGTTCTAGGTTATGTCTTGCTTCCATTTGCAAAACAAAAACGAGCAATTAGGGGCTTGTTAATAACTTGCATTGGTAATTAAAGAACACTGTGCCTCAGAAAAGTCTTAATGGACTTCATCGAGTTTACCTGCCTGGCTGTTCTTGTGTTTCCAGCAGGGAGAGAGCTGATTTGCTGAACGCACAGATGTGTCCAGCCTTGGCATTCTTGTTCACCCCCAGCAAACCCCAAAGACTCTGGGGGAGATACCCAGGCTCCTGGAGAGTCCATGCTTCCAAGTCTATTAACCGGTGACCCCTGGCTCTGTTCAGCATTCCAAATTTCAGTTTTGCAACTCAGCGAGTGGGAGTATCTCAGTCCCAAAAGCATTGACAGTCCCAGTGGCAGCTTCCTCATTTGCTGAAGTCTTGGCTCTCCCGGGCCATTCTAAATTAATAACTGCTGGGCCGTGTCGGCATAAAGAGGGAGAAAGCCATCCCTGGCTGGAAGACAGAGGCGTAATTAAGTGACAAAGGTGACGTTCTGGAATGTTCAGGAAATCCCCTCCTAAGTGAAACACAGCACACATGTCTAACACTCATACTTCTGGGCCCATCTCAGACGTTTTCCCCAGGTCCTGATTAAATTTCAGCAGGAACCATGGAGCGGGCATGACCACAGAGTGGGTGAGATCACAGAGCGGGTACCCGCCGTGCAATGATTGCTACCCCTTCACCTCCAATCTGCCCTCCTTATTTGTTAAGAAGTTAGTGCCAGCCGGGCTCGGTGGCTCAGCCTGTAATCCCGCGCCTTTGGGAGGCTGAGGTGAGTGGATTGCCTGAGCCCGCGGGTTCGAGACCTGCCTGGGCAGCGAGACCTCATCTCTACAATAAATCAAAAAATCAGCCGGGCGTGGTAGCGCATGCCTGTAATTCCGGCTACTCGGAAGGCTGAGGCGGAAGGATCGCCGGAGCCCAGCGGGTCGAGGCTGCGGTGGCCGGGAGCGGCCACTGCACTCCAGTCTGGGCGACAGAGTGAGACTCCAACTCAAAAAAAAAAAGAAGTTAGTGCCAGCAGTGAATTTAGTGACCTACTTCTTAAAGGACTTACCTTCTGTGTATTTAACTTCTCAGGGTATTTTCACTCGTGTGACAGTTTTCTTCCCCTCCTCTCCCAAACCAGTTGCCTGAAGGATTCCCAGGGGATTCCACCTCTTTATTTCTTCCGGAAGGTCTTTCTTGACCCCTTCAAGGCAGCATCCAGGGACTTCCTATTTGCACTAGTGCGTGGCAGTTCACTGTGTTGGAGTCTGCTGGAATAGCGGCTAAGCATCCCACGCCTTAATCCTCCTGGCAACCTCTAAGCATTTGGCAGGCAAGGGTGAAGCCATCCTAATCTTTGTTCTCTCTGCTAGTGCCAGTCCAGGCCACAGCAAGAGTTGAGCAAATATTTGTTGCTGGCTGTGTTCACATACGTCTGGATTCCTAAGTCAGGTAGGCAGCTGTCAAGGTCCATTCATTCCACAGAGACCGTGAGCTTCTCTCTGGGTTGGGGTCTTAGTGGACCATCTTGGAGAAGAGTCTCAGCCCTCACAGAAGGTGGCAGTGTTGCTTAGCAGTTTAAAAAGTGAGCGTCAGGCTGGGCTCGGGGCTCAGCCTGTAATCCCACGCCTTTGGGAGGCTGAGGTGAGTGGATTGCCTGAGCCCACGGGTTCGAGACCCGCCTGGGCAGCGAGACCTCATCTCTACAATAAATCAAAAAATCAGCTGGGCGTGGTAGCGCATGCCTGGAATTCCGGCTACTTGGAAGCCTGAGGTGGAAGGATCACCGGAGCCCAGCAGGTCGAGGCTGCGGTGGCCGGGAGCAGCCACTGCACTCAGTCTGGGCGACAGAGTGAGACTCCAACTCAAAAAAAAAAAAGTGAGCGTCAGAGTCAGACAGCCTGTGTTCCGACCCCAGCCAGGCAGTCGTAACCTTAAGTAACTTACCTGGCCTCTCCAAGCCTCAGTGCCCTCGACGATAAAATGGGTATCACGATAGTTCTTAACTGATAGAGCGGTTTTGAGAACTAAGCTAAGGCATGGATGTAGTGACACGCGCTAAACGTTAGCTGGTGATTGTGATTAGGTAAAACCCAAAGGAACCCCTTGGGAGCCCTGGGAAAAACTTTCAGAGCAGACTGCAAAGAGATAATGTATGAAGATGTGCTTGTAAGTTTAGCACATAGGACAGTTAATCAGTGGCGCTGATTTTGGAGAGGGGCATTGTGCATTATAGGCTACTAGTGTGAAATCTGTACTAAAGGTGTGACTAGTGGGAGGAAATGCAAAACCCACCATTATTATGAAAGGCTCCTTGATGAGCAAGCAACAAGCCTAGCACTGAAAAATTAGAACAATTAATCCTTTGCAGACCGCCATTACTGTTTCCTGGGAGGCAAACCTAATGTCCCGTCCCAGATGACAGCCCTGAAACCCATGCAGGGTATCTGACCCCAGGGACATTGCTTAACAAGCTGGTGTGAGCATCAGCATTGAATCTCCTCCATTTCTGCTTTCTGAGCGCTGTGACCTTTGTATATAATACAGCTGAAAATGTAATCTCTCAAAGGACAGAAGCCAAACATGTGCATTCAGTGTTCCAGAAACTTAATTCTGCCCAGGAAGCCTGGGCTGGGAGCTTGCGAGGCGATACCACAGGCCATGCACTTCTTGATTAAAAACAAACCATGGGGCAGTATTTTGTTCATGTAATTGTCTCATTAACTCATTCATGGAATGCCTGTCGCTGTGATCTGTTTGAAGCCACGTTGGACCATTGCAAGCCATTTATGTTCTATAATGTCGTTTGCACTCCAGTCGTGTTCTTCTGCTAATGTAATGCTCACCACATGACTGCGGGGAAAGCTGGAGTGACATGCACAGCTTTGAGGAGTTTCTTGTATTTTCGCTCACCACATCGGAATTGTGCGTTTACCTACCAAATGCAGAGCTCCTATGAGTTTTGTTACTCTTTGGCAAGAAGCTTCTAGCAACGGAGAATAGGACCTGTTCACATCTGGAGCTTGGCTGTAGCTGCTATCACTAGCCACATTTTTCTCCTTGGCTACCTGGAGTCTCAGAAGATGAAGGTGCTGCCTCATACATCAGGGGCACTGGAAAGTTTTACAGCCAACCAGGTGACCTCACCCCCTTAAGCATGTGCATAGAGCCATCTCCCTGTCTATGCGATGCACATGGGGACAATGGGAGTTCATACATCCACCCTGATTGCTCATCTTGGCCCACTGGGCTCATATGAGATAACACCATCCCTTGACTGTTGGGACTGTCGCTTTTCAGCCCTCTGACCCACCCGACCTGTGGAGCATGGGCTATTGGCTGAAGTCTGGAACCCCCAAAGTTGGGAGACCGTAGAGGGGGTGAGAAGACTTGCTTCGAAGGATGTGCCTGAAACTTTGCTTTGCAAGCCCATAAAAGACTTCATTTAAGATATCTTTCCCCAACAGTGTTCCTGAGCTAACTTCTGTCTGTGGAGAGAAGAACGGTCATTAAAGTTCCTGAAGAGGGACTCTATTTATGCCTTTATTATTCTGAATGATATTGACCTATTCATTTAATTAAAAACCTTCTAGATTGATTATCGGTGACAGAACAAAATAGTGTTGGCCAAGAATGAGACTTTGCTGAGAAAATAACACTGATTCATTTTCAGTAACTCATAGGCAGAACGAACAAGTTATTGTCCTTGGCAGAAGTGTCTGAGAGATCCTAATTCACTCATTGTTTTTCTTGCAGTGGATATTAACTGGCCGTCTTTAGCTATAATATGCATCTATATGCACATTTTAAATCACCAATGAATCATTTGAAATGTGTGCTTTCATACAAACACAGGCAGACAGTAAAAAAGGCTAATAAGTTTAGCACCTAATTGGTCAACCTTTGAGAACTCGGTTGACACATCACTTTGCATCAGGCCCTGCAAGTATTTTGTGAATTCTAATGCCACAGGAACAAAGGGGCACAGAGATGCTTTTCTCACCCATGTCAGTGAGCTTCAGATGATGTAAATCTGTTCTATTTTTCATTTTAAGTTCTCATTAATGTGAGTCCCAAAGGATGCCTGTTTTGCCCAGTTTTACAGACCACTGAACATTCGGGTCGTCTTGGTAGGCGTGGAAGTGTGGAATGACATTGACAAATGCTCCATCAGTCAGGACCCGTTCACCAGCCTCCATGAATTTTTGGACTGGAGGAAGATGAAGCTTCTACCTCGCAAATCCCATGACAATGCACAACTTATCAGGTAGGGAGTTCTGTCTCCTCTTTACTTAAAGAAACAGTGCCCTCTGTCCACCCTGTCTCTCCTTAGCTTTGCCTGCACAGCCCTCAGAGCTGCCACCTTTCTGCAGCGTATCCAGCCACCTGCAAGGGGGTTTCTCAGCCCACAACCACAGGGCGGATGCCATCCTAACTTGGAACAGTGCACTTATTAGGAAGGGCACCCTCTAGATGCTCTGGGAATCCCATCCCTCTACAGAACTCTTATTTCCTACTCTCAGAATCTGGACATTTTCCTCTATGCCAATTTTTCTGATTTTAGTCTTAATATAAAGTTGTCCTGAGTAGACTATTTTTTAAAAGCCTCTTTTTTTATTATTAATGAAAAATGTATATTTATATAAGATCTAAGGATAGTACATTTGGACAAATATTGTCAGATGCCTGGAGGGAAAAAAATCTCATTCCTCCTTCTATTTCAGCTGTTACTCTTTGGTTTTCTGGATCAGAAAATACCAGTAGCATAGCATATTAACCTTGTATTCCTTATTTAAATCAGTAGGCATTGAGTGCCTATTAGAAACCAATGTTTTAGAGACTTTGAATATAATGGTGACCAACACTGTAAATCTCCCTGCTCTCAGAAGTCTCCAGTCTACTGAGAGAAGACAACAATAAATTTCAGAGCATGGTAAACGAAGATAATAAGGTGAGGAAAGCATAGCTGTAACATAATAGATTGGTAAGATATTACAGACACCTTTATATTGAAAAGAAAAGAACAATCTTATGATAATCTAAATTAGTACGAAGGAGATGTTTCCAGAAGTGGCAAATTTTTATTTAAATCTTTAAATAGTTTGTGCCATTATTTTTTGTTCGCATATAGCTTATATCATTGAAGTGAAAACTTCAGGAACAGAAATGCTTTCCTTTGGCAAATCAGATCTAGTTTATTGAATATTTGTGGAACATTAGAGACCAGACCTATCCTATTCTCACTTTAGAAAATGCATATATCTGAGCTGAGGCTATTGGCATTCCCTGATCATTTACTTTGGCCATTTTCACAGGGTTCCCCTGTCTTGGATATTTGTGGTTGCCTCACATTTTATGCATTGATTAGTTCTGAACCACTAAAAGTACATTTTATGTATTTTTGAGTCAGAAAGTTTTGTTTTGATTTTTTTTCCCAAATGTAGTCTGTCCAACTTGAACATCTGGAAATAAATTAGCATCTTACATAACTTTATTATTTAGATACATGTATAATTGCAGCTCTTCATATGGCCTATATAGATATAAAGGCCAAAATTCCTACTATTGTAAATATGAATATTGTGGGATAGATGGATAGACAAAGAAATGGATGGATGAATGGACGAATGGATAGAGAAATAAATGAAGTTTTATGTACACTTACCACCTTCTGTCCAATTGGTCATGGCTAAAATACCTAACCTTTCAGACAATATATGTATTATCTGTATATATACATGGCCAGGATAGCATTGGTAAGGCATTTTATTTCTTGAAAGGAGATTCAACAAGCATGATGTTTAGTTTTTCATGCATGAGGTTGAAATTAGCAGAATTTGCGTTAAACAAGCCCTTGGTTTCCTTCAATTCATGATCAGATTAAGACTCCAGATAGGAGGAAGCCTGCATTGAAGCCATGATATTCCTTCTAGAAGCTTTTCCCCTGGGTACCAAGGCTTTGCAAGTGCTTGCTTACTCGGCATTGGCTCCAGGAGATTGATTATTTTTCTGCCCATTTCAATTTTGCAAGCTATATTAGTAGGACATTTTGAAGGAGTTTGATATTCTGGCAGAATTATAATGAGTTACCCAGGAAAGCAAATTCAGCTACAACAGAAAATCTAGTAAACTATCTAATGTATTTATTTTAGTTAATAGTGATTCTCTGTGACTTTTTCCAGCCTTTCCATCAGCAAACATTGTTTAAATGGAGCAGCTCTCCACAGTCCATAAGAAAATAATTTATAATTATAAATATAGGCAGAATATAATTTATAAATACAAAATAATGATGGGTTGTTTTCTTTTTTTCTTTTTTTGAGTTGGTGTCTCACTCCGTCGCCCAGGCTGGAGTGCAGTGGCACACTCACGGCCACCCCAGCGTCAACCTGCTGGGCTCCCGGCGATCCTTCCACCTTAGCCTTCCAAGTAACCAGAACTACAGGCACGAGCTGCCACACCTGGCTAATTTTTGATTTATTGTAGAGAGGAGGTCTCACCAAGTTGCCCAGGCTGGTCTCAAACCTGCAGGCTCAGACAATCCACTTGCCTCGGCCTCCCAAAAGTGCTGGGATTATAAACTGAGCCACCGAGCCCAGCCAGTTGTTTTCTGAGTCTTGAAAACAAAACTCTAAAAGGATGATAGGATCATGATACAACTTTGAAAATAAAATTTTTATGGAAAAAGAGATAAAAATCACGTGCAAACATACCCTTATACATGTGTTTGCATACTCTGTTATAGGAAGTTCCAACAGAATTTCAAATATTAGAAAATGCTCTATTCTATATTAGATTAAAGCAAGTTCTCTCTTTTATTCCCTAGTGGGGTTTATTTCCAAGGGACCACCATCGGCATGGCACCAATCATGAGCATGTGCACAGCAGAACAGTCCGGAGGAGTTGTCATGGTAAGCCAAGGACGTTAGGAGCCGGTTTCCCTTGTTAATGATTCCCCAGGAAGTCACTACTTTTATCAGACATTGTGAAGTTAGGTTCTCTCCTTGAATGCTGTTTAGACTGTAGTTATATTTATAATTTTATATGCCCTACAATATTTTAAGGACTGTTTATAAAACGCAAATGGCACACAGGAAAGGTGGGCACAGAAAATAGCTCAGTGGAGCGTCTACCTCTTTTATGAAGAAACATTTTCAACCGGGACTTTCCAATCCAGGAATTCCTCCTAGCCCTAGGGTGAGCCAGGGCACTGGGGTTGCCCTCATCTCACAGCTGTTTGGAAGTACTGTGGACTCACCAGACATTCCCATGTGATGGTTTTCTGATGGTTCTGCCTCCAAGTCCATCAGCCAAAAGTCTGAGGTTTTTAACGTTTTACCACTGCAAATGCTTTACATACCTTCTGGCTGGTGTACAATTTATCTTTAAAACAACCTTATTCTTGGAAGGCAGAGACCAAGGTTTATGGCTTTACGAGGATAATTTTGTCATATAGGGACTATATATGTTTGCAAAAGGAAATAAAATGGGAAGAAAATGTGGGATTTCTTATGGATTTAAGAGGAAGTTAGCTTTGATAGGCTGCCCAAAGGGGGGCTCGTGTCCCTCTTTATCAGATAATTAAAGGACAGGTTTTCATCCTACGTTGTCCCTGCTGAGAAAATTTAGTGTCTCCTACGCACCGGCCCTCAGACAGGGAGTATCCTCAGAGACTGTTCTTCCATCTCTAGTCAACAAACAGAGCCTTGCCCTTCCAAGAAACCAGGAGTTCCTCCACATTTTTTAAGCAGAATATTTGTGAGCGTTCAGTAGTATGAAAGGGTGGAAAGAGTTATGTTCTGCTGACTTTTTCTTTCTCTCCACGTACTGCCTAACTGAATCTTCTCTGTGAATATACATCACAGACTCTCTCCTCTTCTCTGGGTACAGCGCTAGTCATGAATGTAAGCCCCACACTAAAGGTATAAGCCATGCGGAGGGATGGAGACCACTTTGAGGATTTCTGGCTTGCACTGGCTGTTCCCTGGTTTTCTATGGATCTGGACCTGTATGTGAGCTCCACCATGGAAGTCCTCAGAAAGTTTGGTTTGTGTTGGCTCTGGGTTCATTTCAAGTCAGATCACAACCGTTTTTTTTTTTATAGAGCAGTCTGTAAATTTTTAAGAGGGAATCATTTTCTGTTTCATGGTTCCATGGTCAGTTGCTCCTGACTTTGCCACTTAAAATTGGCGTAATTTTTTTTTTTTTTGAGTTGGAGTCTCACTCTGTCGCCCAGACTGGAGTGCAGTGGCCGCTCCCGGTCACTGCAGCCTCGACCTGCTGGGCTCTGGTGATCCTTCTGCCTCAGCCCTCCAAGTAGCTGGAGTTACAGGCATGCGCTACCACGCCCGGCTGATTTTTTGATTTATTGTAGAGATGAGGTCTCGCCGCCCAGGCGGGTCTCGAACCTGCGGGCTCAGGCAATCCACTCACCTCAGCCTCCCAAAGGCGCGGGATGACAGGCTGAGCCACCGGTCCGGTGGCGTAAATATTTTTTTAGAGCTGAAACTGAATTCTTCATAAGCATGGCAGGTTCCGCTGCTGTGAGGTGCTGAGACATTCCTACAACCCATCGGACCGAAATAAGCAGCTTTCTTCAGCTCGGGTCCCTGACTCTGTTTCCATACAAGCATTTTATCAAGATTCCTTCTTTAAAAGCGTACAGGGAAGCCTATTTTTTAAAAAAAGATATACAAAAATAAATGTGAGAAATCTAAGCAAATTATGTACAATGCAATAAGAATCAAGTCAAGACCGAAGTTAATTATCAGGAAATTTGTTAGCAATTGGCATCGTCCATAGACACACTCCTTGTGCATTCCAGATATAAGATAAATATCAAGTAGGATGAAAATGGCACACCACCTTTAATTTCTAGAAAATTTATGAGATCAGCAAGACCAGCACCTTGGCCAGACTTAAAGCCTCTAAACTAACTTTTTCTTGCTCTGTCTCTAAAGTCAGGTTCATGGGTGTTACATGTGACTATGCCTCACTCAAGGACAAATCTAAGAGAAAGTAAATAACATGGCAAAAAAGCAGGAATCCTCTCAAAACTGAAACTATGATTTCTAATACCATTTCTCCATTTTTCAAAATAGAACAAACCATTAATTTTAGTCCCTTAAAGCCATGCCTTTGTATCTAACTGGCCTAAAACAGTCTTGGTTTGGCAATAATACCATAAATAAACAGATGGGTATTTTTTTCTTATTCAAATGTAAACTGTTTATCAGAGTCTCATAATAGACATTCTGTTTATGTTCACTTATGCATGAAAGAATGTAAAGCAATTTAGCAACTGAAGACAAAACCAAGATATCCAGAGGTACAAAAGTATCAGAAGTAGAATATTTTTAAGGATGAATTCCTTGAATTTTGTGCCATGGCATGCTAAATTCAACCCTCTACATTCTTAGATTGACTACCATTCACTTTACCAATGTGTTATTCTTGAGAACTGATTTCCTGAAACGTATTTGTAAAGCTTTCTACAACAGGAAACTGTAAGATCTAAACAAAGCAATTTATTAAGAATTTCATCTAGTCTAAGAATAACTTGGTCCTTAACATCCCATCATTTTCTTAGACTGAGAGCTAGTTGTAATCACCATCAACAAACCTATAAGACCTCACATGAACACACCTTTATCCAGAGGTCTCACAAAGACTGACTGTATCAGGAAGGATGTGGTTTTTTTTCTAAAATATAATACCATACTTGTTTTAGTCTGTTTTCTGTTGCTTATAACAGAATGCCTAAAACTGGGCAATCTATAAAATCCTGGGCAAAATTATTTCTTATAGTTTTTTGGGTGTTTTTTTTTTTTTTTTTTTTTTTGAGTTGGAGTCTCACTCTGCCGCCAGGGTGGAGTGCAGTGGCACACTCACAGCCACCCCAGCGTCAACCTGCTGGGCTCAGGTGATCCTTCCCCCTCAGCCTTCCAAGTAGATGGAACTACAGGCAAACACTACCATGCCTGGCTCATTTTTGATTTATTGTAGAGACAAGGTCTTGCCAAGTTGCCCGGGCTGGTCTTAAACCTGCAGGCTTAGACAATCCATTTGCCTTGGCCTTCAAAGTGCTGGGATTACAGGCTGGCTGAGGCACCGAACCTGGCCATATTTCTTACAGTTATGAGAGAAATCCAAAAATATCTGGTGAGAGCCTTCTTGTTGGTGGGGGTTCTCTGCAGAGTTCTAGGTGGCATGGACATCACATGGTGAAAGGCTGAGTGCGCTGGTTCAGATCTCCCTTCCTCTTCTTATAAATCCCCCAGAACTACTCCCATGTTATCCCTTAATGCATTAACCCATTAATCCAAGAATGGATTAATGCAGCCCTGAGGGTCGTAAAGGCCTCACCTCTCAATACTGCCTTATAGGGATTAAGTTTCAACATGAGTATTGAAGAGGACAAACGTTCAAACCATAGCAGTACTATTTCCTGGAAGCCTCCTGGAAGACTTTTCATCTCTTTCCAGGGAAGCACAAAGCCAGATTCAAACATGGTTCCTTCCTTACTCCATGACATGCAGGTTTTTTCAGCGAAACCATTCCTGGACACAATTTCTGTAGATCACATTCACTAACTAATTTTAACTTGTTAAAGTTAAATGGCCACATTTTGTAATTAACTTCTAGTATCTTTTTTTTTTTTTTTTGAGTTGGAGTCTCACTCTGTCATCCAGACTGGAGTGCAGTGGCCGCTCCCGGCCACCACAGCCTCTACCTACTGGGCTCCGGCGATCCTTCAGCCTCAGCCTTCCAAGTAGCTGGAACTACAGGCGCGCGCTACCGCGCCCTGCTGATTTTTGATTTATTGTAGAGATGAGGTCTCACCAAGTTGCCCAGGCGGGTCTCGAACCCGCAGGCTCAGGCAATCCACTCACCTCAGCCTCCCAAGGCATGGGATTACAGGCTGAGCCACCGAGCCCGGCAACTTCTAGTATCTATTTGAGCTAAGCCATCAGGCACTCCACTAAATTAGGGGTGGCCAACAGTGCTTGCTGGATGGAGAAGCCGCCTTCCACAACCCAGCAAAAGGTTAAATGAACCCCCAGTAGCAAAAGTCAGAGAATCAGAACATCTCCATGTATTTTCAATCTTCCTGACACCTCAAAGAGCTAGCAACGGTAAGACATAACGGGATTAGTATCTTAATTCGATGGGTCTTCAAACAGATTATTCAATGTGGCCGGGTTTATTGTGAATTGATGATGAACTTTCCAGGTATCCTTCCCATGTAACCATGCTCAGTTACAACCATTCAGGCCTTATTTAGAAAGTCGCAAAACATGCTTGCTCCTGTCAAATTTATATCAGCACCATCCCAATCAAGGATAAAACAGTACTTTCATTACCCATAAAGCTTTCTCCTCCCATGATACAGAACAACCTTCTGCTTCATTCACTGGAATGTGTTTTGTGAGCAGTTGTAAGAAACAAGAGGGTGATCTGTGCCTTGATTATGTCATGCAAGCATGAAGAATCCTACATGCATATATGAGGTATACATACATTGCTCAGCAAAAGAGACCCCAAACTGGCCTAATAAAATATGGCAAATTCATTTCTTTAAGTTTTTGTTTTGGGGTTTTTTGGTTTGGGCTTTGGTTTTTGAGTTTTTTTTTTGTGAGTCAGGGTCTCATTCCGTCACCCAGTCTGGAGCGCAGTTGCACGATCGCAGCTGGCTGCAGCCTCAACCTCCTAGGTTCAGGCAATCTTTCTGCCTTAGCCTCCCAAGTAGCTGGGACTACAGGCATATGAAACCACACCTGATTAATTTTTTTATTTTCTTGTCGAGAGGAGGTCTCGCTGTGTGGCCTAGGCTAGTCTTGAACTCCTGAGCTCAAGCAATCCTCCTGCCTTGGTCTCCCAAAGTGCTGGGATTGCAGGCATGAAGCACTGCACCTGACTATTTGTGTGTGTGTGTGTGTGTGTGTGTGTGTGTGTGTGAGAGAGAGAGAGAGAGAGAGAGAGAGAGAGAAGAGAGTTTAAACCAAATAATGAGCTTTATATTAGTTCCTTATAGGGAATTTAATTAAGCCAAATGCTAACGAGAGGTCTCCAGAGAGGGACAACAGAAATTTAAGTCCAAGGAGATGTGAACTATACCTCTGTACTCTTGTGTTTTCTTTGAGGACCATTCAGACAGCCCTCTTGGTGCCGCTGTGACCCTGGCACACGAACTGGGCCACAATTTTGGAATGAATCACGACACACTGGAGAGAGGCTGCAGCTGTAAAACGGCAGCTGATAAAGGTGGCTGCATCATGAACCCTTCAACCGGGCAAGTACTAAAGCTTCCAACTACTTTGTGCGCAGCTTGGAGCATATATTGGGAAACCGCTGGGTCAAAATTTCCCTGGTTTTCTGGTCAGAGAACCCTCAGAAGTTTCTAAAAAAAATGTATCCCCAAATAACAAGAGTGGGCTGTGCCACCCTGGAGAGCCGTAGGCAACCAGATTGCAATGCCACATGGCACAAGGGCTGACCTCTTCCCTGAGAAGTGGTGGGGATGGATGCTGTCTATGTTTAGAAAACACACATTATTCAACAATTTTTGCATGTGTTTTTTTTTTTAAATTTGAGCCTACAGCTTCCGCTCCCAGGCAGTCCAAGGAGCCAGACATCTGAGCACCTTGTCAACCCGTTGGGCAGAGTTGAGATGGGTCACCTCTCCTTCAAGGGTACTGGGTAGGAGTTATTTCTTTTCCCCAGCGATGGCCCTTGGGCATGTCTGAAGTTTGTTAGTAGCTTGGGGATTTCTGGTTTCCCTGCCTCTGACACCACATCACCGTACCATATCTCAGAGGTTTAAATGAAATGCTTTTTCTGCCTTGGTAAATTATGCTGTTCAGCCTTATTTAATGCCTTTCTGAAACTCTAGAAAAGAGAACGTTTCAACCAGAAAAAAAAGAAAGACAGTTAATTACTGGAGCTTTCAAATGAGGCAGAAAAGTTGCAACTTAGAGCGATTAGAGATTCAGATGTGTTCTTATACCTCTAGAAAAACCTATTCCAAACTAGAATTTTGTGCTAATTTAAGAAGATTTTCATTAGTGGGGGAAACATGTACTGGATACAATGCCATCTTCTTTTTTATTATCCCTTGAAGCCCTGTGAACACTTACCTTCATGGAACTTTCCAGGCCAAGCCTGCTTTCTGGGTTTGCTGAAAGGAGACACTGGGACAAGAAGCAAGTGCTTTGATCAACCCAAAGTCTGGCTTCTGTGAAGATTTGCTGGCAAGGGGACAGGCATGGAGTGAGAGGGACACCTGCTAAAGTTTCAAAGTCCCAGAAAAGGGAGGAATTGTTAAAGAATGTGGTTAAGCAATAGTCTTGTGGGCTTCCTGCCAAAGGGTTTGTAGGACACTGAGTTGTCCCAAAAACAAAGACTGAGCAGAACCACCCAGCTCGCATCCGGGAATTATCACTTCACATGAACCATCATGAGGCATCTTCTCATAGCAAGTGTCGGAGTCTTCATGTCCATCACCAGCATTACCATAAAGCCTTTGGGGCATCTTTTGGCTCATGGTTCTGTCTTCAGCATCATTCAAAGGAGTCACCAAGACTTTCGTCAAGGATGTTGCTTTCTAAGTCTGACAGAAATCAAGGACCTGTGCCCAAAGTGAAAGTATCTTAGACCAACACCAACAGGAAGTGAAATATTGCAAAACTACTAACAGATGGAAAACAAACGAAGCTCTCCAAAAGGGAGACGGGCCACTCTAGAAAGTGATGTGCTCTTTGTCACTGAAGGTGTTTGAGCAGAGGAAGAATAACTGCAGAACATTTGGGGCAAGGGGTTCCTTCTTAGGGTGTGAGGTTGGGCCGGGGGCCCATAGGCACTTTCTGTTTTTAACATTTCATGAGCCCAGATGGCACCCAGATCTCTGGGCAGCACACTGTGTGCGACTCCCCAAGAGTAAAGTTGGCAGGAAGTTGACATGCAGCTGAGTGGTCTACATGGTTTCTCACTCTTGACAAACTCATAAAATAGCTGTGGAAAATGTACTCTGTGCTTAATTTCCCTGGTTATCAAATGGACACGAATACATTAGCCTACCTGCCTTCAGAATCGGTTCCCCGTAACTAAGAAAATGATATTATGACTCAATATTTGTTAAGATTTTTGAATATTGATAAAAGAAAGAAATAGAAGAGAAGAAACTCTAGTCTGGGAGACACTGAACAGGTGGTCCCAGTTCTGACCTCAATTGTTTTTTAGTAAAACTGGTAGGTTAGTAAGCCTTCTTACCTTATGTTCCTTGCCAGTAAAATGAGTGTATTTGTCTTTATCTTCTTTCCTTCCTTATTTCCTTTTTTCCATCGATCTACCCACTTACTTGTTCACACATTAAACAACTATGTTTGGCCTCCGTGCTTGTTGTTGTGAGGAATGCATAAATGATCTAAGACGCTACAGCTCTAAAAATTATATCATTCTGAAGGCACAATAGCAAGGCATATTTTCTGATACTCTGCCTAGTCTTATATAAAGTCTCTCAAACTAGAAAGTCTTCATGACAGTGCTGAAGAACACAAGCCAAATTACCCTGGAGTTATCTGAACATCATAGGTAGAAATGGTATTGTTAAGAGCCCAGTAAAATCTTTTTTTTTTTTTTCTTACCGGAGGTTTGCTGATGGCCTTTATTTGATTTATACCATATTAGCAATTTTTGAGTTTTCTCTTTTGCTGAGCTTGTGCTTTTGCGTAAATCTTTTCTATTTGGTTCTCATTTATGAACCCACATTCTTATCCAGAGAGTGGTGTTTTTAATTTTCTCAGACGGAAAGCAACTTCCTAAGCAAGCGGGTGAATTAATCACAGAAGTCCATCGTGAGGGGGAGGTCGAGTGGCCCAGTCAACCCTCAGTAATCCATCACCCATTGTGGAATTTTCCAGGCTGTCCCGGTGTTATCTCAAAGTGGTGGTTATATTACCTCATGGAGTCCCTGGGAGAGTGAGAGTGGGAGAGTGGATTAAATGAGATCATGTGTCTGTGTAAATTGTAAATCACTTTGCAGACATAAGGTGCTATTATTATTATTTAGCTCACAGGATTGGAGGAAATACCAAAAGTTAAAGCCCCTTTTCAGAATTCCTACTCCTGGTGGCTGGAAAGGACTTCCAGAGCCATGTACAGGCTCCCAGCAGCATATCCACAGTTTCTTGTGATGGCTCATTTTAAACTGGCCCACGTCCAAACACCACCCTTCCTCTGACTTCTTCCTTCTCACTACTGATTCAGCCTTGCATGACAAATGTTTCAAAGGTTAGTTAATTTAAATCCTAGCCCCAAAGGTGACTCAGAGATGAATCAATAACTGCTTTAATGATTTGAAAGCCTCAGAATCAAAAAAGAACCAAGTATTATAAATGGTTTAAAGGAGAAAAGTATATCCCTTAGTGTACCCTATTTATATTGTATGAGAACATTCTAGAATCCTGACTCTGAAAACACTAACCAACTGCCATCACCGACAAATTGGACCCAAGATCGCAGATCACAGGAGTCCTATTTCAACTTGGGCGTCACATTGCAGGGATGGTCGGAGGAGGTTTCCTTGTGAGTTATATCATGTGTTACTGCAAGGCTCTGAGTGTGTGTTTTATGTCTTTGAATAGTTAGCATTTAAGACCTGCCGTGGAAATGACTCTGGCAAAAGCAGTATCTGGGGATTCATGTGGGAGTTAAACTCAGTTGAGTCTTTCCATTAGTGAGCTTCTTGGAACCCTTGGTCTTACAGGGTTGAGGGTTAAGAATGCTGCATTCATGGGAGTAAGAAAAACATCAATGATTTGAACACTTGTAGCAAAGAATATTTAGCGTAATAGTAAATGTCACTTCCTAGTATAGGAAAAAAAAGACAACATTAGCGTTCAAAAATTGCTCTGACAGATTCCTCCATTTTTGGCAGAAAGTTTTCTGTTAAATAAGGGTTGGAACAATAGGGCCATCTCGTCAGGGAATGCAGCTGAATCTGTAAAACATACTAACTGAGCACCTGCCACGTGTTACACGCCGAGAGGTTGTGGGGACACAACCGTGAACAGGAGGGGCGTGTTTCTTGTCCTCATGATACTTATGTTCTAGTGGGGAAAACAGAGTCAAAAGGCAGCAAAGTTTAAAATTGCAGGTCGGAGGGAGCGCTAGGAAGCTAGCAAAGGAAGAGGTTGGAAAGGGGAAACGTGGCCTGTGGGAACCAACTGTCCGCGGGGGTTTTGGCGAAGACCAAAAGAAAGTCAATAGCAGAGAGCCTGCAAAGTGAGGAAGGAAGTGACCTCGGACGGAGGGATCCGTGGGCACGGGGGCGCTATGAGTTGGCATGGCAGCTGGGTGCCCAGGGCTGGTGGGGAGGCCTGGAGGGGTGTGATGCTGATGTGACTGTGTAGAAATAAAGAGGAACCAGAGATAGCGAAGCCCAGTCCGCCAGAGTAGAAACATGGGTTTTTATCTCCAGAGCAGTGAAAGCTTTCAGGCAAGGCAGGTTGATCTGATTTCTCTTTTAAGAGTCCTCATTTTTGTGCAAGGTAATTCTTTGCAGTACTGTTTGCAGTGGCAAGACTCGAAACAAACACCAGTGTCCATCACTAGGGAACCAATTGGTATACCCACACAACGCAGCTCTACAAAAGAAAGCGTACACACCAAGGTATATTAACAAAAAAGGCAAGGTATGGAACACTGTGTATACTATATCCCTTCTGTATACAAAAAAAGGAGAAAAATTAGAATACAGCATCTATTTGCTTTTTTGTGCCAAAAGAAGCATTGAAACTTTCAGTAAACAGCTAATGATAGTAGGTACCTGGAACAGGAATTGAGATGATACCTGAAAGTTAGAGGTGCACTTTTCACAGATGCCTTTTTATAAATTTATTTTACCCATGATAATTAATGACCTATTAAAAAATAAACAGCTGTACACCTAACCCTTAACTGTACCCCACAAAACCATAATAAAAAATATTGATTAAAAAAACAACAAAAAAAAAATAAAAAAATAAAACAACAACAACAACAAAAAAACACAGGAATAAGATCACATCTAGTACTATGTTGTCCTACAGGACTTCCTGGGGGTGATGGAAGCATTCTTTCCTGCACTATCCATAAGGTAACCACTAGCCAAGGCAGCTATGGAGCACTTGAAATGTAGCTGCTGTGTACAAGGAATTGAATTTTTTTTTTACTTATTTGCGACTAACTGAAATTAGTTTAAATAGCCTCATATGTCTAGCAGCTACCAATTCGACAGCACAGGTCTAGTGTGTAATTTTGGACTATGAAAAAAAGGCACAATACAGACTGGCAAAATGTGTGAATAAAAAAATAAAATAAAAAGTAAAATAAATAAATAAACAAACAATTTTTTACAACAATAGAATAAAATTTGACCTCAATAAAATGGGCTTCAAGGTCTTACATGATCTGACCCCTGAACTGAACAGTTCCCCATCTGGAGGAAAGCGGAGACCAGAGCAGAATCAACTCTACTTTGCGCTAAAGGTAGAGACTGGGAAAGAAGCCAGACCTGCCTGGTTCCAGCTCACTTCAATACGACTCTAGCCTCCCTTGGTGTTCCTGGAGACTGACAACTGAAATGGTCCATGAGACGCACAGCTACTCTCTCGCACCACCAATAAGAGTCAAGAGGCAGGGAACTGGGAAGAAAAACGTTTATTTCTGACCCCAAATTCAGAGAGACAAGCCAGTATAGATACCAAGGCCAGCTCAGCTCCTCGGATTTTATAGTCTGTATCGATAAGCATAAACATTGGAGTTTGCTATTGATTAACATCAAACTATGTGACATACAACATTCTATAAGATTCCGATTACAATTGCGATTTGTCAATAACACTCATTGTTTGCATATTCTTGGTGCCTGTTACCGGGAACCTGTCATTTCATTTATCAGTAACTCTAAACTTTCTACAAAATAAAACATTATTCATGATGATACATCATCAAAAAAAAAAAAAAAAGAGTTCTCATTTTTAAGGGGATCATGTAACATCTGAGCTTCTGCAGCTTACCAAACTAAGGGGCTTTGTCCGTACAAGAAAGAAAGGCTTTCTACATCAGAAAAAAAAAAAACAAGATAGTTTATAAATTCCCAGTTTATTTCAGTGTAATTAATAGATGTTTGGAAACTGAAAAGAAAGGATTCATCATCAGCACCCCAGCTCACCCACACCTCCCCAGCTTTGTGCACTTGATAGAAAAGATTCCTTTTTGTTTAAGATTTTGCTTTCCCTTCCCTAGGGAAAGCATTCCTTAAGGACTCTACCAGAGGGCCACAGAAGAGCATTTTCACATTTTCTTTCTATGTATCTGAAAAGAAGTGTGGCCATTGTTTTCACACTGGTGCTGAAATTAGGAGTTTGGGGCCTGTTTGGCTTTTGTTTGGTCCATATTGGCAAATGCTCCTTGTAAAGAACGTGTCCCCCGCCGCCACCCGGGAGTGGAGAAGCTTAGGGTGTTGAGCACCAAGGATAATGCAGAATGAGAAAATAAGCTCTCCAAGGGTGTAAATAATTCACAAGAAGCTGAGGTCGGACCTTCAGGACTCTACACCTAAATCAAATTACCAAGTTCAAGGAGAAGGCATGGCCATTCTACTTTCCCAAAAGTTTGTGTCATTGGCTCATTCCGTCCCATTTAGTTCCATTCAGGAAACACTCATGGCACGCCTACTCGCTACACAGCTGTCTGGACGCAGAACACACCTGGATGAGCCCCTGGGCCACCCGAAGTCAAACGTCTCTAACGATAGCAGTCCTGACTCCGGACAAGCCCACTGCAGGAAATAGGGTTAATCAAAGAGCAGCCAGCCACCAACCACAGCAAAAGCACTCATTTATTCAGTCGGTGTTAACTATGTACCTACCTTGAGCCAGATCCTGGAGAGCAGAGTGGGACATAGAAACTTGAGCAAGGATCACTGACTTCAGGGAACTCACATTGTATTGGGAAAGACAGGCATGGTAGCTGAGGATTACAGACTGTGTGGGACTTCTCATAGGGGAGCGCTTGGGTGTCGTGGGTCTCACCACAGGACCCCTTATCTAATATGTTTACACAATCCTGGATGTCACAGCGTGGTCTATAAGTATTTCAGTGTGTGCCTCTGAAAGACAAGGAGGACGTTTTAAACATAACCGTGATACCGTCTTTCATCTTTTAAAAAGTGACCGGTGACTCGTTGCGAACAGGAAGCAAAAGGTGGAAGGAGCCGTGGGCACAGAAGACATCCTTTTTTGTCTTTTGCGTGTTTATTTTGTAGCCTGAGACTTAGGAGAGGGAGGGGCATACCTCATCAACAAGAGCGCCTGCATAATCAATGTTTGTATACCCAACCCTGAATTGTTCCCACATCTTTATAATACAAAGTAATAATTAAAAAAATAATAATAACAATAAAATGAACAACAACAGATGCTGGCAAGAATGCGGAGAAAAAGAAACGCTTCTCCAAAAATAAAAGACATCCTGTGACAAAGTCTAGTCTGAACGGATTTCGGAAGAATTATGTAGAGATTGGGTGGCCTCACGCTGAAAATTTCTAGCTCACTTTTGTAAAACTGGATGGCTTTCTGAGGAGGCCTATCTGGAAATACATTTCAAGAAAGCAAAATGATCTGCAATTTTCGGTGAAAATGTCCTCAGTGCTTTGGATGTGGTAGGAATGGATAGAAACGTGATGCAGCTAGAAGGTTCCTCTCTTTGTAGGATATACTTTCCTGAAGATTAGTGCACAATACATACCAATAAAATTCTCCTCCTCTTTAAGGGGTAGATCATGAAGTGCATCTGTCACAAAGGGATTTTTACCAAGATGGAATTGGAGGAAATTATTTTCCCATGTCAGCTCTTCATTGGAGGATGATTTTTTTTTTCTCTCAATGAAAAGGCTAAGAAAATCTTCATTTCCTTCCTCAAAGTGCTAGGGGTAATGAAAATCTTTATCCAAAGAGTGAGAGAGAAAAGGAGTTGCTATAGATTGAGGAACTGTAGGAAGATGAAAACATGACCAGTCAGAATCAATTTAATTATCCAGCCAGAGTTACGCAGCCAGCTGCACCCCACACCATCATATGGGAAAAATGAACTGGCAGGAGGGATTCTGGAAACTGGTTCAAGAAAGGCACATCACTATGGAGCCTGCTTCTGTTTTCTCTCCATGTAATTAGATGTTGCTCACTGGAAAATAAAGGAATTTGTCTGCAATGAATGCAGGGCTAGAATATTAAAAGCCACTGTTCACGGGCATGGTAGAACTGTCCTTTTTAAAGTTGGACAGTTGACAAAACAGAGGTCAAGCTAGGGAGGCCAGTTCTACATGGCCACTGCCCCCTGAATATCCAGCTCAGGAGAAATGAGCATAGACAAGTTCACACTGACCCTAGAGGATTGCATCCTTGGTGTCCTGTTCCATCAGTGAATTTAGTGAGGTGGGCTTGATTATACCCATTTTACAGATAAGAAGACAAGCTCAGAATGTTAAATGAGCTGCCTGCATTTCAACATGTCCTGAGTGGAAGCCCCAGGTCATAAAACCGAGTGGCCTCCTGGTCACAAGGCGCGGAAGTGGCCTTGGCCACGTCTGGGCTTCGTGGGAGGACATGCCTTCTCATCTCAGAGCCGTGTTCCTGAGTAACCTCTTGGAGACAGGAAGCAGACCCATTTTCAAGCCATTTAGTTCTGCAACCTTCCTTCAACTTACGTTCCAACAAAGAGAATTATTTCCTGTCATTGGCTCGTTAACCCAGCATTGTATTTGTGGTAGAACATGTGTGAAAACATTTCGGCTGAAATTCTGCCAATTTTCAGTTCCCTCCTCCCTCACACACATAGCCCAGTGGCGTCTTCCTCTTCCCAGTCACTCTGGCCGCAGTGTGAGGTCAAGGGTAACTTCTGGGCTTTTCTGCAACCCACAATATCCAGAAGCATTCACTTTAAGCTCCACGAGGAATTTGTGTTTTGTTCGTTGCTGAATCTCCAGCACTTAGAACAGTGTCTAGCACATAGTAGGGCTCGATTAATACTTCCTGACAAAGGATGCATAGTCGGGTGGGTGGGTAAGTGAATGGATGGATGGATGGATGGATGAATGGCTGGGTGGGTGGCGGGAGGCGTGGAGGATGGGCAGATGGATAGATGATAGTTAGGTGGGTCAGTGGCTTAATGGATAAAGGATAGGTGGAACCATGAATGAATGGATAGATGGATAGATTGATGGACAGACAGGTAAATGAGCAGACAGATGCTGGTTGGGTGGGTGGATAGAGGGTTGAATGGTGATTATAGCACAATCAGATATATGCAAAGTGATATTTTATCTTCACCTTTTGTGTAATGGCTAAACGTCTGGGGAGAAGATTCTGAGGCCATTGTATTTTATACTAAACCTAGCATTGCCATTTTCATTATTTGTATATTCCACAGCCTTCTACAGTGGATTTTTAAAGCCATTGTAAAGCCAGTGGATTTTTAAAGCTTACGAAAATAGATACAATAGAGAACATTTTTTTTTCTTTTTTTTATTTCAAAGATCCGGGGTACAATTCAGGGTTAGGTATACAAATGTTCATTAGGCAAGTACCCTTGTTGATGAGGTGTGCTCCCCCTTCCCCAGGCAGACTCCCACTACTGCCAATCCTTTTCTTATAGTATTTCAATAATTGTTCAAGGTCCACTTCTGAGTGAGAACATGTGATACTCAACTCTTTGTTTCTGTGAAAGATCACTCAGGATTATAGACTCTAAGTCCATCCAGGTTGCTGTGAAGTTCACGATTTTGTCTTTCTAATAATATTCCATCGTGTATATGTTCCACTTTTTTTTTAATCCAGTCCTCTTTTGATGGGCAGCACAGTTGGTTCCATGTTCTTGCTACTGTGAACAATGCTACAATAAACATACATGTGCAGATCTCTTTTTTATAGAGTGATTTGAGTTCTTCCAGGTATCTTCCCAGTAGGGGGACTGCGGGGTCATATGGTAGGTCGATGTTTAGATCTTTTAGGAATTGCCCCACTGTTTTCCACAGAGGCCGTATGAGCTTGCACTAGAGTACGTTTTTAAAAATCAAAAACAAACTAAATAAAAGCTGATAAATCCCAGACACATAGGAAGCTGAGTCCATTGCTTCTCTGTACGTACTCACGGAGAACAGGGTGATGGGGACAATTTGCTTTCAAAAAGTTAGAATCCCCCCCAGCAGGGGCTCCTCCTGGAGGAGAGAGATCCAGAATATCCCATTTAAAAGTATTTGTAAGAAGACCCTATGGCCCCCCCTAGACCCTCTCCAACTTACAAAGGACTTTGGGATCTTCTTTCTCGTTGGGTTATCACAACCCTAAGAAGAAAGAGCAGATACAGTCATCTCTATTTCACAGCTGAGCTTCTGGAAAGTCAGAGGCCCCGCAAGTGGTCAGGGTCAGATTCAGCCTGCAGCTGCGAGCGCCTGAACCATTGCTTTGCCTCTCACGGGGTACCTTTGGTTCCCAAGCATGGGTGCGAGGGCTTGAGAGAAACAGCCCTTTCCCACTCTTGAGTTCCACATTGCCCTGGTGATAACCACACGTCAGCTGCTCAGTGAGGCCAGAACAGGGCACATGCAGATTTTTTGGTCCTGGTGGCCACTTTTATCGTTCTTTTTTCTTTTTTTTTTTTTTTTTTGAGTTGGAGTCTCACTCTGTTGCCCAGGCTGGAGTGCCACGGCGTGTTCACGGCCACCCTGGCGTCAACTCGCTGGGCTCTGACAATCCTCCCGCCTCAGCCTCCCAAGTAGCCAGAACCATCACCCAGCTGATTTTTTTCATTTATTGTAGAGACGAGGGCTGGCCAAGTTGCCCGGGCCGGTCTCAAACTCGTGGTCTTTGACAATCCACTCACCTCGGCCTCCCAAAGTGCTGGGATTACCGGCTGAGCCACTGAGCCAGCCCGCTTTTTCTGTGATGTTTGATTAGAAGCGTCTGCCCTGTTACAGATTTGCTGAGTCACCTGAAACAACTAGCCCGACCTGTGGGGGGTGTGACTTTCCTGGGGTAGGAGGAAAGGTGGCAGTTACTTCTGATGTGAAAACTGTCCCTTATTTACCACTGCTCTGTCTGTGTCGGGAGAGCCTGGGCCCAGACGAGCCCCACGCAGCAGCCTTTCCTGTAGTGAAGCCGAGAAGCTCGCTTTCTATGCTGCCTCTGAAGGGCTGAGGTCTCTCCCATGTGGGCATGGGTCTCCTGCCCCTGAGTTCTTGGCCTTTCAGACCTTGGCGTGGGAGGTAATGGGATTCATAGCACAGAAGTGAAAAGTCCACTTTCTGCTAGCTTCCAGAAGCCTCCTGTGCATGTCTCAATTGACCAGAGCTCAGTCGTTGTCTCCTTTTATTAGAAATTCGGAGACATTATATTTGCTCTTTAACTGGTTCCCAGGGAGGAGGAGCAGAGGTCAAGGTTCACATGTTAAGACCACGAATTCTAATGTGTGGCAGATGGCTCTATCCTGGGCCCCAGGTGTTTGCTATTAACAATTGAAACATCCAGTCCGGCTTCCATGGGCAACATGGTTGGTTCCATGTTTTTGCTATTGTGACTAGAGCTACATGTGCAGGTATCTTTTTTGTAGAATGATTTGAGTTCCTCTGGGTATATTCCCAAGAGGGGAATTGCTGGGTCATATGGAAGGTCAATTTCTAGTTCTTTCAGAAATCTCCACACTGTTTTCCAGAGAGGTACAAGTTTGCATTCTGTGGTACATATACACAGTGGAATATTATGCAGCCATAAAGAAGGACAAAGATATGGACTTTGCAGCAAACTGGATGGTATTTGGAGTTGATCATACTCAGTGATTTATCACAGAAACAAAGAACTGAGTTCCATATGTTCTCACTCATAAGGTTACCTTGAACAATTATGATGCTATAAGAAAGCGATTGGAAGCCGGGCTCGGTGGCTCAGCCTGTAATCCCGCGCCTTTGAGAGGCCGAGGTGAGTGGATTGCCTGAGCCCGCGGGTTCGAGACCCGCCTGGGCAGCGAGACCTCATCTCTACAATAAATCAAAAAATCACCCGGGCGTAGTAGCGCATGCCTGTAATTCCGGCTACTCCGAAGGCTGAGGCGGAAGGATCGCCGGAGCCCAGCAGGTCGAGGCTGCGGTGGCCGGGAGCGGCCACTGCACTCCAGTCTGGGTGACAGAGTGAGACTCCAACTCAAAAAAAAAAAAAAGAAAAGAAAAAGAAAGTGATTGGCCATAGTGGAAAACTGCCAGGGGAGGCGGGTGAGACTGGCAGTTGAGGAAAACTGCTAGGAAAGGGGGGCATACCTCATCAACAAGGGCACCTGCATGATCAATGTTTGTATACCTAACCCTGAATTATACCCCACATCTTTATAATAAATAAATTTTTAAAAATTTTTAAAAATAAAAACAATTGAAATAGCCTTCTAAGGGCACTTGGTCATTTGCTCTCGGTCTGATGGTTTTTTTAGTCTTCCATGGTCCATCTCATAGGCGCACTGGTCACCATCCAGTTATAATATAGTTTGCTTCTGTTTCTGGAGTAGATTTGAGAATGAATAGTTCCATTAGGCTCAAACTGGATCCCGTTCTCTCGTGGGAGCCAAAGCTCTCAGTCTCGTGCCCCTGTGCGTTCTTGGGTGGCCAGAGCGTGTGAACTTGGGTCCAGATTACTCTCCCATTACACGGTGAGAACTCACAAGGCTTTCCGGGCGGGTGACTGTGTTTACACCGCCCACAACTCATTAGGGCCTGAACAAGCTCACAGCCTTCTTCAGTCTGTGCAACCCAAGACCCAGCTGGTGCTTCACCTCGGGTGTGTGGATGGATCCCAAGAGCTGGTCTTTGTTTTTCATTACACCAAAGACCTTTAGGAAAGTGCTTGGAGGTTGCCTGCGACCTCCTGATTCGCTTTTATTTACATCTGGCTCCGGAGCACCCCGAGGCATGTGGGCAGCTGGAGAGTGGACAACTGCAGCTCTCCAGGGCACCCCTGTGTTTGATGCTACTGCTCATAAAGCAGCCATTTGTGCTAGATCTCGCCTGAGGCCACCCAGAGACCCTGCCCTGGGGCAGCTCCTGGAATCTGCTCAAGTTTCTTGACAGTACTCAAGGCCGTGTGGTTAGGGGGAGGAAGACAGGCCTTCCCATCAGGGACCTGTGCTTTTAGTCCCAACTCTTGAACCACTTGCTACTGGCAAGGTACCTATCCTCTCTGAGTCTCAGTTTCCTTATCTCTAAAATAGGAATGATAATTGACTCACGTGGGTGTCAGCGAGAGAGATGGTCCACCGTGCTTGGGACCCTCAACAGAGTTTCACTGAGCAAATGGTAACTGTTATTGATATTTAGACTTGTGGCTCCTCACATGCCAGGCCATGTGAAGTAAAAGGCTCCTGAAATGGCATGGCCTCCTTGTGCTGCATGGCAGTCTTGCCAACCCACTAAATGTGAGGCCAGTCATCTGCAGATACAGACTCCACCCCTTGGTCCTACTTGGTTGCACCCAAATTCTGTGTGTGATGATTCAAAGTTTTTATTCCTGGGCACGACTGTGCAAAGACCTACAGAGTTTCCAGAGGATGGTCTAGAATTTTTGAATGAAACTTGTCCGAGCAAAGTCCATCACACCTGAGACTTCTTGCCGCCTCTTACTGTAAGAGGACTTTGCTCTCACCTGGGAAGAGACAGTGGAATCAATGTTGGGCTTATGCTCCTCAAGGGACTCAGGAATAAGTAGAACTGGCTCCGAACTGTGAATTGTTGAGTTGTTTTTGAAAAAGCTCATCAAGCTAGTTGTGGAATGTCGGAAAACGAGTTGCTGGATTGTCTTCTATGGAGAATAGGGCCAGGATTTGTGGCCATATCCCACCCTGAGCTCAATACCTGACCTTGGCTGAGGAGGAAGAGGACAGAAGAATAGTGGAGTGTAATCATGTGGCATGAGCCTTGGGAAAAACATCTGGAAAAAGCTTCCAGGAACTGAAAACAACCACAGCTGCGCAGCAGGTAACAACCATGTAAACAGCGTTTTTGTTTAGTTGGTTGGTTGATTGGTTATGTGCCTAACTGCATGTTTTTGTTGAGTTAAAGAAAAATCTGGCCCTTCCAGAATGGAACAGCGCCTTTGTTTCCTTAATATCACAAGCATATTAATTGATCAACAGATATTCAACTGTTTGATCATTCCTTCACCTGAATCATTTTGCTCTCTAGTTTACCTGTACTTGTGGTTTTACAGTTTAAAGATTACTACATTTTGCTTACAATTATAACACTACTCTATATTGGACGTGATTCTCAGCATTAGACTGCAGGAGGCACCGGCCATCAGTAATTTGAAATAGCCAGAGTGGCGACTCTAAATGGGAAAAATAAATAGACATCTTTTACATAGTAATACTGGCAGCCAGCATCTCACGGTGCTTGGAAGTTAACCAAAGACTTTCATATTTTTGTCTGAAGCTGATTTATCCTCCTGCTCAGCGTGTGCGGTCGTTGTTATTCCCATTTTACAGATGTGAAAACTGAGGCTTAAAGAAGTGCTGATGGATGCAGAGCTCAGACATAGGTTTCCCATTTTGCTTCTCTGCCTCCTCCTTGCCACACACCCAGATAGTGAAGAAACTCCCAGGTCTGCAGCATCTGTGGCTCTTGCTGTCAGGAAAAAATAAAACTCCATTTGGGTCCGCAAAAACAAACCAGGGGGAAGCGGAATGTCAGCAACATTATTTTCCAAAACCAGCTAGCCCTTTACCAGCTAATCATTTATCAGCTGTGGACGATGTGAGTTTTTTTTGTTGTTTTCTTTGTTTTTTTCCAATTGATTTAAACAGAGAAATCTGGATGGCTTCCCATCCCGTTTCCTGCAACGTTGGCTTTTCCTGTCACACAGTTATGTCAGCTCCAAGCTGTTCTCAGCAGCTGCCAGGCTGCTCCATCCTGCTTCCTCGGCCACTTCCACCTTTCTCCTGCAGTCAACAGTCAGAAGGATGTCAGCCCCCGAGGTCGGAGCCCGGGAACCCAGACTCGGCGCACGTTTATTAAAGAGGCCGCAGAGTCACAGGAAACAACGGGAACCCTCACCTGCAGCCCCTCTGAATCCAGCCTGATTACAGCTGTTTTCCCTAGATACCTAATTTCCAACAAGAAAAGCGGTCGTCTCGGAGAGCTTTTTGCAAGTCAGATAACTCCCAGCTTCTACTGTCAAGGTTGATAAATTGGTTTAGTGTGATTAACCCCAAGAATACAGCGGTGAGATGCTCAACAGGCTCCTACAAGAAAAGGATGCTCTGACTGCAGATTTTTCAAAGTAAAAGTAACCCCTAATAATGTTTTACTTGGCAGCTTTGTGACGGCTAAAATATTAAGCCGTGACTGCATTTATGACTGGGAGCTGTAAGTGGCATTCCTCTTTTTAAAAGTGGTGTTTGTTTTCCAAAATCACCCAGCTGTCTATTTCATCCTCTTTTCATTTCTAACCTCGCATTCAGCATGACAAACTTACCCCGAGTGTCCCTGGTAGTTAAATATTAGGGAAAAAAGCAAATAAGTCTAACAAAGAGGTCACATCCAAGCAGGGACTGTGGTCACCCTGCCATGGCATCTGAGATAAATTCTCTGCCTCTGAGCTGAAAGCAACACTTTTTTCTGGGCCCCAGGTATAATCATTTTAAAGCGTTCTCATGCCAAGGGAAAGTATTGTGCTCAAAGCGCTGCTTTTCTGAGAAATTCTCCAATTTTATTGCTCTGCACCCGTCTATCATTGCTATGTATCACTTCAATTAGCTGCTGTCCTGGCATATTTGGGGTAATTTATTTGACATATTAAAAAGTACGTTATGATGAGCTTGCCAAAGGCCATGGGGGAAACTGAGGCTTGTCTTAACTACAGCCTGTGGGCGGTACGAGATCTCTGATGTCATGAGCAAACGCACGCCCAATTCAATGTTCTTTTCATGGGTGCTCCAGGGAATAAAGCTATTAAATAAGAAAGAAAAAAATATGAGTGAGAGGAAAGCAGAATTACCATACTTTGGATTTTGAAGCAAATGGAAGGGAAACATCACCCTGTTCACAACCAGAACCTTCCCTGCACCTTAATTAGTGTGCAGTATGAGAATTAGCTAATTTACTCTGCCGTTTAAAGGCGTTTGAAAATTCATTCCTCATTTGAATTTGGCTTTACAAAATAGACACTCATGGAATTTTCAGCACTAAAATCAGATAAGGTTTTCAAAGCTGCATAATGGGCGTTTCTTAGAACTCACGGTGTAAAAGTTCAGTGAGGAGCCTTGGTGGCACTTTTTCTGATGACACAAATAGGTGTGGGTTTGTGCATGTGTTAACCTTGCAACGTTTGAGTTTTAACTCTAGGCAGTTTGTTCCCAAACTAGATAGTTGTGAAGGTTACACAACATTGTGAATGTCCTAAAAACCACTGAACTGTACACTTTAACATGGCTTAAAGGATGAATTGTATGCTATGTAAAGTGTGCATCAATTAAGCAAGTCACCTCGAGGACTTGTTAAAATACAGGTTGATGAGTCTCTCCCTTGAGTTTTTCCGACTTAGTAGGTCTGGTTGGGCCTGAGAATTTGCATTTCTAGTAAGTTGCTGGTGCTTCCGGTCCTGGAATCACACTTCGAGAACCACTGGTCCAAGCATTGGTAGGATCATGGAAGAATCTGTCCCCTGTGTTTGATCAGTACGTCAAGGGCTTATCAATCGCCTTTCTTGTTTCAGCAGCTCAGTTGAATGGGTAATCCAGTGCTGAATTGGCATCGATAATAAATAAGTGCTTTTTTAATAACTGAATTTGTAATCCAAAGATTTGGTCAAATCTAATCTCTTCCATTCCCCTTAGTGTGAACTCTCAAACAATTCCTTTCACCTCATTTATAAATGGGGATGATAATACCTGTCTCACTGGATTGTTTCAAAAATTTAAATTAGGCTTTGCAGACGCCACCGCCTTGAACCTTTTCCCATCAGCCATGGTCAACCCCACCGCGTTCTTTGACCTCGAACCCTTGGGCCGTGTCTCCTCCCAGCTGTTTGCAGACAAAGTTCCAAAGACAGCAGAAAACTTTCCTGCTCTAAGCACTGGAGAGAAGGATTCAGTTATAAGGGTTCCTGCTTTCACAGAATTATTCCAGGGTTTATGTGCCAGGGTGGTGACTTTACACACCATAATGGCACCGGCGGCAAGTCCATCTATGGGGAGAAATTAGATGATGAGAACTTCATCTTGAAGCATACAGGTCCCGGCATCTTGTCCATGGCAAATGCTGGACCCAACACCAACGGTTCCCAGTTTTTCATCTGCACTACTAAGACTGAACGGTTGGATGGCAAGCATGTGGTTTTTGGCAAGGTGAAAGAGGGCATGAATGTTGTGCAAGCCATGGAGGGCTTTGGGTCCCAGAATGGCAAGACCAGCAAGAAGATCACCATTGCTGACTGTGGACCACTCCCATAAATTTGACTTGTTTTATCTTAAACTACCAGATCATTCCTTCTGTATCTCAGGAGAGCACCCTCTCCATCCCATTTGCTCGCAGTATCCCTATCATCTTTGTGCTCTCCCTACAATTCTTTGGGTTCCATATTTTCCTTATTCCCTTCCACGTCTAGTTGGATTGCAGAGAAATAAAAACTAAATAACAAAAAACAATTTAAATTTTAAAAAGTATAAAAGGAGAAAAATATTACTATAAAAAGCACCACCATATCACCTAGCTTAAAGCAGGTACTCAATAGTCAGACTAAAAATATATATATATATTTTTTTTTTTCCTCATTTGCTAGTCTTGGGAATTTATAATCTTTTAGCTGGAATATGGCAATACAGGAAAGGAACAATAACTTATGACAGAGCCTTGGGCTGAAATTTTACTCAGACTCCGCCTATGTGGTGTAAATAATAGTGTATCCGAGGGCTTGAGATGCCAAGGACCACTTCTGGGGGGGTGGAATGTGATCGGCCTTGGGGTGTGGCTGGAGAGGCCGTGGACATGTCCCATAAGGAAGGAGCTTGTCAAGGGTCAAGTATGGGACAATGGGCTGGGCTCAGATCATATTTGAATTAACTTGGGATCCTCCGCAGAGCTTTGAATAAAATAGACCCTTGGAAACTATTTCTCGAGTGAGTGGATAAGTTAATAAATGAGGAATTGTGAATATACCACCCAAAGAAGTCTGATTCTGCCATCATCGAAAGTTCTCAGGCAAGACTGACCCCTGGGAAGCACAGTGATGCACTTGGCCTTACTGGGTATCTTCTTAGTGTTCTCTCTCCTGCGAGGCCGAATCAGAGCAATAGCAATCTCATCAACGGTCGCACTGATAGATCCTGCCGGAGCCTTTGGAGGAGTCGATGCCCTGCCTCGTTCATGGTCCATGGGCTCACCTTTCACGCAAGTCAGCTAACAGCTCTTTGACTCCTTGAGCCATGAGTTCTTGGCACCTGTTACGCTCTAGGCACTAGGAAACCAGTGGCTATTTGGGATATAAAAAGGATTCAACTATGTGTAGATTATAACGGGATTGTAATGAGAGGAATCCCAAAATTTGCCCCTGTCAAATTTCCCTTATCTTGTGAGGTTTGAAGTAATTTTAGATCATTGATTTTTGTGTATGGGGAAGTCACTGGGTTGGCTATAATTTTTCAATACTTCCTTAGCCCTACGTGCCAGACAACTGAAACTATCTCAGAGCAGAAGGGGCAGGTTCTAGCCTGTAAATCAAAAACAATTTCCTTAAAAAGAGGAATATAAGAGCTTGGAGTTCAGCCGGGCTTGGTGGCTCAGCCTGTAATCCCGCGCCTTTGGGAGGCTGAGGTGAGTAGATTGCCTGAGCCCACGGGTTCGAGACCCGCCTGGGCAAGCGAGACCTTATCTCCACAAAAAAAAAAAAAAAAAAAAAAAATCAGCCGGGTGTGGTAGCGTGCGCCTGTAGTTCCAGCTACTTGGAAGGCCGAGGTAGAAGGATCGGCGGAGCCCAGCAGGTCGAGGCTGCGGTGGCTGGGAGCAGCCACTGCACTCCAGTCTGGGCGACCGAGGGAGACTCCAACTCAAAAAAAAAAAAAAAAAAGAGCTTGGAGTTCTTATAAGAAATACCTTCGGTCATTACCAGTGTCTGGTCTTGCAGTGGCACAGCTCTCTGTTTAATGACACTGCAGGGTCTTCTTACCATCAGCATGACCTTGGCCCAACCAAGAATGACACCGAGTAGAGAAGAGATTGCCTCTCTGTGTGCAAGAAGAGCTTGCTTCCTGCCGTTAAGTCCTGCAATCCAGTCTGCCCCTGCACCTTGCGCCAACTTTTCCCCCTGGTGTGCCCACACCTTTTCCCTTTGGATGAGGGGCTCAAATGCACCCCCACACACACACTTCCTGGTGAAGCCCACCCTCCCTTTGTTCTTTTTTCTTCTCCTTAACGCTTCCTTTTCTAACTCACTGTGCCCCCTTAACTTGCTTATTTCCTAGTTAGCCACACTGGAATGCAAGCTCCACGTGGGTGGGATTTTTGTGTGTTTTGTTCACTACCATAGCCCCAAAGCCTGGAACAATGCCTGTCACCTAGTAGGTGTCGAATGAATATTTGCAGAATAGTGGAATGAGTGACAGGTTGCTCTGTTTTTCTTCCTCTGAAGCCTGCCTTCCTCTAAGTGCCCAAACAGGTTCATAAATATTCTGTCAGAACAAATGTAGTCACCTGGCCTCCCTGATGAGGAGCATGGAATCAGGAAAGATATCCCACAGGTAGAAAACGCTTCTCAGTCTCATAACCATCTGCCATCCAAAGCGAGTTCTTGGACAATAGCGGTGGGTTTTTCCCCTCATCACCTGGAGGAAATGGTAGGAATGCTGGTTGGCCCCGTCTCAGGAGAAGGCAGGAATGTTTGGGAAGGGGCCGCTGGACTTCCCAAGGGGCCGTGCCAAGGTCACTCTGAGCAAACCAAAAAGGCCACAGGAAGGAGAGGAGTCACTCATGTCTGCTCATGGCCGGAGGTGTGATTCTTGGTCAGCAGTGACTGGAAGTTGTAATTGTGTCAACTGGAGCACACTGGTGAGCTCAGGCCGTGTGGCGTTAGACTGCTGTCTGCCAGAAACCCTGAGAAAGATCTGTTTCGTGCTGATGAATTCATCAAGACCTCACTGGACATCTGAGGAGGACGCTGCCATTCTGTTGTTAAAAGAGAGACGCCCTCTAGGAATGAATGCCCTGGATATCATTCCTCAGAGCAAGGTTGAAAGTCTGTGAATTGGATGAATAATATTTACCCATGATTCTAAATGAGAGAGAATGTCTCATATACTTGGAGTCTGTCCTTCAGCAGAATGAGGAAAAGTTAAGGGAAGTAGAAACTGCGTATTACATGGATCACTATGCTTCTATCTGACAACATCTAGCACAGATGAAAAACTGTAGTTTTACCAATAATGATCTGTTCTCTCCCACATGCTCTGACGTTTATACTCTGGATTTCAATTGATCTCGTTCATCTTATTTGTTCCTGTCCCTTTTCTTTAATGTCAAACCCCCCCGCAAAAAAAAAAGAAAAGTGCTGAATGTGTGTTTGCTATTTTGAAAGAGCTGAGATGGGGGAGACTGGTCTGAACTCAGCGAATGCAGTGGGTCTCAGTCCTCTGCTTGCCTGGGGTCTGTGGCATTCCCACTTCCTTGGAAAACAATGGGGATTCATACCACTCTTTTTGCAAGCACCTCTTGTTATTCTAAATATAAACCTTCCTGAGACCTACAATTTATCCTAGTGTCTTTCCTAATTAGCGTTGTTAATATTTGCTAGAAATCAATTCTCTTTCCGAATGAACCGATAATAGTTTGTCACAGCACCCAGTTGATATCATTGAGTAAGAATAACTTTTCGTCTCCTGGATCAGGCCTGGAAACACGTATGTGTCCTAGGAAAACTCTCAAGTATCAGAGAAATTCCAGTCTATACCTTGGTGGGTCTTCCTTCTTCGCAAAGAACTGCTCTTAATTCCCTGTATAATGAGCCATTTTTTTACTACACCTTATCACTGGAAAAAAATATGGTTTTTCTTGTGGATCACTTGTTTAAAGCTATTCGGCATCATTTTGATATCACAAATAATCAATCTGTCTGCCAAGGGAAGTTATAAAGATTTCGAAAGGAACTTTGTTACACCAGGTTACCGCAAGGAAGTTCTGGTTTATTACTTTTGCATCCAATAGGGCAGCACTTTCATTTATTAATTTGTTTGTAGATTAGCATTATGTTCCAGAGCTAATAACCTGAGATTGATGAAAACCACATGGAGGGGATGGTGCAGTATTATCAATTTGGCTGTGAAAAACCTCATGATCTCCAAGTATTGCCAAACTCAGTCATTACTTGGTGGCTAGACTACCATCTTCAGGGAAATAAACTTTCTGTTTTTCTGGCATGCTTATACCTTATAATCTTTCTGCCTTAAGACATAGAAAAAGCCGGGCTCGGTGGCTCAGCCTATAATCCTGCACCTTTGGGAGGCTGAGGTGAGTGGATCGCCTGAGTCCGCGGGTTCGAGACCCGCCTGGGCAACTTGGCGAGACCTCATCTCTACAATAAATCAAAAAATGAGCCGGGCATGGTAGCGCGCGCCTGTAGTTCCAGCTACTTGGAAGGCTGAGGCGGAAGGATCGCCGGAGCCCAGCAGGTCGAGGCTGCGGTGGCCGAGTCTGAGTGACAGAGTGAGTGACTCCATTCTGAGTGACAGAGTGAGACTACAACTCCAAAAAAAAAAAAGACATAGAAAAATGCATTTGTAAAAAACAGTGAGACAGTATATGTTGGGTGACACTAGCTGCTTTGGGAAACAAACCCCACATTCTCAGTGGCATACCATATTAGAAGTATATTTTCCAGCTGGACTCAGTGGCTCAACCTGTAATCTCAGCACGTTGGGAGGCCGAGGCGAGTAGATTGCCTGAGCCTGCGGGTTCGAGACCAACCCAGGCAACTTGGTGAGCCCTCATCTCTATTATAAATCAAAAATTAGCCTGGTGTGGTAACGTGTGTCTGTAGTTCCGGCTACTTAGAAGGCTCAGGCGGAAGGATCGCAGGAGCCCAGCAGGTCGACACTGGGGCGGCTGTGAGCATGCCACTGTATTCCAGTCTGGGTGATGGAGTGAGACTCCGACTCAAAAGAAAAAGAAGTATATCTTTCTTCTATATGACACTCTGGGGCTCTAGGCTGCAAGTGACTTCCCTCCCTACGGTGAGTCAGAACCAGATGCTGTATCTGGCTCCTCCATCTCCTACAACCATGGAATATCCTGATCTCAGCTGGCAGAAAGAAGAAGAAAGGACATAAAGAAGGGCTATGTCCTTAAATACCACCAACCAAAATGACCTACATCACTTTTGCTCATGTCTCAGTGCCAAGAATCAGTCACACAGTCCACCCAGGTCCATGGGGGCTGGGTATGGCCCTCTCGACCATGGAAGGGAAGTGTCACTTTGCTGGAGATTTAGCTGACTCTGCCATACCCTTCTCTGTAGCCCTGGAATTTAGAGGCAGTAACAAGATTTGCATTTCCAGAGCACCTCCATTCAACTGTGCTAGAGGGAGACAGTGATTTGATCTTCTTTGTAGAACTGAATGCCAATATTGGCCATCCCTGCCCTACGGTGGCACCGTGTGTCCCTGGAATCATGACACAGTCATTTATGCCTCTTTTTTCTTTGCACTTTCCTATAAGAACATTGGTATGGGCCAGGCGCGGTGGTTTAACCTATAATCCTCGCAATTTGGGAGGCTGAGGCGAGAGAATGCCTGAGCCCGGGGGTTAGAGACCAGCCTGGGCAACTTGGCGAGACCTCGTTTCTACAATAAATCAAAAAATTAGCCGGGCATGGTAGCACATGCCTGTAATTCCAGCTACTCGGAAGGCTAAGGTGGAAGGATCGCCGGAGTCCAGCAGGTCGAGGCTGCGGTGGCCGGGAGCAGCCACTGCACTCCAGTCTGGGTGACAGAGTGAGACTCCCACTCAAAAAAAAAAAAAAGAGCCGGGCTCGGTGGCTCAGCCTGTCATCCCTCGCTGTGGGAGGCTGAGGTGAGTGGATTGTCTGAGCCCGCGGGTTCGAGACCCGCCTGGGCAGTGAGACCTCATCTCTACAATAAATCAAAAAATCAGCCGGGCGTGGTAGCACATGCCTATAATTCCGGCTACTCGGAAGGCTGAGGCGGAAGGATCACCGGAGTCCAGCAGGTCGAGGCTGCGGTGGCCGGGAGTGGCCACTGCACTCCAGTCTGGGCGACAGAGTGAGACTCCTAGTCAAAAAAAAAAAAAAATTGGTATGTGTCTGAATTACAAGCTACAGATCCTAAGAATTCACTTTCTGTTACATCATTTCACCCAGAACTATTCACAGTGTCTGTAATGAGACTGCCTAAATTTGTTGATTTGAAAAGCCATCCAAAGAACGTTCCTGCTTTGATAAAAACCCTTCCTCATCGGGGGTGTTGGCACTGCACAGGGATGAATGTCAAGATGTAGCTGAACGTGCTTGCTTTATGCTGAGTATTTGAGCCTTCATTCATTGAGACTAGCCGTGAAGCCCTGGGCAGACGTGGCCAGTGGGTCCCTTATGCCCGTGAGGGCACGAAGGGGAGGAAAGGCCACTCTGTGGCCTGATGACTGACTGTTTTGGGCTCTCCTCTCTCAGGTTCCCGTTCCCCATGGTGTTTAGCAGCTGCAGCAGAAAGGACTTGGAGAACAGTCTGGAGAAAGGAATGGGGATGTGTCTCTTTAACCTGCCGGAAGTCAAGCAGTCTCTGGGGGGCCAGAAGTGTGGGAACGGATACGTTGAAGAGGGAGAGGAGTGTGACTGTGGAACGCCGGAGGTAAGAGGCCCACTTCCAGAACATTTGCCTTGTAGTCTTGGCTGGGCACAGCCGCAAGAGCTTGGAGAGATTGCACAGTAAGACGGAAAGGCAAGAAACTCAGGCGGGAACGGTCCTACGTGGCCACCTTGAACAAGCTGGAATGGCCTTCCTGAATTTTAAGTATTGCACGGAGTAAGTGGTTTCACTTGGTTTAAAAAGATAAAGCATCTTCTCTATCGAAGGGTGCGGTGTTCTCGGCAAGATGAGGACAAGAACAATAAAAAAGTGCTCAGTTTTGAGTCTGACAGAGAAGAAAGCCCTGGAATCCGAGCTCAAATAGCTAATAAGCACCATTTCTTTCCCTTTGTAAGGCAGGCTACCAGAGGGGAATTTGAATAAGGAACTTTCATTTTTAACCAAGAGCTTCCCCTTAAGTTGAAATTCGGCTTTGCTGCTGCAGCCTCCTCTGCATGCACGACCTGAGGCTTCCGCCTCTCGCGCCTGTAGCTTCCAGAAGCAATAAGCAAAAGCAGGGAATGTTTTTATCCAGCACACAGCTTATTTTGCCCTGTTTTCCAGGCAACACCAGGAAGTTTTCTTGTTTCTATAGGGCCCGTGATAAAGTTCATCCACGGGGAAACTGTAACAGCCACTTTTTCATCTCTGAATAACCTTGAGAAGGCGAGAGAGAGGACAGAGTGAGACCTCAAAGCAGTTGTGTTCAGAGCAAATCAAAGCAAGCAGTTTGTATAGCAGGCGGTCTCTGTGTGGGATTCCCTCTCTGAGAGTTTATGCAAGCCGAGATGGCAGACAAGTTTATGGCAGGCTTAGCTAAGTTCACAGATGGGCTTAACGAGGGTTCAGGAAGAGCGTGTCTCAGAGGACTGTTCTGAAGGGGGGATTCTAGGATAGAAGGAGAATTGTTTGGAGACTCCTGCGCTCCTCAAACAAACAACAGAATCTTCCTCTTATCCCCACCCTCAAGTTTCTGAGGTTTTCCATACCTGCGGGAATGATCTTGGTCTGACAGTTGCTGCAAGAATGTTAGAGGTGTATACGCATGTGTTGGGCGGGTGGAAAGTTACAGCAGTGTTTTTTATTGTTGTTGTTGTTTTTCAAATATTTTTGTGCTTCTGCCAAATTTAGAACTTATCAATGATGATTAACATTATCTGCAGTGGTGTTTAATTTTTCTCACAATGAGTGGTTGCAGTGTGGGAGCAAGTCCTAATTATAGTGTTACAGGAACTCTTTTTAAGATGAGTGGAAGAAAACGTAAAACCACTCATGGGTTGGGGTGTGCACAGGAGAAGTCCCTCGGAGGCCTTGTTAATTACTTAAAAGGAAAAAAATGAATTAGCTTAAATTATTCATTTCTCAGGAGAGGCCCTATTGAATGAAATGGTTTTGCTTTGATTTTTAACTTCTTATAATGATTTGTTAATTTAAATAAATCTGACAGCTCTTCGTGAAGCCATGAACGCTCAGGTTTGAAATGACCCAATGAGCGGTCACTTACTCCATATGCCACCAGCAGCAATAGCATCCCTGCCGCCATCACTACCACCACTGTTAAAACTGCCCGTGTTACCATTTCCATGATCCTGACCTCCACTTTCACCACCCACCTTCACCATCTATCACCTCCACTATCCCACCATTATCGCAACCACCACCGTCTCCACAGCTACCATTACCAACATCACTGCCGCGCCACCCCCACTACCACTGTTATCCCCACCCTCCTCATCATGTCAGCAAATGCCTAGTGCCTAAGTTGCCAGCCATTTGTGTTCTGATCAACTTTTGTCTCCATGAAGGAGTCATGTGGCTTTGACAGGGCGCTTACTGTCTCTCCAGATAGCACATGGCATTGCAGGATAGCTTTGATGATCACAAACTCTCTCCTTATATAGAACCAAATTCTCCTTGCATGCGATTTCCAACTTTGTATTTCTGTGGTTCCAGTCCTTATTTCGTGGGACACGTTCTTAATATTTGAAGGGAACTCTTATTCTCCTTACTCAAAGTTCCTTCTTCTAAAAAAAATCTTTCCAAGTCAGATGGGAGCCTTTTGCCTCGCTTTTTAGTTTTTTTCTTATGTTTTGCTTTTCAAGGTTCAAGTACAAATTGTGTTTGGCAGTGTGTCAGCCCAGTTCCGGTTTCCAAACGGCTTTGACCAAGACCTTCAGTCAGACTTGTTAACCTGGGTTCTTTATCCCCCTTCCCACTGCTCAGGGCTTGGAAATATTCATCACGCCCTTGCATCAGATTAGCCTATGCATTCTCTGGCCCTCAGAGGGACCTAGTATGTTGCCACATCAGGGAAGGAGTGAGTGAATGGAATCAAAACAATTTCTACCCGCACTTAACAGAAACCAGCTTCTGCTCCCTTACTCCCAGAAATAATCTCCATTATTTTCAGAAAGATGCATTTCAGTCTTCTCCCATTCATTGTGATTAAGAATCTATGCCTACTACCTACAGCATGAGAATGACAATTATGGTTTTGCAGAGAATTCTCTAATGGTTTCATTATTCTTTCTTCTTTGGAGACTTAGTATTCATGGGCTCTGTTGGACTTCTCTATTGAGTGCTAAAATAATAAATGCACCAACAGATGAAGAATTTGTCTCTTCTGAGAAACATGGCAGAAGAAATAGATTCTGGCGAGTTGGAAGGCAAGTTGATTGCTGAAGGCTTCCTGGACAGGGCACTGGATTTATATCAACATAAGCATATCCTGACAACTCACTCGTTCTTCTAGCTAACAGAATTGGGAAAGCAGGCCTATCTCCTTGTTTAAAGTCAATAGGATGCCAGTAGCTTGCAAATATCTTCTAAACTTAGTCATCTTTCTCACCTTATCAATCCCCTTTGAAGCCAAAGTCATTCTGCCTGGCTACATTTCCATTTAAGCTGCTGCTTGTGTTATTTGGTGATTTGGGAGGGACCGGAAATCGTTCCTAAAGATTTTAGGACCCAGATTTAGGAGAGCCGATTTCACCTAGAATTTCAAGGAAATCTAAAATTAGGAAAACATATCATTAGTCGAACCATCAAGACCATAAGGATCAGGACAGCTCTGCTGTGCGTTTGATGAGGAATGCAGTTAATGAGCTCCTTTTAAAAAAAACAAGCTCCTAAATTTTTTCAGGATTGTAAGTCCATGAGTTAGAAATCTTTACTGTCATGAAAGTTACAGCTATGACTTCTGGTTGGTAGTTTTATCTTTGTGTATATATTACACATTCCGGATGTTTATAAAGTCCTCAAACAAATTTAAAATTTAATAACTTTGGAAGTATACATAATAGGAGCAAATGATAAACACCAAATGAGAGCATAATTCATAGAGTTTTGCACAGAATATAATTCAGTATCTAAGTTTGCCATAAATCTTCTAGATTATTGACAATTTTATTAATTGCATTTATGATACTAATGAGAAATCAATTCAAAAAAATCGTTTCCAGAAGTATACTATTAAAATAGTATATGATTAGCTTCACCCCAGCCAGTAGTATATAATTTTTCAGAGCTCTTCATATATTGAATGATATAAAAGATCATTGATAAATTAAGTAGTATAAAGACACTATGATCTGTCCCATTTCATGATGATTACCATTTCTTCGAAAACGAGTAAACTCCAAGTTGTTGGATTGCGCTTAAGTACAAGGACTTCATAAAGTCACTAGATAAATGTCTTCAGGCCTTTTGTTGAGAACCAAGCAAAAGATATCAATCTCTTAGAAAAAAAAATGAGCACTTGTAAAGCACAGCATAATAAAGGAGTCCATTTCTTCTCTCATTTTGGTTTCAGAGAGGATAATACATCTAATGGTTGATCTATCTACTGAAATCCCTTGCAAATCAATGGGCACGGACCTCAGACCTCCTTCTGGACTCTTCGTCCTTCTAATGTCCATTCCCGACCCTCAGAGTACCTTGTCAGGCCAGACAGCCTACCTGTGATGAGCAAAGGGTCTCATCCACTACTATTTGGTTGGATTGCAGGAAACTGTGGTTCAAACACAATTGACGTGATCTCTTTTCCCGCCAGTATGCTCTAGATCACAAGGGTTAGTTTTTGAAGAGTAAAGGTTGCGTGCAGCTATGTATATTTTTTTAACGAGTAATGTACAAGTCCTCCAGGGATCCTGATGCAGTCTGCTGCAATGAGACCTGCATGCAGACCTTCTCCAAAGTCTTGTCGTGCTGTGAACTGAAGTGATGTCCTTCCATCGTGACTCTTTTTCATGAAAGGCACTCATATGCTACTGGCTTTTCCCAGGGACTCATAGACCCAGTTGGCTCATAAACACTTGGCAGAAGGTTTGCTTCCTCATAGATCAAAATAAGCTTTGGGCAGATGTTCAGTTCAGCAGCTGGGCTCTCTTGGTTTTTCTTCTTTTTCTGCAGTTGCTTAGGTGTGACATTTGTATTTAGCGAGTAGTTGTTGGGTTTGCCCCTGTCACACAGATCCTTCCCTTCTCCAGGAGTGTACAAATCGCTGCTGCAATGCGACCACCTGCACCTTGAAGCCAGACGCTGTGTGTGCACACGGGCTGTGCTGTGAAGACTGCCAGGTGAGTCACCGGAGCCGCAGCTTGACCCCAGGGCCACCAACAGGTTTGGGTGGTTCACGTTTTTTGCAGGGCAAGCAATGTAGCGGGACCATTTCCCAGAGCTCACTGCCATGGAAACTATCACTCCTACTCACACCAGTTGCTATTACCCATCTCTTATTTTTTTTAATCTTCTACTCTTCAGGCAAATGCACATTTTAATTGCTAGTCATTTGTGATTAAAACTCTAGCTCAACATTAAGTGTTCCATGTGTGTTCTGGTACGTGCAGTCCTACTATGCTAACAAGAAGCACAAGGTAAGAGAAAGTCCACACCCTGCTGCCTCTCATCCTTATCTGGTTTCATCTTCTTGATCCCAAGACCGTTTTGCCTGCTGCACCGAGAAACTGTGTGGGTTGCTCCAGGGATTTTTTTTGCAAACAACTCAGTCTTCGCGTCCTCCCAGCAGAATTTGCTGACCAACCCAGGCCAACCGAGAGTGGCAGTTTTACCCTTTTGCCATTTCTGCTGCATTTGTTTTGGCAGTTCTATTGTCTGTCTCATTATTTAGAGCCGGTATCTGACAGAGTAGAAGCCTGAGCTTTTGATTCAAGGGTAGAGTTTTATTTCTTTTTAATTAAGCAATTGATCTTAGCGTTCTGCTAACAGGAAACTCCCTCTTCGCTGCCCCACGCGAGCACGGTGATTTAGAAGTGCATTATCACATTTGATGTTCAACTTTAAAATCTCCTTCATTCACTTCCTAATGGTGATTAACTTATGGGGAATATTATATGCATCTGGCACTGCCTGGCATGCAGCAACTGGCAGGGGAAAGGGGCTGGAAGGGGGCTGGGGAAAGGTGGGAGGCCAGCCCAAGCTTATGCCCAGGTGATGCCCAAGAAAGATCACAAGAGAGGGAGGTAAGTGAAAGCCACATGGCAGTGCCCGGATGTGGCCCACTTTTAGGCTATGACTTTTAAACGATCCCTTTCAACTTCCAAATCTTCTAGCAGTTGGCAGAAGTCTTATATCATTGTCTTTGAGGAGAGTGCAGGAAACCAAGCCCAGGCTTGAGAGAGGTCCCTGGCTATGGAGCTTCAGACAAGCCACGCTGGGCCTTAATTTCTTCAACCACAAAGAGCTGAGTCATTGGTCCGGTGGTTTCTGACATCCTTGTTCTTCTTCTCCGGTGCTCCCCATAAAGAGAGGGTTCCGGTTCTATGATTTGATGACAAAGTAAAATTGCTGTCGTGGTTGTGCCCTTGAAATTATTTTTGTCAACTTGCACACAAATGCTAACACTGTAGGTACAGATGGCATCTTAAAACATGTGATGGTGTTGACAACCAGAGACCTCCTTCTTAAGAATCAGCCAGCCCAGCTGGCCTCGGTGGCTCAGCCTGTAATCCCGCGCCTTGGGAGGCTGAGGTGAATGGATTGCCTGAGCCCGCGTGTTTGAGACCCGCCTGGGCAGCGAGACCTCATCTCTACAATAAATCAAAAAAAAAAATCAGCCGGGCGTGGTAGCACATGCCTGTAGTTCCAGCTACTTGGAAGGCTGAGACAGAAGGATCGCTGGAGCCCAGCAGGTAGAGGCTGTGGTGGCCAGGAGCGGCCACTGCACTCCAGTCTGGGTGACAGAGTGAGACTCCAACTCAAAAAAAAAAAAAAGAATCAGCCAGCCCAGCAGTCAACACAACCCTCCCTCCCCTTCCTCTGAGGTGCCATGTTCCAGCAACCAGTTTGCCTGCTCTTCAAAGAACCCTAATGTTGTAAAACATTAAAAAGAGGCTGCTCGCCATGGCTCCGTGCCCCCCACAGAGAAATGGTGAACCCCAAGGCCCCACGTGAGAATCTGACTATTTAATGAACCTTTTCTGCCTTTAAAGGGGGCTTCGTTTGAAATCTCCATCCCTTTACATGAGGTTATATTAAGATGGCCTGGCTCCACTGGACCTCAGGCGTGCTGCTGAGAGCTGCCTCTCCCTTCCCTGAATACATGTGCTACCGACGGCCCTCTCTTTCCAGCTGAAGCCTGCGGGGACGGCGTGCAGGGGCTCCGGCAACTCCTGTGACCTCCCAGAGTTCTGCACGGGGGCCAGTCCTCACTGTCCCGCCAACGTATACCTGCACGATGGACACCCGTGTCAGGGGGTGGATGGCTACTGCTACAACGGCATCTGTCAGACCCACGAGCAGCAGTGCGTCACTCTCTGGGGCCCAGGTATGTGGTCACCATCAGATGGACACTGGCAAGGGTGCTGGCAGGTTTGGAGTGGTGGGAATGGATTAACACTCTGTTTCCACGCACTCTCACTCCTGAAGGGTGCTGCCACACAGCCTCCGGCACGTTCCAGTTGGGAATAATTGACCCCCCAGGAGACAGGCTGGGGCCATGATGGGCATGAGATGGGCAAAAATGAATGCTACCTGGAGCCTGCCCTTGAGATGCAATTCAACAAGAGATGCATGAGCCTCTACTGTATGCCCCATGGAATGACAGGGACGGAGTCTGCCATGACTCCTGCCTTCAGATAGCTTAGCGTGTAGTTGGGCAGACAGATGAACAGACAGAACTTCCCACTACCACACAGACTGTGGTCATGGCCCTTTGTGCTCAAAATGGGGACCCCAACCAAGGACTGAGGGTGCCAGAGAGAAAGTCGTTGCAGCTAGAGTGGCCAGGGACACCAGGGGGAAGCCCTTGATTGGATTTGATTACGAGGATGTCTGTGATTAGGAAGAACTGGGAGCAGTAAGCTGCTCTCAGCTGGGAAAGCACATGGCTGGCTCAAATAAGAGGCCATTCTTTCGCCACTCCACCAGTTTCTCCTGGGCACTTGGCATGTTTTGTCTCTTCTGAGGTCAACCCCCTGAGGTAGGGACCTCTTCTGAGGTCAACCCCCTGAGGTAGGGACGACGACCACAGTTTCACAGAGGGTAAAGCTCAAACTCTGAGACAAGAAGTCAGTTTTCTCAAGGTCTCCAGACTAAGCTTTGAACCTGGGTCCTTGTGACACAGCGCCTGTGTGTACAGTCACCCCAGAGAGTGAGATCTTAAATGAGAGCCTCACCAAACCTCTAAAACCGGGTGGAAGATCAGACACAGAAAGGGGAAGAATTGACCCCTGTGTGTGTCTCTCTCTATGCCCCAGCTCCTGGGGTCAGAGATCCAAGGCCACCCCAGGCAGCCCCGGGCCCCAAGGCCTCATCACCCAGGAACCAATTGGGATTTGATGCCCGTCTGCACTTCCCAGGATTCCAGTTGTGAATCCAACAGCGTAGGACCCATCCTGTTGTGTAATTCTTTCTCTTTCCCTATTGCAATGTGGCGGCCGCATTTGCTCACTCTCTCCCCTTGCTGGCTCAGGGGTGACCTCAGCCCTGGCCAGAGGCTCCAGCTTTGGCAAGACCACTGTGGTTGGTCAGGCCCAGGCTGAAAGCCAAGCAAGCTCAGGCAGGATCTCTAGAGGGAGGGAAATCTGATACAGCCCTTTGTCAGGCTTTTGTTGTGAGGTTCTGGTTTTAGGACTGATGAAGGAAGGACACGAACAGAAGATGATGACTAAACCTCGAAGCTTGGGCTTTGAATGAGGTGAAAAAGCAACAGCCAAGGATAGAGAGCAGGATGGTATTTCTTGGCAGTGGGTCTTGCTGGAGAGCCACTGCCCCTGCCAGCCAGAGATGCTCTTCTGTGCTTGGAGCTTTTTGAGGAAGAAGAAAGAGCAGCATGCTTATAGCAAAGAGGCACAGTTCTATCTTACCCTCTGAGGAGGTCTTCCTGTGCTCTTCATGATTCATGGGTGTACTCGGGTGGGAGGGCTGAGACTTACAGTTCCTAGACCCTTAGTGCTTCTTCTTTGGACCCTAAGCAGCCCTCAGCTCTGGTATCCTTGCCTGCCTGGGTTGGGAAGGGGGACACCCTATTGCAATGACAAGCGCTAAGTCAACACTCACTATACACCTCTAATGGTTGCAAGGGTTCTACGTGGTTTAGTGACTTCAGACACCTTTTAGCCAAGTGAAGTAATTTTGGGACTGTGGCTACTTTCGTAAGTCAGATCTTCATGGACTAAAACATCTCTAGTGGCCTCTCCCTTCCCAGCCTTTCTTCAGAGTTAGAAGGGCAATTATGGCGCTCCTTCCATGGTATTCCTTGATACCCTGCCATAGTGTAACATGTAACCCCAATTCTGCCCCTCCACCAACCTCCTGAGGTAGGGACAATGACCACGGTGAGGTCAGATGGAGATGGAGCTCAACATTTCTCTTGAAGCTGCCACCCCTGTGGGACTCAGCTGACCCGTGTGCCTTTGATTCATAGTGACCAGGGCTGGTATTTATCATCTCATCGAACTAGTCCTTCTCCAGCCGCCTGACCAGAAGAAGAGAGAGAGAGAATGCAAACCAGGCAGGCAAACAGGTGGACAACCAGACCCACAGACTGAGTTTTCAAAAGCAAGAGCAACAGAAAGACACCTGCAAAGGCCGGGCTCGGTGGCTCAGCCTGTCATCCCAGCACTTTGGGAGGCCGAGGCGAGTGGATTGCCTGAGTCCGTGGGTTTGAGACCAGCCCGGGCAACTTGGCGAGACCTCGTCTCTACAATAAAATAATTTTTAAAAAATAGCCGGGAATGGAACCTGTCGTTCCAGCTACTAGGAAGGCTGAGGCAGAAGCATCGCTGGAGCCCAGAAAGTGGACCCCGGGGTGGCCGTGAGCGTGTGTGACACTGCACCCCAGCCTGGGCGAAGGAGTAAGACTCCAACTCAAAAAAAAAAAAAGTCACCTGCTTTAAACTCTCGTCGTCCTTATGGCTGAAGATGAGGCTGGAGGTTTGACTGCCCGGGAAGCTGCATCCCCTTCTGAGAATGGAGATTACCTGGGAGCAGGTAATCCTCTAACATAGCCTATAATCGATTCTGTTTATTGTAGCGCATGTAGTTCCATGCCAGATGCACAGCACCTGGTAAATCTAAACTCTGTAGAGGAAAAGCAGCAGTAATCACAGGAAGCTCGGACTAGTGAACAAGATCCATCTTTGTCAAGTGGGTTGTGAGTGGATCACGAGCAAGATATGGTGGAGGGTAGCTGACGAGGAGGCTTTGAAGATGAGGTTGCCCGGGTAGCCATTTGCCAGGAGTGGAAGAGGAAGGATATCTCTGGCATACGGAATAGCATAGATGAAGGTACACAAGGACAGAGGGGCCGACCAGGGGAAGTGCAGTCATTCTGTGTGTGGAGTTTAGGTTGTGACTGGGAGAGCAGAGATCCTCCACTCCATTCTCTCATTTATTAAGTATTTATTGACGTCCGGCTCTGCGTAAAATGCTGACTCAAGAGCCCCGATCCTGCCAGAGTGGCACGCTTCCCACAGCCCCGTGCACGGCTGCCTGGATCCGGAGGGGGGTCAGGATGTGACTGCCTCACCACGTCCTCCTGGGAGGCATCGGTCCCGGGACAGACACAGTCCTGGGGGCAGAGGTGACTTCCCGGGCCAGGCCCCTGGCCAGCCAGATGTACGAGGTCGAGAGCATTTTAATGCTTTGTGACACTGGTTGGTTTGAATTCGCTTTTCATGATTCAGAAAACGAAAACTTGCTGTCAAGAATGCATTTTCCCCACCCATGAGCAAATGCTCCAGGATCTGGGCCATGTTTGCACTGGGGTCATCGTAGCCTCCTGGGACGCACAGTAACTCTGAATCCAGGAGTCACTGAGTGCTTGCTCAGGCTGCCTCTTGACGTTCGCACCCCAGTGGCCTGGCCGAGTCGCTGAGTTGTCCAGAATTCTCCAGCTATGTTCAGAATGTCCGTTACTCACTTCCCAGGTCTGGCTACCCAAACACTGACCGGATGAAGCCCTTTCTTCCAACTAACGGTTCCCTTTTGAAATGGGCTTGGCTCGATCCAGCATTATGTTTCAATAAAATAATCCTGCTTCTAAATCTTTCTGCAAATACAATGATAGAACATTCAAAACATATGCCTGCAACTTCTAGCTGGCAAAGTAACACACTTTTAGAATACCTTTTGGGTGTTTTGTTCATTTATTTGTTTTTCTAATTATTATTGTTGTTTATAATGTGTGTTATTATTGGCTGGGAGTATAATTTCTTTCTCACTGATTTTCTCCCACAGATTTTGCATGTCAAAACTTTCTATGTTGATGTCAAACACACAAATGCCGTCTGCAGTTCAAACTGTGTGGTTGGCGTTTAGTTCTCTTTGTCCAATTTAGCCTTGATATCCACAAAGATTTTCTGTCAATGGGATGTGACCTTTATTCCTTTTGAAATACAGCTGGCTGTTTTCCTTTGGGCAGCAAATTTGCTTTTGCCGATGCTGTTTGTCAGAATCACTAGCATGGTTCCTGAAAACACCACTTGACAATTAATCTCACAGATAACTGTATATCTAAAGTCACAAACAATTTGCATCAGAGAATCCCTGAAATACATTATTTTTTTCCTACGGTATCACTCACTAGAATCTAGGGTCATTCGATTTATGCAGTCTGAGCTGGATAGACAGTTTTCATGAGCTGATGAACACTCAGTGTTTATCTGCAAGGCTAGTTTAAAAGGACTCGGTTTATTGTGATCCACCTGGTGCAGTGTTTTTACTAATCTCCTCCAACCCCTGTGACCACAGATGGGAAGAAAAGATATTTATGCCAGGAGCCATATTGTTTAGAAGTCAGTAAAAATCTCCATTTTGTCCCATCCAGTGAGAAGGAAATGATAAAATTTGTTCATTTGGATCTCATTTTCTGGTGAATGCAAAAGTCCGTTTGAAGGAGAGAGACAGGAGAAGAAGAGAGCCTCTGATTTTTTTTTTTTTTTTTCTGTAAAAATGCCTTTCTCTGTGGATATTAGTGACAGGGATAAGGGAAATTAGTGACAGAGAGGAGGAGCTGATTTGACTGAATTGGAGACGTGTATTTGCATAATGGAGTCATTTCAAGTAAAAGATTAGATAGAATAAATTGTGGGCTTAATTCAAGATACCATAATTTCTCTTTCAAAAGACATAATGACATTGAGTACTTCCAAACTACAATTATAAGTGTAAGCTATACCACTCTAAAGATAAGAAAACTGTCATCTTTCCAAGAGACAAGACATCTCATCTTCATGAAGATGTGGAGATGGACATTTTTGAGTGCGACCACTTCGAACGCATGTCCGTGCCTTTGTAACATCGTACAAGTGGATAGAAGTCACTTACACTTTTTAAATCATTGATCATTCTGTCTAGAAGAGAAATGCCTGATGGCAGCCAACACACAAAAGCCACATGAAACACTCCTCCACTCTCCTAACCGGGATCAGCCGGCTCTCGACAGACAAGGCGCTCAGAGAGTTGTCTGCGGGCTGTGCGCCTTGAGTCCATTTCCTTTCATGATGTTTTCTTTTAATGCTAGAGCTGCATCTGCTCCCAAGGTCAGCACTGAGCCCCCTTTTGGTTTCCCTTCTTACACGTTTTCTTACTTTACTTAAACTTTGAGGGAATAACCAATTGTCTTTCCAGGAAGTAAATAGTCTGTCTTTTCATGACCTCACCTAAGACAGCGCAGTAATACTTCACTTGATGTAAATAGTGAAAACCCTGAGTCATAAAAGGGATCACCCAGGAGCGGTGCTTATTGACTCACGCTGCTTTGTTCTACAGAACCACAGTTGACTTCCACTGGGGAGGGCACTGGAGACAGGATGGGCTTTCCCCAAATGGCTTTTCACTCATTCATTCTTGGAGCACATCTGCTAGGTGCAGGCCGAGGCACCATCCCTGCCCATGGATTTTACAAGCAGGCATGAGCCTTGGGGCATCTCAAGAGGCAAAAGCAAATGTGGGAAATAAATACGAGGAAAGGACAGCCTCTGCAGGAGGGTGAGAGAAAGGAGGGACAATCCCAGCCTCCCTCCATGGGAAGGTGGCGATGGAGGTGGACCCAGAAGGACACAGCGGCCCTGGACTCTCATCTAGCTGGCCCCAGCAACAAGTTCCAAGGAAGACAGCTGGTTTCCCAGCACTGGCCCAGCCACATAACCTGTGAGATGATGGGTTATTCTGAATCTTATATGCAACCCTCTGACCTTGAATGAGAAAGTTAGCTCCAATTGAACCATATAAATTGGATCTTGTGTAAGGAAAACCTTTTGGTCCTTAGAAAGGCTATGGAAGAGGTGTTAGGCAAAGCAAGCAACCCCATGTCTTGTCTCCCACCCTACAATCTGTTTTCACAAACCCCTGATGCTACTCCAGGTGCTAGAGGAAGCCACTCCTGTCATACAGGTTCTGCTATGAAGAGAGATTTTACCTGAAAGGGGCGTGGCTATGTGGTTCTGGAAAGAGAGGTGCTGAACCACTCTGGGGGTGTTTTGATGGCTGTCTCTGGCCCCAGAACGCCTCCAGAACCTGGCTTGGCATCATTGTATAACCCTACCTTGGAAGTGTGGGCAGCAGAGGCATGTTATGAATGGGACCAAGTCTCAGTCGCTTGTGTCCTTTGAAGGTTGGTTCCTTTTACACCCCTTGGCCTTTAAACATCTGTTTTCCTTGTAGAAGATTTCTCATACATGCTAGTGACCTGTGTGAAAACTAGAATTGCACACAGAGTTCTGCTCTACCCTCCTCCCACCTTCCCGCCACCCCCAGCACTATCAAATTAAAGCAACAGCAGTTTATGAACATTGCAAGTCCCTAAGTGCTTGGGGCTTGAGCATAGAGAATGCAAAAGAGCTTATCCGTCAAGGCTGATGTGAGTTATCATCAAAGCATACTTTCCTTCATTCTCCAGAGAAAATAATGAGCAGAGTAGATGATAGGTTGGGGTATGCATTCAGTTTTTTGATTCCAAAGAGAGATGCATCTATTGCATCCCCAAGTTTACGTGGCTGATGAAATCATGCCCTGCCTCTTCTGCAAATGTCAGTTTTCTTTGTCATATGGAAGCGAGCTGTGTCATTGCTGCATCCCGGGGACAACATGTCCTGGCCATGCGTCAACCGTAAAGTATGACACGACATCTCTTGCTGCCTCACGTTTGGGGTGAGAGCTCACATGAATGAAACCCTTAGAAAAAAGTCGTTACTGCTTTCCTGGAGGGAGACAGAAAGTTAACTTTCAGAATCTTACCTTGTTCAAGCCACTGGACAAATTACTAGCAGAGTGGAGTGAATTTTACTGGCCAAACTCCACCGAGCTCTGCTTCTTTAGGAAAGGGCTTCTCTCCCTGAAGTTTCCAAGTCATTCTATTATTCAGAATTGTTCATTTCTTTTCCTGAATCAGTATATATGCAGCAAAAAAGGCATACAAATGTCTATTGCCTTGGTCCATTGTCCCCGTGATAGAGGGAAGCCCACTGGCCATGCTCAGATGCAAGAGGGTATGTCACCCAGTCCAGTTCAGCACCTGAGACATAAGCATGGGGTGGCTGGTGTCCTAGCCTGTCAAGATATTCTTTGGAAAAGGATTTGGTGGAGATTGGGCCAAGTCCAAGAGAAGATGAATTATGGAAGAATATATCCGTGGTTCTGGAGGGGAAGGGATGGCAAGAACAGACATCTGTTGACAAACAGATACAGCACAGAGTCATGGCTAGACAGAAAGATCAGAGTTTGGGCTTAGATCCATGAGTCAGACCCAACTTTGCCTCTTACTCGCATTGCAAGTTTCAACAAGTTGGTAGAACACGGATCCTTAGTGTTAAAAATCTGTGAAATAAATGGTATGTAGACCTTACAGGGTGTTTATAAGGACCAAAGATACAGCCTGTTGTACCTAGCACAATACCTTATGGAGGGTGCCCAACGCATGGCATGTTGATGATCTAAAAAGCACCATTCATTGGAAGTATGTGTGTTTGCTAAGAGCAAGGAGAGGAAAATAGGGTAGGTGATCTTTGTTCTCCTGGTTCAATGGTATAAAGAGGACTCAAACTCGAGGGTCTTAACTTGAGGTCACCTGCCTCTTCCAATGTGACACTTGGTGCCAACTCAGTAAGTCAAGTTCTGGAGGTCCAGCCCAGAGCAGGCAGGGACTCAGGGATATGAAGAGCCCTACCCATTGAAACGAGTAAGGAGGAGAGGGTGCAGGGAGGTTGAAATCCTTAATGCTAGGATGATAGTTCCGATTTATCAGCAAAGGATGTATAAAAACTACCAGGATTTCAGACAAGATTCTCTTTTTTTCTCCTCATTTTCCGAGGTATTAGGTTACTCAGCAACCTCCACTCGTTCCCCTTGATGTGCTAGGCCCTGGGTATCAGAATCTGTGAGGGACGTGGGTGTAGAGCTCTTGTTGACACGATCGTGCGCCATGACCGATACGGTAAGAGTCGTTAGCAGAGGCAAGTTCAAGGAGCATTCTTGAACCACAGTCTCCCAGCCCTAAAGCCCACAAGCCAGGCCCTCCCCATGGTCGACTGCAGTCATTATAATTTAGTTTTCCCGAGGGCCTGCGAGGTAACACAGGCTCTACATACTGACACACTGAGCCTTACAGCACCACTGAGTCAGGTCCTTGTCCCTCTTGTACAGACAAGGGCATAGAGTCTCAAGAGCTTATATGACAAGGTCCTGGCGCATCAGGTTGACACCCGATCAACCCACATTACTTTGAGTCCCGAGCCCTGGCTGTTCCAACCCTGCAGCATGACTACAGGACGGAGCCTTTCAAAAAGCAGAAGACTGGATGCACATTTATTTGTTTTTCTCATGTCCAGCTGTGAAACAAGGCTTCCTCCTGAAAGTACCATTTACAACTTAACCCTCAATCTCTTAGCCGCACCCTTTGGGTATCATGGTCCAACAGGAAAAGCCTTCTGGATCTTGTCAGTCTCTATTTATGCCTGTCCATGAAGATCGCCTAAGAAAATTGGGTTTAAAAAAAAAAAGGCGGGCGGGTTCGGTGACTCAGCCTGTCATCCCAGCACTTTGGGAGACCGAGGCAAGTGGATTGCCTGAGCTTGAGGGTTCGAGACCCACCCGGGCAACTTGGTGAGACCTCGTCTCTACAATAAATCAAAAATCAGCAGGGCGTGGTAGCATGCACCTGTAGTTCCAGCTACTTGGAAGGCGGAGGCGGAAGGATCGCCGGAGCCCAGCAGGTCGAGGCTGCGGTGGCCAGGAGTGTGCCACTGACTCCAGTCCAGGTGACAGAGTGAGACTCTGACTCAAAAAAAAAAAAAAGCACATTTATCACATGCTTGATTTATTATTCCTAGGGTGTAACTTCATCTTCTACTTTGGGTTATTCTGAGATAAGAACTTTTATTAAAAGGTCACTTTGATAAGCAATAGAATGGGTGATTAGGCCAGTATGATGGCCCGTACCTGTCGTCCCAGCTACTCAGACGACTGAAGTAGGACCTTATGGACTCACTTGAGTCCATAAGGTCAAGGCTATGGTGAGCGTGCGACTGCACTCCAGTCTGGGTGACAGAGTGAGACCCTAACTCAAAAAAAAACAAGGGCAATATTAATTAAAATGTGATTTTCCACTGTTTCTCATCATAAAGTTAACTGACAGCATGGCACCATCTTATAAGACTCTTGACTATGTCACCCATGTTGCTAAAAATTCACTCGTCCAAATTGGCCATAAACTTTTCTGTGGGGTTTTATCTTCGGGAAAATGGCAGCTCTCCTGAGATGCCAGGTGGCTTTCTACTTGAACGTGCACATGCTTCAGAGTTTCTGGTAAACACTCATGCTGTTTTGTTACCCCTAGTGAATTTACAAGTCACTGCGTCTTATATACACCTGGTTTTCTGAACTGTGCCGCCCCACTGACATTTAGGGCATTAAAATCATAAGCACACCCTGACACGGAGGCTCAGGGGTGTTCTGCATTTGGATTCCCAAGTAGCCACTCAGTGTTTGTTTTCACTTCCAAGACGCCTTTATACTTGATTAAATCCTGGCTTGGCTTCTTAATTTTGGCGCCCGTGTTTGGCATTTGTATACCAGCTTCCCCTTTGGCTTTGCCATTACATCTGCATTGTCTTAAATCCCGGTTGAGGTCGTTCACTTTCCCATCATCCTTCTTTCCTTCCTCCCCTGTGTTCTAATCTCTCTGAACTTCCTAGTCCAATCCTTGTCCGATGCTTCTCCGGGGCTCCCTTTGAGCTATGTGTAAGCTCACATGTCTGAAATGGCGCAGAAGTCTCTTTATAGCTCCTATAAGAAAAACAAAGGTATCAGTTAACACATTTGAATTTCAGCATGGTGTGTGTGTGTGTGTGTGTGTGTGTGTGTGTGTGTGTGTGTGTGTGTGTAAAGTCACCACAATTCCCAGGATAGAGATTCCTTTGTAACAGTATAGGTGACAGAATCTATGTACCATCAAAATAGCATCAGGTGCAATGTCAGAGTGGTGTCAGCTCTGCCCACCCAGGCCCGGGAGCTTAGCATCCACTAGAAGTTGTCACTATTCCTTTGTCCTGGTCTTCTGAAGTAGAGAAAGAAGGAAGGAAGCCATTGCCTGTCTCACTTGATCAGCCCTTCCATGGGCAGCTTGTAACAGCAGCATGTCCCATATTCTCCAAATCTGGTGTTGTTTGAACAGCAGGGCTGGCCAGGTCTTATTCTGCTCTTTGCCCCTAAGACCCAGTGCAGGACCTAGCACGTGTGAGGCCTCCGTAGATACAGAAGTACTGGAGGGAACGGTCCAGAAGCCTGGCTGCACCCTCAGACACCCCTGCCCTTGACAGTTGTGTGAAATTGAGCCATATAGTCAATTCCTGAAGTCTTCATTTTCTTGTCCGTAAAATGGAATGTGGAGACCTACTCGGTAGAATTGAGGGGTGAGATTCAGCTTCTCTGGGAGGCTTTCCCAGACCCAGCCCCTGGATCCCCTTCCTCTGTTTTTCTCTCGTAGCCCTCCCTAACATCAGACGTCAGAGGAACGTATTCATTTGTCTGTGTTTCTCCTTGCAATTTTCAAGCAAACTGGAGTTTTGCTCCGTGTGGTCACTATTGCACCCCTAGTGCCCGGAAGATGGTAAGTGTTGACTCAGTATGTGTGAATGAGTGAAGCCTGCCACATGATGGATAGGGGAACGAGTGGTTAGAAAGACGGATGGATAGAAGGAGAAAGAGAAAAAAGGAAGGGAGTAAGGTATGGAGGAAAGAAAGGACCAAAGGATGGATGATTGGGAGGGAGATAGAGCCAGAGAGTCAAGCGATAAATAGGGTTTGTGTGAAAACACACAAACAACCGCCACGTTGTTCCTATTCCAGACGCCAGTTTTTCCAAACTACTTTGATCGTTTAGATTCAAATACCATCAAACAGGATTAAATTAAGTACAAAGCACATATTCGACACGGAGACTCCCTCTTCCTATCCTCCCCGCTCCAACAGATAGATGGAACAGAAAAAAAGAGAGCAGAATGTAGATGCGTTGGGTCCATCACAGCAGCAGCCAAGTATGTCAGGGGTGTTGCCCTACTGTGAGCACCATGGGTGGGAATCAGATGAATAAAGGAAATGTGATGCCAACGAGACAGGGGTCTCACCTTTTTCCACGATAGAGAAAGGTGTCCGGTTTGGGCTAGATCCCCTCACAAGGGAGTTTGGGGAGATGGGGGAACGGGAAAATTAGAGGTGTAGGATTGGGTGGCCGAGCCCCAGTTGTGCAAGGGTAGTGTGGTGTCATGCTTGCTTTTATGATGAGATGATCAGTCTGCTAGGAACTGACGAGGAGGAATCAGACATCAGTTAAAGAATGAAAGATGTTTTTAGCAATAAGAATGGCTTTTGCCGGGCTCGGAGGCTCAGCCTGTAATCCCGCGCTTTGCGAGGCTGAGGTGAGTGAATTGCCTGAGCCCGCGGGTTCGAGACCCGCCTGGGCGACTTGGCGAGACCTCATCTCTACAATAAACCAAAAAAATTAGCCGGGCGTGGTAGTGCGCGCCTGTAGTTCCAGCTACTCGGAAGGCTGAGGCGGAAGGATCGCCGGAGCCCAGCGGGTCGAGGCTGCGGTGGCCGGGAGTGTGCCACTGCCCTCCAACCTGGGCGACAGAGTGAGACTCCAACTCAAAAAAATAAAATAAAATAAGAATGCCTTTTGTTCCCTGGGGGGAGGAAGGCCTTGCCATTGGTCTGTTGGGTATCTTTTTAATATATTTTTTTTAATTTTAGAGTTATGGAATATACATAAGAGGATTTGCGACATAAGTAAATTGCATGCAAGTATGGTTTGGGCTTCTAATGAGCCCTCTTTTCCCCGGCAGTCGACTTGGTACCCAATGGGTGGTTGTGTGCTCCCCAAATCCTCTCCCTCCCTCCCCCGTTAACCATGCCCAGCATCCATTGTTCCCGCCTTTGTGCTCCCGTGCCCAGTGTTTAGGGACTGCTTATGCAGGGTTCAGTTTTGTTTCTGTGATGGTTCATTTAGGATGACGGTCTCCAGCTTCATTCAAGTTGCTGCAGAGGACACGATTCTGTCCTTTATGGCTGTGCAGTAATCCACCATATTTAGGGTACCACATTTTCTCATACAGCCCTCTTTCGATGGGCATCTGTGTGGGGGATTCATGTTTTTGCTACCGTAGCAAAACCGTACCGTGCTGCAGTGAACATCCGTGTGCAGGTGTCTTTTTGGTAGAAGGATCTGTGTTCTTCTGGGTATCTTCCCAGAAGCGAGATTGCTGGATCACGTGGAAGCTCAATTTTTAGTTCTTGGAGAAAATGCCAGACTGCTTTTCTCAAAGGTTAAACCAGCTTACATTCCCACCAACGGTGTGGAAGTGTTCCCGTTTCTCCACAGCCTTGTCAACACTTGTTGTTTTCTGACTTTTTAACCCTTTGCACTCAGAGACATCTTGTGGATCACGTATCAGCAACTCGACTGCACCTTTTTACAAAATAGTGAAAGCAAATCATTTCCTATTAAATAGTACAGCATTGGAACCAATTATTTTATTGTAATGATATTTGGCTTACCATAGAATTTTGTACATTGAAGAACGTGTTTATGACGAAAAGTCAAAATTTTATATCTTATATATTTCTAATGTGCGGAAACATGTGAAACAGTCCCTGACATGCATCGTAGGTTCATTGATACATGTCGTACTACAGTAATTTGTTTGCCGTCTTCTACCTGATGTTTTTCTTTTCTATCTTATATTTTTTTTTATTTTTTATTTTAAAGATGTGGAGTACAATTCAGGTTTAGATATACAAATGTTCGTGATGTAGGTACCCTTGTTGATAAGGTGTGATTCCCCTTCTCCTGGCAGTTTCCCATTACTGCCAATCCCTTTCTTATAATATTACGATAATTACTCAAGGTCCCATGCCATAAGAGTGAGGACATGTGATACTCAGTTCTTTTTTTTTTTCTTTTTTAGTGTCACAAATTTATATTTATTTATTTTAATTTTTTATTTTAAAGATATGGGGTACAATTCAGGATTCGGCGTACAAATGTTCATTATGCAGGTACCCTTGTTGATGAGGTATGCCCCTCCCGCCCCCAGCAGATTCTCACTACTGTCCATCCCACCTCCCACCCCCCCCATAGTCTCCCACTACTGCCAATCCTTTTCTTACAGGATTACAATAATTGTCCGAAGTCCACTTATGAATGAGAGCATGAGATTCTCATTTCTTTGTTTCTGCGATAGATCGCTCAGGATTATAGACTCTAAGTCCACCCAGGTTGCTGTGAAGTTCATAATTTTGTTCTTCTTTATGGCTGCATAATATTCCATCATGTATACATACCACATTTTTTTATTCAGTCCTCTTTCAATGGGCAGCACGGCTGGTTCCATGATTTTCCTATTGTGAATAATGCTGCAATAAACATGCATTTGCAGGTGTCTTTTTCATAGAAGGATCTGAGTTCCTCCAGGTATATTCCCAGTAGGGGGATTCCAGGGTCGAATGGGAGGTCGATTTTTAGATCGTTTAGTAATCACCACACTGTTTTCCACAGAGGTTGTACTAGTTTACACTCCCACAGTGTAGAAGTGTTCCCTTTTCACCACATCCTCTCCAGCATCTGTTGTTTTTTGAGTTATTGATGATGGCCATCCTGACTGGAGTTAGGTGGTATCTCAGAGTAGTTTTAATTTGCATTTCTTTGAGGACTCATGAGGCTGAGCATTTTTTCATGTATCTGTTGGCTGTTCGTACATCTTCTTTTGAGAAGTGCTTATTCATATCTTTTGCCCACTTTGTAATGGGGCTGTTTGTTTTTTTCTTTTCGGCACATTTGAGTTCCTTATAGATCGTAGATGTTAGACCTTTGTCAGATATACAATTGGCAAATATTTTTTCCCAGTCTGCGAACAATCTCCCCGCTCTCTCTTTGGCTTTGCAGAAGCTTATCAGTTTGATGAGGTCCCACTTGTCTGTCTTATCTCTTATGGCATGGGCACTTTGAGTTTTGATCAGGAATTGGTTGCCAGTTCCAATTTCCATGAGGGTGTCTCCTGCATTTTCTAAAGTTCTTACAGTTTAAGGTTTTATGTTTAGGTCTTTGATCCATTTAGAGTTGATTTTTGTGTATGGTGATAGGTAGGGGTTTTGTTTTAATCTTCTGCATGTGGTCAGCCAGTTTTCTCCACACTATTTACTAAATAAGGTCTCCTCTCCCCAGTGGTTGGTGGTTGGAGGCTTGAGTCAGAGTCTCTCACTCTGTCGCCCAGGCTGTAGTGCCGTGGCACACTCACAGCTACCACAGCCTCAACCTGCTGGGCTCAGGCATTCCTCTCACCTCTGCCTCCCAAAGCGCTGGGATTATAGGCATGAGTCACCATGGTCAGCCAACCTTGTGTTTTTCTATTCAATCAGACAATGCAGTCTCGTTTTCTTCCTCCCACAATAATAATATGTAATTTATTTTTCAGTCTGTGCTGTGAAAGCACTTCATGCATTCTCTTTCTGTGTAATGCCAGATGATTTTTTTTACATATATATCAGTATATATTCCATCTCTTTATTTACTTTTTCATGTAGTTTGAATGGAAAACTTCAAGGAAACATACATTTTTGAAAACTTTCTGCTGGCATAAGTTTGTCTTGTATAATCACCAGCAATCTTTATGTCCCCTGAGAGGTGACATTCAAGTGGTTTGCTAGATTTACAGTGTCCCCTCAGAGGGGACATCTGGGTACAATAAGTTAATGATAGCCATCCTGACTGGTGTAAGGTGGTATTTCATTGTAGTTTGAGCTTGCATTTTTCTGATGATTAGTGAAGTTGAGCATTTTTTGACTGTTTGAATATATTCCTTTGAGAAGTATCTGTTCATGTCATTTGAAATTTTTTAATTTTTTTTTTCCCAGTAAATTCATTTGAGTTCCTTGTAGATCCTGGCCTTTGTCAGATGCATAATTGCAATTTTTTTTCCCATTTCTCGGGTTGTCTCTTTACTCTCTTGATGGTTTATTTTGCTGTGCAGAAATGTTTTTGCTTTATATGGTTTCACCCTGTCAATTTTAACTTTTGCTGCATTTGCTTTTGATAACTTGGCCATGAATTCATTTCTCACTCCAATGTCCAGGAGAGTGTTTCCTAAGTTTTCTTCTGAGATCTTATAGTTTGAGGTTTCACATTTAAGTCCCTGATCCTTTTTGAGTTAATTTTTATATATGGTAATAGGTAGGGGTCAAGTTTTATTCGTCTGCATGTAGTTAGCCAGTTTTCCCAGCATCCCCTGCAAAATATGGTTTCCTTTCCTTGATGTTTGTTTTTGTCAGCTTTTTTTTTTATAATCAATATTTTTTATTATGATATTGTGGGGTACAGTTAAGGTTTAGGTATATAAATATGTTTCATTCAGGCACCCTTGTTGATAAGAGGTGTTTCCCCGTCCCCAGACAGATATTTACTACCGTGAATCCCATCTCCCCCAACCATAGTTTCCCACTACTGTCAGTTATTTTCTTATAGTATTACAATGGATGTTCAAGGTCCACTATATGAGTGAGAACATGTGATACTCGGATCTTTGTTTCTGTGAGAGGTCACTCAGTATTATAGACTCTAGTTCCATCCAGGTTGCTGTTAAATTCATGATTTTGTTCTTTTTTATGGCTGCGTAGTATTCCATCGTGTATATGTACCACATTTTTAAAATCCAGTCCTCTTTTGATGGGCAGCATGGTTGCTTCCAGGTTCTTGCTATTGTGAACAATACTGCGATAAACATACGTGTGCAGGTATCTTTTTGATAGAGTGATTTGAGTTCTTCAGGGTATATTTTCAGTAGGGGTATTGTGGGATCATATGGGAGGTTGATATTTAGAGATTTTAGGAATCGCCACACTGCTTTCCACAGAGGTTGCACTAGTTTGCACTCCCACCAACAGTGTAGAAGTGTTCCCTTTTCGCCACACCCTCTCCAGCAGCTGTTATTTTTTGAGTTGTTGATAATTGCCATTCTGACTGGAGTTGGGTGGTATCTCCGTGTGATTTTGATTTGCATCTCCCTGATGATTAGTGAGGTTGAACATTTCTTCATGTGTCTGTTGGCTGCTCAGATGTCTTCCTTTGTGAAGTGTCTGTTCATATCTTTTGCCCATTTTATAATGGGATTGTTTGTTTTTTTCTTTTCAGCAGGTTTGAGTTCCTTGTAGATCCAAGATGTTAAGCCTTTGTCAGACCTGGTGTTGCCAAATACTTTTTCCCAGTCTTTAGGCTGTCTCCCTGCTCTCTTGATGGTTTCTTTGGCTTTGCAGAAGCTTGTCAGTTTAATAAGGTCCCACTTGTCTATGAGTTGGTTGAAAGTCTGTGGACTTATTCCCAGATTCTCTATCCTGCTCCTTTGGTTAATGTGTCTGTTTTTGTATCAGTACCATGCTGTCTTGGTTACTGTAGTCTTGTAGTAAAAAGTTTGAGGTCTGGAAGTGTGATGTTTCCAGCCTTGTACTTTTTGCTGAGGCTTGCTTTAGCTATTCAGGCTCTTTTTTTGCTTCCTTATGAATTTCTGTATTGTCTTTTCTAGGTCTGTGAAAGATGATACTGGTAATTTGATAGGGATTGCATTGACTCTGTAGACTGCCTTGGGTAGAGTGGACGTCTTGTTGATACTGATTCTTCCAACCCATGAGCATGGAATGTTCCTCCATTTGGTTGTTTTGTTCTTTATTTATTTGAGCAATGTTCTGTAGTTCTCAGTGTAAATGTCTTTCAACTCTTTGGTTAGATGGATGCCAAGGTATTTTTTGTGTGTGGCTATTGTGAAGGGGATTGTGTTTTTTATCCAGTTCTCAGCCTGTTTGTTTGTTGGTGTATAGAAATGCAACTGTTTTTTGTACATTGATTTTGCGTCCCAAGATATTACTGAAGTAATTTATCAGTGTGAGGAGGTTTTTGACAGACTGTCTAGGATTTTCTAGGTACCGAACATCATCTACAAAGAGGAATAATTTAACTTCCTCTTTTCCTACTTGGATATCCCTAATTTCTTTCTGCTGCCTGATTGCTCTGGCTAGGACTTCCAGTACTATGCTAAATAGAAAGGGTGAAAGTTGTCATCCTTGTCTTGCTCCAGTTCTTAGGGAAAGTGCTTCCAGCTTCTGCCAGCTTGATATTGGCTGCAGGTTTGTCATAGATGGTTCTTATTGTTTTGAGGAATATTCCTTTGATGCTTTGAAGTTGTTCGAGAGTTTTTATCAAGAAAGGATGCTGGATTTTACTGAATGTGTTTCCTGCATCTAATGAAATAATCATGTGGTTCTTGGTTTTATACCTGTTTATGTGATGGACTACATTTATTGATTTGTGTATGTTGAACCAATCTTGTATCTCAAAAATTAAGTCCACCTGGTCATGGTGGATGATCTTTGAAATGTGCTGTTGGATGCAGTTTGCTAGAATCTTGTTGAGAGTTTTTTCCATCTATGTTTAGCAGGGAAATTGGTCCGTAGTTTTCTTTCCTTGTTGGGTCTTTGCTATTTTGGGGTATCAGGATGATACTAGCTTCACAGAATGAGTTAGAGAGAATTTCTTCCTTCTTGATTGCTTGGCATACTTTCAATAGGATTGGTGTCAGCTCTTCCTTGTGTGTCTCATAGAATTCAGCTGAGAAACTGTCTGGCAGAGGGCTTTTTTTGGTAGGGAGGTTTCTTATTACTGAGTTGATTTCTTGGATTGTTATTCGTCTGTTATGATTTCAGTTTCTTCCTGTTTCAATCTTGGGAGGTTATGTGATGCCAGGAATTGCTTCATTTTCTCTAGATTTTCTAGCTCTTTCCATATAGATGTTTGTAGTAATCTCTGATAGTCTTTTATATTTCTTCAGAGTTCATTGTATCATGGCCTTTTTTGTTTCTAATGTGTTTATTTGAATTTTCTTTCTATTTTTTGTTAATCTGGCCAGGAATCTGTTGCTCTTATTTATCCTTTCAAAGAACCAAAAGAATCAGCTTTTCACCTCATTGATCCTTTGTATGTTTTTGGTTATGTTTGGTTTTGGTTTTTTGTGGTCTCCATGTCATTCAACTGTGACTTTATTTTAATGATTTCCATTTTTCTACAGATTCTGAGATTGGATTGCTCTTAACATTCCAGCTTCCTTAAATGTGATATTAGACTATTTACTTGAGAGTCCTCCGTTTTCTTGATATGTGTGTACAATGTTATGAACTTCTCTTTCAGTACTGTTTTCGTGGTATCCTAGATGTTTTGGTGTACTGTGTCTTTGTTTCTTCTAGCAATCTTTTTATTTCTGCCTTGAGCTCTGTGTTGATCTGAAAGTCATTCAGAGGTAGATTGTTTAATTTCTATGTATTTGTGTGTCTTAGGGGATTCCTGTTGGCAATGATATTTATTTTTATTCCACTGTGGCCTGAGAAGATGCGTGATATGATTTTGACCTTTTGAAATTTGTTCACCCTTGATTTATGCCTGAGTGTGTAGTCAATTTTGGAATATGTCCAATGTGCTGATGAGAATAATATATACTCTGTGGTTGTTGGGTGAATTGTTCTATAGATGTCTGTTAAGTCCGATGGTCAAGTGTCCAGTTAAGGTTCCAGATGTCCTTGTTAGTTTTTTGCTCGCTTATCTGTTTAAGACTGTTAATGGGGTATTGAATTCTCTGATTATAATTTTATAGCTTTCTGTGTTGATAGGCATCTTAAATAAGTCTGTTGTCATTTGGGAAGGCAAATGAAATCTCCCTGGAGTTGGGAGCTGAGAAGGGCAGAGGTCAGAGCTGGGTCCTGGAAAGTTGACATCCTGGTAGCTGAAAGTGCTATGAAAGGATATGCCCAAATAGGACACCAATGTAGGAGAGAAGAAGGCTGACACCACAGGGCATAGTTTGTTCTGAAAATCTGTGGCACATTCTCCTGACTTACTCATCGTCTTCTATGCTTATCACTATGCACAGGATACAAGAGACCTTCAAAGCTTGGCACCGTAAACCCTGATGATATGCTCTGTCGAAATTTCCATGGCTGGAGAATGTACTAAAAGTGACCGTTTCCCGAGCTTGCCAGTTGCCATGACCCTCTCTGCTGGGAACTGTCATGCTGTGCACAATGGCTATCAGGGTTTATGACTCCATGGCCTCTGAGAGCAATCCCAGCCTTGCAGAAACAGGCATTAATTGAAGCCAGCGCTTGCTCTTATAGGGAGCTGTACGGGACCGAAAGTGTTGTGTGAGATATCTGCATTGCTCATTTCTCTCTCCCATTGCTTCCTCTCATCGCTAGTCATCATTATTCTTTGGAGCCTGCCCTAGTTTTCATTTTCTCACCGGAACTGTGTGGGATATTGTTAAAGAGAGCAAGCTTCCTCTTCTGTGAGGCCAGCCAGCCCTGGATCGGCCCTGGTTCCACAGCCAGGCCTCATCTCCTGAGACACAACACATGCCATGAGCCCAGAGAGCAGACCTAAAGAAGAATGAAATGTGTGTTTTTGCCATGAGCTGAGCCCAGAGAGGATGCAAGTCGTTGACACCCTGGACGTCCACTGTCCAGCTCCCAACATGAGTCAGCCGAGGTGCACTGGGTGTGATTTCTCTGAACACAGAATACATCTCCGATAAACCTAAAAACCTAATGTCGTTCAAAGAAAAACAGATGCTACACCCGCAGGAGCTGAAAGTGTTGTTCTGCTTCTGTTTCAGGTGCTAAACCTGCCCCTGGGATCTGCTTTGAGAGAGTCAACTCAGCAGGCGATCCTTATGGCAACTGTGGCAAAGACTCCAAGAGTTCCTTTGCCAAGTGCGAGCTGAGGTATGGAGTCTGGACATCCCGGCCGACTCATGGCTTTGACCTCCCCACATCACTTCAGGTTGATTCCAAACTGCTTCTCTTTGGAAACTTTGTTCTTACCCTTCCAGAGATGCCAAATGTGGAAAAATCCAGTGTCAAGGAGGTGCCAGCCGGCCGGTCATCGGTACCAATGCCGTTTCCATAGAAACAAATATCCCACTGCAGGAAGGAGGCCGGATTCTATGCCGAGGGACCCATGTGTACTTGGGCGATGACATGCCAGACCCAGGGCTTGTGCTTGCAGGCACCAAGTGTGCGGATGGAAAAGTAAGACCCAAATATTCCCTTGCGTCATAAACGTAAGTCTGGAGCGGGGCCCATTGAAAAACGTCCCGTTCAGGAACTGGGTTGCAAGGTTGGTTTGTTTTCCTAAATCCACTTCTTCTCAGACACTGTCTCAGTTCTTTACACCTAGAAGGAAAAGTCAATAAAACCTAGATCCTGATCTGATCATTGAAATGTAGATTAGAGAAAATCAAACTTATCTTCTTAGTCCTTTATGTTAATAAGTAATTTCTGCACTCCGGGTATCATGAGGGTTTGCAGCCAGGAAATTACTTTGGAAAGAAATGCAATAGCGTATTATATTGTTTTTGGATGCGCGGCTTCGTTTTTGGCACAGAGTTCTTGGGGGCTTGGTCTCACCTGGACAGAATGGAGAGTCAGATGTAATTTCAGAGACTGTATAGAAAAATAGGAGAAGAAAGAAGTGGGATAAGCTCAAGGAGAACAGAGGAAAAGGTAGATGGAGAAATTGTGAGGTTTAGAAATAAAGCCAAAATTTTCTTAAAATAAATCATTCGAGAATTTCATGTTCTGCCACACTGGTTTTTTTCACCAAGCTTTCTTATCAGACTAAATGATAGCAAGTTAATAAAATATTTTTTTTAAAAAGATCAAATCAACCCCCAAATGCTTTTTTTAGGACTCTATTTTCAATGTGATCTTAAAATTACTAACATGAAGTCACAGAGAAGAAAGAAAAGACAGAGTCCAAATCCCGAGGACAGGAATTCAGTCCCCCTCATACTCTGAGCCACAAATGCATTTTCCTTGAGGAAATAGGACAGTACAAGAAACAACTTATATATTCTGGATGTCTCCTTAACCATGTTAGCTTGTAGTCAGACCTTGACATTAGAAAGACACCCATTTTTTAAACAGTAACCTAAACAACCAGGTCCAGGTGCATCTGAACATGGAAGTTCCAAGGACTCAATTAATCATTAGGTGTTTTCTTCCACATGCAAGATGAAATGTGCTTTGATCTCTGCTTCCACAGAACACCGGTGCTCTGAGAACTTGGGAGCAGAGCCGCACCTAAAAGTACTGTGGTTTACGCAGGAGTCCTGTTGTATTCATTGTAATCCCAGACGGTTTCTTGTATCAGCTTGAATGTGACTGTCCCCTTGGCCAGGTTTCCTTCCCACCCCTCAGAGCTACTTGGACCAGCACTTTTTTTAAAGTCTGTTCCTCTGTCCTGATACGAGCTGTTGGGGTCAAAGGGTGACTTTCCTCGTAGGGAGGTTCTACTTCATCAAAAATGCTTCTGCGATCTAAACATTAGACTCTTCTTCCTTTGGCTCTGCTCGTTTGTAACATCTTATGGGAGAGAAAGGGGCTGATCCCTTGAATCTGGAGTATATTATGCACCTTTGAAATGAGACTGAACCCTTTCAACCAGCCTAGTATCATTTAGCAAATTCCTGCCACTGCAGCAGCTTGATAAATCCAAGGGAGCGTCTGTCTTCCTCCGCTGAGCACTTCGGCCGATGGTTTATGTCACTGATGATATCACGTGTCAGTCAGTATTTTTTTAAAGTTGCCGTATTTCAATATCTCCCTTAAAAGAGTCTCAGACCCCAGATTCCTGGAGTCCGTTGGTCTCTAAAGGTCCTTGAGTAAAGACTAATCCATTTCAGCCTCCTCTTTAAACGGAGGGAGCAAAACGGTGCGATACAGAGGTTTCATTACGCACTCTAAACAAAAATCCTAAGAAAATTTGTTATCATAATTTCAGGGTCAACTGAAACCCTATAAAGTACCATGCAGTGTAAACGAATTTCAGAGTATTCACATTGACCTGAGTCTTGACAGATGCTGAGTTCGGAGTCGGGCCACATATCGGATTTTTCATCCACATGAAAAATGCATCCTTATGCTGCGTTCATAGGAACTGAAAGAACATGGCGTCCTCTCCACGCTTGTCTTTGCTTTCTCTGAATACACACATTGGGGTGGGGGTGAAGGAATACTAAGACAGTTGCCGTGTTTTCTTCCTCCCACAGATTTGTCTCAATCGTCGATGTCAAAATGTCAGTGTCTTTGGTGTTCATGAATGTACAATGCGATGCCACAGCAGAGGCGTAAGTAGGCTGCACTGCCCTTTCATAGCCAGCCCGTTACATCTTAAGCAATAAATTGTTCATCTGTAAAGGTTTTTGCATCCCGTAGCTTTTTAAAAGATACAGCAGTTAGTATCTGCTCGATATTTGCTTCCAAAAACACTCATTTTCTTTGACATTTAAATATAATATTAGAAACGGGATTTTTGTTTAACAAAGAAAATCAGATGAAACAATAATTACCTTTCAATCTACACTGTAATTTAAAAAAACGTTTTTGTTGTCTTCTAAGTAATTTTAAAACTAATCTTTCTTCATGAAGAACTTCACATTAACATTTCAAACAGCACTGTTTCTCTTGCTACCAATACTCAGAATATGTGTCTGAACTGAAATACTTCCAAAAGGGATTAAAACAGAGACAACAGATCATACTAAACACATGTCCTTGAAATCACACACAGTGGGTTTCGACTAAAAAAGGCTGTTATTTTAGTTCAGAGAACCTTTAGGGGAGAAGAGGACTCCAGTTGTTTAGATTTAACATAATTTATTTTTCCTGATGGGCTTAATTCATTCCAGTGGAATCATATTAATCTTGATTAGTAATGTGAGCGATTCCGTCATTTTTCTGAAACCTTTTCTACAGAAATCATGCTCCAAATTCTGTTTTTAAAACTTGCACATCCTTGCCGATGACTCTTACACAGAATTGTGGGTATTTTGGGAAAGTGACCGTTGCAGTGTAACCGAAAAGGACTGCAGATGGGTGTGTTGACTGTGTGTTGCCTCCTAATAGAAAACAGAATCTTTTTAAGTCTTCATTGACTCACAGATTTCTTTCTAATGGCTGTTAAGAGGTGATGGGGCCCAGCCCTGTTATTTCACTGAAAAAGCCAATCCGTAAGTCAGGGGACGGTACGCCCAAGGTAGCAGGCCAGGCCGGCAGCAGGCGGGGCTGAGGACCCTGGATGCCTTTCTTTCCAATATCCCTGGGGCCTCCTCCACACCTGAGAGAGGAAATTTGCTGGGTAGCAGAGGCAGCTGGCCGTGACTTGGTGACAAGTAGCTTGGCCGTAGTCTCCCCTCTCCCCCCCATTGAGAGCAGGTCCGCCAGCTGTACCTCCGTGCAGGCGGTGAGTGCCGCCATTTCTCTGCTGTGAGCTGCAGAAAGGAAACGTGGCCACGTGCTACAGTGACAGACCGCCCAGGGAAGGCGCAAACCAAGGGACCAGCAGGTCCGCAGCAGTGTCTTTGAGGGGACAGGCAAGACACTTGTGCTTGGCACAGGCTCTGCTGCATGCTGATTAATTCTGCTCAGTTCTTGCTTCATAGCAATATACTTTCCAGCTTGTCTTCTCATTTGAAGCAATGGGGGTGGGTGGTTGACTCATCAAAACAAATCATTTGCAGCAGGGAACCATCACACATGAGATGTATACTCCAAACGTCTTATCTGGCCCTAAAATATTCCAGTATGTATCTGGCACCAATATTTTGATGCAAGGCCTTAGGGTCGCTGTACTGACTATAGTTCTGCATTGACTTCCCTGTATAAAGCATCCAAAAATGTCTCATTGACTGTTTCTTTAAGTGGAAAGGAAGCTTAGACACTCAGCAGCAATCCAAGTAGAGAATCCTCCATTTTCCAGTTGTCTCACTCATTCCTAATTTCTCAGAAACTCTTTTTAGTGATTTGCCTTTTTTTATCCGGTGTTCCCAAAGGATACAACTTAATTTTCATAGGAAAAAAGATGCCCTCTTGACTGGGCATAGTGACTCATGCCTGTAACCCTAGCACTTTGGGAGACCAAGGCAGGAGGATTGCTTGAACTCCAAGACCAGGAGTTCAAGACTAGCCTGGGCAACACAGCAAGACACTATCTCTGCAAAAAAAAAAAAAACAAAAAAAAACAAAAAAAAACCACTAGCTAGGTGTGGTGGTGTGTACCTGTAGCCCCAGCTACTTGGGAGGGTGAGGTGGGAGGATCCCTTGAGCCCAAGAGTTCAAAGCTGCAGTGAGCTATGATCATGCTACTGTATCCCAGCCTGGGCAACAGAGTGAGACCCTCTTTCTTAAAAAAAATAAAAGAAAAAGAATTATCCTCTTACCTTCATGTTCACATTCCATTGGTTCATGCACTTGTTGAGTGAATTGCGTCACAAAGACAAGTGAACCAGTAGAGACAGGTCAGGGCCAGGTGGGCCAGGCCCACCTCAGCTCCTTTGTGGAGTGCTCTGGTCTCTGAGTTAGGTTACATGTTTGGGGCCCAGTGAGGATGGAGCTTTCCCTCCTCGGGCTTTCTTGCGTCCCTCTCTTGCCATGCCAGCACCGTCGTTGGCTTGGTCCGCTGTGCGTGATTGGGAGCCAGGAACAGCCCAAGGAGAACTCCGCAGGCAGGAAGTGGCCATTTCAGAAACAAGATATTGGAGCAGACTTTGAGGAAGTGTTCGCGGAAATCTCATGCACCTTCATGGGCATCAGGAAACAGGCCTGGCTGTCGCCCTGCCCTGCCGCCCAAGCCTGCAAGAGCACCCTCTAGTCACCAGCCTCTCTGAGCCTCATGTCTGAAGTGGGCAGGGATGTACCAAGTGTTTGTCAGGTCTTGCAATGTCCCAAGGCTCTGGGTCTTTTCCTCTAAGCAGGGTCTCTTCTTGATGCCAAGGAGACTTCTCCTCAAGGTCAGACAGCGAGTTTCCTGGACTTAAAAAGGAAGGCAGGGAGATTGAGAGGAGAAAGGGGGAGACGTGAACCATTGGGCCTTAATCATAGCCACCCTTCTGCCAGCAAGCAGACGACATTCCATCCGCAGCCTCAGATTCTGGTCTCACCTGCGTGGTGCCATGTTTGGGGCTCGTCTGCACGGAGTCATGTCCTGAGTCTGGCTGTGTCGGTGCTGGGGATGCCCTGGCCACGGTACTTATGCTCCTGCTCTAGTGCTGCCCAGACGGCATGCCCTGACACCACATCCCACCCCTCTGTGCCTTCAAAGGTGTGTAACAACAGGAAGAACTGCCACTGTGAGGCCCACTGGGCACCTCCTTTCTGTGACAAGTCGGGCTTTGGTGGAAGCACAGACAGCGGCCCCACCCGGCAAGCAGGTAAGTGAGCCTCCTGGGAAGGGATGCTCAGCGACTGAGGGCGGTGGGATGTCAGGTGGGCTCCCCAGCTGTCCGTGTGGGTGCAGGTGTAGCCCCACCAGCCGGAAACCCGGTGGGACCCCCATGTGGCTTGCACAACCTGGGCTCTGTCTCAGTTTCCAAACACTCCCTTTCGTCCTTACATGGTTTTCCCCAGGGCTCCTTGCTCCTTGCTTTGACTGAGTGGCTGAGTTTGCAAGTTCCTTAGTCGATGACACTATTCTTAGCTAATTTCTACAGCAAACTGCCAGATGGGTATGAATTTCATCATCTCAAAGGATGTGAAGGCCAGCCTCTGGGTGCTAGGGCCAAGAGGCGTGAAGTTGAATGCTTTTTAAAACTCTTACTAGAGGCCAGGCTCGGTGGCTGTCATCCCAGCACTTTGGGAGGCCGAGGCGAGTGGATTGCCTGAGCCCACGTGTTCGAGACCCGCCCGGGCAACTTGGCATGACCTCGTCTCTACAATGAAATAAAAAATAGCCGGGCGTGGTAGTGTGTGCCTGTAGTTCCAGCTACTTGGAAGGCTGAGTTGGAAGGATCGCTGGAGCCCAGAAGGTCGATGCTGGGGTGGCCGTGAGCGTGCGTGCCACTGCACCCCAGCCTGGGCAAAGGAGTGAGACTCCAATGCAAAAAAAAAAAAAAAAAAACTCTTAGTAGAAGGATAGCTACCTCTTTGTTTTATTTTGTTTGTTTGTTTGTTTGTTTGTTTGTTTGAGTTGGAGTCTCACTCTGTCGCCCAGACTGGAGTGCAGTGGCCACTCCTGGCCACCGCAGCCCGACCTGCTGGGCTCCGGCGATCCTTCCGCCTCAGCCTTCCAAGTAGCTGGAACTACAGGCGTGCACTACCACGCCTGGCCAACCTTTGATTTTATTGTAGAGATGAGGTCTCGCCAAGCTGCCCAGGCGGGTCTCGAACCCGCGGGCTCAGGCCATCCATTCACCTCAGTCTCCCAAAGGGGCGGGATTACAGGCTGAGCCACCGAGCCCGGCGGACAGTTACCTCTTAATAAAGGTCATAGTTGCAGCGGCTGCAGGAGTGACAGCCACCAAGCCTGGCCTCTAGTAAGAGTTTTAAGAGGCATTCATCAACGTGCAAAGAAAGGCAGCAATTTCCTGGTCATGCTTCTGCTAAAATGTAGACGTGCTTCATCCACGTTGAAGACAGCAACAGCCTCTCTGTATTGCGCAGTTGTGTGCAGCCCCGGTGTGTGTGTGTTACACGCTTTGCGCAACTCTTGATTCTTTTTGCACACGTAAAGGACCTGACGCTCAGAGAAGATGGGTACCTTACCCCACGTCGTATGACTAAGATTTAGAACCAGTCCGTCTGTCCTCCGAGTAGCTGCTCTCGAACCCTTAGTTCATGCTTCCTTAGATGCCATTTAGTGGTGGTTTCCCAGCGCAGCGCTTTCTCTGAGTTCTTGATGGGCAATTCGGGGCACGTCTGAAGGCTGTCCCTTTCCAAGTGAAACAACCAAGGCAGAAGCTGCCGACACCCGACAGGGGGTGCAGCCAGGCCAGGAGCCAGGAGCAGGTGGGAACGGACCGAGCACGCTCGCGCTGCCTCTTGGCATTCACCCCTCACCCCGTGACACTGAGGCCATAACCAGCGCTGCTGCACAGGAGGTCATGTGTCCCCGCGGCCCCGCTGTGACTGGCAGCACTGACTCTGTGGCCTGGCCACCGTTTCCATGACAACAGACACAACACCTTCTGTGAGGGCCAGGCAGGACGCAGGCCTCGGGAGGGGCGTCCAACCCCCCGGGGACATCTGCAGAAGCAGTGCAAAGAAAGGCAGCAAGTTCCTGGTGTGCTTTTGCTAAAATGTGGACGGCTTCATCCACGTTGCTCCCGAGAAAGCCCCAGGCTGCCACTCAGGCCCACCTCCGCCTCGCAGGAAGTAGGAAACGAACTGCAAAGCCCTGCCTCTGGCTGAGCCTCCCTGACACACACACACACACACACACACACACACACACACACAGATAAAATCGAGGCAGACAAGCATGATCTGGACCTCTCTGTCACCATGGCGTGCTGCTCCCTGGCCTGGCCTTGGCTTAGTGGCTCACTAAACAAGTACTTCCGGCCGGGCTCGGTGGCTCAGCCTGTCATCCCAGCACTTTGGGAGGCTGTGGTGAGTGGCTTGCCTGAGCCCACGGGTTCGAGACCCGCCCGGGCAACTTGGCGAGACCTCATCTCTACAATAAATCAAAAAAAAAAAAATCAGCCAGGCGTGGTAGCGCACGCCTGTAGTTCCAGCTACTCGGAAGGCTGAGGCGGAAGGATCGCCGGAGCCCAGCGGGTCGAGGCTGCAGTGGCCGGGAGCGGCCACTGCACTCCAGTCTGGGCGACAGAGTGAGACTCCGACTCAAAAAAAAAAAAAAAAAAAAACAAGTACTTCCTGTGTGGCTGCCACACGCCAGCTGCTCTCCCAGGTCCTGGAGAGACATTAAGCAAGCACAATATGGTCCGATCAATGAGGGTCACAATGTGGGGAGAGGAGGCGTCCGGGAAGATGAGCAACCCCCAAGGATTCAGGAACAGCGGGTGAGGGGTATCAGGAAGGCTCCTGGGGACTTGATGTATCCGTGGAGGTCTGCAGAGGGCAAGAAAGACTTTGCTCTACGGACTGGGCTGGGATCAGGAGTTGGAAAGTTGTCTGATGAGAGGGGATGCAGGAAGCCGGCATCCCAGGACAGGATGTTTGTGCTGGACATGGGGAGGGAGGCCGTGGGGTCCCATACTACCTGGGCCTCTGGCTTGAGTCACCCTGCGGGGCGGTGAGGAGGGTGCGACACGTTCCCTTTGGGGGCCCGGTGAATGTTCAGTTGGATAAATTGATGACTTTAAAACGGATGGGTTGATTTTAAGGAACTAGACAGTTCAAAGCTTTTGCTGCGCGCTTTTTCATTCGTTATGAGACACCAGAGCCCCCTGGATCACTGCGAAGGGTCTAAAAAGAATGACATTTTGCCCAGGAGCCATGCTTTTTCAGCCACGCTAACAAGCGAATCAAGACAGTCGTATGTTGACTGTTTTACTTCATCTAAGACACATCCCTGAGAAGACTCGTCGGTGGGAGAGCAAGTTGAGAAGCAGAGCGGGCACGAAGACATTCCTCCCTGGCGTGGGAGCTGCTGCCAGCGGGTGCCCAGGTCAGAGGCAGTGTGGGGAAGCCAGGGTGACGGAAGTCACCTTCACAGCCACCACCACTGGTCTGAGAGGGCTGTTGTGACCCTACGGTGCGAAGCACACCCCGATCACTACCGGTGGGAAAACAGAGACAAACCAACCGAGATCCATGTCCTCACGAAATTCCAGTGGAAACGAGTCTAGCCCATTTGAGATCATAAATAAACTCCTGTAAATCCCAATGTTGGGGTCCACCCCAGACAGCCTTTGATCATAACTGCTATCAGAAACCAACCTGATGGTTTGATTTTTCCCTTCCTTTCCCTGCCCTTGAGGGGTCTCCTAAGTGTTCTATACAAAAGGGAAGCAAATCATAGAAAACTTGATGCATTCATAGAGAAAATAAGCAGCACTCTCCCGGGAAAAAAATGTTTTCTCCCAAAGGCTGTCTTTGGAAGTCCCTAACGTAAAACAAAACCCATGGTGTTTTATTTAAGCTGTGAGTTTTCTTTCTCTTTTTTCACTAATTTGACATGTCCAGCAATAGAGTATTTTTTTTTTAATGTGGGGTACAATTCAGAGTTAGGTACACAAATGCTCGTTACGCGGGTACCCTTGTTGATGAGGTGTGATTCTCCCCCCCCCACGGCAATTTCAATAGAGTATTTTTTTAAATTTTTGTTAAGATAAAGCAGGCCCCAAAGGTACAGAATGAGAGAAGAAAGTAATTTAGAAATTGCAATGTGGATGGATTTAGAGTCTATAACACTCAGTGATCTATCACAGAAACAAAGAACGGAGTATCCTATGTTCTCACTCGTAAGCAGATCCTGAACATTTACCACAATACTTTAAGAAAAGGATTGGCAGTAGTGGGAATCTGCCAGGGGAGGTGGAGCACGTAACATCAATAAGGGTACCTGGTCTCAAAGCAGGCAACGTGGGGACCAAAGGGAGGCCCAAAATTTACCTGTAAAATGACCACTTATCTACCTAATCCTGAATCATACTCCATATCTTTAAATAAATTTTTTTTTAAAAGAAATGCCACGCCTGTGGGGAGGGCCGGAACCATTTTGGTCTGGACCGTTTTAATTCTGAAGAGGTTTCCATGATGGGTCCATATTGTCTTCTGTGGCTACCATGGTCCTCCCCGCTGTTGTCATGCCTGGAGGAGCCTGTGTGGTCCAGGCCGTGGCCCCATCTCCAGACCAGATCCTGTTTAGCAAGGCCCAGAGTTGTCAGGAATGAGTGATGGCAATGTAGATCGAACCTCAAACCCAACCTTTGAAGTAAGACTAATTTATGAGCCTATCCCCCAGGGATTTACTCACTGCATTTCTGTTTGTTTCTTCAGAGTTTGCTTTGCCATAAATGCCACCGTTTGTTACCTCCCATATTTCATCATAACTGCCTCCTTCCGTGAGTCAAATGTGTTTTGTTTCAGATAACCAAGGTCTAACTATAGGAATTCTGGTGACCATCTTGTGTCTTCTTGCCGCTGGATTTGTGGTTTATCTCAAAAGGAAGACCTTGATACGACTGCTATTTACACATAAAAAAACAACCATGGAAAAGCTAAGGTACCCTGGGTTGGGATCCTCACCGTCTTTTCAAGAAATAATGGTTTTAAAAAAATAAACCACAAAGTGCTTCTCACTTTATTGGCCTTGGCAAAAAAAAGGTCGGATTTTCTGAATGGTAATCCTGGTGTGTGTGTGTGTGTGTGTGTGTGTGTGTGTGTTTTAAATTTCTGCCAGACTAACTGCCTCTGACTTTCCCTTCCAACTGTCTGCTGCTTATTACATAAATAAGGTGGGTGTTGTGGAATTCTGCTGATGTGTTTTCTCCCACCCTTACATTAGTGATTTTTACAAGACAGCGAGACATTGACCTATTTTCATCAGATGGGGCAACTTTTGATCTGAATATATTCAAGGACGTTATTACTGAAACTCCAACTTCGTACAAAACATCTCCTGGGTGTCACAAAACTGCATGTCCCTGGACTGCGAGAACTAATTTGACAGAATAGTGGCTTTGGGAGGGAAAAAGATCAATATTTATATTTTAATCTTACAAGAATGTGAGGCAATTTTTCCTTTGCATGTTTACCACACAGAGTTGTTAAAATACGCAAACTATTTTTTGAGTGTCCCTAGAAGCAAAATATAAAAAGTCATGTCAATGGGAGAGGAGACACCCTTGGTTAGCATGTGTGGTATTGCGTTGCAGGTGTGTGCGCCCTTCCCGGCCATCCAGTGGCTCCCAGGCTGGTCATACCCACCTCACCCACCTCGGAAAAGGTCTGATGAGGAAGCCGCTGGGTTCCAACCCAACTAAGGTAAGTTTTGAACAAGCATGAGAACTTAGAGCATGCATGAAGACATGAGGTATTCAAGACAAGATTGAGCAGGAATAGAATCCTGGGGGCTATCGGAGCTGGACTAGATTTTCTTTTAAATGTGGTACATATACACAGTGGATTATTATGCAGTCACAAAAAAGGACAAACATACAGATTTTGCAGCTACTTGGATGGATTTAGAGTCGATCATACTCAGTGACCTATCACAGAAACAAAGAACAGAGTACCCTATGTTCTCACTTATCATCTGAACTTGAACAATTATAATACTATAAGAAAGGGATTGGCAGTAGTAGGAAACTGTCAGGGGAGGGGGCTGTTATTGGCAGTTGAGGGAAATTGCTAGGGAGGGAGGGGCATACCTCATCAACAAGGGCACCTGCATAATCAACGTTTGTGTACCTAACCCTGAATTGTACCCCACGTCTGTATAATTTAAAAAAAAGAATCCTGGGTGCTCTTCTGAAACAGCGGGTCACATCCTCTGTTCCCCAGAGACTGAGTGAGGGTCCCTGTGATGAGCAAGTTCTGGAGGGAGCCCCCACAAGCTCCTTGTGGACGCTGTCCTGGATTCTGTTGGGGTATCCCTTGCCGTCATGTGGTGTGTAGCACCATATCGTGAGCCACGATCTCTCCAGCCACCCAGACTGGCCACATTTTCAGCAGACCACTGGGTCTGCAGCCCAAGCAGCCTCCCGACCATGGGTCCCCACCATGGTTTCCAGATGCCACTACCTGGTTTTGGACGAGCCTCATTGGCCCACCATTGCTGCCAGAGTATTTCTACAAGTTACACTGAGCCTTCCGTTTTGGCCCATTTTTCTCCAGCCCTGAGTCGAGGATCCTTGTCCACCCTATGGTTTCAAAGAAATGAACCCTTAACCCAAAATACCTTGTGGCTACTGTCTCTTAACTTTCCTACTACCCCAGTGACTTATTTCTAGGATCGTTCTAATATTTAAGTGTCTCCCACTATGTAACCACAAGAGTGCTTAAATATCGGACTTGTCCAACAAAAGAGCCCAATTAATTGATGACAAACAAAATTGGTGTCAAAAAAATGAAAAATGATTGGGGGAAAAATCGTGATCACATACCCACCAGGCAATGAACTGTTTGGTTTCCCTGAACCCCAAACACGTGGAGGGTGGAACCCCAAGGAGGAGGCTGCTGTTTCTTGGTCAGCTTTTCCTCCTTATGTCCCTAAGCATGGAACTATGAACAAGCCAGCTTTACGAGGATGAACCAAAAGCACAGCTTTATTTTAAGAGCCAAAAACCAGACATGATCCAAATACCCATCAGAGGTAAAAGATGCACAAACTATGATACCTATGCACAATGGAATGCTACTCGGTAACAAAAAGGAATGAACCGCTGGTGTACACTTATCATTCTCAAGATAATTATTCTGAGTAAAAGAAGTCAAACAAAGAGTGCGTACTCTATGATCCCATTTATATACAATCCTCTAAGAAATGCAGACCAATCCCTAGTGACTGAGAGCAGATGGATGGCTGCCAGGGTGGAAGGAGGGACCAGGTGGGGGGGAAAGACGACAAGGAAACTCTTTGGAGTGATGGATACGTTCATTTTTTTCATTTGTTTGTTGTGATGGCTTCATGGGTATAAGCATAGGCAAAAATTTACCAAATGGTGCATTTTAAATTATGACAATTATACCTCAATAAAGCTGTTTTTTCAAAAGAGAGAAAGGAAGGGGAAAGAGGGGGTGAGGGACAACAGGCATGAAATACAAGGTCGTGCCGCACCTGTTCTGTTTCTAAGCACAAGGGTGCCACGCGGAAGAAGGCCTCTCAGATCCAAGCCCCCAGACTCAGCCCTGGCTTCCCGAAGCCAGGTCTCCTTTCCCCGATAGTATTCTCAATTCTCACTGAGGCTTGTACATATTAAACTGTGTCTTATTTTCATGCCTCCTTTGTGATTTCCTTAAGATCTAGGTCTGCCTCGTTATAGGTGGTACTTTTTCAAGAGCCTTGTGCCTATTTGTTAATTAAATACCAGTTTTTAAAAATCCAGGCAAACATCAGTTCCTCTATTCCATATTAGGTGGGAGGAGGGAGTGGTGCTTCTGTTAGAGGTTTGAGGCTTAAATAAATAATTGATTCCCTCTCATGTATATTCTTGTTTTCTTTCCTTTACCTTTTATTCTGCCCCACCTCCAGGAAACAGTGATATTTTTATACTCATGATAGTGTGGCTTTTTGCTTTGACCGTGCAGGACAATCCCAGGAGATTGCCACAGGGTCAGAATGTTGACATCAGCAGACCCCTCAAAAGCCTGGACGTCCCTCAGCCCCAGTCAACTCCGAGAGTGCTCCCCTCAATCCATCAGGCCCTGCGTGCACCCAGTGTTCCTGCCAGACCCCTGCCAGCCAACCCTGCACTTAGGCAGGTCCAGGTATGCTTGCAGTGCTAATCGCTGTCTTTTAACAGGCACCCTTTACATTTAATGGACCATTTACATTTAATGCAATCATTGATATGTTAGGATTTAAGTCTACTATGTTAACATTTCGTTTGCTCCCTCTGGTTTTTGTTCCATTGTTCTCTTTTTCCTGCTTTCCTGTAGATTTGTTGAACCTTTTTTTTAGTGTCCATGCAGATTGATCTCTAGTGTTTTTGAGTATATGTTTTTGTCTACTTTTTTTGTATGACTGCTCTAGGGCAGCTTCTCAATCTTAGCATTTTGACCTTTTGTGCTGAAAAACGCTTTTGTTCTGTGGGATTTTCCTGTGCATTGTGGATTGCTTAGCAGGATCTCTGGCTTCTACCAACTAGATGGCAATAACACAAGTAATTAGGTCTCCAAACACATGCCACATGTACTCAAACAGGCAAAACCTCTCCTGATTGAAAACTACTGCTCTAAGGATTACAATATACGTGCATAATTTATCAGAGTCTACTTGTGTCGATATTTCATCACTTCAGGTAGAATATGACAACTTTGCCACCTTTTAGGTTCCTTTATCTCTTTCCTTCATAACGCAGATGTCTGAAAGATTACTTTTAAGTACTTTGATAGCCACTGCAGGTGTAATTTTTGCTTTCAGCCAAACATAATTTTTAAAACTTAAGAAGGGTCTTCTATATTTACATGTGTATTTACTTTTTCTGTTCTTTTATCGCTGTTGGTGTCGCTCCTTTGTTGTTATTCCTTTTCGTCTGAAAAACTTCCTCTAACTACTCTCTTAAAGCAAATCTGCTGGTGACAAATAGGTTTCGTCTTTCTTTGGCTGCGAATGTCTATTTTACCTTTGTTCCTGAGGATATTTTTGCTGGATATAGAATCTTGGGTCACTATTTTCTTCTTTAGGCACTTGAAAAATGTTCCACTTCCTTCTGGAGTCCACTTCCTTCTGGGCAGAACTATGAGAAAAACACTCATAGTTCTGCCCACGGTCTGGAAGGGATGTGGGCTGCTGTTGTAATAAGTGGTGGAAAGTAGAGATCCGCCCATCTCCAGGCCATGGTGCCCAGTGAGGAGGGGGAGGGAAGGAGCTTTTTTTTTTTTTTCCCCTGTTGTTGAGTTGAAGTAAGGTCAGGTATGGTAAAATGTTTCTGTCTTTCTGGATGGCCCTTTTCCCAGTCTTTTTGCTCAAAACCGGAGGCTTTTTCCTTGGGGATTTTTTGGGTCTGTGTCATTAGCTATTTCCAGGTTCAGAGCCTCTCCAGAGCCCAGGCCAAGATACATAAAAGGAAAAACATCCAAGAAGTCACCACTGGGAAGTTCCTTGAGGTGCCTAGCCAGTCTACTTTCTTTCCTCCAACTTTCAGAGTCTTCTGTAGGTTGCTTTATGAACTTTGTCCAGACTTTTTTTATTGTAATGAGCAGAAGAAATAGGGTGAAATGTGCCTATTCCATCTTGTCCAGACTTCTTCTTCTTTTTTTTTATTGTACTTGAACTACTTTTTTATTAGCCAGTGGTGTGCTAATAAGCTAGATCTTTAAAAAACAAAAAACCTGATTTATAGCTGATTTCTCTGCTGTAAAAACTCCTGCCCTGGCCAATTTCAAGCTATTAATGTGACATCACTGAATGAGGAGTAGGGAACGCATGGTCATGAGCGAGTACCAGCCAGCTCTGACATGCCACTTCTATTAACTGTATTTGTTCTGTGAATTGTCTGTTCTGATCCTCTGCCTAGTTTTTCCATTTGAGAGGATAGAGGTTTTCTTCCGATTGATAAGAGCTTTTTAAAATAGACTAGTAATTTATGATCATTTTACCTATAATTTTTGGTATAAGAAATATTCTGATTTTGAATAGTAAATGTTTTGTGAATTCTCCCTTTCCTTTCACGCTTGCAAAGTTCTCTCCCATTTCACTATTAGTTAAGGTCCGCATGTAGCATCTTCTGTTTATTTAATTAGCCATTAACAATCCTGTCTTTTACATTTGTTTTTCTAACTTGTCTTGGGTTTACCATCACACGAGGCAGACACCCTAAAATTTTCTGGGTAGTGGACTCACTTGAGAATCTGACTAAAGCTATGTGATCTCTCATAAAACATACCAATACTCAATATTTTGCATGTGCATTTCAGGTAGCCACAGAGCCAGTAAGCTCCTTCCTGGTGGATCCTGAGCCTTTTTCTTTCTCTCTTTAAGCAACCTGTCTCTGCACCGTGTCGAACTGGGGCTATCTCTAACAGACTATGTGATCAAGCGGAAAGATATTTCTACTACAGGCATTTTTTTCCTCCATCAGCAGTGAATGTCTACAGAGGAGACTTCTTCAAGATTTCCTTTAAAGCAAGCCCCCCAAAAGACCTTCATTCTGTTTTATAAAACTAAGAAAATGTTACCCTTTAAACATTAGTCACTGAAAAAGCCACATTTCTCACTCCAGGCTGGTGGTGTCTGTCTAGAACTTTTCCGAAGCCCATGATATAGATCAGATGCATGATTTCTCTCCCATCACACATAGAGAACTGGAATTCATTCCGTGCAGGTGTGGGGAATATTTGGAGGTGGCTCTTTCTGGGCAACACAAATTGTGTCCACTGACATTTTGAGCTTTAGAATTCTTATGGCCTGCTTCGGCACAAAATGACAGACGTATAGCTACATAGCTATCCCCATTTCATTTGTCCAAGTTTATCATCTAAACATTCCAGAAGAAAATACTATCATAACCAGCCTGGGCCACATAGCAAGACCTCGTCTCTATCCAAAAAAAATCAAAAATTAGCTGGGCAGGGTGGTGCATGCCTGTAGTCCTAGCTACTCAAGAGGCTGAGGTGGAAGGACCACCTGAGCCCAAAAGGTGGAGGCTGCAGTGATAATGCCTCTGCACTCCTACCTGGACAACAAACGAGGGAAACCCCGACTTAAAAGAAAAAAAGTGAGAAAAAAAAGAAAATACTATCATAAACACGATATTGGCCAACCTCACATTTAAAGTGTAAGCTAGTTCTTTATAGAAAACATTGTACCTTCTATAAAATGTTCTGTTTGAGTTTTTTAAAATCAAGGACAGTTGAATCAACTGTTTCTCTTGTCCACAAACACGCCTTTCCAATGCATTGCTCTTCATGCTAAGAGGATCCTTGGAATTCAAGCTTCTCATCCGACTCCCCAGCTTTGATCAGGGAAACAAACTTACTTCCTTGGCATCCATCCCATCAGTTATTTTAGAGGAAAACAATTTAGCGTGTTCATCTCGCTGTTAGCTGGCTGCTGCCAAACTTGTCTGAACCACAACCTGAGCAGGAGAGACTAAGTGGACCTCAGAGAACGGTAGGAAAATGATGAAAAAAATAAGAGGTTACAGGGATGTCTGGTCACCCAGCATTGTGTGCACAGGCAGGAAGCATCGAGGGAACATCTCTCTGCTGTTCTAAGCTTGGCGTTGAATTTTCCTCTGCTTTGGCTTATATACTGTAATCCACCAGGGAAACAGTCATTTCAGGTGGGAAGATAGGACAGGTCAGTGTACATTTGTATATTAAAAGCCTCTTTGGAAGCACACCAGGGGGAGTTTTTCTGCACCTACTATTGCTGGGTGGTTCTTAGACACTGGAAGGGAAAGAAGAGGAAAGAAAACAGAAATCGCAGGAGGGGCTGAGGATGGATCTGAGAGGGCTTTGAGAGACTTTCTGTAAATCTTTTCTTCAAGACATAGTTTATGTTTTTCTCTGATTCCAAAAGTGTTAAAAGTCATTGAGTGTTTCACTCAAAAAAGTCAATTTTCCAGTATAATGATTTTTTAAATACAATTAAAAGAATCATATGTATTAAGGGGAGACAATCCGGCTGGGATCCGTGGCTCAGCCTGTAATCCTGGCACTTTGGGAGGCCGAGGCGAGTGGATTGCCTGAGTCCGTGGGTTCGAGACCAGCCCGGGCAACTTGGTAAGACCTCATCTCTACAATAATAATAATACAAAAAAAAAAAAAAATTAGCCGGGCATGGTAGTGCATGCCAGCAGTTCCAGCTTCTTAGAAGGCTGAGGTGGAAGGATCGCCAGAGCCCAGCAAGTTGATGCTGGTGTGGTTGTGAGTGTGCTACTGCACTCCATCCTGGGTGACGGAGTGAAACTCCAACTCAAAAAAATAAAAATAAAAATAAAAAAGAAGAGAAAATCCAAGGGCATACCAAGCACATGTCTTGAGCAGAACCTTGAAAGTGGCCTTCTTAGAAAGAAACAGCTCCAACTTTGACACTGCTTTGTGGGTGTGGAGAAAAAGAACACTGGGAGTTAGTTCAAAGGGCACAACTGACTTCAGACATGGTTTGGAAAGCCTGCTGACTTGACTTCTGGGAGGCCCGGGGACTGCTCTGGGATTTATTAGAGAGGGAGCCCTAAAAATGGAACAAGCCAGGGACCAGGGAGAAAGACGTCCAGGGACTCTGGAAGGAGTGACCCCTGACAGAGTTTTTCCATTTTCCATTTCCGCATGCTGATTCCCTTACTGCCTCCTCAAACCTTCAGCAAAGTCTTGGTTAGAGCACGAAGAGAAGCTGCCTTCCCATGAGGCGCTAAGGTGCAGGGAGAGGACAGCTTCCTGTGGAGTCCACGCTTGGCTGCTGAGAGAGACGAGAGGGCAGCTTGGAGAAGTAGGCTAGACGGGGAGCCTCAAGCAGCAGCCAGGACCCTCAGGTCTGGGCTCAGACTGTGTCCAATCCAAGGGGGGACCAAGCTACTACCTTTGAGTTTAAAAACAAGGGTGAGCCTGGGCAACATTGCAAGACCTGGTCTCTAAGAAAATCCAAAAACTTGGCCAGGCGTGGTGGTGTGCACCTATACTTCCAGCTACTTAAGAGGCTGAGGCGGAAGGGTCGCCTGAGCCCAGGAGGTTGAGGCTGCAGTGAGCTGTGATCGTGCCACTGCGCTCCAGCCTGGGCAACAGAGTGAGACCCTGACTGAAAAAATATGTATCTGAATCTCTAACATGAGGACACTTAGGTGATATTCTTAACTACCAAATACCAGTGTGCGTACCTTTATTCCTGGGGGAGGAGACGGAAGGGTCAGGAACAAGCCCTTTTGGTGGATGAGTTAGATTTCAGGGACACACCCCCAATGAAATCCTTTATGCAGTTTATTCTCACTGGATTAATTGATTCTTTTAAAGTTGAAACAGAAACATGTTCAGTATTACCTTTAAGTAGCCGATTTCTCAGTTCACGGAAAATCACATCTAGGAAGTCCATGCTGAGATGTCTGTAGCAAATCCAAACGTGATTTTCTGCTGTCAAACTCGAGTGTGCCATGACTCTTGAGGGTATTTAAGTGACATTTTCCATTCACAGATGAGCCTTTCTTGGAACAAGTAAAGACCTGATACAAGTGTCCCTCACTTAGTATTTTATCTATTGGGTTTTTTTCTTTTAAGGTTTGACCCGTAAAATGGCATTTGAGCTACATCTGCTGATATGTGGTCTTACTCAGTTTGGGGTTCTTTTGGTTGTTTTTTTTTTAAGTCCTTCTTTTCCTGGAAAATGTTAGGAAGTGGTTTCCTCAGTGAAATCTTATCAGTGAATCATAATACTGAACTAACTGGCTAAAATTGTTTTTTTCCAGTCAGATTAGCTTTTTTGGTAGAATAATAGGAAGCAGAAAAGACAACCGAATTCATTTCTTGGAAAGATTGATCTTTGCTGAATCAAAGTCTTTCTCCAAAAAAGCACAGAGGCCTGTGAGACTATTTACCAGCCTTATTTCTGGCGTTACTAGTCTGCATGGCAGAAATGTCAGCCACACAGCAATGGTGAGATGAATTTCTGTTTTTATTCTTATGACCAAATGGTGTATGTGTGCTCGGGTGTGTTAAATTTTTCGGTGCCAGGAGCTTATAGTTGCGTTTTGAATTGTTAGGAAATAGCAAACATTTATCGAGTGCCAATTATGTGGCTGATACTACATGGCTAAGTGCTTCATGGGCATTTCTAACCCTCTCAGCCATCTTTAATTCGTCTTTCCCCCAATTTTGCCACAGAGATACAAGGTGTTAGGGACTGGGGAGGGGGCTTTTGGCATCATGCCAAGCGTCTAGCCTGCAACAAAAGGGCCTCACCGTTCTCTCTTCTTTTGTTTGCAACACCATCATGGTCCAGTCATTCTGGTCTTTCTCGGAACAAGCCGTTGTCCAGAACTATAAAAGTAGCTGGAGCTGCACTTTGGACAGCTGCAGCATCTTAAATGAAGAAGGCTCTGTGCATTTTCTGCCAAGGTGGAGATTTTCAGTTTGGTGTTGCAAAGAAACACAACACTTCTCCTAAGCCGAACCTTAACGATGTCTGTGTTCTATACAACTTCTAACATTTTGTAAAACGTGTCTGGCCAGTGTGGAACAGTCTCTTCTAGGGAAAGGTTGCCAAACAATCAAACTTTGCTTAAGTAGCCATGGAGGGGGTGTAGAAGCCACAGGAGGGGTTGTAGAAATTACGAGGAGGTCCAAATTTCTTTTCCTCCTCAAATGGAAAAAAAAAGTGATGAATGATTCACTGGAGCTGTTTTTGCTGAGCAACAGCTACTGCTTCACAAGTGCTTTTTCAGGATGTAAATGGGAGCAAAACAAATGAATCTAAGCCACGATCGCAGATCAATCGGGTGACGGCCTGTTGGCTCTGAGGTTGCACCAAACTTCCAATCAGCTCTTCAACAAAATGAATCCCGTTCTGGATAGAGGAGGGCTTGTACCTTTCTGGCCTGTGTGGGTGTCTGATATTGAAGCCAGCTCTTGTAGAGTCTGTACATCGGATGATTTAGGTCTCTGCTCATCCGAAATGCCAATACGTAACGAGAAAAGAAAGTCCGTTCATCAATATGTGTTCCTGAAACAGGAAGACGAAATGTAAGAAAACTGCATTTTGTGAAAGCTTTGTTACCACAGGCAAAACTCAGGCCTAATAACTGAGAAAGGAGCTGGGCTCGGTGGCTCAGCCTGTAATCCCGCGCCTTTGGGAGGCTGAGGTGAGTGGATTGCCTGCTGGGCAACTTGGCGAGACCTCATCTCTACAATAAATCAAAAATTAGCCGGGCGTGGGAGCGCACGCCTGTAGTTCCAGCTACTTGGAAGGCTGAGGCGGAAGGATCGGCGGAGCCCAGCAGGTCGAGGCTGCGGTGGCCGGAAGCGGCCACTGCACTCCAGTCTGGGTGACAGAGTGAGACTCCAACTCAAAAAATAATAATAATAATAATAACTGAGAAAGCGGCCCATTCTGTTTTCCAGATCTGTTTCCCTTTTGCCCAAGACCACCCCTTCCCCTAGCCTTTCCCCAGTCCTGCCATGGTGCCCCTTGGCCCGTCTGCCACCTTGACCTGGAATTACCCATAGGGCAATTCTTCCCTCTGAAGGCACAGACTGACCACTGTCCATCTCAGGCACACCTAAGTCCAGCCCTTTGAACACAGTGGACATGTAGAAAATATACTAAACTGAGGTGGATTTTAAATAGTACAGGGCCATCATTTTCTACAGGGCCATCACCCTCAATGAGTCATGGATTAATGAAATGAGTTCATTCCTGTTGTAAATCTAACACAGAGCTACCATATTCCTGGAGTCCTTCTCTCTCTCCCTGCCACCTACCCAGTATCAGGCAACTGTTTTCCAGAAACCGCAACAGAACTTTTTCTGGTTTCATCTCACATACTAATTACTCATGGGACAAACCCATCAATGTCTTTCAAGGTATCAGTCACACATGGAAGCATTCATCGCTCTCTGAAGAGAAAGAACTTCCCAGAACACAAAATTTCCAAGGGAAGTCGTCCAAGTGATTACAGGATTTAAAGGGGTGTTTGTTTTCCACTCGTTTCTGTTACTATAAACATACAAATTGTGTGTGGAAAACAGTTGCCTGATATTTCACCCTTTACATTTCTTGATAGGTAATGTATGCCTGCTATTAAAAATCTCAACAGTATAAAAGGTCATTCAGGAAACAATTAGTCTCCCTTCCCCACCAGAAGCAACCACTGTTACTAGGCTTTTGTAAAATACAATCTGGAATACGATGAAAAGTCTCAGTTCTGCGTCTCTCTCCCTGTAGAGAGAAATTATGGAAATTTTCAGACATTCAAAATTGGAGAGAGGTGTCCAGTGAAACCCTATTCACCCGTCATCCAACTTCAGCAACTGTCAACTGATTTCCTTGTTTCGAATTTAAGCGGCAGCACATGATATAATTTTGTCCTCTTTGGGTTTTCCATGTCCATTATATGCACATCTGCCTCATCCTTTTTACTGGCTGCATAGTATTTCACAGTAGAGCCACAGCACGGTATGTTCAACCTGTCCCCTACTGATGGCCATGTGGGTTGTTTTCAATCATTTGCTACTTCACGCAGGCATACTCTTGCCCAGGATGTCTGTAGGATAAATTCCTGAAAGCACAGTGGCTGTGTAAAAGTCATTTGCGTTTAGAAATCTCATAGACTGGGTGGCAGTGACTCTCAAGGAGTTGTTTTCGTTTCTATCCTTCAGCTCCTCACCGACATGGCGTGTTCAGAGATTGTTCTCATCTCTGCCAATCTGAAAGGTTAAAAAGATGGTATCTACATTTTTCCTCCTAGGAGACACCTCTTCGTAGTGAGTGAAACAACTTTTCAGAGGTTTCAGATCCATTTTTTTTTCTTTTTCATGACCCACCTTTTCAACTTTGCCGCTTTTTTTTTTTTTTTTTGAGTTGGAGTCTCACTCCTTTGTCCAGGCTGGAGTGCAGTGACATGCAGACTCACAGCCACCCCAGCATCAACCTTCTGGACTCCAGCGATTCTTCCACCTCAGCCCTCCGAGTAGCCGGAACTACTGCTACCACGCCCAGCTATTTTTTATTTTATTGTAGAGACAAGGACTTGCCAGGTTGCCCGGGGTGGGTCTCGAACCCATGGGCTCAGGCAATCCACTCGCCTCGGCCCTCCAAAGTGATGGGATCACAGGCTGAGCCACAGAACAAAAGCAAGCCTTTTGTCACTTTTTTATTGTCATATTTAGAAAGACCTGACTACCCAAAAATCACAAACATATGGGGGGGACCCCAAAAAATCGGAATTTATTTATAAAAAATTGTATAATTGTTCTTACATGTTAAAACTTCAGTCACCTTCAAAGTACTCTACATTGGATGCAGGACACCTCTCGAGATGCTTTTCCCACTGCTCAAAACAGTTCTTGAACTCATCGGTGTCAAGGCCTTTTAGTGCTTCCACATGGGCAAAGCGTTTCCCTTTGAGAAATTTTATCATCGGGGAAACAAAAAAAAGTCACTCAGGGCGAGATTGGGTGAATAGGGAGGGTGAGGCATGAGAGGTCATACTGTTTTGGGTCCAAAACTCCTGAATATTCAGTGCGGTGTGGGCAGGTGTAAATCATCCCTCATGAAATGGGCAGATGCATTTAAAGACTGTCCAAAAGAAATTCACTAAATCCTAACACAGCCTCTCACAACAACACTAGCTGATACACTGATGCTGATGGGACCCCAAAACACTTATTTAGCAGGGAAAGCCTGTACTACAAGAAAAACAATTCTTTTGAGTCCTGTCATATTTTTCCATTTCTTATATTTTTGTGATTTTTTATATTTAAATATCTGATCCATTTGTTTTTTAGTGTATAAAGTAGAAAGTGAGCTTTATTTTTTCTAGATGACCACCTAGCAATCCTTAAGACCGTTTTGTGTACTTACTTGTACGTTATCAGCCTGTGTTTTCTTTATTAGGTTTATCTAGTTTCTCATTCTCCCCTACCCTCAAAGAACCAGCTGGAGCTTGTATATGTGATGAGCATCTTACTACCCTTAGGCCTTGGAAACATTCTTCTGTCCGCTACAACTTTGAGATAATAGCATTTTCCTTATTGGACTTTGTGATAGTTAAATGAAAGTATAGAACATTATTAGAAAGTATGTGCTTAATAAATCGTTGATAAATGATAGTCACTGATTTTTCTACTCTTTTTCTGATGTATTATGTTACACTTTTATCTTTATTTCTCTCCCCTTCAACTTACTTTGTTTCTCTAACTTCTTAGATTATTTTTATTCGTACATTATTAATATAAGCATTTGCGTCTAGAGACTTTTCTCTAAGCAGCAGTACTTTACCTGTGCTCATTGGTCCTAATTGGTAGTGTGCTTTATATTTTTTAAAGAGTCTACATATTCTCTTCTGTTTTCCTCCCTGGCCCAATGATTAAAATTGTTGTTTTGTTAATTCTTAAAATATGAAAAAGGAAACATCTAAAGTTCACATTTATTCTACACAGAAATAGCTGTTGTTTTATGTTTTTCTATATATGTGCCTATTAAAGTGTCAGATATATAATATGCATAGACTCTCCTTTTTAAAAAAAGGAAACACAAACATGAAGTTATGACAACTACCTCAGCCTCCCCACAGATACAGCAGATGCAGTTACTATCATAAGTTTGGTGCCTTTTTTATAGAACATTTTGAGCATTTGTGTATAAATATGCATCCATAAACAATATATAGTATTTTAAAATTTACATAAGTAGCACCAAACTATACTTCATGCAATTTACACTCATATTCTTCAAAGTTTTACTTTTATTTTTTGTTTCTAGGCATTCTTTTTGGTTCTAATTCAGCTATGGTACCTTGTCTTGTATTTCCTCCTTTTTTTTTTTTTTTTCCTTGAGTCAAGGTCTCGCTCTGTCACCCAGACTGGAGTACAGTGGCACGATCATGGCTCACTGCAGCCCAACTTCCTGGATTCAAGTGATCCTTCCGCCTCTGCCTCCCAAGTAGCTGAGACTACAGGCATGCATTTTTTTAGAGACAAGATAATCTTTTTAGAGACTAGATCTCACGGTATTGCCCAGGCTGGTCTCAAACTCCTGGGCTCAAGCAATCCTCCCACCTAGGCCTCTCGAGTAGCTGGAACTATAGATGTGAGCCCCCACACCCAGCCTTGTATTTCCTTAAACACATTAAACAAATTTTTTCTAGTAATTCCAAAATCTAAAATCCTTGGATATGATGCTGCAAAATTTCTACTGTTTCTCATTCATGGTTCCTGGTTGCTTTGTGTGCTCGTTGGTTTTTAACAAGTTTGTTTTTTTGGAAAATTGCCTGTGAATGTTCTTCCAGATCTAGGATGAAGTGTATTCCTCCACAGAGGGTTTGTTTTGCCTCTGCCAGGTGCTGGGACAGTGCCAGTTTGGGGGCACTTTAAATGGCTTGGGCTTAATTGAACCACCCGCGTGATATGGTTTCAGCTTCAAGTCCTCAAGGACAATTTGCAGTGACAGGTTTATTTCCCCCCCTTGGTTCCCAGCACCAAGGGAACTCTCCTTGCCGGCCCCTAGGGACAGATTATAATATGCATTTACTTCTAGAAAATTCTTAGCCTGAGATCTCCTTTGCAGAGCCCAGCTTTAGTGGAGAGAGATCAGGAAGAGAATGACCTCCATTAAACTCGAGCATTTGGTTTCTGTATTCCTCACCGTAAAAGGGTATCAAAACCAAACTCGGGACTAATTCGGCAGACGCCTTCAGCTTCTGTGAACTACTACCTCTCTGGACTGCTTCTTTCACTTAGGTTTTGGCTGAAAATGTCTGTCTTGTAGCTCTTAAGCAAGGTTTTTAAAAATATATTCGATGACTGTAGTGGTTTCCAGGGAAAGGGTAGGTCCCAATGACACAGCCTGCCATCTTACTGAAAATGGAAGACCCACCTCTCAACTTTGGTTAGTTCCATCATGCCTGTGTTCCTGTGGTATTTATATTCTGTTCTATCATTTCCACCATGATTTTGAGCCAGGGATGGGCTGAGTTTGTATAGTGAATATGTGTGTGCCACCCTGGCCCTGGGTGAGCTTGTCAGGGATCTCTGTGGCATCTCTGGCATTTTCCTGTGATGATCTCAAGTCTTCCTGAATACGCAGGATGTGTTTACTCTTGTTTATCACGTGGAAGTTGATAACAGTTAAGAATTCTTTATGATACTGCTCAAGACCAAGTGGTTATATCTGGATTTACAACTTTATTTTCAAACCTCTAAAAAATTTGAAATATGTGGCCACTGCTGGAATGGGAGTAAAAAAAAAAATGGAAGAATGGGACAGCCCTATTTAATAGTGTACTTGGATTCTTCATCGGCGTCTGGAAGAAGGTGAGGGGGTGAGGAATGGGCTTTGAATTCTTCGTTTGCCTGTTTAGAATGAAAACAGATCTAAAGGAATATTTATCAAGTTGTGAGCGACCTGGCCTGGAGTCAATTCTCAGCTCCCTTCTGGTGGTTCTTGGTGCCGGGAAAGGGTCACATTCAGGTTTTGCAAGGTCAGCGTGAAAAGCGCCACCTAAGAGTTTGGAAATTCTACCACTTCCTCCAAGGACAAAGCATAGGCAGCTGGTAGTTCTGGCCAACATTTCATGCATTTTCTACTACCGTGCCTGCTGAGAAGTGAAGGAACATCTTCTTGGATCTGCCCCCCCATTCCACAGAAGGCAGCATCTCTATATGTGACCTGTTTCATGTTTCCAGCCAAACCATGTCCTAGGCACAGCCAGAGGAAGCAGATGGTATTTCTGTCAGTCCATGAGTTTGAAGTCAGAACTTTCCATCAGCATCTCAGCTGTTTGGGCTTTTATTACTCTGGTGATCATATAAATTCACTCTAAAGCAGGAGTCACGTCCGGGACTGTGATTAATAATTAAACACGACCATAAGCATAAATTGGGAATGTCCCAGGCAAACTAGAATGAATGGCCAGCCTAATTATCGCCAACGTTTCCATGATAAATCCAAATATATTGTGATAGATTGTAACATACACCTCACTTTTTCTCCAGCATTGCTATAAAAACCTGGCATTATCTTTATGGCCAAGGCCACTTAGTCATACTTAGCAGAAAAACTAGTATCACTTAGTAATTAATTATTTAATCCCCAAAGTCTTTCGGTTTTATGAGCACACGCATTCATTTTTATGTTACACACTAATATTGTGCTCATAGTTTTCTGCTACCTTATAGGAAATGGAGCTTGATTTGTTGCTTAGTTTATCACCCAAGATTTTTTCAGTAGGGTTATGGTGCTTTTAGGTGGTAAATTCACTCTATCAATAATAGGTGTGGTATAGCAGCAGTAGTTAACACTTACTCATGGGTTACAGCATGCCAGACCCTGTGCTAAGAGCTTTAATGTCTCATTTCAACCCCCCTCTGCCGGTGAGGGAACTGTGAGAATGTACGAAGCTAGTAAGTACAGAGCTGGTTGAATATACAAACAGCCTGTACTGTCAGGCATATTATATCATTTTCATTCCTAGCTAGGGAACTTGTTCTATTTACATTCTACAGCCTGTTAATGTGGTTTTTTTTAATTATTTTTATTTTAAAGATGTGGGGTACAATTCAGGATTAGGCATTCAAATGGTCATTGTACAGGTAAAGTTGGGACCTCACTTTGGTCCCCGCTTCACCTGGTTTGAGACCAGGTAGCCTTCTTGATGAAGGATGCCTCCCCTGTTCTCCTGGCAGTTTTCCACTACTGCCAATCCCTTTCTTATAGTATTCTGATAAATGTTCAGGGTCCGCTTATGAGTGAGAACATGTGGTACTCATTTCTTTGTTTCTGTAATAGATAAGTGAGTATTATAGACTCTAAGTTTGAAAATCCAAGAGAATCTGAATCTTCTTGCACTGGTAGAGAACTTTGGCAAAAGCTCAGGGCACAGAATCAACAACAAACAGGCAGAAAACCAAATAAAAAGCACAATCCCATTCATAATAGCAATAAAAAATATGAAACACCTCGACATCTTCCTAACCAGAGCAGTGAAGGACCTTTACAACAAAAACCACAAAACACTGCTCAAAGAAATCAAAGGTGACACAAACAAATGGAAAAATACTCCATGCTCATGGATTAGAAGACTCAACATTGTTAAGATGTCTATTCTGCCCAAGGCAATCTACAGATTAAATGTAATATCCGTTATGTTACCAGCATCATTCTTCTCAGACCTGGACACAACAATACAGAAATTCATATGGAAACATAAACAACCACGAATTACCAAAACAATCAACAAAAAAAACAAAGCAGGAGGTATATCACACTTCCAGACTTTAAACTTCATTGTAAAGCTACAATACTCAAAACAGCCTGGTATTGGTACAACAACAGGCATATAGGACCGATGGAACAGGATAGAGATTCCAGAAGCAAAACCTCATTTTCTCAACCAACTCATCTTCGACAAAGCCTCCACTAACAACCACTGGGGAGAGGAGAACCTATTCAGTAAGCGGTGCTGGCAAAACTGACCAAACACATGCAGAAGATTCAAAGAAGACCGCGACATATCACCATACACAAAAATCAACTCTAAATGGATCAAAGACTTAAACATAAAACCTCAAACTATGTTTTCTTCAATGAAAACTCATGTAGAAATGTCACTTTTAAGTCTGTCCCTTTTCCAGTGGCTCTTTTCTATCCAGTTCTGTCTGTTGTTCCAACTTGACTTATTGTCCACACAGCTGTGGCCTACAAACTTCTGTGGTTCCTTCTTTCGCTTTACAAAGATGTCTTAAATGGTGGTTATACTTTTGCGTGCTTTCAACTGAGCTTGGAAGGCTGAGTAAATGTGATTTTAGTGTGATAAGTACTGTGAGAAATCCAAGCCAAATGTTTTAAAATCATTGCTGAGTGTTGGATGTATACGAGAGGAGACCCCCCCCCAAAAAACAGAATTATCTTTTGGAGGGTGGGCGCTTTGTGGTATAGGCTTCTCCCACCAGGGAAGTATTCTAGGAACCCATCAGCATCCGTGTACGTGCTAGCACGGTTGGAAGAGGCTGCGTTGCCAAAGAAACATCCTGAGTTCTGGCAAACATGCGGCCAGTTCTTCTCCCGTGACAATACCCACACTGCACTGAAAGTTCAGCAGTTTTTTGTCCAAAAACACCATGACTCCCATGCCCCACCCTCCCTATTTACCCAAAGTCACCCCACGCAAGCTTTATTTTCCCTGGATGAAAAAAAGTCCTCAAAGGGAAACATTGCTGATGTGGAAAAGGTGAAACAAGCAAACAAACACACACAAAAATGGCAGAAGCACTCAAAGGCATCAAAATTGACGAGTTCAAAAACCGTTTTGAGCCGTGGGAAAAGCATCTCCCTAGGTGTGTTGCATCAAACCGGGAGTTCTTTGAAGGCGTCTGAAGATTAATCATGTAAGAATAAATACGCAACTTTTTATAAATAAATTCTGCTTTTTTGGGTCCCCCCTCACAGAATACTGAGTTCCATGACAACGAATTAGGTCATTTGATTATTAGGATGTTGTTTCCTTTGAGGGTCTAGCACCATTTCCTGCAGACTTTCGATGGTTCACAAGTGCTTCCAGGCTCCAAACACCAGAGCCGAAGCTGTCTTGGCGTCCATACTCACCTGGGCCCAAGAGGAGAGCTGTGTCCTACCCTTCTGAATTCCTGACCCGGCTCCAATTAATCCCTTTCTCATGAGTAGCTGTGGAAGGAGCCCTATGAAAACAAGTGGTTTGCGATTTTACTGTGGTACTATTTGTGTTGCTTTTCTCATATTTCCATTAAGCATTTTAAAATTTGTGGCATGAGGGAATTTTGATATTATCGGTGTGTCAGGAACTTCCTGTGCATTATTTTCTTTAATCCTCATAGCTATGCTAGGAGATAGGTCTCATCTCCCCCCATTTTTCCAGAGGAAGAAATTGAGGGTCAGAGAAATCAAGACTTTCACAAGTCTCGGAGTTTGGTCTTTTGATAAAACCCAAAGTGGAATTACACCCAAGTTCATGCTCTGTCCGCCTTTTCTGGCCAACACCCTCCCTGGTGTGTGGTCAGTGCAGCCCCGCCCCTTAGCCTCTCTGTAGAGTTTTATTTGTCCCTCAAACCGCTGTGCTAATTCTCTGAGCTAATTAGTCAAAGGTATTCGAGTGGAAGAACATCGGTGCATTGCACTGAGCAATCTGGAGCAACTGTGGTATCGAAGTGACTGCCCGTGGATGGATGAAGGGTGACCATTCTCATGACCTAATTCGCCCACAGGGGAACGAGTCCTGTCACACAACTCTGCCCAAACGGAAGAACTATGTTACTTGCAAAGATCTTTACCTACTTCTCATTTTAGGCCTCTATCAAGTGGAAAGAAGCCTAAAGAGACAGGAAAGTGCGTAGTATTGGCAGGGAAACCCCAACAGTACCCCTAAGGCTTGTGGAAGGCATGAGATCCAAAGCCCCACTTTCGAGTGTTTGTACCTATATGATTCTATGGACAACTTTTAGGTTTTTTCCATTTTTATTTTAGATTCAGGGGGTGCGTGTGCACGTTTGTTACATGGACAGATTGTGCAGCGGTCAGGATTGGGTCTCAGGTGGCCCCTCCCCCGGTAGTAAACATTGTACCCTATAGGTCATTTCTGAACCCTATCCGCCTTCCCTGTCTCCCCCCTTGTCGGTTTCCCCAGTGTCTATTATTTCCCTCTCTGTGGCTATTTAGCCCCCACCTATGAGATAAGTTCTTTAAGTGTGAGAGAAGATTTTGGCAAGAAGGTTGACAGAGGTGGACTATGCCCCCTCAGCACCCACAAACCTTAGTGGGTGAGAGGATCACATTTGGGGAATAAAACCTGGGCCCAGCAGCATCCCACCTTCCAGGGGACTCTGCTGGCTCCTGAGGTCGATGTCTGGTCACAGAGGTGAGTGACCATGTGTGATCTCATGTTTCCCGCAGGGAACCCGTAAGCCAAACCCTCCTCAGAAGCCTCTGCCCGCCGATCCTCTGAGCAGGACCACACGGCCACTCCATGCCGCAGCCAGGACCCCAGGACAGTGGGAGCCCGGGCTCCACCTGGTACCCCTCAGGTTGGTGACAAGGCTGTACCATGCTCTGTCTCTCTCGTACTGCTGTGGTGCCACTTAACCAACCCCAGCCGGGACCTGGGCGTGGTGGTCTGACCGTGCTTCCTGTGCACCCCACAACTGGAGATATACAACGGATATAAAAATAACCAGTTTGCATGAGCTTATAAGCAATCACCACGTAGCTCTTATCAATGGCCTCTGTCCACCTAAGAGGTCAAGTCACGATAAGGTAGAACCGGACAGTGTATTTTGGAAAGCTGCAGCTGTGGAAAGGGGCCTGACCCTGTCTGCGAAAGACACACAGCAGCATAAGCGCTCCTGAGTGGGGTGATGGTGTGAAGTCTGGACACCCACCTCCAAAACTCTCACTAGACCTTGACAGCTTCTGCCCAGGCCCTGGGACCCTGAGACATCAGGGTGAGTCGGAGGGCCATAGCTGATGATGCGAGGGGGAATATAGACAGTAAGAGAAACCATTAGATAGCAGGACCTTGGTGTAACTAGGGGCTTGTCTACACAACTGACAAAAAGGATGGCCTTTCAAGATTTCTGCTGCTGTAGTCCACTGAAAGGCAGAGACCTGAATCCTAACTTATTAGGGAAGCAAACCCAGTGGCATGCTGGATCCGGCTCACCCAGATTATTGAGAGCTAGTAGATCTCCAGAAATTTTGCAACCTAGGTGTTAAACCTAGCCAATATTAGGAACGATATAAACTTACAACGATATAAATTATATTGAAAACAGAGGAAATAAACACTCAAAACTAACCCTTTTTTTATAACTCCTGCTGTAACTATCTGTGCTCTTGAGACTGCACACATCTATTATTTCTGAATGGTGGAAATTCTACATCACGGTGGCTGCCGGCATATCTCTTCCATGTTAAGTGATGTCATGGCGGTAGCTTGAAATCAGCCACGATGGGAGTATTTACACAATGGAAACTGGCAAACACTACAAATCGGGCTGTCTTTCCCACTGTGGGTTGCACACAGATGAGTTAAATTCACTGCCAAAGCATTTTTCTGAGTCACACACCCTCTAGGCGGGAAGCTTGCTTTATGAGCTCAAAGGAACCAAAGGTACTATGCTGATCAGGTCCCGGGGTTCAATAATTCAGTATCTCTGAAGAGGAAGATACAATGTAGGATTTCATTACAGCTCTTGGGAAGAATGTTTGGCCTGTGAAAGAAATAGCTGCCTAACAAATCTCAGAGATAAAGCCGGTCAAAGGGTCAGGACAATGGTCTGATTCCCAACTGCATAAATACAGAAAAATCGTAGAGCATCCTAATTATTTCACTGTGGTTTACATGTTGATCTGAAGATTACTTTTGTTGTTCTCTCTGAAGAAGAAACACGTCATGGACACAATGAGGGGAAAGCCCTCTTTTTAATTCCCTCAAGAATGGCCTGCCTGACCTCTGCCCGTTGCTGCCATCAGTGCAGGCTGATTTTGGTCTTATCCTGGACATTTCATTTTTGAGGGTCCCATGTGCTCACCTTGGCTCCCTGTTCTCTAATAGAGTTCTGCTGTGACATAGTGGCCACTGGGCATGTCATAGAAATCACCCTGGATTTTGAAGACTTAGTAACAGTAATCATTTCTGCTGATGAGATGTTAAAATAATAATGCTCTGGATATGAATATACTGGGCTAAACGAAACGTATCCTAAAATTAGCTTCCCCCATTTCTTTTTCGTTTTTCCCCGTGGCTACTAGAAAGTTGAAAATTTTCAGTGTGGCTCACATCTTTCTGGGGGACAGAGCTATTTCCAGAGTCCCAGGTGATGGGAAGAGAAGGCACCTCTAGTGGCAGGCTGCCAAATGTCCCTGGAAATCCTGCAGCCCTGAGCTAGGTTTCTTGTGTGACCCGCAACCCCTGCCAAAAGAGTGGTCTCCGGCCCCCAGCATGAGGGGCAGTGGGATCTGACCCAGAAAACCCCTCGGAGTGTAGGAAGGCATGTCCAACCCCAGACTTCTGTAGCTCGGGAATCGCTCCAAGGCCTCTAACTGCTGTTTTTGTTTTCTCTTCTCTCAACCAATCCATTCAGATCTGCTCCTAAGTATCCACACCAAGTGCCCAGATCCGCCCACACTGCCTATATCAAGTGAGAAGCCGACACCTTTTTTCACCAGTGAAGACAGAAGTTTGCACTATCTTTCAACTCCAGTTGGAGTTGTTTTTTGTACCAACTTTTAGAACTTTTTTAAAACACCATTATTTTAAGAACTTTGAGCTACTGCCGTCGGTGCTGTGCTGTGCTATGGTGCTCTGTATACTTGCTCAGGTACTTGTAAATTATTAATTTATGTGGAATGCTTACTATAGTGCAGTGCACTGTGGTAGGCATTTTACCATCACTGAGTTTTCCATGGCAGGAAGGCTTGTTGTGCTCTTAATATGTTTGCGAACTTGAAATATCCTACTTGATGGGAATCTAGACAGGATGTTTACTTTCTGATCAAGGCTTTTTTTGGAAAGCAGTTCCCCGACTACCCGTGGCTATGGTTTTGGTACCAGACATAGCTCAAGAGACCACAGGTAGAACCTCAAGTGATTTTCGGAAATCCCGCTCTCGGGTCAAAGCTGAGGGACTTCGGGTCCAGGCAATGCTCAGCTTTCAGGGAAGCCCTGGGCCCCTTCATAGCTGACAGGCAAGCCCCTGGGGGCTGCACCTTGAAGCTCTGGCAGGCAGGGGAAAATATGGTTTCTGGCCAGGAAGCCTTGGAGAGAACCTGGGTTGCAGACAGGAATCGTAAGGTGTGACCACACCAGGATAGGGTCTGGGACACTGGGCAAGCAGAAACTTGACCTTGAGCTGACCAGCCGTGAGCACATTTGGAGAGCAGGCAAAGAACAAATCTGTAGTGTTGCTCAAGGTTTTGCTTTACAGAAACACCAAGCACTTTTTCTGGCTGCCCCTTCCTGAGTGCTGGCATCTGCACATTATTTAGATTGGGAAAGGTGGTGTTTCTACAAGAAATCTGCCCAGGCACTAAAAACCTCCACCTCCCTGAACTGCTTGGAGCTAAGCAAATTACCACATTGTCCTCTCAACTGTAATGCAATGATCCTGTATTTAGACAGATAGACGAGGCTTTCCATGGGACCATAACTATTTTCAGATGTGAACCAGTGCCCAGATCTAGTCAGTCAATTCTGTAGATAAAAATCTCCTTTCACTGCTAGGTTCGACTTATTGAAAATTAGGTAGACTCCTTATGCTTGCATAAACTACAACCAAATGGAATGTGACGTTCATTGGGATAGCCTATGTCTGCTATCCTTGTTAGTATAATTGGACAAAGAACCAGAAGTTACAGCTAAGTTCTTTTGGGGGCATCCTATTTTCCCAGCTCGGCCGCAGGAACCTTTAAAAGATGTTTTTAGCACACAGTCTGAATCTATTTTTTAAACACTTGCAGCCTACCTGTGGAGCAGCACAGAATCAATTTCCTATCCTAAGTATTTATGAAATGCTGGCTTCATCTTTCTACACTTCAAACTTCTGACTGGGGAACCATTTTCGTAGGAAAGTCTTTAAGAGACCTATGTCTAATGGTATGAAAAGTACAATAATACTCAGATAAGGTAAAATTTCATCATGCCTCCTCTCACTTTCTGGTGGGGTCACATACGACCCCATAGTTTTCGGACTAGATGACAGCTGACAATAGTTCCATAATTCACTCTGAATGTTTTATGATAAAGACTTCTTTCGGGGTCGTTTTAATGGTTTTCCTGTGCCTTGAAGCAGAAAGAAAAATATGTACCAAGAATCTTGGTTTGCTTTCCAGAAAACAAAACTGCATTTAACTGTTCCCATGTTCCCCACTGTATCTAGGCAACATAGTGTTCATGACCATGGATAAACTAAATAAATACGTGTCACAAACACACACAAAAAGGAACCCAGCTCTAATACATTCCAACTCTTATATCATGCATCTGTTTATTATACAATTATTAGTTTCTTAAAAATGTAAAGCCATGCTAGAAAATATTACTGCTGATGTGAAACACACAGAATTACTGTAACTGAGGTTACATTCGGTTATTACATTAATGCCAAAACACATACTATTGAAAAGGTTTACCGAATTTTATGGTGCATTATGTGGGCATTGTCTTTATAGATGCCCAAATCCTTAGATCTGGCATGTTAGCCCCTCCTCCTACTGTAAGAGGATATGTACTGACTTTCTGTTGTTGTTCTTAGCTATAATCCCTGTGCTTCTATTTCAGAGAATCAGGAAGAGTCTGACATTCAAGGTTAAAACTGTGATCTTACACCACGTCATCACTGGCCACTTAGGGGCTGTGGCTGATGACACATGCTTATCTCTACAGAACTAATTTGTTTTTATGGAGCCATGCAATTTGTTTCTGAATAAGAGCATATTTTAAATTAATATTTCCTTACAATACACAGATAATATTAAAGGAATAAATAACACTTCCAAGATGCAGTGTTTATCAAATGAAGCATATTTAGCAATAACTTCCATTTTAAAATAACTTAGCAAAGGAACCAATAGTCAGGGTGGTTTTTTATCGGGGGGAGGTGGGATAGAGGGTACACCTCTCCCTTTTGATATTCTTACAAACGATGAAAACAAAAATCAATTCTTATATTTCGGTGGCAATCCAACTACTCTTTAATGTTTTTTAAAAACTTTATAGGCATGAAGAGAGTTGGTTTGAGTTTTATAAGGCCATCCCTGGGAAAGTCGATGTGAGTAGACACAAAGTAGGCCTGAAGGCTACTTTTCTTCCTACGTCTTTTAATAGTTGTAGGCTATATGACCCCACTTTATGGGTTCCAGGCAATTCCATTTAGAAGCTTATCTCCTGAAATTTTTTAACAGTTTGTTTTCATGACAAGTGTAATCAGATGTGTAGCAACCAAGACAAACAATGCATAACATTTTCCATTGTCGATCTATGCATACAGAGGTTACACTTCCCAGTGTGAATTTTGCCAGCTTACATATGTGGGATGACATCACAGAAACCACAAAAGCAACAAATTAAGCTGTATGAGATTAAATGCTCCTGACTAGTCTCAGAGGGGACATTTTTATGCCTTAACTTTATGAGGAATTCTCAGGCTGAAACTATAGGCCATTGTTCCTTGGCAAATCAATACAACATATCGATGCATCCCCTTAAAAAAAGAAAACCTGCTAAAACTCTGAGCTGTGTCGGAATATTCTTAGGAGCCTGTGATTTCCCGTGGTGCTAAAAAGAGCCCAGTGCTGGGCTGACTAGAAGGCCTGCACACCCCTCCTGCCACCTCCCCACGATGTTTACCAAGCGCTCTGAGCCATGAGACCCCAACAACTGAAAGGGCACGATAGGATGCCTGGGCAGCTGGGCCGGATCTTTCAAATGCACCCTGACCTCTTGCAGTCTTTCCTCGTGAGGCTTATCTCCTTTTGAAACTTTGTTACATGGGGTTCCCCTAGGCATTCTGGGAGCAGAGAGCGCAGGGCAGAGAGAGGCTTCGTCACTGCTCTCAAAATGACCCCAGCCAGTTACGAGTGGCCCAGATTAAAGTCACATCAGCCCCCCGAGAAGTCTCCCAACATCAATGCTGATCCAGAGGTGGAAGTCTCAGGCTGGGAGAGTCACCCAGTATGACTGGCTAGCAGGGGAGACATGGCAGACACCATCTTTTCTCCCCACCACACTAGAAGCCAGCCCCAGGCTGCCACAGTTAGTTCTCCTGAGTCATCAGCAGGTTCATCAACACATCTGGACACAGGAAGCCAAAGGCTAGTACCTCCGTTGGCATTTCCCTGACACCCAGACACAGATCCCTTTTCCAGGCAAACCCAGCGCTGATATTTCTCCAATCTCCAATAGTCAAACGTCTACTTCCAAAGCCCAACTGTCTTCAGGATTGCAGCCCAGAGCAACCCTGCCAGCCTTGAGTCCAGAAGAGTACCTCTCACAGGCATATCAACCTACAGTGACCTCCTATTAGAAGGGGGAATTAGCGATGGGAAGATCAACTCACCTATTATAAAATTCTCCACTCAATGTAAAGTACCTGTTGACATCTACTGTTTTAAACATCTACTGTTTGGAAACTCTGATAATGAAACATAACACTCTAAGAAAAGTCTGAGAAATGCTGAAAACGGTTTCTGTGCAGTGAGGATGTTCCCAGAAGCCACTTATCTACACGTAAATATGCCATTTCAGTGTCTTTTGTAGAGGAAAAACCCCCTTGACTTTTTGTGACAGTAAGGGCAGCTTCCAACCTAGCCATTACAGTTGTATATTAGAAAACCCAGGAAAATAATAACTGTATAAAATTGTTCAAATGTTCAATAATGGACAGTGATAGCCAGAAGCTTTAACACACAAAGTGATTTGGCTCTTCCAGGAGGTTGAATGCTCTGTAACCCACCCATGGTTTTCCACAAAAGCATATTCTGTGTTCCCCCTGTGATTCTCCCATAAAGAAAGTCTTTTGTCCTCAACTTAGCACATTTTAATTCCAGACAAAAGAATAAATATGATGCTATGATTTCACTTTTACATAAATGGTTGAATGACGTTTCATGTTCATGGCCTATTAGCGGGTACCTTAGGAGGGTAGTGCTAGGAAAAACAAATTCAACAAGAATCCTTCATGAAACCAAGGCAGAACAAGTGGTGGCAGAGCAGACGGTTTGCCTGTTCCTTCTATCAGATCCAGTTGGGAGGTTGTAGGGAAGACCCACTGCTTGACTGGGTGGCAACTGTTCATCTAACTCTTCAAACTCGGCTACAGGCTATTTAGCACAGTACAGATTAAAGTTAACAGCTACATAAACCAGCACAGTCATTTTATAGTGCTTCATCCATTTATAATGCTTTGGTTTGCTAATTTTTCACATACCTTTTTATGTTACAGTCTTTTGCTTCTGTACACATTTCTCATACTGGGGTTCTACCGGTAACCACAACCTGCTATTTCAGTAGAAAACGTTATTGTTAAGAATATCGAACCCAATAAATGGTAAACAGGTCAATATAAAGAGGTGTCTCATTTGTTCCTGAGAATCTTACAAACATGGGGAAAGCCCTAATGCAGGCAAATATATCTGTATCCTCATTCATTTATAGAAGCATAAGAAAATGTTGGAACAATACATAAGAAACTAAGAAGAATGGTTGGAGATGGGTACTGGGAGGCATAAGTGCTGTCAGTCCTTAAAAACTGGTCAGACAACGACACAAGGAGGGCCGGCAGGCTTATTCTTTCTTTCTTTCTTTTTTAAACAATGTGAATGTGTAACATGTAAAAATAAATAATTTTTAAAAACTCACCTTATTTACATATGGAATTCAAAAAGAAAGCAGTGGTAGAGACATATCAGACTTATCTGGTATGAAAACCATGGCCGGGCTCAGTGGCTCAGTGGCTCAGCCTGTAATCCCACGCTTTGGGAGGCTGAGGTGAGTGAATTGCCTGAGCCCGTGGGCTCAAGACCCACCTGGGCAACTTGGCGAGACCTCATCTCTACAATAAATCAAAAAAATTAGCCGGGCGTGGTAGCAGGTGCCTGTAGTTCCAGCTACCTGGAAGGCTGAGGCGGAAGGATCGCCAAGAGTGGCCACTGCACTCTAGTCTGGGTGACTGAGTGAGACTCCAACTCAAAAAAAAAAAGAAAACCTAAGTGTAATGGATACCTATTTGCGAGTCTAAGAAAATACCACCAACTTCATAAAGAGCTACAAAAAATACAAATATATATATATATACACACACAAAATGGTAGCAAGAATAAAGGAGTCTATTCTTACCACTCTCCACCCATGACAAAGCAAATAGGCAACAATAAGTGCATAAAAGACTTTAAGAATAATTTTTATGTATATTAGGATACTCCCAAACATACAGAATATATATCTTCTTTCCCAGTGCCTCTGAGAAAGAAAAAAAAAAAAGATAAATTCTTAAAAAATAATTCCAGGATCTAGAAATGTAGTGATTTTTTAGTCAAAGATGAATTGCAGATTATCTAGAAAATAGCAAATGAAAACAGTTGTTACAGTACACTCTATGGCAGTGCTTTTCAAACTCCTTGAATGACAAGAACGTGCTTGTGATGCTTGTTAAAATTCATTGCTCATGTCCTTTTCCTGGAGATTCCAATCTAGAGAGTCTGAGATGGAACCAAGAAATTTGTATTTGACATGTACTGACAGTACATGTACTGACAGTTTAATTTTTAATCAAGAATTTTTAGAAAACTTCCTATGTTAATACAACTAAAGCAGTGCTAAGGGGACAATTCATAGCCCTAAATACATATATTAATTTTTAAAAGATGAAAATGAGTTAACATCAACCATATCAAAGCTATAAAGGAACAACAAAATAAACCTGGGGGGAAAAAGAGCAGAAATGAATTTATAGAAATAAAAAGCATAAGTTAATTAATTAGAAAAAATAGAACTAATACAACCATGAATTGCTCTTTGGGAAAACTAAAACAGCATGTAAACCACCTCCTAATCTCATTAAACAAAAGGAAGAGAAAGAATAAATATACACAGCACATGAGCATAGAGAACCCAGCAGTGTACCATAACCCAGGGAGATTATCTCAGGAATATAAAGATGATTCGTTATCAGGTAAAAAGGGTGGACAAGATTGCCATGCTTGATGTCAACAAGGAGAGTGCACTCCTTCCACAGAAAGGGCTAGAGAATACATTCTACAACAAACCGAAAAACGAACTAAGGTGAATGTCAACGTTGATCACACACAAAAAAGGAGCGACTCTGGAAAGTTATAAATATGCCCTGATTTTTACAGAGATGCAAAAAAATCTAATCTAGCAAATATAAAGGAATATGCATTTGTACAAAAGGGACAGGACTCTAAATGACCCACAGATCCAGTTCACAAGGTGATTCTTCTATGAGCCAAACGGAATAAAGCTGGTGATGGCCAATGTCAATAAAATTGATTATGTGCTTTTTCTCTATGCTCTGCCCCCAAAACTTTGGAGCTTTAATTACCTTGTATTAGTCTTTCCCTACAGAGAAAATTCTACTCCTGTGCAGACCTTTGTAGCTGGTTTTCTCATGGGGCCAAGTTAACCGGCTTCTCTCTGGAGATGCAAAATTCATGTGGTCCACGAGCTAACTTGGCTGATTTTTGAAAGTGTTTGCTGAGTTAAAATTCTACCACATCTGTGTCTTTAAGCTCCCAACCAGCAGACATGGTTGTGGTTAATTCCTCCTTGTCTAGGAACTGCATGATCAGCATCAAGCTTTTCTGCTCTGAAGACTAAACTTAATATACTACTCTTTGGCAAAGTCGCCAGCCCGCCAGGAGCCTGGGTCTTTCATTGTCAGGGCATGAGTATATGCAAACGCATTCGCAGACGGGTCTGTTCTAAGAAGACTGACCCTCAACCAGACACCTCTAGTAGAACAGAATCGGAATCTTGAAATATGTATTTTGGGCTTTGATGTGAGGCCAACAGCTGAGGAGAAAACTCCTGGGCTTTTCGGAGGAGCACCACTCCAGGAGGGAGCAGCAGTCTGACAACGCAGACCTGGAAGGCCTTACGTTGGGAGGGGAAGATATAATTGAAAACACATGAGGGAAAGAATTCCAACACAGGCCTCGAGTGGCTTGGAGGACAGCTTGGGGGGCAGAAGCAGGGAGTGGGAGACCCATGTATGTTTGTGTAGCTCCACTGCATAAATATTTTGTTTCATGTCTAATTCCAAAAGGCACAAGTGCAAGAAAACATCCCCGTCCTGCAGACATCCAATGATGACACCACACATGCACGTGATTAGGTAAAAAGATGTATTTCAAAGTGGGAACAGTTGTGTGTTACAAAAAGTCACTGTGAGTCTTCAACCACATAAATAAATGTACAGCCCTCCAAGATGCAGAGTTTCACTTCTCTGGTTCAACAGTCCCGTTTCACTTTGTTTTATGTGGATTTTGTAAATAAGTGGTGCTCTGATCAGCAGGCAGAAGACTTCTTCGGCATTTGCTTTGTTTTCCTTCCTTCTAATAAGGAGACTACATTCTAGATAAACAAAACAAACAGGTGAATGTAATATCATGGTTTGGTTGTTTATTCAATTCTAAAAGTACTACAGAATTAGCCTTGGTAGGCAGAAAGAATATGCCAACCTGTCTGTCAAAAACTCTGGCCATTTCTAGGACACCTTTGCCAAACTGGAAGAGAAAACAACAAAAAGTATGTTATATGTTATATGTATGTTATATATGTGTGTGTGTGTGTGTGTGTGTGTGTGTGTGTGTGTGTGTGTGTGCACGAGCATGCATGCTGGCATTCATTCTTCCCCTCTAAGGAAAACCTTTAGATAAAGATTGAGTCATTTACCTCATTTTTTACACTCGCATCTGCCCCTTTGTCAAGAAGTAACTGAACTAACTCTTCGTGGTTATTTAACACAGCCACCTGGAAAACAAACAATCGCGCAGTGTGTGTGAGCCCTTCCCTCCTAGAACATGCACAGGCAATAGGGGTGTGAACCCAGCATGCTCAGCGTCCCACACACCCCCTTCTCCCTCTTCTCCCAGCGCAGCTCCTCACGAGTGCAGAGCTGCCAGGGCCACTGAGGCCCCCACGGCCTGCAGGCGCAGTGCTAGCTCTGCAGTGGTGACAACTGCAAGGAAAATGTCCACACTAAGATGGCAGGAGAAATGCTGGGCCACACCGGTACAGAGAGTGTGCTCTTTGTTTCACCAGATGTTTTGATTCCACAGTGGCCCTGGGACAGGGACTGGTCGTCCTTAAAGAAATACTGGAGTTGTAAAAAGACAACCAAAAGATTACAGAGACATTCTCAGGCCCTTATTAACGGGCCGACACGGAACACGTACACAATCAAATCCGGGCCCGTCTGGGGCTGAACTCACAAGAACTGTCTAGTTATAGAAAAACCTCTGACCTCAGTCCCACACTAAACCTGGCTATTCTGGAGAGAAGGGCGTACCATGAGAGGGGTCTTTCCATCTTTGTCCTTCACGTTCACGTCGGCCCCAGCCTCAATGAGAAGACAGGCTACCCTCTGGTTTCCCGACACTGCAGACACTCTCATGAGCGGGGTCCATCCTGAACCAGCGTCCACAACATCTACCTGTGTGCCAGGGAAAAAGCTGCATTTAGCCCAGTTTCCATCCTTACAATGACTACTCAGACTTCTAAAAGGAATATCGACTCGCCCCAGTGCCCCTGACTTAGACAGGAGTCTTTCTAGACTTAGTAAGAGCTCACTGCACTGTGCTAGTTTAATTCCCATTTATTTGATGCAAGGACCTGTTAGAATCACATTTGCGGGTGCTTAAGGGGCCCCCCGGGACTCCTCGCTGACATCTCCATCCACGCTCTTTAAAATGAAAAGAAGATGGGATCGAAAAGCTAGCTGAACGGAACCACCTTACTCTTAGCCCTGTGTCAGCTCCCTAATTTTCTCTTGCGCAATTTCCCCCACTGCTTTTTTTTAATAGTATTCATTTAGCTTACTTTTATGTATCTTTGTAAGCAACTTTAAGTCTTTTCCGGAGCAAGACATAAGAATATATGTACACCCTTATACTTAGCAATACTTATCAACTTCGGGCAGGTAGACTAAAATACAGAGCAACCAGATCTGTTACACAAACGCAAATCTGAAAAGTTAGTCAGCCTAATGGCTTCTCCAAAACATAATATGCCCAGGAATCAGATGGCCATTTCCTAATAATCTGCTGTACGTTGAAATCTCTCATTTTAGTGTTTCAAGAGAAATACTTTAGAATAAGAAAATGTAAATATTGCCTCTTCCAATTCCAATGAAGACCTCACCAATCAATGAAGAGTGGTCCTGAAGATATACACATGCATGTGTGCTCACAGATGCACAGACAAATTCTGTTACAGGACAATTCCTTAAATGATCCCTAGCTTGAGTAAAACATCAGAATGGAATGAGAAACAAGGAACTGCCAGGAGATCCTGGGGACACGTGAGGTTATTTATATGTTTGAAATTATCCAACGCAACCTGGTTAGGATTTGCAGGTCTTCCTCAGGCAAGTACTCTAAGAGCAGCAAGCGCCATTATATTTAAATAATAAAGTAAGCACTGCATATTCCATGATGCTTTATACACATTTTTGCTTTTGATCCTGAGGGTTAAAGCAGGATTTGGTATTTTTACTTCTGGTTTACAAGTGATCAAACTAAATCTCAGAGAAGGGCTTCTGAGGTCACATGGCTCTTTAATGTAGAAATGTTTCTCCATCCAAGTAAATACATCCCTCTTAATATAAAATCATTACACTTGCAAAAGAAATGGCGATGCACTGCTTGGCTCCCAAATCCCTCCCCAGGAGCCTAGGTGAGCTATTTGCCGAGAACACGGTCTTCAGAAGCATACATAGGTGAGCTATTTGCCGAGAACACGGACTCATGTTGACATCTCTATCCACCACTAGGCCAGAAATCCTTGGCAGACATATCCACGCTCTCTGTTCTGTCCTCTGCACAATGGCTCCAGTGCTCCAGAGAAAGATGGAGTTTATCTCAAACAAGTGTGTTCATATCTCTGAAACCCAGAGAGCCTGTGCTTCAAAAATTCCAGTATTTAAATGTTGATAGCAGAGACCTGCCCACTTCTGGTTCCTTTCCTTCTTTGAGCAAGGATCAACCTTCATTTTGCAACCACAGACTTCTGCTGGGAGCAAAGCCTGAGATGAGTTCATTACAGCTGAGCAAGGAGCACGTGGCTGCTGCCATCCCACATGGCACCAGGGGCCTGGCTTACCACTGAGACAAGCAGGACTAGCCTTCTGACCTCTGTGCCTCTCTCTAAAACATAAGGAAAACAAGAATTGTCATAAGAAATGCTTAGCGACTGAGATTTTTCCCATAAGGGGACACTGTTCTCAATTCTCCAAAAGCAGCACCAGGAACCAGTGCAAGTCTACAACTTCAGCCTTGGTTTCCCTCAACCATACTTCAGAGACAAACCCGAACTAATCCACCGACATCTTCTGGGAGACGGGACTTTCCTCAGTTTGGGTTGATTTTCCAGGTCACCGATTTAATTTCTCAGTGCTCTCATACCATCTGGCAGCCACTGTTCGCGCAGCACTTTGTCCATCGTTCTTAATTTCCATGCCTTGAAATTTTTAGCTAATTTCTTTGAAGTTTTGAACTAAACTTTTCAAAGTCATCAGCAATTCCCATCATTAATCTAATTCTAATCACCCATCTTCAATGATCTACAGAAGTCCAAACAACTCTCCTTCTATTTGCTAAGTCAAATTTGCACTTTCTGATAACATGAAATCAAAAGCAGACCAATATGCCTGCTTCCGGGTAAACACGCCAAGAGCTGAAACGCTCTATTCTTGATACAGTCAGTTTGCGATCTGGAAATTTTTTAAATGACATCTCTAAAACAAACCAAGAATAAAAACCATCTAATTTTAAAGGTGGCAAGAAGCACGGTGGCCATGAAAGTTCTTAACACCTTTGTATCTCCGGCACTTGAGACAATATCAGGTCCGTGGCAGATGCTCCGTAAAGCTTTGGTGACAGACGGAACAAGGGAGAAGTGAGCAGACGGACAAAGGGTTGAACGAAGCGGAAGTGTCAAGCCCCGCTCTGAATCCGTTCCCCTGCTTTTTCCCGCACTAGACAAACCTCCGTGACCATCTGACACCGCACGACCAGTTCTGCAGTGATCTCCTTCTCCAAGGCGTCAGGGGCGCTCTCGTTGGCGAGTCTGAGGACGTTCTCCAGCTTGTCTACGTGTGCCTCCTCAAAGGCCTCGCTTCTCCCTGTGGAACAGCCTTCCGGGTCCTAACCCCAGTGAGAGGTGGTTACCGAGGCGGTCCCGTACCTCACAGCCATCGTTTATCATCCACTCAATCACATTGCAGTGGCCTCCGTCTGCAGCCCAGTGCAGAGCCGTACAGCCTCCCAGGTCTCTAGCCTCCCAAGAAGCACCGTGTTTTCGGAGATATTTCACCACATCTAGGTGTCCCGCATAGCATGCAAGCATTAGACTGCAACACATGGAAGAAGAAGGATTTGGCTATCAGTGCAAAACTCAGGCCCACCATTTACCATACCCGGCTTACACCAAGAAATCCCAATTCGAGTGGAAAAGCCACATAAATTGCTCATATAAAACGTACGTGTGTCCATCCACCTGAGAAACAAAATGTGGTATATTCATACAAGGGAATAGTATTCAGCCATAAACAGGAATTGCAGTACTACGACATGGATGCGCCTTAAGACTTACTCTAAATAAAAGATGCCGGACAAATAAAGGCCACGTGGTGTCTGATTCCATTCGCATGAAATGTTCAGAATAGACAAAACTGCAAGACAAAACTAGCAGGTTACCGGTTGCCTGGGGCTAAAGGGAAGGAGACATGGGCATTGGGCTTCCTTCTAGGGTAAGGAAAATGTTCTGGAATTAGATAGTAGTGGCAGTTACCCAACTTTGTGAGTATATTTTAAACTATATCTTAAGGGATACATTTTATGGTATACAAATTATATCTCAATTAAAAATTGTATAGTGGCCGGGCTCGGTGGCTCAGCCAGTAATCCCAGCACTTTGGGAGGCCGTAGCGAGTGAATTGCCTGAGCCCACAGGTTCAAGACCAGCCTGGGCAACTTGGTGAGACCTCACCTCTACAATAACTTAAAAAAAAAAAATGGAATAATGATTGCAATTGAGTGTAAAATAATGGATTTTAAAACATCCATGATTCCATGATGATATTTTTAAAAGAGAAAGGGGAAAGAAACTTATCTGATACTATTAGAGATAACTATTAAATAAATTTTCTACTCTAAAAATTGGTTTGTAAGGGGAAAAAACTAAACATTTACTTTGCCTTTTTAGGCTAAAATGTATTTCATCCCCAGTTGTTGAGAAGAAACCCTTTTTGTACAGAAGACAGCTACTAAATATAGAAGGAATCATGAAATAAGAGAACCCCTTATTTGCAACTCCTAGTTAAATAATTGATTCAGTCAAGGATTAGTGGATGCTGAAATTATTGGATGAAAGTTAATGGGGAATGAGATAGTCACATAGTATTGAATTCTTACCTCATGGATTATTTGCATATTGCAATGGAAAAACCGTATCTTCACAAAGGATAACATCACCCTAACAAATAATCAAACCTAGACTCACCAACTACGGGAAAATCAGCATCACAGGACTCCTGATGGGTGTCAAATCACAGCACCAGGTCTGAAGTGCTGTTGCTAAAAATGTTAACCTGAGTCTAATTAAGTCTTTAAACCTAGCTTTAACCTCATTGGAAATAAATAGGTAGATGACCAAGTTAAATACGCACCTCCCCTCCAGCTATGAGTGATTAGGCAAATCCAGAACATAGAGAAATCCACAAGATAATTGATCTGGTCTCCTCAAAGAGTCATTGCTATGAGAAAAAAAGAATTTAAGAGAGAGAGAGAACCAGTCTAGAATAAGAGATACTAAAGAGATATTACAATCTAATGCAGTGTGTGAGCCTTAAATGAATCATGGTCTCACACTTCACCCTCTAAATCAAGTTGTGGAAGACCTTTGGGAGCGGTGGGAAAACCTGCATGAGTGGTTGTGTATAGATGATATTAGAGAATACCTACTACTACTTTGAAATGGCGCAGCAAAAAAAAAAAGACAAATAAAAATATAGATAGAGGCCGGGAGTGGGGGCTCACACCTATAATCCCAGCACTTTGGGAGGCTGAGGTGAGAGGATTGCCTGAGCCCACAGGTTCAAGACCAGCCTAGGCAACTTGGCAAGAGAGACTTCATCTCGACAATAAATTTTTAAAAAAACGTAGCCGGGCATGGTGGCACGTGCCTGTAGTTCCAGCTACTTGGAAGTCTGAGATGGAAGGATCACCTGAGCCCAGCAGGTTGAGACTGTGGCGATCATGAGTGTGCAACTGCACTCCAACCTGGGCAACAGAGTGAGACTCCAACTCAAATAAATAAATAAATAGAAAATACAGCAAACATAATTTTTGTCTGGGCGCGGTGCCTCACGCCTATAATCCCAGCACTTTGGGAGGCTGAGGCGAGAGGATTGCCTGAGCTCATGGGTTCAAAACCAGCCTGGGCAACTTGGCGAGACCTCACCTCTACAATAAATCAAAAAATTAGCTGGGCGTGGTGGTGTGTACCTGTAGTTCCAGCTACTTGGAAGACTGAAGTGGAAGGATCACCTGAGCCCTACAGGCCAAGGCTGTGGTAGCCGTGAGCATGCCACTGCACTCCAGCCTGGGCAACAGAGTGAGACTCCAACTCAAAAAATTATATGTAGATAGAGAAGCAAATATGGCCAAAGGTGTACAACGCCAGGCCTAGGTGAGTATACAGATGTTTGTTGTACTATTCCTTCATTTTCCAAATGTTTGGAATTTTTCAAGATTAAGAGTTGAAAAATAAAATGAAGGGTCTTCCCAAGAGGAAAACTGTGCAAAGCCTCTCTCTGGGTAATATCTAGGATATCCAGCACGGAGGCAAAGCCCAGCTGAGTTGTGACCAGCCTTGCATCCCCACACAGGCCTCTGTATCTCAAAGACCTGCCAGAAGAGCAAGCAGGGGGCTTCACCTGCCCAGTTTTGGAGTGCTCAGACTTCTTCCCAAGCACTCTAGGGTATTTAGAATGGCCTTTGCTAGGGGCAGAAAATTTCACTTTTAATATTAGATTCAAATAGAACTCTAGTTATCTCGATGATTTTTGAATAATGCTTCTTTTCTGTTTATAAAATAAGGCATGCTTCCTAGAAGTCTCTCCTCACCTCAAGGAGAACACACTGCTAAGACGCTATTGAACTTGTTCGGGGAGACGAGGAAAATTATCTAATAACCAAATCCAGGAGCTCTGCATTGCCAGCAATGAGCTGACTGGGGCCGGGGTCTCTTTCTTCCCAGAGTCAGGTGCAACCCGTGAACTTAACTTCCCATGGGCAGAAAGCCATCAAGGTCCTCCCAAGTGCTAAGCAGCTGGCGTCAGCCACCACACTCCAAACAACTGTCCGCTGAACTTCAATTGCTCAGCACCCAAGGGGTCCGTTGTCCTCCCTGACAAGGCCAGTCAGGTTCACCCCACAGAGAGGGAGAGCAACCAGGCACACAGGGCTCCCCACGAGCACGGCCCACCTCGAATGGAAGTCCTGCCTCTTACTTACCTACTGCTCCTGAGTCCCTGCTCCAAGTCAGATTCCTGGACACTTGGAACAAAATCCCCAGTCCCTGCTTTCTTGCTCTGTGTGTATGTTTTCTCTCCTCCCTCTCTTTTTTGACATATTCTTTTCTTGTCTTAATATTATTGCATATACTTCCCTGTTTACTTAAATCCTGAAGACAGTATTTACACACTAAATATTTCATCGTGCAAATAGATCATAACTTAAGTCAGTCCACTAATGTTGGACATTTAAGTTGTTTCAAATTTTTCACAATTTTAAATAAGGCTACAGTAAACAACCTTAATTTGGAAAGGCTTCACTGTATTTCTGATTGTTTCCTAAAAACTGAATCACTGTGTCAATGCGTATGGCTTACTTTTGATGCATATTTCCAAAATGCTTTTCAGAAAGGTCATACCAATTTACTTTTTATCTACTATATCTGATATGTCACTGTACCTTTACCAACATTTGTTTTTTAATCACCAATCTGATAGGTGAAAAATGTTTTCATTACTAGCAAGGCTAAATATTGTTTATGTTAATTGCTTATATTGACTCTGCTATAAATTGTCTACGTGTGTAAACTGCTTTTTCCTACTACATGGAGAGGGTTTTTTGGAGTGTGTAGATATGTGTGTCTTGCACATATTAAAGATGCCAGTCATCTGTCATTTGCAAATATTTTCCCGTATTGTCCTAAACATTGTAATTAAGTTTTTTTGGTTTTGGGGGGTTTTTGAGTCAGAGTCTCATTCCGTCGCCCAGGCTGGCATGCAGTGGCACGCTCACGACCACCCCAGCATCGATCTGCTGGGCTCCGGCGATCCTTCCACCTCAGCCTTCCAAGTAGCCAGAACTACAGGTGCGCGCTACCACGCCCGGCTAAGTTTTGATTTATTGTAGAGACGAGGTCTCGCCAAATTGCCCAGGTCAGTCTCAAACCCACGGGCTCAGGCAAACCACTTGCCTCGGCCTCCCAAAGTGCTTGGATTACAGGCTGAGCCACTGAGCCCAGCCTAAGTTTTTTAAGATGTATGTATAATGTACTCTTTTTTTGCTCTTATGCATATTTTATTTTTAAAAATTGACCTACATTCTATTAGTTCAATAGTATAAATTTTTCACTTTGATAAATTTAAGCTGTTTTGGTATGTTATGAAATATTTATGGCACACAAATATGCATACACAATAATGAATGAACACCTGTATAATGAATACCAAAACTAAGAAATAAAACATTGCCAATATTATTTCAACTCCCTTTGGGCTTTTCCCAAACAATACCTCCTTCTCTGGCCAACTTTTCAAAAAAAAGATTTTTCTTAATTTTGTATTAAATATCATCATTGTATTTGTATGGTTTTATTGTATGTGAATGTGTTCATAAATAATAAATAATATTTTGTATGTTTCTAAATTCCATCTGTTTTTCTGGATTTGACTTTTCCAGTGATATTATGTTTCAGCAATCATCCATGTTGACTCCAAGAGCTTTAATTCATTCAATTTCTCTATATTTAATATCACATTATATACTTCTAGTACATTCTCCATATTAAGGATATTTTATTTCAAGTGTCTTTGTTGTTGTTGTTGTTGTTGTTGAAAAAATTTATTTAATTCTATGTCCAAGTTAAGAACTTTCAATATACGATATCTATTTCAATTTTCTTAATGTATAATGTACTCAATATTTTAATGATTTCTTTCAATACTTTTATGCCTTTCACCATATAAGAGCAGAGAAGTACATGCCTATGTTTTCTAGTCATTTTTCATGTTTTTGCTTTTTACATTTAATTCTTAAGTCATCTGGCATTTATTTTGGTGCATACTTTAAGATCAGGATTTAACTTGATTTTTTTTTCCCCCAAATAACCTATTTTTCCAATACCTTCTTCATTGGTTTATCTTGCTTCTATTATCATATACTAAGTTCCTATGTATATGGGGATCTATATGAAGATTTCTATTCCATTCTACCTATATTTTTCCAGTTATTTGTACCAACACCATACCACTTTAATTACTATAACTTTAAAAGACATTTTTATCCGTCAAGGTAAGTTCTTCCATATTCTTATTTGACAAAGTTTTAGTACCAATTATCATCTATTGTTCTTCCAGATAAATTACAATCATTTTGACAGATTCCTAAGAATAATTCCATTATGAGGCATCACTGAACGTATATATTAATTTGAGGAGAACTGAAAGTATCATAGTATTCAATCTTGCCATTGTGGCATATGATAAACATCTTTATCTCTTAAATCTTTATATCTCTTAGTAAAGTTGTGTAGGCTTAGTTTTTATTCAAATTTCCTACTTTCTTTAGATATTCTGTATTCTACTTTATTTTCTCTGTTATATTTCTTAACAGGTAATGTCAGGTGTTTAAGAAAATTTTTCTTCCCCTTGTAGCCGTTCGTTCTACAGAACCTCCTTATTAAGTTTAAGTATTAATATTTGAAAGTTGATTCTCCTGGGCTCTGCAAGAAAGGCATCATGCCTCTTATTTCATATCTTACAGAGTTGATCAGCCTCCCAAAATACTATCCAGTCATAAAATACAGCCTGAATGTAGCATATGCCAGGCATGGTTTTATACATTTTTCATGTCGCATCTCATTAAATGCTCACGACAACCCTCTGATATAAGAACTTCTGCTGTTCTTATTTTATAAAAGGAAAAAACTGAGGTATGGAGAGGTTAAGCAGTCAGTCCAGGGTCAAGCTCTTTGGCTCTGCCTGTACTCCCAACCACTCTCACAGGCTTCACTACTACTTTTGAAAAGAAATTTGCCAGTACTAAGAATGACACTGGATGATTGTCTGAGATGATTTAAAAAAGAAAACACTTGTGTATGCATCAGAGGGATCACTCATTCAACAGACCTTGCCTGACCCTCAAGGGCCAGACACTGTCCAAAGGCTGAGAGTGCCCTTCACTTTAAAAAATAAGATAGCTTTTAAACTAGTAAAGGCACTGAGTTACACCCAATTTTTGTTTTGTTTTGCATCTGCACATATGTAGGTATTCATTCACCTTTAATCTTCTGATGGGAAGTGTTACATGAAGAAATTTCCAATGACCTTAGCTTCCTGTATGACCTTCCTAGCTGAGATGGAATATTATCCTCTGTAGTTTTCCAGCTTCCTGTCAGGTCTGGAAAAGCTCAAAGTTATTGTATATCATATGCCACAATGGCAAGACTGAATACTATAATACTTCAACTCTTCTCAAATTAATATATACGTTCAGTGATACCTCAAATGGAATTATTCTTAGGAATCTGTCAAAGTGATTGTAATTTATCTGGAAGAACAAATAGATGATAATAGCTACAAAAACTTTGTCAAGTATGACTATAAGTGAAAGCACAAACCTAGAAAATCTGAACAAATTCACTGGTAGAATAGTCAAGCCACAGGGCCTATATTGGATGTTATTTTTAAATAAATTTTCTAATTTTTGCTATGGGTGTTGGTATTTCAAATTTTCTTCTTCTTGGGTTGATTTGAGGATTTTCTCAGAAAAACTACCCATTTCAATGAAATTATCAAATCTACTATAGATACACCATTTTCTTTTCGTGTGTAAATTTTATCTGTAACCGACTGTGAACAATCAATTGCGATAACTCATTACCTGTGGACCAGCCTCATGTGTAAATTTTATAACCAATGCTATTGTCTGCTTTCGAATTTCTATTTTTTTCTTTTTTCTTAGATTTACAAAAGATTGGTCTATTTTATTATACAGGTTGCTGTTTAAGAGGCGACTCTTATTTCCTACAGGTTGCTGTTTAAGAGGCAACTCTTATATATCTTAATAATCTTTTTTACTTTTTAATTCACCAATTTCTACTTTTAATTATTTTTTTTTACTGCCCTTATATATTTTTTCTTTTCTTTTTCCTTTTCAAATGGGTATTATTCTTTTCAAACTTCTTGAGTTGATAGCTTAGTTCCAAATTTTAGAGTTATTTAGAAAAATATTTTGTAAATGTCTAAGTGATTTTTTTTAATATTATTTAAAATATATTATTGTATTGTATCTAGAAAGCACAGTAGATAGGCTTTCTGGTTTGAGAAATTAATTGGTGTTTTCTTTATGGCCTGCCGTGTATATGATGGGTGTTTTGTAGCTGTTCCATAGATGCTTGTTTGCAGTGCCCAAATCTTCAATCTGTGTAAATAATATGACCATAAGCACCCCAAACATGGCTTTACATTTTGCTCAATCTTCTACCCAAGCACCAAGCACAGTTCCTGGCATGTGGCAATCAAGCAGTAAATATAAGTTAGTTGGAATTAACTAATTACATCTAATTACTAGATTAGTGAGTATTTTTAAGTCTTTCAAAAACATCCCTCCATCTGTCCTTATAAGTATCACATTCCGTCCATAAACTCATCCTGTAATGTACTCGGTCCCCCACGGGTATGTGTGCCCTTTCACCTAAAGAAAGTTCTTCAGATGCATTTTTGATGGAGATTTCTGTTCGCTTGTTCAGAAACACCTAAGATTCATAGTAAATAGAGTAAGGCTGAAATGCGCTGAGGGCCCTAAGAGCGGTACAAAGTGCCAGGGGCGGGCACTTACAACCAAATGCCCGCCACAGAGCTGGTTAGAACTACTTTAATGACTATCATTTCCTGAGCACTCAGTGTGCCCTAGACACCAAGTCAGAGAGGTCGTCAAGATTGTAACAGATACTCAGTAAGTGCCACGGTAAGTGAAAGTACAAACGGACACGTGAACAAACCCGCATTTGTCATTACCCCCTCTCCTTTGGGACCTACTCGCCTCTCAGCACTGTAGAAAGAAACTGAAAACATCATCTAGGGTTACATCAGAACCCCTCTGGGGCTCTGGGACCATCAGTACATCTTAGGCCACATCCCATCTCCTACCTGTCTTTGCCACTCCCATTCTTCAGATTCACGTCTGTGCCATTAGAAACTAGGATTTTCACAAGCCTAAAGGAAACAAATTTCACTGTAGCTAGAGAAATCGCTTTGATGACTTGGAACCCACAATCGTCCAGTAAAAGTGAATAACACTATATTCAGAACACATCTTTGCAACACTTTCTTTTCCATCTTCAAAAGCCACCTGGTTTTGAAATAGGGCACTTATTAAACCAGAAAACTACCTCTCCATACCAAAAACATGAGCTTTTCCCTTCTAGTTTGATTTGAATTATTCATTCAAATCAAACCAAAACATATAAAACAAATTGGACTATAAAAAATAATTCACTATCCTTTTAATGGCCATTTAAAATACATTCTTAAAACACATTTCTATTTTTTTAATGGCATTTTAGAAATTAAATGATTGAAAATACGGTATTAGCCTTAATGCTTACCTCTGCACAGAATAAATAATAGAGTGTGTCAGTGAAAGTTATACCTTAGAAACTTAGCAGAGTTTTCTAGAATTTCTATCCCTCCTCCACCTTTTTTTAAAAAAAAAAAGAAATTCAAATTCCAGGAACCAGTTTTCCCAGGACATATAAAACACATTGCATGTAGTTAAATGGCTACCTGTCTTCCTTAACAAATGATTACACAATTTACATTCTCTCCTACATGCTGTATAACTTTGGGATAAAACAGCTGAATTTGTAAGCCATTCTAGGGTACAGTTTGAAAAAGAAAAAAGAAAATTGGTTTCTTCTACAGCCCTTTTCCCTCCCATCCCTATACTGACTGGAGCCATTGAAAAAGCAAAATTTCAACCACTCACATAGGAAAACAAGAGCCGTACCTGGTGAATCCTTTTTGAGCAGCAACCATCAAAGCTGTAAAGCCAAACTTATTGGGAACATCGACCTTCACGTGGCTTGGGAAAAACAGAGAAAAGAGATTCACACGCTCAGCACAGCTCCCTACAGAGTCCAAGCTGACGGCTCTTGCAGAGCACAGGTGGCTAAAATGGCTCATTTTACACAAAATTCCAGTTTCTTCTGGGCCATTAAGTTTTTGTTGTCTTAGACTGCCCTGCCTAATATTTTTACAGATTCAAATTTACAAGAAAAGAAGAGAAAATTGCTGTGATTTCACCTAAAATAGTCACTCCCTTACACTCAAAACCATTATGCCAGCCGATAAAGCACTCTTGGCTGAGCACAGCCTCCCTAAGTGAGCCAAGGACAGCTCCGAACATGGGTCTGCATCTCACCCACTGGGTATAAAGTGATGCTGCTCAAGGGAGGAAAGCAGAGGTCTTAATGTCAGCTTAGAAGCTTTGGCTTTTTGTGGGAACCCTCTCTTCTCCAAATTATGGAGCCCTGGTTCACAAATGACTTGGCTTCCAGGGCACTCAAGACTATTGATTCAAAAACAGTCTAGATGATTCAACTAGTTTTTCATGTAGGAGGAGACTTCAAACATCTCTGCAACAACTATTTTTTTTTTCTTTCGTGTTATATCAACCTTTTAAGTTAGAAAGCAGCTGATTTAGTGATACCATAGTTTCATCGGGAATTAGATGTGGGCACTTTGGGGTGAAATTTGCCTAAGTTCTGTAGCATTATGAGCAAGAGACAGAAATAATTTCGGGGAAGAAAATTACACCCAGACTCATAATTGCCTTTTACAATTTTCATTAAGTAATTACAAAATATCACATTTACATGGGGCTTTATGATCATCTTTATTAACTTTGCTTTATTAACTCACATCAGTCACCAGAGATCAATTTTTGAGGCAGCTTCAAAGGCGTGGGAATTTTTGGGAAAACAAAACAAAGCTATGTTATGTATTTCTAAATGCTTTATGAGCATAAAAAAAACACTGGCAGAGTTCTCTCACCCTCCTTGAAGTATTCGAACAAGCAAATCTTCATCATTCACATTGACAGCGCGATGAAAGTGCTCACTACTTATGGGCTCTCCTGAAGAAATTAGATGGAAAGCAGTCACCCAAAATATAATGAAAGGAGATTCACTCCAGCGCTTTTCCTCCTGTGGCCTTGGATGGATGTTCATCTCGAGGAAAGCACTGGGCTGCTCCTATAAGCATATCTTACATTTCCTACTCAACTGCTGCTTCTACTGAAAAAGACCTTGTTTTCACATATTAAGAGAACATTTAGATGACCTAAAGGCTTGGGCCATTTTCAAGTTACAAAGTATTGCTTTGTGAATGTTGTTCAGATATTTGAAAATAATCCTTTCAGATTTCCTGAGACTTGATAGATGTCTCTTCCAAGCGAGGAAAACCTCAGCAGTTGTCACAACATTACTTGTTTCATTGGCCAAAGGGTCGCTAAGCTACTTGAACAAACAAAAAAGAACAAAGTGCTTTAACGCTGGAAATTGAAATGTGCCGTTCTTCCCAGGAATATGACACACGTATTAGCCTTGACTCCCCTGAGCTCGTGGCGGGCAGAAGGGGACAGACCCACCGGGATGGGGGAAGGATTAGGAGCAGACCCGATTAGAGGAGAAAGCTTGAGAGAGACCAGAACACCGGGAATAGCAGGGAAGGAGGGCACCATGTGTCCAGGGTCACTTTGGCCCCACCGGGTAGAGAATGGAACAGGTATTTGAGCTTATAACCCCTGGTCTAAATAATCTCAGAGGTTTCATTCGTTCATTCAACAAATGGTTCCTGAGTCGCTTGCATCTCAAGTCTTGCACTAGGCACTGGGGGTCCCAGAGAGAAGGAGACAAACATACCCTCCCGCACCACACCTTCGTACCACAGTGCCTACTTTCTGCCTATTATTATTCTGCCCCCTACGAGAAAACGTCCACACCGCCCCCCAGGCTGCCTCACCCCCCACCCCCACCTCTTGCAGTCTGGCCTGCAGAGGCCAGTCAGTCCCTCCATTCCTGCTCCTCGTAGCGGAAACTCATTGGAACGTCGTCCTTGGGCCGAGGAGACACTTTTCTCCGGGTTTCCTCAGAGGGCTTTAGCGGTGCAAAGTGAACTGGACAAAATGCAAACTGGGAAAACAATGGACCGGGAAAACAAAAAGGTATCTATCAGAACAACCTTTCGCCAGTACCCTTTCTTTCTTTTTCCTGGTAACAATCAATTTATGCCAAGTTTAAATTGTTTTGAAATAATAATTTTGTCCGCTAGAGTTTGTCAATTCCTTACAGATCTTTTCAGGCACGTTATGCTTCCTTTTCGTCATTCCACACATATTTTTAGACCAAAAATTTCAAATAAAAGTATCCCAATAAACCACCAAAAATCAAGGCCACAATTGTCCCTGGCCTTCTAAGGGAGGTCATGCCTGGTCCACTGGTTTCGCCGGGGCATCTAAGGAAGGAGGCAGAGTTTTATAATCCAGAAATTTGGCAATTTCTGGCGTCATTTTTGGTTGTTACAACTTAGGGCGTGATGTTACTGGCATCTAGCCTAGGAGAGAGGGCAGAGACGCTGCGAAACATCTACAGTGCGCAGGACAGCTCCTGCCCACAACAAAGAATTGTCCGGACTCAAAATGTTAGGAGTACCGAAGTGGAGAACCCTGGGCTAAATTAATGTGTTCTTAAAATTATCATGCGTCCCACTCATACTTTGGGTGGATGAACTAAACACATAGACTGTTTCCCTTCCCTGCTACTTCTCAGAGAGGAGAAGAAAGTGGAATGTTTGTGAAAGTCTCTGCTATCCTCTTTCTTCTGTGACTCTCAAGTTTCATCTGCCACTAAAAAATATAAAAACAAGTCATTCGGAGAGAGAATCACCTGCAATCCAATATAAAGCTCACCCTATTTCTATCAAATTTTAAAATGCGTGGCATCCTAAATCAAATCCTATTAATTAAGCTGTATATAGGACTTATGGCGATGATTTTTAAATTGACCTCCAAACCCCAAGACTCAGAAAGGCTAAGTTACCCAAGGGGCCCCCAGTTAGGAGAGAACAGGTCTTTCGGAAGGCCTCGCTAGCTCCTTCCCGTTAGCATTTAATAACTAAATGCTGAGGTAGCTAGCAAATTCCATTCTTATCAAATTCTATATGCTATATGCTTCCATTCTTATCAAATTCTGACTACAGGCAGATATCTTAAATAAATAAGTAGTGTTAAATGAAAGACTCTGCCCCCAAAATCTTCAGAGATGTGCTCACTTCTTGGGATTTCAAGGAAAGTTCTAAGAGCACACATCCCATGCATGGCCTCTCTGCACTGAGCCCTCCACGACACGGCCTCCGTCTTACCTGAACAGCAAGGCTCAGTGGCTCAGCCCGTAATCCCGCACCTTGGGAGGCTGAGGTGAGTGGGTTGCCTGAGCCCCCGGGTTCGAGACCCACCTGGGCAATTTGGTGAGACCTCATCTCTACAATAAATCAAAAAATTAGCCGGACGTGGTGGCGCACGCCTGTAGTTCCAGCTACTTGAAAGGCTGAGGTGGAAGGATCGCCAGAACCCAGCAGGTCGAGGCTGCGATGGCCGGGAGCGGCCACTGCACTCCAGTCTGGGCGACAGAGTGAGACTCCAACTCAAAAAAACAAAAAACAAAAAACAAAAAAAACAGCAAGGCTCTCCCGGTAGGGGGGGGTACTTCCTAGCACCTCCTACCAGGAAGCTCTGCACCATACAAACGTCAGAAAACGAAACGAGGTCATCTGTGCTTATGAGCCTGAAGACTGTTTGTAGCGAAGACCAGCGTTTTTGATATTGTCATATAATTAATAAATATCTTGCCAATTTCGGCTTCTGCAAGAGGTAATCAGCACTTGACAACTAACTCTGAGAACAACGGGACACCTCACAGAAGAGAGGGAAAACAGCCTAATCGTTCATCCGTCCTTGCTGAAGCAATAACTAGCACTGGGGGTCGAGAGCCCTCTCTCAGTATTAGCCCCTTTGCTGTCCCCACTCTCCTACCAGAAAGGAAAGAGAGAACTGAAGATGGCCACCGGAACTCAGACGAATCAAACAGGCAAAGAAGAGTCTCGGTGTGCATGAATTTGACCAAGAAACAGAAAATTAATGAACAGCCCCTTGTCTGCAGTGAACGGCACTTCCTTCTCCGCCCACCCTCAGCCAGAGTCCCAAGGAGCAGAGAGGAAATTCCAGGGCCAGCAGAATGTTCCATTCCTCCCACCCCTGAGTCCTTCAAGGCGTGTGGGCCTGGCCCAAGGGAATGCCATCCATTTGTGCAATTGAGTGTTTTTTTAAAAAAGGCAGGCCCTTACTTTTGTGGGTCTGTTTTTTTAGTGTTTACCCTGAGAGCAACAGTTGCAAATATCAAACCGATCCTGCCCATGGTGAGGTTGCCGGCCGATGCTCATTTGAGTCGGATGAAACTCACCAGTCAGGGCCACGTGAGTAGGGACACCCACAAGGAGAAGGACAGAGTAGTCTTGGGGAGGCCACCACTCATCTTCTCTAAGAGGGTCAGTTAGCTGCAGATGCCCCAGCAGATATTATAATATGGCGACAACACCTTGCCTGGTGAAATTTGAGTCTTTATTAAAAGCAGTGAATAAATCATGAGCTCATTGGAGAAGATATTTGCCAATTAACAAGTAGCAGCTGTTTTTCTTTCTTTTTAAGAGCCCAACTGATTAAAATTGCATGCCTCATTTAAGCAAGAATCTCATGTACTTTACCTGGGGGGAAAAAAAGGCTGAGCAGCCTTTATTCAAACAAAGTACATGCTTTTGTGATTCATTAAAACATTCTCGAACTGAATGCAAATTGTCAGCCCACAGAAGCACTTTCACTTGCACTGTACAATGTGCACATTTTAAACTCTTTGTTTCGCACAATCTGCCTCCATAAGAGTGTCTGCTTTGTAGATTATAAATATAACAATAGCATAAGAGAGCTGCAGCCAGTCAGCAGAGCCAAGAGCCTGTCCCCGCCAGAAGGAAGAGGATACCTGATCTTCACCGCCCAGGAGACCCCACGAGGCTGAGATGGCTTCTGGGCTGCAGGCATTCATGCTATCACGTGGCAGGGAAACAGTCAGGAAACCCCCAGCATACTTGGTCATCACCAGCATGCCCTCAACCCTGCAGGAAGCCTTTTCTAATAACTCGTGGAAGCCATGGGGCTGTAAGGACAAATGCCCTGAACCAGCTCTCCGTGGCTGCCTCTCTAAAGCCAGCTCAGCAAAGAGAAGACATCCAGCCCGTTGGCACAGCCCCCATCAGCTGACAGGCAGAGAGCTAGGGTGGTTTCCACCTTCCCAAAAGAGCTTCTGACGGTACAGCAACTCCATGTAAACTCTGATCAGAAGGTCCAGAAGTCCCCGCCCTGGCTTTGATGTCCTATTAAGAGGATACCAGTAGCCACTTTGGTGGTAGAACCAACCATATTCACCTGGCCGGTTCAAGTAGAACCTCCCTGGCCGGTGGGAATCGAATCCATCTCCCAACAGACGCTGCGGGGAGACGCTGCTCTACCTGGGGAGGGGGTGAAGCCTGCGGCCAAGGGGGGAAGCTACATAACACATTCCCCCCACCCTCCGCCACCGAGCTTTGGCTATGGAGTAGGTTCCGCAAACACAGCAGTGGAACGAACAGAGGAGGTAGGGGGCTGTGGTGGCCAGGGACCTGTGGGTGGATGGGGATAGCAACAGGACGGGACAAGGCTGGAGGGTGGCCTAAGAGAGCACCATGGTCTGGAGCTCCCCTGGAGAACCCCTGTTTAAATCCAAGGCTCCCTTTGCCAAGTCTTTCTCCTGCTGTCTCCTCCTCCATGCCCCAGGCCTTCCTTCCGCGTGGAGAGAACTCACCTCCAGCTGGTCGGTCTTCTTTCCTTTCCCCTAGGGACTCCAAAGGCTGAATATCTCCCAGATAAAACAAATGCTTTCAACACTGCCAGATTAAGGATCACTTTCCTGCCTGCATCTCCATAATTGACAATTTCACTTCAAAAGTCTCCCCTGAAACTATATTTTTTTCACAGCTAGCTGAGATCATACAGGAACGTGGGCAGAGCCATCACTCTCAGCTTTAACTGAACACTTAGTTTACCAAACTAAGATCCATTCCCCTAATGTCATGTTTGTCATGGAAGGTATCATGAGTTAACTCAAAGACTGAATTATCTTTAGTCCACACAAAAATTGTCACGAAGAAATGCCGAAAGGACATGGTGGAAAGCCACAGAAAGTACATACATACAAGCCAAATGCTACATTGAGTAAAACCGAAAAAATACTCAAAAAAAGTAAGATCTCCTTCATGCAGCCAGAGAAAGTCCTGCCTGTGCTTTCAGTGGGTGAACCGTGAGGAACATTTGTGACCACTGTGATCTTTACAGCATTCTTATTCAGAGACAGCTCTGGACACACATCTTTAAAATGCTTTAAGACAACAATCTCAGAATGTATCTTAAAACTTAGCGGGGGCTGGGTGGGATGGCTCACACCTATAATCCCAGAACTTTGGGAGGCCAAGGTAAGAGGACTGCCTGAGCCCATGGGTTCGAGACCAGCCTGGGCAACTTGGCGAGACCTCATCTCTACAAGAAATCAAAAAATTAGCCGGGCCTGGTGGCACGTGCCTGTAGTTCCAGCTACTTGGAAGCCTGTGGAGGAAGGATCGCCTCAGCCCAGCAGTTGAGGCTGCGGTGGCTGGGAGTGTGCCCTTGCCCTCCAGTCTGGGTGACAGAGTGAGACTCCGACTCAAAAAAAAAAAAACTCAGCAGGGACAAGGCTGAAGTGGTCAGAGACATCGTGGCCAAACCTCTTTTGCCCTCCTTGGTGTGGGGCCCTCCTTCCCAGAGTTCTCTGTGGATGGAAATGACACGGTCATTCTCCCTCACTCCTGGGGTCCCTAGGAATCAGATCTACATGGCAAGTCAAGGCACATACCCTGAGGCTATCCACGGTGGACAAGATGCTGAATTGATGTCCTCCCTTGGGGACACTTCAGCCAACGGCTTGTTGACTGTGTAAGAACCTTCACTTGGCCCGCTGCCCTTTGGCCAATCTCTGAATAAAGGTGACTCCACCTTTGTGTGCCAAGCATCTACTATCAGGACAGTCCTGGGCACAAAAGTAGCTCTCCCAGTCTGTGGAAGCATGATTAGACTTCCCTTATGTTATGTTACGGCCAGGCCCAACCAGTAAACAATATTATCACAGTGTTTAAAAATGGAATCATTTCTGCTGGTGGTGAGGCCGGACAAAAGGCAGAATATCTTTGCCTCTAAACTGTTTGACTTGCCATTTATCTTCAGGCAAGGGAGCGTAAAGTGTTTGCATACTCACTGGTTGTAGCTACCGAGACGACTGGGCTGTACTCATAGTCACCAGAGGGGCTGGTGACCTTCAGGCGAAATCTGTACAGCGTCCTCGGTTCCAGACCTTCCACAACGTGCTTCGTTGCATATCCCCTAGACAGGAGGAAACACGCTTACTGACGACGCCAGCTCATTGAATCCACACTTTCTGGTAAGCCCCAAGAAGGGAAGATGGAAGTGATTTTTGAGTACCTCTTATTTCCAAGACAGATCTGATCTTGCCTAGTTGAACTCCTTGAGAATGAAGGACAAATCGCACACATGGCCCCTTGAACCCTACCCAGCAGGTGCCCTCTCTGTCCCCCAGGGCCTAGCCCTAGCCAGACACATAGCTGGCATGGCAGTTTGTACTTCTGAGAAATAATCATGTTAACCCATGACATCTGTCCTCAAGTGACAAAGTTTCACATTTGAAAGCTGAGACAGGCAGTTAAATCCTAGATACATGATTTTCAATGGGGTCTTTGAGTGAGGCAAGGCATTCGGATACCCAGCGACATACCTATTGCAGCCAAAACACCACTATGGGGAAAGGACCCGAAGCAGTAAGTGCACGATGTCTTGTAGCCCAGGAGCAAATTACAGCCCAACCGGGGGCTCAGACAGCACGTAAGAGACAACTCTAACATCATGCCACATGGTTTTGCATCTAGGAATGTCTGTGGGAGATGGATGCAGAACACTTCCAGAATAGAAATCTGATTAGCGGCTCGCAATAGAAATCCACATGCCTCCAGGGGGAAGAAGTGCTGAGTCTAATCATTTGGAGTCCACAAAATGAGCACCAAGAAATGCAGTTAGGTGGTCTGCCTGCCTGCTCAGAAGATGCTGGGACCCAGCAAAAGTACTAAGACTCCATCCTCTGCTTGTGAGGCAGGTGCCAGGAGCCTGGCTTTGACTTGGTGTGCATGCTAGGATATCAGCTCTCCCAAAGTTGACAGAGGTGTATGTATGTCCCATTATTCCCCGAAACATCCGTTTTCCTTTGCGGTCGACAACCTTTATTGGTGTCTCACTAAATTCCATGTATCTCTTTTCAAATCCTATATCTAAGTTTCTCTTTTCTCATATTCAAAGGTTTGGTTTTTGAGAGGGTTGCGTGTGTCGACTATTTCCGGCTCTTTCTCCTCTTCTGCTTCAACACGAATCCAGTCCTTGGTTCTCCTCCCTTCAGAATACTCTCCAACTAGCTCCTTAGACTCCAAGCTTACCATTGTTTCCTCCATTTTCCCCCCTGCTTCTAAGTTTTCTTTTATGCTCAACAGAGCCTCTGCAGAGGCCAGAATCATTATCTGAGATTCACAACTAATTTTTCAAGGATGCTGATGTAGAACCTAAATGTTTATACGTCAATTCCATTTCATGCAACTCAAAATTCTAGTGTCCACCACTTGGGCGGTTCTGACCCAGGCTACCATGTAGCTCTGGACCAGCTTGGGGCCAAGATAAACCTGTCAACAATGAGGTGACCCATCTTCCTACCGATGGGGTGGCCAGAAGAGGACCGTCAAGGACAGTGAGGGAAGGACAGCTGGGTCAGGCTGAAACGACAATGCTAGAGTTAGTATCATCACTCATAAAAGCTCACCTGAAAATGACGCTTTCGATCTGGGCTAGGAAGGTGAATTAACATCTCATCTGTTAATCAAACAGCCTCGCCCACTCACTCCCAGATCCCACTCAAAAAGCAGTCTTCTCCTGGAGGAGGAGGCAGGACACTAAGTGTGTGGCCAGAGAACAGACCCAACATTTATCCTGGAAGAAAGAGTATCCCTAGGGGAGAACCCAGAGGGTGTAAGTTCCTTCAGACAAACTCATCCATCAAACAAGGAATTCCTCTACTCTGGGTAGTGAGGAAGGGACAGAGGGAGTGAGGTGCCAGGAGCATGCCTTCCAGTGGAGGTATCTCTGGCATCCAGTGAGAAGTAGGGTAAGGGACTTCCTACAGACAGGAAGCCATCTCCCACACAGTCTGGGAAAAGAACTTCTCAGTTGGGTAGGAACAACACACAACCCCTGGGAAAAGCATGGGCTAGGTGCTCTCACTAGAGTGCAGGGTGTAGTAGCGTCTGGTATGTCACAGAGAGGTATCTTGGTGAAACCTGAAAACCTACAGAACCATCTTTGAAAACTGTGAAACATTTGCAAAGATCCTCTTTGCTTGGTGTTTCTCTCCTTTCTTATTTATTCAAAATATGAGATCTCGAGGTAAAATAAAGTGCTAAGCACTCTGTTTCTTTTTTTTTTTTTCCATCACAAGTTACCTGAGGCACCAAAAGACTTATTGGGTATCTTTCTAACAGAACCAAGAAAAAGACTAAGTGTGCTAAGGCACCTCTGACCACATGTCTATGCTTCCCTGCTCTTTGCTGGTGGATTCAGCCTCCTGACTGACATTGTCTTTACTGGAAGCACATTTCTCTTCACCTAAAAGGAGTCACGTGTGCTAGAGCATCAGTTGAGTTGGCCCCTACAGTCCTTCCTCCCATCCCTGCAAGCACATGTCTCTCTCCCCACAGAGTCAGAGTCTAGGTCCTCTCCCCTTGAACAGGATGCAACATGGCCGAAGTGACGCTTTACAGCCCTGGGCCTGGGCCTCAAGGGGCCCGGAAGCTCCTGCTTCCACTCCCTTGGAAGCCAGCCACCTTGTAAAGGAGTTCAACCTCCCTGCTGGAGGGAGAAGCCACCACAACAGAAGATGCCAGACCACAAAGGGAGATAAGGAAGCCCAGCCAGCCTCCTGCTGTCCCAGCCGTCTCAGCTGAGGCATCACACGCGAGTGAAGCCATTTGGTTCTGCCAGCCCCAAGAGAGGTGTGCTCAGCCAAGACCACATGGAGCAGAAACAAACCATCAACACCCTGCCCAAATTGCAGATCACGAGCAGGCACATGACTGCTTCTGCTTTAAGTCACGAAGTTTGGGGTGGTTTGTTATGCAGCAACAGATAACCGATATATCACCTATTAACAAAAAAGAAGCCACGAGAAAAATAATAAAAGAAATGATGCCAATAGCATTCAAAATTTTTAAATCAAGAAACCAAGAAAGTAGCTAAGTGTTAAAAATAGACATTAATACATTTACCATAAAAGTAAAAGCTCTAAAACCAAGATAAATATTCAGAAAAACTGCATGGACTAAAAAACAATAATTTAAAAATGAAAAAATGTCAGCCTGGCACAAAGTAGTCTCATGAGTGGTGGATTTTATTGTTAAGGGAGCATAGGCTCATGCTTAGTTAGATATTTGAGCCATAGAAACTGAGCCCTCCACAATCTGGCCAGGTGCAGTGGCTCATGCCTATAATACTAGAACTTTGGAAGGTGAAGGCAAGAGGACTGTTTGACCCTAGGAGTTCAAGACCAGCCTAGGCAAGACCTTGTCCCTAACAAAAAAATTTAAAACTTAGCTGAGCATGGTGGTGCATGCCTGTAGTCCCAGCTACTTGGGAGGCTCAGGTGGAAGGATCGCCTGAGCCCAGGAAGTCTAGGATGCAGTGAGCCATGATGTACTCCAGCCTGGGTGACAGAGTGAGACCCCAACTTAAAACAAAACAAAAAGAACAACTTGTGGCATCTGAAAAGATCGTTAGAAGTTCAAAGAGAATATAATATCCAAGCCTCAGTGGAATTCAATTCAAGGTATCAAAGATTTAACATAGTTTTAGTCAAAAATAAAACTAGAAGTGCTCCCGGTAGATTCCAATATTGCTAAATATCATAAAATCACTCTAAAGCAAATAACACCTTTGTAACCCCTGGAAAGGGAAAAATAAAACCATTTTAGAAAACAGATGCTATGGAACACAGTTACGGAAGACTGAAGACTCTTACAACATCACTAGCGATGGGCCCAAAGAAAGTACCAGAGACATGGCAGGGGCCCAGGACACGAGTGCTCACTAGGCCCAGGACACAATGATTCCAGTGCAGATGGAGATGGCTCACAAAAGCAGTTCGTCAAACCCACGGAGAAGCACAGCTTTACACTACCTAGACGTGGTGATTTAAAGAAAGAATCTTACATCTGTCTCCACAATAGAGGAAAATAATCCAAAAATATAACCTTATTTTTCTCAGCCAATAGGCAAACATTTGATGCAAGAGCTAAGTAAATATGAAACATAAGAAACTAAATATTATAAAGCCCAAGACTCAGTCACCAGATTTCTCTTTTCTGTCTGTACTCTCTGCCCGGTAGCATTCCAATCCTGCCTCATGCTGATGACTCAAATGTGTCTCTCTAACCAGACCCTTTTCCTGGCTCATTCTTTCTCAACAGCCTCTTTGACATCTCTGCTCTGATGCCTGATAGTTTCAAACTGACCTTCTACTCAACCAAGTCTTCCTATCTCTGTTATTCCAGTTGCTTGGGCCAAAAACCTTGTTGCCAGCTGTGGAAGGCTAGACTTCTATTGCCGAGTAGTGGTGTCCTCCTCGTGATCCTACCTGCTTGCTCTGTTGAATTCAGACATGGCTACACGTTCTGCTTTGAGAATGAAGTACAAACAGAAGTGAAGAGTGTCATTCAGAGTAAAAGCTTCGAAAAACAGTGTGCTGTGCACTCCCTCCTGCCTTGGTGACAGACAATGGCCAGGCAGAGGTTGCTCCATCAGCCTGAGCTGGGGTGGGAAGACAATGCGGAATGGAGCCGTGGTCAACCCACAACCGGTATTTTGTGTGAGAAATGAGTTGCTGCTGTCATAAGCACTGAAATTTTGAAACCAGCGCTTCACGTGGTATGACTTGGCATGTGTCGACTGTTATATATCGATCTTGATGATCTCACATCTCATCTCCAGCCCACCGGCAAAATTTAGAGATCTAGCGTTAGGCCTATCCTGCATTCACCCACTTCTCACTGTGTTTCATCTCTCGCCTAAACGATTGGAAAAGTTTCCTAATCAGCCCTCCCTGCTGCTTGCTGCCGTGCCTCCCTAACCAGCCTGTTCTCAACGCAGCAACCAGAGTGATCCTCATAAAACACAAGCCAGTTCATGCCCCTCCTCAGCTGAGCAATCGCCAGTACTTTCCTCACCTCTCTTGGAGTAAAAACCAAAGTTCTCCCGATAACCCCAAGACCTAAGCAGGGCCCTCTCACCACCTGGCTGGCCTCACCCCTATTATTCTCTCTTTGTTCACTCCACTCCCCCATGTTTCGAAACACACCAGGTACATCCCCACCTCGAGTCTCTCACTTGCTATTTGCTCTGTCTGGAATGTTCTTCCCCCAGATATTTGCAAGGCTCCAAGCATCCCTCACTTGCTTCAGGTCTTCGCCGGAAGTTACCGTCTCAGTGAAGATCCCCTCTCTAGCTCAGGTTCCCAACTTTCCTTATGCCTTTTCTCCTTAGTACTTACCACTTTCTGTCATACTATCTATTTTCATACTTGTGCCTTATTTATTATTTGCCCTCCTCATTGTGAGGGAGCAACTTTTGCCCGTTTGTCCCCAGGGCCATATTCCCAGCATCCAAAGCAGTGTCAACGCAGCAGGCACTCAGTAACACATGCTAATGGAATTAATGAAATGCACAGTATGGGCACCAGTGACCACAGGAACTGTTGTGAGGGGGAGAAAATAGGCTAGTCAGGGGAGCTTCTCACTCAAGGCAAAATCTGACCCGGGTGAAAGAAAGGCTAGGGTGAGAGAAGGAAATGTGTCCAAACAGGGAAAATAGCTAAGCACGCACGCAGAAAAAGTCAAGGCATATTCAAAGGACAGTAGTAGATTTGATTGGAGGGTCTGTGCTCAGAAATAAGAAGCAACAAGAAAGGAGGATTGTAGGCAACTTCAAAGGACATCAAATGCCAGTCTAAGGAGTCGGACCTTCACCCTTCAAGTAATGAATACCTACAAGAGGCAATTTGACAAAAGAGAGACTTAAAAGATGACTAACACAGCAGAATACTGGGTTAGAAGTTATACACACACAAAAAGAGGGATAGACCAACTCATTTGATCAGAAAATTTGCTGGGCAGGTGTGGGACCCGAGGATCCGTCAATGAGCTAGAGAGAGGATGAAGCTTGGTGAAATGCCCCAGCCTAATAAGAGAAAGCATAGCTGGGAGGGGGGAAGCACACCTCATCAATAAGGGTCCCTGCATAATCAACGTTTGTAGACCTCACCCTGAATTGTACCCCACATCTTTAAAATAAAAAATAATCATAGTAAGGGGAAGTATAGGGAGAACTTTGCAAAGGGAGAATCACAAAACTCCTCGACCAATCGGCTATGAGAAGCCATGGAAGAGCGTCCAAGTCAAAGCGCCATTGAATCACGATAGACCGATGACTGGTAGGAACAGAAACTGACAAGTCAGGAAGTTCTTAAACCTACAACCCCAGCTTCAGATATTCTAGGTAATCACATTTGCTCGTTTTGATATCTAGAGAAAGTGATGTTACCAGCAAAAGAGGTCAAGATTAATATAGCTTAATTCTGCCACCTAGCGTCAAGTTTTGTACAGTATAATTCTCTGAGGGAATGCGGGCATTTTGCTACTGCCCTTAAAGTAAGAGAGTGAGTTCTCTGGCCAGAGCAAGTAGGTCTTTGGGGAGAATGCAAATGACATAGACGCTCATATCAGGCTGGAAGATAGCGCACACAGTTGTGGTTTCCTGGGTGAGGTCACCCAGCAAAGGAAAAGAACCGAGGAAGATGTCCCTACCCACCTACCCAAGCACAGCTTATGGAGGAGATGTCTTTTTCTCCATAAAAAAAAAAAAAAAAAAAACTCGTCATAATGTCTGGTTTTTGGTAGAAACTACCTTCAGAGGGTAACACATTACATGACTAAAATAACATTTTCGAACAGTCAAGCCGAAACTATTTTCACATTGTAACATTTCAGATAATGTTTTTTTGTTTTTTTTTTTTTAAGATACAGAGAAATTCCCCAAATATCAGGTATAATATCACTCGGATAACAGATAAAGTATATATATATATATAAAATGCCACCTTGAGAAAAGCCCAGAAAAGTGATGGAACAGTTCTGTATCTTGACTGCATCAATGCCAATATCCAGGTTGTGATACCACACTACAGTTTTCCAAGATATATTGAGGGAAGGTGGAAAAAGGTACACAGAATCTCTCTGTATTATCTCTTACAACTGGATATGAATCTACAATTATCTCAAAATTAAAAGTCTAATTAAAAACCATCTTTGTATTCCAATTTTGGTATTCCTCAATCACAGAAAGAGAGTCATTTTGCAAGGGATAAATCTGTCAAGGAGAAGAAATAAGGCAAAGATGATATGAAGACTAAGAGAAGATAACTTCTGATTACCCTTGTTGCATTTATCTATTCATGCAACGAGTATTTTAAGAACCTGCTAAGAGGCTGGAAATAGAGCGTTAAGCAGGAATCTGATTTGTCTCTCACTAAGTTTAAATACTGGAGGAAAGACAGAAAATGAGCAAACAAGTGAAATGATTCCAACAGAGGTAAATGCTACGAGGCATATGATCCACAGTGCGGAGATGCAGAGGGCTTGGGTAGAAGGATGGCTGCCTCGGATGGCCTTTGGACAAGAAGATGTTTGATCTGAGATTTGCATGGTGCGAAGGAATCCGCCATACCGAAACAGGAGGAAACAAGCGAGATCCTGATGTGGGAACCAGTCTGGCCCGGTCAAGGCTGAGAGACAGGGGCCAGTTTTGGTGTGAGACCATTGACAGGGAGACAATGGTGTGACACGATATCAGAGAAGTTGGCCAGGGTAGACCACGCAGAGACCCCTCCCACGTCTATGAACACAACAGCCTGACGGGAACTTCGTCTACTTTCATCGAACTATCTTTTGATTCTGTCTCTCCATTTTGGATTTTTCAAACACACTATTAGAATATTTCAGAAGTCAAAGAAGCTCTCAAAGGTACAGAAGGTTTAATTTCAAAGTTACTGCTAATGCTTATTTTCCCAAAGTTATAATTCATAAAAGAGCATGAATACAAATGATGCTGACTCATTCTTTAATTTCAAAAATGTAGTGGCTTTTGAGAGGTGACAGAAATCATTCTAGTTTATTAAGAACTCAAAGCAATTCAACACTGCACCTACGTATAAATGATACCGTAAGTGTGCATTTTGGGGTCTTCTTCTTCAATTGAGAACCTAAACCACTGCTCCTGAGGTCCGTGCTGCTTAGCTTTCTTCTCCAGATCCCAGTACAACTCAATGCTGTGATGAGTCACTCTGCCCACGACAGGTGGATGAGGCTTTGAGGACAGCGTGATGTCTAAAAAAAGAATGATACGAGATTTCAGGACCCCGTTTCCATAAGGAAGAGAGACCAGCTGAGTGGATAATAGCTGCCGGGTGATGGCGCTGTTTTTTTTATACCTCGGGCATACATAGAAGCACACCTCCCTGTTGCTTGAAGAACTAAAAAGCTGACGATACAAAATTCAGCTGATGCAGTGAGCTATCATATTCTTCAATAAGCAGACGGTACCATTCCCATCAATATCACACGTCACCCACGGACCCTTCAAAAAGGTTGGTTAACATATCGAACTAATTAGGTTGTGCTTTGAGCTGATGAAACTCAGTTTGCTGCTTTAATCCTTTAGTGAACTGTCTAATAAACAAAGTCAAGAGACAATGCTATATCTGCTCCAAATATTTATAACATAGATGACAAAGAGTTGACAACTACAAACCAAACATGGAAAAAAATCCAAGAGTAATAACAAACCAGGCAAAAAATGAGCAGTGTACAAAACAGCAAGAACAAACAGCCAGTGCAATATATGAAAAGATATTCATGTCCCCTAGTGTTCACAGAAATTGATAACAAAGGGGTATACTTCTATTTCTCTCTCTCTTTTAATTTTTCTTATTTTAAAGATGTGGGGTGCAATTCAGGGTTAGGTATACAAATGTTCACTATGCAGGTGCCCTTGTGGATGAGGACGGATTCCCACTATTGTCAATCCCACCTCCTCCCACCTGGGCAGTTTCCTGCTACTGCCAATCCTTTTCTTACAGTATTATGATCACTGTTCCAGGTCCTCTTATGAGTGAGACCATGTGATACTCAGTTCTTTGTTTCTGTGGTACATCGCTCGGTATTATAGATTCTAAGTCCATCCAGGTTGCTGTGAAATTCATGCTTTTGGCCTTCTTTATGGCTGTGTAATATTCCATCGTGTATACGTACATTTTTTTTATCCAGTACAAAGGGGTATAATTCTATATCCAATTACAAATGAGTGAGTGAAAAAGATGAGATACAAAAGGACACACTACACTTCGATAACACACACCACAACACTAGATACCATGGATGCATATGTAGATATGTCGTAAAAGTTAAAGACAGCGGTGGGAAGAATGAACGAAAACCTCAAAGATATAAAGGGAGGGGCAGAGACCTGGTGGGGTGGGAAGGGTGTCTTATCTGTAAGGTGTTATTTCTTTATGCAAGGAATTTAGGACAATGGCAGAATGTTATCATTTTACATATGTGGTACGTTGAGTATATTGCTACCTGCAATAATTTTGGTATGTTTGAAACTAACAACAAATAACCCGCATTATTCTCATGGGCATCTTGGTTTTCTTGAAGAAACTAATTTCAAGGTTTTAGATACTAATGGATATATGTGGAGAAGGAGCTAATGAGGCAGACGCTGACCTTTTAGCATGAGTCATCTCATGGAATCCCTGCAACTCTGGCTGTCAAACACAGTGATGACTCACATCCTCACAACATGACACCATTGTTGAGCAACTCATTTTTTTTTTTTCCAGAACCCTCTAAAGCCAAAGAGCAGAACTGGTAGACTGTTATAAATTACTCCCAATATAACTAGAGGCCAACAATTATTTCCATTTCAAAAACATCTGGCCTGGAATCCCACTAGAAATTGGATAGGCGAGAAATTTGAAATCAATGTTAAATTTCAAAAGGGACAACGCAAATGGTTCATCATGAATTTTTATGAGGTGTAAAAAGATAATATTCCCAGATACACAAGAGTTTTTCGTGCCTTACTCTTTACTAAATCATGGATATAGCAAGTAATGAGAAATCTCCGCCAGTGAGCTTGGCACCGGCCATAGATGGCCCACTGCCACCAGAGCTGGCCACAAGCCCACTTCCAGCTGCCAGCTCATGATGGAGTCAGCACCCTCGCTCCTAGTCATCACCCCTCCAAATTTGGTACAGAGCCCAGAGAAGGTGTGGTGTTAGGAAAGTTGATTATTACTCACCCTTTTCTTGGGTGATTCAAACATAACAGCATTGTGCGCTTGGTGTGCGTGAAGCCTTGTTGAATGCTCACACCTGGTAGCTACTGAGTCGCACAGCTGGGCAACGCTTTGCGTGCCCAAGAACATCCTGGGTTAGTGCACTGCCCATCGGTGGCATCCTATGTCTTCTTTACATTAACACAAAAATTGTCAAGTTACAAATCACCACTTGGGCAAGAATTGCTTTTCACAAAAAGCTATTAATGCCAGGTAGGACCTAGATGGTCAGTACATTTATGAATGTCCTCAACAGATAAGAGCTCATTATTTTCGGGTGCCAAAAAATAGTGAATGAGACTAAATTTGTGTTGCTTTGTTTCTCGGCCAACTTAGGATAATTTAACAGGTATATTTTAATCCTTACAACATTATACCTATATAGTTTGTGTTTTCCCTTTCATAAAGATTATATATTTTTGTCATAACCTGTCAATATACATATTTTAGGATTTTGGTTTTAAGATACTAAAATATGTATAGTAACAGGTCACTAACAAAATGCAAGCATCATGGCCGGGCTCGGTGGCTCAGCCTGTAATCCCACCCCTTTGGGAGGCTGAGGTGAGTGGATTGCCCGAGCCCGCGGGTTCGGGACCCGCCTGGGCAACTCAGCGAGACCTCATCTCTACAATAAATCAAAAAGTTAGCCGGGCATGGTAGCACGCGCCTGTAGTTCCGGCTGCTTAGAAGGCTGAGGCGGAAGGATCGCCAGAGCCCAGCAGGTCGAGGCTGCGGTGGCCGGGAGCGGCCACTGCACTCCAGTCTGGGTGACAGAGTGAGACTCCAACTCAAAAAAAAAAAAAAAATGCAAGCATCACTATGACAAGGTAGCAGAGGCCTGGGGCAGCACTGAGCCTTGGTAAGAGCTGACAGAAATGGCAAGTCACAGATCTAGCTACCAAGAGGACAACAGCAGCAAAACTTACATGACGCTTAATTTTTGTCAGGTAGTGTTGTAGATGCTTTATATTTATTTATTAATTAAACTTCACCACATTTAACTTCACCAGCTCTATGTGGTGTGAGGACTTCTATGATCTCCATGGTAAACAATAGGAGGCACAAAAAGGTTAAGTAACTTGCCTGAGGTTACACAGGAATAACGGGCTGAACCAGGATTAAAACACAAACAGTCCGACTCATAAGTCCCAAATTTTTAACCCTGTACCATTCCACCTCTTAAGAGATATAATACGTAGACCTAGGGTGCAAAAATACCTACAATTTGTTTGTTCTCCAGATCTCCTTACACCATTCATCTTAAACCAAGTTTAACTTGTGAGCTGGCTTGAACTCCAAGGAAATTCTAAAATGAACAAGAAAAACTGCCCCCACCCCCCAAAAAAGACAGATCGTGCAAACCAGTTGATTGATTTGAATAAAGTACAGCATTGTCATATGTAAGAGGAAGAAGGTAGCAGATTACAGCACTGGAGTCAGGGAGGCTGCTGGCCTTCAAGAGTCTGATCCATGAAGAGAAAGATGATCTAAAAAGCCCACAGCAACTGTAAGTGGGGCCGAGAAGGCAGAGCGCTTGGGTGGCATTCCCTTCGGGCTCTACGAGCATGAGTAGGAAGCCAGCCCGGTGCTTTTTTAGGTCCGGCATGAAATGTGGACACAGAAGAGGATCGCACGAACAGGTGAGGAAAAATTGTAGCACACAGGCAAAACAATCAGTGAGATAGCGCATAGATAAATCTGAAAAGATTGTTTGCACACACTTTGGACAGAGAACACATACTATATTGGGAAAGTACTCTGAATGTATTACCAAGATATGAACGAGTCCATTTATTTGTAAGTTTTCTCAACCCCAAGTTTTAGAGTAAAGCTAACACTGCAAAGAGAGGTAAGAGTATCGACAACCGTAGTCCTGGCACATTCTGGCCTAGCTAATCTACTGGCTATATAGCAAGTAACTAACTTTCCTAAAGTGACTAAAATAAACATTTTGGAAAACTCAAAAACTGATCTGGTCACTATTTATTTATTTAACCAGGATGTTTATATCCACATGTTGTTTTTTTTTTTTTTTTCGGTAGAAACACTCTTTTTGGAATTGTTTTCATAAATGTTATACAAGTTTTATAAAATATATATAACACACCAACAAACACATGTACATATAGACATCATCCACATGCTAGTTTTTATACAAAAGTTTTAGAACTCTATTTTTTCCTGGTTATAAGTATCAGTTCTTTTATATTTTATCTTTTTGAAATCAGGATTTACTGAGAGGACAGAAAAGCTCCCACAGTGGGAGGGGGCCCGAGGGGGTTGCCCAGTATCAGTTCTTTTAAAAGGTGCTTGTTTAAGTCTGATAATCAGTGTCCAAATGTAACCAACCATATACTCTCATGCCACAAATTCGGGCTTAAAACTGATTTTTGTTTGTTTGTTTGTTTGTTTGTTTTTGTTTGTTTATTTTTTGAGTTGAAGTTTCACTTGGTGCCCAGACTGGAGTGCAGTGGCCACTCCCGGCCACCACAGCATCGCCTGCTGGGCTCTGGTTATCCTTCCACCTCCGCCTTCCGAGTAGCCGGAATTACAGGCATGCGCTACCACGCCCGGCTGAATTTTTGATTTATTGTAGAGTTGAGGTCTCGCTGCCCAGGCGGGTCTCGAACCGGCGGGCTCAGGCAATCCACTCACCTCAGCCTCCCAAAGGCGCAGGATTACAGGCTGAGCCACCAAGCCCGGCTTAAAACTGATTTTTAATTCTTCTGAAGGTTACTAACTAAAATAGAAACAAAATATTCATTTAATTTTGTACATTTCCTTTAAACAATTGGCAGGATCTTTTCATCATGGCAAATTTTTCTTATTTTCAAAGTTTTCTAAATAATGAAAAAGGAAGAACAGCAACAACAAAACTACAAGAAGTATCTCAAAAGACTGATTACATGAGAATTTATGGATGTGTTATGTACCCGTAAAAGCTTTTTGTAAGAAAGTTCTTATGTAAATATGACAAATAAAACAATTTTATGCTCCTGCCCTGCTCCTTGCCAAGTAATAAATAATGTGAATGTAAAATAATAAAGTGCTTCATACACTGTCACCGCTTGGTCTCTACAGTTACTCAGAAGATGGCATAAAACATGACTCAAATACATCAGAAGCCATAGTAAAAAAATGACCACTCACAAGTTATAGGTTTAAATGCAGAAAACTATAAAGGTTACTTAACTAAACAATATTGCACCTTAGCATCCTAAACTTTTGAAAAATTGGAATGGAGAAATAAGTACAACAGAAATGTGCCGGTCACTTAAGAGGAGATGTGTAAGACAAATTAGCCAAAAAAAAAAAACTTTTTAAAATCAGATTATTAGCCAGGCTCGGTGGCTCAGCCTGTCATCCCGCGCCTTTGGGAGGCTGAGGTGAGTGAATTGCCTGGGCCCGTGGGTTCGAGACCCGCCTGGGCAGCGAGACCTCATCTCTACAATAAATCAAAAAATCAGCCGGGCGTGGTAGCGCATGCCTGTAATTCCGGCTACTTGGAAGGCTGAGGCGGAAGGATCGCTGGAGCCCAGCAGGTCGAGGCTGCAGTGGCCGGGAGCAGCCACTGCACTCCAGTCTGGGCGACAGAGGGAGACTCCAACTCAAAAAAAAAAGTCAGATTATTTAGTATCCTTATGATAAACAGTTGACCATTTTACAAGAGCTACAGAGAGAACTGGTGATCATATTCTGTATTAGAATTAGCAAATGGGATTAGTATTATGAAAAGCAAGAAATGATGAAGAAAAAAGCAAATATGAGTATATTCGTCATATAAGTATAAAACATAATAAAACAGAATTCTAGTTTCCCTGTCTTCCAAAATTCACCTGAAAATTTACTAAGGTCAAATTTGACTAGCAAGGGACATCTGCAGTCTGGCCTCTCGTGACAGATGGTCTGCAATGAAGATGACAGCACACTGAATGGGACACACTATATAAAGAACAGTGGTGGCTGTCACCTCAGAGCAATGTATGATGGCTTGACCACATATTTATAGCAACCATTAATCAAAACCATACTCCAAATCAACATGCCATGGAGATTATGATCACTCCTACATTCGGATTTTTAAAAGCATCCAAGAGTGTCATCTGCCTGAAAACCACATTGGAGACCTAGTGATCTTCAGGGAAGACAGCCCTCAGAGTTCTTTGGCAGGCCCAGTGAGGCCCTCTGAGGCCACTGTATGCAACCGCTGAAGCGGTGGGAACAGCACACCATTAGCATGGACACCCTCCACCCCCTGCCACCATGTAGCCTCTGCAGCCAAAATATACAGGAGCAGTGAGCTTCCAGGGCACCCCTCACCCTCCACCATCTTGGCTGTTTCCCCCTAGATACAGATCGCCTGTCACCCACCCACAAAGAGCCTAAGGACCCCACAACTGCCTGAACACTACAACAGAAACACACCACTCCTCAGGGAGGGTAGCCACGGGAACTCTTTGGTAAGCCCTCTGCAGTCGCTGCAGCTCCCTGTCTCTGTCACCCTCAGGCCAAGGAGGGAGCAGTCGTACCAGATGTTTACAGGCACCCCCAACACAGACTCTGCGGTCACAATAAATAAACAAACAGGAGCAGAGAGTTCTCGGGAGATCCCTCACCATCTCCCATCTTGGCTGCTTCCTCTCAGACAGGCCTTACCTCCTCCAGCCCACCAAGGAGCAAGGAGGGCCCCATATCTGCCTGAACACTGTGGCCGAGGACAGTGGTCACCTGAAAGCCCAACTGTAGTGCAGCCAATGCTACTGGCCCTCGCTTTTAAGTGCCTTCTACAGGCCTGCAGTCTGAACTACACCAGCTAACAAAAACACACCCCTACAGTAAGTATTATCTGACACAGTCACCACATAACCCTAAGGAACTAAGGATCCTGTAGAGATACTGACCCTCCGAAAGTACCCAGGAATGAAGACAATAAACCATATGCAGCATACACCACAGTCATGCCCATAGGGAAAAAAGAAGAAAAAAAAAACAATCAAAAGCCCTACTCCAATGATAGCAACTTCGACCCTTAGATGAGACAAAATCACTGCAAGAACAATGGAAATATAAAAATTCAGAGTATTTTGTTGCCCCTAAACAACTGACCAGCTTCTTAACTACAGATCCAAACCAGAATGAAGTGTCTGTCATGACAGCTACAGAATTCATACCATGGATAGCCAAAAAATTCAATGAGATCCAAGACAAAATATATACCCAAATCAAAGAAGTCACAAACATGAAAGCTGAGATGACCATTCTAAGAAAGAATCAAACCGAACTTCTGGACTCCTGGAACTCACTCCAGAAATTTCAAAACATAGTCACAATCCTTAACAACAGACTAGACTAAGCAGAATAAAGGATTTCATAGCTTGAAGACCAATCCTTTGAGTCAACCCAATCAGACAAAAATAAAGAAAAAGGAATTTTAGGTCAGGCACAGTGGCTCATGCCTTTAATCCTAGCACTTTGGGAGGTCAAGGTGAGAGAATTGCTTGAGCCTAGGAGTCCAAGACCAGCCTAGGCAGCTTACCAAAACCTCGTCTCTACAAAAAAAATTTTAAGAATAAAAAATTTGCCAGGCATGGCAGCATGTGCCTTTAGTCCCAGATACTCAGGAGGCTGAGGTAGAAGGATCTCCTGGCCCTGGAAGGTCAAGGCTGCAGTGAGACATGATTGTGCCATGCACTCCAGCCTGGATGACAGAGTGAGACCCCGACTGAAAAAAAAAAATTTTTAATGAACAAAGAACTTAATAAATGTAGATTTTTATAAAGAGACTAAACTCATATCTGATTGGAATTCCTGAGAGAAAACAAAAGCATGAGAGCAATCTGGAGAAACTATTTGCAGACATAATCTAAGAAAGCTTCCCTAACTTGCTAGAGAGGTCAACACACAGATAAAAGAAATTCAGAGAATACTTGCACAATACTATATGAGATGACCATTCTCAAGGCACATAAGCATCAGAATATCCAAGGTCAGCATGAAAGAAAAAAATCTTAAAGGCAGCAAGAGAAAAGGACCAGACCACCTAACAAGGGACATCCATCAGAATAACAGCAGATTTCTCAGCACAAACCTTAAAGCCAGAAGAGATTGGGGGCCCATTTTAGCATTTTTAAATAAAAGAAATGCCAACCAAGATTTCTTACCCTGCCAAATTAACCTCATAAATGAAGAAGAAATAAAGTCCTTGCCAGACAAGGGAGCACTAAAGGAATTTGTCACCTCTAGACAGACCCTACAAGAGATGCATAAGGGAGTTCTAAACATGGAAATGAAAGAATGATACCACACAGACCTTATAAATCAATCACAAAACTAAGAACACAAAGCAACTTTTTAACAACACTATGACAGGAACACATTTCCACATACCTATAAGAACCTTGAATGTTAACAGCCTAAATGCCTGACTTAAAAGACACAGGTGTGACAAACTGGATAAAAAAAACAAGATCCATCCTTCTTCTGTCTCCAGAAGACCCACTCCACTCTAAATGACACCCATAGGCTCAAGGTAAAGGGATGGAGAAAGATCTACCATGCAAACAGAAAACAAAAACTAGCAGAAGTCACTGTTCTCATATCAAATAAAATAGACTTATAAGTCAACAACATTAAAAAAGACAGTAAAAGGCACTACATAATAATAAAGGGGCCAATCCAACAAGAAATGATAACTATCTTAAATATATATGTATCCAACACTGGAGCACCCAGATTAATAAAACAATTACTGCAAAACCTAAGAGAGGCCTACACAGTCACACAATAATAGTGAGGGACTTCAACACCACACTAATAGCTTTAGACAGATCCTCAAGGTAGAATACTAACAAAGAAATCCTAGACCTAAATTTGATTCTTGATCAACAGGACCTAATAGATATCTACAGAATGTTCCATGCAACTATAGAATACACATTTTTCCCATCTGCACATAGAACACACTCTACGATTGACCACATGCTTGATCATAATCAAGTCTTAATAAATTCCAAATAACTGAAATTATTCCAAGCATCTTCTCTGACCACGGCAGAATAAAAACAGAAATTAGCACCAAGAGAAACTCTCAAAACCACACAAATACATGGAAACTAAACAACTTGCACATGAATGATTTTTGGATAAACAGCAAAATCAAGACAGAAATTTTAAAAAGTATTTGAAACAAATGAAAATAAAGACACAATTTACTGAAACATCTGGGATATCTCAAAAACAGTGCCAAGAGGAAAATTAATAGCATTAAACGCCCACATCAAGAAGATAGAAATAACTCAAACAACCTCATATCCCACTTAAAGAAACTAGAAAAATTAGAATAACATAAACCCAAAGCTAAGGGAAAAAAAGAAATAACCAAATTCAGAGCAGAACTAAATGAAATTGAGACCAGAAAACATACAAAAGATCAATGAATCAAAAAACTTATTCTTTGAAAAGATAAACAAAATTGACAGACTGCTGGGCAGATTAACAAAAAAGAGAGAGAGAAAATCTAAATAAACACAATCAGAAATGTAAAAGCCAATAATATAACCAATCCGAAAGAAGTACAAAAGATTCTCAGGGATTATTATAAACATCTATATGCATTAAACTATAAAATCTAGAAGAAGTAGATAAGCTCCGAGGAACATACAACCTCTCAAGATTGAAAGAAGAAGAAGTTGAAACCCTGAAAAGACCAATAATGAGCCTCAAAACTGAATCTGTAATAAAAGACCCCCCCGCCACCAACAAAAGTCCTGAACCAGACAGATTCTCAGCCGAATTCTATCAAACATACAAGGAAGAGTTGGTTCCAATCTTACTGAAATTATTCCAAATAGTCAAGGAGAGGGGCTCCTTCCTAACTCATCCTCCTAAGCCAATATCATCCAACCAAAATCCAGCAAAGACACAAGAAAGAAAGAAAACTACAAGCTGATATGCCTGATGAACATAGATGCAAAAAATCCTCAACAAAATACTAACAAACTGCATCCAGCAGCACATTAGAAAGATTATTCACCATGAATAGGTAGGTTTTTTTTTCCTGGGATGCAAGTTTGGTTCAACATTCACAATTCAATCAATGCAATCAATCACATAAACAATTAAAAACAAGAACCACAGATTATCTTAATAGATGCAGAAAAAGCATTCAATACAATTAAACATCCTTCCTGATTAAAAAAAAACCTCAACCATTTTAGGCATCAAAGGAAGATACCTCAAAATAATAAGATACATCTTTTACAAACCTACAGCTAACATCATACTGAATGGCAGAAGCTGGAAGCATTCCTCCTAAGAACTGGCACGAGACAAGGATGTTCACTCTCATCACTCCTATTTAACAAAGTACTGGAAGTCCTGCCAGAGCAATCAGACAAGAGAAATAAATAAAAGCCATCCAACCCTGAACAATTATCATAATACTATAAGAGAGGGATTAGCAGTAGTGGGAAACTGCCAGGGAGGCACAGTTCACCAATAAGTGTACCTGATCTCAAACCAGGTGACATGGGGAACAAAATGAGTTCCAAACTTTACCTGTACAATGACTATTTACATACCTAACCCTGAATTGTACCCCACATCTTTAAAATAAAAATAAATAAACGTGAAAATGAATAAATAAATAGAAGCTATCCAAACTGGAAAAGAGGAAGTTAAATTATTCCTTGTGGCAGACAGTATGATTCTATATCTAAAAAACCCTAAAGAGTTCATTAAAAGCAACTTCAGTCAAGTCTCAAAAGGCAAAATCAATATGATGTTTTAATGTCCATACTGCTGAAAGCAATCAACAGATTCAACATAATCCCTAGCAAATTACCAACATCATTTTTCACAGATCTAGAAAAAATAATATAATAATAATATAAAAGGAACCCAAATAGCCAAAGTAATCCTAAGCAAAAAGAACAAAGTCAGAGGCATAACATCACTGGACTTCAAACTTTACTATGAGGCTATAGTAACCAAAACAGCATGGTACTGGTATAAAAATAAGCACATAGACCAATGGAACAGAATGGAGAACCCAGAAATAAAGTTGCTAACCTACAACCAATTGATCTTTGACAAAGTTGACAACAATAAACAGTGGTTAAGTGATACCCCATTCAATAAGTGCTACTGGGAAAATTGGCTAAGCATATGCAGAAGAATGAAGCTGGACCCTTTCCTCTCACATCTACAAAAAATTGACTCAAGATGAACTAAAGACAAATGTAAGACCTCAAACTACAAAAGTCCTAGAAGAAAGTCTAGGAAACGCTCTTTAAGTCATTGGCCTAGGACAATAAATTTATGAGCAGTTGATCAAAAGCTAATGAGAAAAAAACTAAAACTGACAGGTGAAACCTAATTAAACTAAAAAGCTTCTGCGTAGCAAAATAAACTATCAAAAGAGTAAACGGGACACCTACAGAATGGGAGAAAATATTTGCAAACTAAGCATCAAACAAAGGACTAGTATCCAAAATCTATAAGAAACGTAAACAAATTGACAGAAAAAAAACACCATTTTAAAAAGTGGGCAAAGCAGCAGTTCAAGACAACCTTGAACAACATAGCAAGACATCATCTCTCATATATATATGCCAGGCACAGTGGCATGTGCTGATAGTTCCAGCTACTCAGGAGGCTGAAGCAGAAGGATTGCCGGAGTCCAGGAGGTCAAGGCTGCAGTGAGCTGTGATCATGCCACTACATTACAGCCTAGGTGACCAGGTGAGACTCTGACTCAAAAAAAAAAAAAAAAAGTAGGCAAAGGACATGAACAGACATTTCTCAAAAAAGACATATAAGCAGCCAACAAACATAAGAAAAAATGTTCAACATCACTAAGCATCAGAGAAATACAAATCAAAACCACAATGAGATAGAATCTCCCACAAATCAGAATGAAGAAAAAACAATAAATATCGGTGAGGTTGCAGAGAAAAGGGAATGCTCATACACTGTTGGTATGGGGATATAAGCTAGTTCGGCCCTAAGGAAAGCAGTTTGGAGACTTCTCAAAAAACTAAAAATAGACTTGCCATCTGACCTAGCTATTCCACTACTGAGTATATACCCAAAGGAGCATAAATTGTTCTACCAAAAAGACATCTGCAATCGTATATTTATTGCAGCACTATTCATAGTACCAGAAACATGGAACCAACCTAGGAGCCCATCAGCAGTGGGCTGGATTTTTTTAAAAGTCTTGTACATATACACCATGGAATACTATAAAGCCATAAAGAAGAATGAAATAATGTCCTTTGCTGCAACCACCGGTGCAGTTGGAGGTCATTTTTCTAGGTGAATTAACACAGAAACAGAAAACAGCATATCACATGTGCTCATGTATAAGTTGGAGCTAAACTCTGGGTACACACAGATATAAAGATGAGAACAACAACAGGCAGGGCACTCCTTAAGGGGGAAAAGATGGAAGAAAAGGAACAAGGCTGAAAAATCACCCAATGGACACCATGCTCAACATTTGGGTGACGGGCTTAATAGAAGCATAAACCTCATCATATATATATATATATATATATATATATATATATATATATATATATACACCCATATAACAAACCTGCACATATACTCCTTGAATCTAAAATAAAATATTTGCCATGAATACACGTTGAAGATGGAATTTTTAAGTCAGGTATCAAAATAGTCACATATTAATCTCGGTTTCTCCCTTCACTTAAAAATAAGACAGCCAAAATAAGATTAATTCCAAACTACTATATTGCTTTCCTAAAATAGAGTCCTATAAAACCCTAATAGATGAAAGGACCAAGCACTGAAAGAAACAGCTTAAACGTTTAAAAAAGCAACCACCAGTAAACACATTTAAGAAAATGTTAAAAGTTTCTAATGATGAAAAAAGGAGAAATTGAGCTGAATGCAGTGGCTCATGGTCATAAACTCAACACTGTGTGAGACTAAGGCAGGAGAATCACTTGAGGCCGGGAATTCAAGACCAGCCTGGACAACATAGTGAGACCAGGACTCTAAAGAAAAAAAAAAAAGGAAGAAGATATTAAAATAACTGTGGGATGTCATTTTATTTATAAATTTGGATGAAAAACATGTAATGGTAATATTCAGTCCTGTTTAAGACTGATAAAACTGGTTTGCTGGCAAGATTAGCCACATGGGCACCTTTCTTGCAGAGCAGAAAAAGGAAGACAATCCCAGCTTGAGCAGCTTGAGCAGGCTTAGATGGTGGACCACCCTCATCCCACAGAGGACTCTGTGGGACACATAAAGAACAAGGAAGAGAGAGACTGGACAGCCAGCTTTCGAGCCTGGAGACCACATCCCCCATGACCTGGCTCATACAGACTCTGCAGTTCTGGCTGGCATGCGAGAGAGGGTGAGTGCACCTGACATGGTCTGCGGCAGTTCACCTGCCCCAAGATGCATGTGGTTCTTTAGTGCCACATGGGAGGAGTTCTGGTAATGGCATAGCTGTGTTCTGCTGGAGCTCATGTGGAACTGGGAACCTACCCGAGCTTGGAACGTCTACCCCTGAGACATGCGTTTGTGGCCAGCTGTGATTGGTGGCCAGGAAAGCTCCCCTGCTGGCTGCACTCACTGGTTACCCACCGCTAGTATGTGACAGCTAGCCCCCAGACCAGGAAGGATCACCTGCCAGCTTCACCTGCCCCGCACAGGTTCCACCATGGCAGGGACTCTACTGCTTTTAAGTTCTGAGTGGAGCCTTTGGCTGGGGAAAGAGTTGTGAAAGACACCGGGGAACCTGGTTTCCTAGAGGGAGCGCTTCTGGGCTGCAGACAGTGCTGCCACTCTGGCAGTGTTGCTGCAGCAGCCAGAGGGTCCATCTCCCCTCCAGTCTCCACAAAGAGCTCACAACTGGGGATCAAAAAGCAATCTAGACAGACTGGCTATGGGAAAACTTTGCAGCAGAAGTTCACTTTGAGTTCTGAGCACTGCCTGAGAAGAGTGATGGAACGGGAGTGGCTGCTTCTCTCTCTCCCCCATGTGAACTATTTTGGACAGCAGAAAAGACCCTAGGGCACCCAGATCATCCCTAACTAAAAAACAACTAAACTAAAAAATAATAAGAGAAGAGTTGGTCCTCACAGATGAGGAAAAACCAGAGAGAAAACTCTGGCAGTCCCCAAGGCCTTAAAGAGGCATCACCTACAAAAGCATCTCCCAGTCCCCAAACAATAAAATCTATCCAGAACTACCTGCCCCTGATGACAGACACAGAATTCAGACAATGGATGACAAAAAATGGTTCAGGAAAACCACAAGCAACCGGAAGTCAAGATCATCCAAGCAACGAAAGCAGTGCAGGAGATAAAAGTTGAGCTGGCCAATATAAGAAAAGTCTAACCTGAAAACCTGGAGATGAAGACTTCCTTCCTGGAATTTCAAAGCATAATGATAGACCTAGGGAGCAGAACTGACCAGGTAGAGGAAAGAATCTCAAAACCTGAAGATCAAAATATCGAATTAACCCAACCTGACAACAACAAAGAGAAAGGCTCAAAAATAATGAGCAAAACCTATGAGAGGCGTGGGATTATGTAAAGAGATCAAATACACAATTGATTGGCAACCCCAAAGCAGAAGAGGAAACTGAGAATACCCTAGAACAAACCTTCCAAAGTCATTCAAGAAAATTCTCCTATCTTGCCAGAGAAGCAACCATCCAAACACAAGAGATTCAGAGAGCCCTTGCAAGGTGTTACATGAGATTACCACCCCCAAGACACCTAGCTCATTCTATGAAGGTAATATCAGCCTGATACCCCAAAGTGGCAAAGACCCAATAAGGAAAGAGAATTACCAGCCAATTTCCCTGATGAACATAGATGCAAAAATTCTCAACAAGATTCTACCAAATCATGTCCAAAAACACATTTCAAGGATCATCAATCATGACCAGGTGGGCTTCATGCCTGGGATGCAGGGTTGGTTCAACATTCACAAGTCTATAAACATAATTCAGCACAGGTGTAAAACAAAGAACCACATGATTATCTCATTAGATGCAGAGAAGCATTCAATAAAATCTAGCATCCCTTCTTGATAAACACCCTAGAAAACCTAGGCATCAAAGGAACATTCCTCAAAATAATAAGAGCCAGCTGTGACAAACCTGCAACCAACATCATGCTTAATGGGCAGTAGCTGGAAGCATTTCCCCCTAAGAACTAGAACAAGACAAGAATGTCCACTCTCACCCTTCCTATTCAACATAGTACTAGAAGTCCTAGCCAGAGCAATCAGGCAGGAGCAGGAAATCAGGAGTATCCAAATAGGAAAAGAGGAAGTTAAGTAATCCCTCTTAGAGACAATATGATTCTATATCTAGAAAATCCTAGAGAGTTTGTCAAAAACTTCCTTGCATTGATAAATGACTTTGGTAAAAGCCCAGAATACAAAATCAACGCACAAAAGAAGTTGCATTTCTATACACCAACAACAAGCAGGCTAAGAACCAAATAAAAACACAATTTTATTCCAAATAACCACAAAAAAAGAATGAAAAACCTTGACATCCACCTAACCAAAGAAGTGAAAGACCTGCACAACGAGAACTACAAAACACTGCTCAAAGAAATCAAGGAAGATACAAACAGAAAAGCGTCTCATGCACATGAATTGGAAAAATCAATATTGTCAAGATGTCCGTCCTACCCAAGGAAGTCTACAGATTCAATAAAATCCTTATCAAATTGCCAACATTGTTTTTCACAGACCTAGAAAAGACAATACAGAAATCCACATGGAAGAAAAAAAAAAAAAAAAAAAAAAAAAAAACACCACGAATAGCTAAAGCAATCCTCAGGAAAAGGAACAAAGCTGGAGGCATCACACGTTCAGCTTTTACAGTAACCAAGAAGGCATGGTATTGGTACAGGAATAGGCACGTAGACCAGTGAAACAGGACAGAGAATCTGGAAATAAAAACATGGTCCCTCATCTTCAACAAGACCATCAATAACAAACACTAGGGAAAGGAAACCATATTTCACAGATGGTGCTGGGAAAACTGGCTAGCCAAATGCAGGAGAATAAAACCAGCCCCTACCTATCACCAAACACAAAAATTAACTCAAAATGGATCAAGGACTTAAATGTAAAACCTCAAACTATAAGAATCTTAGAAGAAAACATAGGGAACACCCTCCTGGACACAGAAGTAGGCAATGAATTCATGGCCAAGTCCTCAAAAATAAATGCAACAGAAGCTAAGATGGACAGGTAGGAGCTTATCAAACTGAAAAATTTTTGCACAGCAAAAGAAACCATCAAGAGAATAAGAGATAACCTATGGAATGGGAAAAAATTATTTGCAAGTTATACATCTGACAAAGGCCTCCCAATCCAGGATCTATAAGAAACTCAAATGAACTGAAAGGAAAAAACAACCCTATTAAAAAGTGAGCAAAGGACATGAACAGACACTTCTCAAAGGATGACATACAAGCAGCCAGCAGACACATGAAAAAAATGCTCAGCCTCAATAATCATCAGAGAAATGCAGATTAATCCAATCACCCAAACCAGATGGCTATCATTAATAAGTCAAAAAACAACAGGTGTTGGTAAGAAAGGTGTGGAGAAAAGGTGGCACTTCGACACTGTTGGTGGAAATGTAAGCTAGTTTAACCTCCCTGAAAAGCAGTGTGGTGATTTCTCAAAGAACTAAATTGATCTTCCATATGATCCGGCAATCCCTCTTCTGAGACTATACCCAGAGGAACATAAATCACTATACCAAAAAGACACCTGCACATGCATGTTTATTGCAGCACTATTCACAATAGTAAAAGCATGGAACCAACCCAGAAGCCCACCAAATGTGGACTGAATAAAGAAAATGTGATACATGCACATGATGGAATACTACACGGCCATAAAGGAGAATGGGCCAGCTAGAAGCTAAAACTTCACCTGCATGCAGCCTACTTATGTAGCAAATCCCCACTTGTACCCCACAATTCTAAAATAAACATTTTTTTAAAAACCCGGTTTACTTACAGAATGAGGATCACACTGCAGATCACACAATTCTTTAAAAAAATAATGATGATAATTTGGCCATATTCAACAATAATTATAAGATACTCCACCTAGTGATCCCACTCCTAAAAACATATCCAAAGAGAAAATTCAGAAATAAAAAAAATAAATGTAAAGGCTAAGATGTTTTTGTATAGTGTGTGCTTTTACTTTTTATAATGCACAAATATTTAGCCACTGAAAGCATGGAAGACTATATGCTAATGTAAGTATGTTTAATATGCTAAGAAAAGAATATAAAATTGCATAGACACTATGATTATAATGGCATAAAATGTACAGATGCAAATAAAAAAGTACAGATGCATATAGACAGAAAAACTGAAACATGAAAGACTAGTAGCATTATACCTAATTTTTTGGTACATTTTAATGCTGCTATCACATTGAATAAGAAAACAAAATGTAACTGGGCATTTTTACTTATTCTTAATGGAAAAAAGATTTGGCTAAAACAAACTACCAACCTCGATTCTTCCTTGCTGAGCTTACATGTATATGACAGCAATGAGTCTGATAAAAATAAACCAAAAGTCAATGTGGATGCTTCACAGGATGAGACATTTCAATTACACTCTGGCTCAATGTATTGACCATTTTGGTGTCAAGCAGATATTCTGCATCACATTTATTTCCATGGAACAAGTTTACTTACACGCATTCATTCAGGACATTTATGAGCTACCTCTTCTGTGTCCTGAGGGCACGGGTGTAATCAAGATGACCAAAGGGGAAGGACTAGGTGAGAAACAGGGACACCAGACATCAAACAAATACAAACCAGAGGCATACAGCTGGGGAACAGCAGGAGACAGGCACAGAGGGAACCTACCAGGAGGTCTTCATTCAAAATGCATATAAATCATTCAAAATGCATATAATTAGTTTACATGCATTCTAATCTGGGAATGAGGTGCCCTTAAGTGAGGTCTAAATGATCAGGAGGACAAGTCTAGCAAGGCCTAAGGCAAAGAGTACTTCATCTATCTAAAACATCTTAATAGACTCAAATGTTTTCTTCTATATTTACCCCCAAGCATTCCTTATCCTTAATAAATAATAATATAAAATGCAAACTAGCCATAAAACTCTTTCCCTCTACTTTGCTAGTAAGCTCTTCAAGGACAAAAATCAAATCAGATATCAAAAACCAAACCAAGCAAACAAATGAAAAACAAAAGACAAAACTTCCTAGAGTAGGAATCAGGAAACATTGCTTCCTTTCTTGGCTCTGCCACAGATTTTCCTCACCAGAAAAGGGGGATAACGATACTTGCCCTGCCTCTCCCTCAGATTTACTGCAAAGAAAAAAATAACCCCGACAAAATATTGAAAAGTGATTTGAAAGGTGTAAAAAACTTCACAAACATAAAGTAGTGGTAACGCTTCTGAAAAACATCTTAATGCTCACCTATTTCACACTTGCTACCTGGAAACCTTGCTTGGAATTCTACATAGGCAATAGGTAGTAGGCAAAGTAGGAAATATGCTTCCAAGATATTTATTTTACTTAATTACTGTAACTTCAATTTACTGCAGGCTTGCAGTATACAGGCAAGGCAGCATACAGGACACTCAATCAACAGGGTGTCTAACCTCACAGCAACATGGGGTTCTCAATTTACAGATAAGAAAGGAGAGGAGAAGACCAAGTCTCAAAGAGTACAGCAGCCTGTTCAAGGCAACAAAGCCAGAAAGTAGGGAAGAGGGGTTTCAAACCAAGGCTCTAACCACAGTCTGTGTTCTTTCCCCCCATATGCTGTGCCTGGTATGGCACAGCCATATATATGTATATACACAGAGTATGCCACTGAGGCTGAAAATATACTTATAGGGATCACTGACAGGATATTTTAATAATAGCAATAGGAAAGCATTCTAAATGAACATGATTAGCTTATACATGTTCTTAAGAAAAATGTACTACTAAAGAATATTATCAAGCAATTCAGCGGAATAGGAATGCAAAATACAAAATGCACTCCATCTCACTGATAATGAGAACAATGCCACTAAAGTGATAACATTTCACATTCATCAAATACATTAAAATTGAAATCTGCCAATAGCAGTGAAGAGGAAGAGTGAGAATGCTCCCAAACTGCCAGTAGAGTATAAATTGGGAAATCTCTTTGGAGAACAACATGGCAAGGCTGAATAAAGTTCAGGATGTGTAGTCTCTGCTATCCAGCAATTCCATTCCTAGTTTACAATCCCTCACTTGTGTAAGAATGTCCTCAGCAACTTTGCAGTTAGGAAAAATGGAAAACTATCTAAACAGCCAGCATGAGAAGATTGGGTGAATTATGAATAAGCATACATCAAAATAGTAGATAGCAGTTAAGATTAAAGTTAGACTTAATCGTGTCTAAATATATCTACATGAATAAATCGAGGGGAGGTTGACTCACAAAAGAAAGTTATAAGATGATGCATAGAGAATGATAAAATCTGCATAAAGTTTGATTAAAACAAACTATATCAGAGAAAGAGGAAGAGAAGGATATGGGATGGCAGAAAAAAATGTTATTGTTATTGGCAATGTTTTCTTTCTTAAGCTGGGTGGTGGTACTGAATATTATTTTACATATTTTTGTTTGAGTTATTTAATAAAAGAAAAGAACAAGGTACTGCATGGATATATTTGTATCCTTCTTGTCTTACCCATCTCCCAGAAAAGAGTATCCAGGTTATCTTAAAATGTTACATAATAGCGGTTCCATTTCAAATCCGTGAGAACTATGTGTCTGTAATATTCTCTACATTCCAATGACACTTTCAATCCAACTGAAGCTGTCTCTCGGTATCTGCCGGGGATTGGTTCCAGGACCCCCAAGGATACCAAAGTCTGCAAATGCTTAAGCCCCTTGTATAAAATGATGAAGCATTTGCATAAAACCTATCTACAACCTCCCATATACTTTAAATCAGCTCTAGGTTACTTATAAAATCTAATACAATGTAAATGCCATGTAAACAGTCATTATGCTGTATTTTTATTTGTATTATTTCTACTGTTGTTTTATTTGAGGGTTTTTCCCCAAATATTTTTGACCCTCGGTTGGTTGAATGCATGGGAGCGGAACCTGCAGACACAGAGAGCTGACCTAGAGACAAAGCTCTTGGAGGAATGGGCTGAGGCATAATCACTGTCCACCCCCACCACTATCATTAGCTGTTTGATTTGAACTGGTCTGATGTTATTCAAATATCTGTGAGATTCTGTTTTATCACTTCGTAAAATACGTTGCCATTAGTTTAACCCTGACAGATAAGTAACATCTTAAAGCACAACATATAACATCACGTTTTATTCTATAGCTGTCAGTGCTTATCAACATTTAGACTGTATATTTTACCAATAAGTGTGAAAAAAGCAGGTTGCTTTTTTCAAATATGCAAGAAAACTTCAAATATGCAAGTTCAAATATGCAAGAAAAGTTTCCAAATTTTCTGTCATGTGAGCTCCCATCATCACATTAGCCCACCTTCTAGTTCATAGGTGTCATCCATGGGGTGTGACACTTTGTCCCTTCACAAGTGTCTTCTACGGAGTCCTAGAAAAACTCTCAATCCACCTAGCCACAGAAATCAATTATATTGTTATAAACCTCTCTTATTCATGCAAATAAAATGGAATGATGCAGACTGACACAGAAATCTTTGAAAATTTGTCATTTTTTTAGCACATAATGCAGTATTAAAGAGTGATTCTTATTTCATCAAGAATCATTTTCTTAAATTTCCCTCAGCTGCCATTTTCCTTCTCTGTTCCCCATCCTGCCAAAACCCTTTCTTGCAACCATTCTCTCTTCTTCTGCTCTCAGCACCTCTTTGACTATTACTATGTGGGCGGTCCTCTGCGAAGTATTGAGGACAGGGAAGACGAGACAGTGTCGGCCCTTTTTGAGCTTACAGTCACAAACATTAAACAAAGAGACCCCTTTGTTTCTGTTGTCACTGCTGTAAAGGAAAAAAAGTGAGGTGCTGAGGGACATTTGAACTCATGCCTTAAGGATATAGCCCAGAGAGGGCAGTAAAGAATGTTACAGCAAGAAAAGAGGGATTCCTTTCTCCACTTAAGTTGACGGTAACATGCTCTGGGAAACAGCCTAATGCAAGTCCAAACCTAAAAAATGAACCCAGTCATCTTAATACTCAACAGAGTAGTCCAACTAATATTAAGCCTCTAGAACAAAATCTAATCCTCATCAACATACCCGATAGACAGGAATCTTTAAGGGTTACAACTTCTTAGTGAAAAGATTGTCATTTTCTGTTTATACATCAATGCACAGTACTTGTCACACTGTCACTCTTCTGATGGAGTTTCCTTATAACCTACAACCACACCCCTGCCTCTCCAATAGCTTTCTACAATGGTTTACTATAAAAAGAAAAGAATAAACAAAAGGGCTGGATGAACTTATCATATAAAGACCAATTTTGTACCATAAATCTCCCAAAACACACTCATTCTAAATAGGTTACCCGGGCATACACAGAAAAATAAATTGTATTATGCAGCCAGTCGGAAAAGAACCAGGATCATAAATCAGATATTAATTATAAGTAATGGTCACTGTTCTTTGCATTTATCAGAATAACATCCTGTATAAGAAATCCCCTGCTTCTACCATGGGATTGTTTTCATATTCATCTGGTGTTTGGTTCTTCCAAGTATGTCTTAGCACCCAAGATTCACGTACAGACCCTTCGATGCTAACAGTAACTAAACCTGTTCAGACAATAAAATTCAAAGGCAGCTACTATATCATAGTTGTCTTTCCCAAAACTTTCCTCCTATATTTAAAAAAAAAGGAGTTTGAAAATAGATTTACTCCCTCTCTCTGCACTAGTTGCAGTTGTACAGCTTTGACCTCAGCTTGAATACAAATAAATCTTTTAAATCTTCCCATCAGGTATTGTGTTCCTTCCAGCCTTCTTCCTTGACCTCCCATTTTTCTCACACTTAACATCCCCTTCAACTCTTTCATTAAATTTCTCAAAAATGTTTAGGACACTTCTATTTGAAATTACCTTTAAATCATCAATTTTTATCTCATTCAGACCATCTTGTGTAAATATATAATCCCTATCAAAACTCAAATTAAAAAATAACTTGCAAATGAAAACTAGCACTTGCAAGGCATTTAGGCAAAACATCAATTAACTAGAAATGTAATAAATACCATACAGTCAGAGGAGCTCTAGAACTACATTGTCTCAAAAATGAAACAAAAATAGATATTCAGACATTGGAAAATGTTTAAAATATTTCTTTCTTGATTAAGCACATTTTCTCCCAAAACAATGACATTATTATTTTCTTTTCTGATATAAAAGCCATACCTACCCCGTTTATAAAAAAAAAAAAAAAAAAAAAAAAAACAGATGCTGGCGAGGATGTGGAGAAAAAGGAACACTTCTACACTGCTGGTGGGAATACAAACTAGTGCAGCCTCTTTGGAAGACAGTGTGGCGACTTCTGAAAGAACTCGAAATGACCCAGCAATCCCCCTATTGGGAGTATACCCGGAGGAACTCAAGTCATTCTACCAAAAAGATACCTACCCACACATGTTTGTTGCAACTCTATTCACAATAGCAAAAATATGAAACCAACCATGCTGCCCATCGAAACTGAACTGGATTTTTAAAATGTGGTACATATATACACAATGTAATATTATGCAACCATAAAGAAGGACAAATATACGGACTTTGCAGCAACTTGGATGGATTTAGAGTCTATCATACTCAATGATCTATCACAGAAATGAAGAAGAGAGTACCACATGTTCTCACTTATAAGTGGACCTTGAACAATGACCATAATACTATAAGAAAGGGATTGGCAGTAGTGGGAAACTGCTAGGGGAGAGGGTGGGATTGGCAGCTGAGGGAAACTGCCAAGGGAGGTAGGGGCACACCTCATCAACAAGGGTACCTGCATAATGAACATTTGTATACCTAACCCTGAATTGTGCCCCACATCTTTAAAGTTAAAAAAAAAAATCAAATCAAGAAATACAGAAATATTGAAGCTAAAAATAAAAGCTCTCACATACTCACTCCCCACCACTACCCAGAGATGACCACCAGCAATAGCTTGGTGAAAATTCTTTCAAAGATTTCTTTAGCATGAATAAATAACATTTTATAAAAATCCATCATATTCAAGGTACTGTTTTGCAGCTTGTCTTTTTAAATTAACAAATAGATGGCAGATACTTTTGTCCATTAGTACAATGAATTTAACTTAATTTTAAAAACAAACTACTCTCTGTATACAATAATTTCTTTTAGACAATATTTCAATAAAAATTGTTTATTCAACTTTATATAGTGATGCAAGTTTTTTAGATAATATTTTACTTCAAATTCCTAAAGCAGAATTGTTGAGTCTTTCGATATGTATGTTTAATTTTGACACATATTGACAAAATGCCCTTCAAAAGGAACACATATCAATGTGTCAATTGTATGTGAGAGATCTGTTTTGTCATTCCTGAACAAACAAAAATATTATCAACATCCTGCTACCTGGAATAAGGTCTAAAGACATACATTCATACATGTGGATAAGAAGACCTCATCAAGAATGATCATTGTATTATTAGTATCACAGTAATTAAAAATTGGAACTATCCTCCCTCAACAGAAGAATGGATGAATTGAGGTATATTTATACCATAAGATACTATCCATTTTTTGACAATCTGTTAGATAAGTTATAGTATCTGCTACTTAGAGTCTACCTGGAACCACTGTGCTTCTTTATTCAGCTCAAATTCAATATTTAATCTTAATAAAATATGCAAAATAATTCTATGAGTTATTTGTAAATATATACATATGTAGGGTAATTATAAAAGCATTTATTCATTCAGAAAATGTTTATTAAGAGCAAAATACAAAGAAAATTAGGAGAAAATCTTCACAATCATTTATAACACAAATATTTCTTATACAGGATACAAAAAGCATTAACTACAAAAGGAAATAATTTGATAAATTGAATTTCAATAAGTTTAAAATATCTGCTCTTTGAAAATTATCATTAAGAAAAAGGTAATCCTCAGAGTAGAAAAAAATATTGATGCTACATATTATCGAGCAAAACGCTTGCATCCAGAATATATTAAAAGCACTTAGAACTCAATAGTAGGAAGACACACAACACAATTTAACAATGGGCAGAAAATTTGAAATAATATTTCACAAAAGATTGACAAATGACCAATAAGGAAATAATAAGATTACTAGTCAGCAGGAAAATAATAATAAAAACGACAACGAGATGCCTAGAATGCCTAGGATTATAAAAAGACTGAAAATATCAAACGTTGGTAAGTATTTAAAACAACTGAAACTCTTATACATTGTGGATAGAAACCTAAAATTATACAACCACTTTGGATAAATGGAAGTTTCTAATAAAGTTTAATATAGACCTGTTCAATTCCACTCCAAATGAATTTACTCAAATGAATGAAACATGTCCACACAAAGGCTTGCACATAAATTTTCAGAGTAGCTCTATTCATGATCCCCAAAACCTAAAAACATACCAAATGCAAACATCAGGTAAGTGATAGTGTTATATACATACAATGAAATATTACTCAGCAATAAAAATGAACTATTGACACATGCATTTGCATAGATAAATCTCAAAAATGACTGGGATGGTGGCTCATACCTATACTTCCAACACTTTGGGAGGTCAAGGTGGGAGGATCACTTGAGTCCAGGAGTTCAAAACTGGCCTGGGCAACACAGTGAGACTCCATCTCCACAAAAAATTTAAAAATTAGCCAGATATGATGGCATACGTCTGTGGTCCCAGCTATCTGGGAGACTGAGGCAGGAGGATTGCTTGAGCCCAGGAATTTGAGGCTGCACTAAACTATAATCATGCCACTGCCTTCCAGTCTAGAATGACAGAGTGAGATTTTAATTCTAAAAGGAAAACAAAAACTTAAAAAACACTATGGAAAGCAATTGGAGGGTTCTAAGCAGGAGTGGCGTGATCTGATTTGGGTTTTAACAAGATCCCTGTGGCTACCATATTGAAAACATCCAAAGTGAGGAAAGGACAGAAACAGGAAGATAAGGCAGCAGGCAACTGCAGTAATTAATAATATTAAGAAATATTATGGGGATAGGACCAGGGAGGAAGCATGACAAGTCGTGAAAAGTGATCAGATTCAGTCATCAAAAACTATCAGACTCTCTGAAGGACTCTCCACTCTACAGCAATTAGACTTAGGCTGAGACACAAGCACTGAGGCATCGCTAGTCTCATAAAAGCTAGAAGAATCATCCAGAGACAGATGGTCCTTTCTTCTTCCCACACCCTTTCCCCTCTCCATGCCAAATTAAAAATTAAAAATATGAGCAGGACTCAGATCAATCAGGAAGCAAAGAGAACAGAAATCAGTATCTCAATGTTCTAAAACCACTGCAGGAACACTCAGAAGACAGGAGCAGAAAACAAAGAGGCAGAGGCCCCCTCCCAGAGAAGCAAGCAATTAGAGCAGTGGAGAATCAGAGCAGTTCAGACCTGCACACAGGAGAAGGAATAGGAAAACCATGTGGCCAAACTAATAAAGCCACCAAGCTGTGATGATATTGAACTTGGAAAGCAGCAAGAAGCAGCTAAGCTGAGTCAACTGTTCCAAAAAAAAGTGTACAGGGGATCCAAAATGGTCATGGATTGGGTAAGCCCGTTGACTGCCTCCAGAGGCAGATGTGAATGCTCTCTGTAGGAAAGACTCATCAAGTTAGCCACACAGTTTAAGATCAAACAAAGATTCTGGATATTAATCCCCTATGTGATAAATAGTTTGCGAATATTTTCTCCCATTGTATAAGTTGCCTTTTTACTCTGCTGATTGTTTCCTTTGCTGTAAAGAAGCTTTTTAGTTTGATATAAACCCTGCATTTTTTGTTTTGGGTTCATTTGTTTGCTTATGTTGGGATTGGAATCTCACTCTGTTTCCCAATCTAGAATACATTGGCATGTTCACAACTCACCACAGCCTGGACCTCCTGGGTTCGGGTGATCCTTCTGCTTCAGTCACCCAAGTAGCTAGGACTATGGGTATGTGCTGTCACACCCAGCTAATTTTTTATTTTTTGTAGAAATGAAGTCTTATTATGTTGCCCAGGCTGATCTTGAACTCCTGGGCTCAAGCAGTCTTCCTGCCTTGGCCTCCAAAGTGCTGGGATTACAGACATGAGCCACCAGGCCCAGCCTGTTGCCTGTTTTTTGAGGGCCTTGTTCAAAAAATCTTTTCTCAGACCAATGACCTAAAGCATTTCCCCTGTATTGTCTTCTAGTAATTTTAGTTTCAGATCTTACCTTTATTTAGGTCTTTAATCCATTTCAAGTTGATTTTTGCATATGGATATCCAGTTTACACAGCACCATTGATGGGAAAGGTCATCCTTTCCCCAATGAGTGTTTTTGGTCCCGTTGTCAAAAACCAGTTGACTGTGGTTGAACAATTTAATTTCTGGGTTGTCTATTCTGTTCCATTGGTCAACATGTCTATTTTTATGCCAGGACCATGCTGTTTTGGTTACTTCAGGTTTGAAGTATATTTTGAAGTCTGGTAGTGTAATATCTCTAGCTTTCTACTTTTCACTCAGGATTGCTTTGGCTATTCAAGGTCTTTTGTGGTTCCCTACAAATTTTAAGATTTTTTTCTATTTCTATGAAGAATATAATTGGTATTTTTATAAGGATTACATTGAGTCTGTAGATTGATTTGGGTAGTATGGTCATTTTAACAATATAAATTCTTCTGATCCATGAGCATTAGGATGTCTTTCCATTGGTTTGTATTCTCAAACAATCCAATTCAAAAACAGGCAAGTGATCTGAACAGACATTTCTCAAAAGACATACAAATGGCCAAACAAATATATGAAAAAATGTTCAACATCACTCATTACCGGGGAAATGGAAATCAAAACCACAATGAGGTGTCACCTCATTGCCTCACTCCAGTTAGGAGGACTATTACCAAAAAGACAAAAATAGCAAATGCTGGCAAGAATGTGGAGAAAAGGGAATTCTCACACAACATTGTTGGAGATGTGAATTAGTACAGCCACTACGGAGAACGGTGTGGAGGTTCCTCAAAAAACTACAAATAGAACTACTGTATGATTCAGCAATCCCACTACCAGGCATTTACCAAAAGGAAAGGGGGATCAACATATCAAAGAGATATCTGGGCCCTCATTGTTTATTGCAGCACTATTCACAAAAGCCAAGATAAGGAATCCACCTGGGTGGCAAACAACAGATGAATGGATAAGGAAAATGCGGCATATACATACCATGGAATACTATCTAGCCATAAAAAAGAACGAAATCCTATTATTCTCAGAAACATGGATAGCACTGGAGGTCATTAGGCCAATTGAAATGAGACAAGAACAGAGAGTTAGGGACTGCATGCACTCACTCATACCCATGTGGCAGCTGAAAGAAGTTGATCTCATTCTTTACTGAAAGAAGTAAAAAGTAGCACAGAGAATACCCAAGCCTGGAAGTTGTGGGAGGAGGTGAGGGGAAGGGAAGGGAGAGGAGAGAAGGGAAGGGCAGAGGAGGGAGGGTGCAGAGGAGAGATTTATTAAAGGATACAAAATTACAGCTAGATAGGAGGAATAAGTTCTAGTGTTCTATAGCACTGGAGGATGACTATAGTTAATAATATATTATATAGTTTCAAATAGCAAGAAATTATTGAATGCTCCTAACAAGAAATAAAAAATGATGGATATGCTAATTATCCTGATCTGATCACAATACATTATATATCACAGCATCACCATGTACCCCATAAATATGCCCAATGATTATATGTCAATTTTTTAAAAAGGAAAAATTAATATTAAATTTTTTTGAAGCATTCAAGGGATAAGTGTCAACCTAGAATTCTTTAACCAGTGACATTATCTTTAAAAATTAAAGGTAAATAAAAGCTTTTTTTTTTTAGGTAAATAAAAGCTGGGATAACTTATCACTAGCACACCTGAACCACAAGAAAAAGTAAAAGGAATTTTCTCAGGGTTTCTTAGGCAGAAGAGAAACTATATGAGATACAAATCTGGATCTACAAAAAGGAATGAAGAGCCTCAAAAAAGGGCAAACATGTAGGTGAATGCAAAGTATGTTGTCTGCCTAAAACAAAGATAACAACAACATATCTCTACAATAAAATGAAGAAAATTAGCCTGGCATGATGGCACATAACTGTAGTTCCAGATACTTGCAATCTCACTCTTTTTCCCAGTCTAGAATATAGTGGCATGATCGCAACTCACCACAGCCTAGACATCTTGGGGTCAGGTGCTCCTTCTGCTTCAGTCACCCAACTACCTGGGACTATGGGCACGTGCCACCACACCCAGCCACTTTTTTTTTTTTTTGGTAGAAATGAGGTCTTACCACTCAATATAGCTTGAATTAAATTAGGAAGCTCGGCCAGGCGCAGTGGCACACACCTATAATCTCAGCACTTTGGGAGGCCAAGGTGAGAGGATTGCCTGAGCCCATGGGTTTGAGACCAGCCTGGGCAACTTGGCGAGACCTCATCTCTACAGTAAAATGAAGAAAATTAGGAAGCTTGGCCAGGCACAGTGGTACACGCCTATAATCCCAGCACTTTGGGAGGCCAAGGTGAGAGAATTTTTTTTATAAAAAAAATTTATAAAAAATAAATTAGGAAGCTTAATATTAGAGCTCACAGGCAAGGGATATCATCAATAAATTATATTTTCTGTATAATCTCAGGGAAGCCTTTGATTTTTTTGCTTTTCTAAAGTGAAGTCCTCAATAAGCTTCGCTTTGAATCACCTTCTAAATATATTAAATCCTTATCCAAGTTGTTGCCCCTCCTTTATCCCAAGAAAACATACCATAGAAGTCTTGGCTTAATCTTCAAGAGCAAATATCCTGTAGACAACATTTGTATTCTTGCTAGGTAGAGCAAATAACTTCTAGTCAAACTATGATACTGCAAAATTCTTTATCCCAATGTCTATTTTCCTCCTGATTCTAACTTTAAAATGTGAATAAATGGGAATGTGAACTTATACAGCATCCCCTGCCATATCCAGGATAGCTGGTCACTCATTTGACTAGATACCTTTCAAAACCTTAAATTCTTTGAATTTTTCTTGGACATGATATACTCCGCCCAACACTTACCCCTCCCAACCCACTGCCTTAGAACATGCATTCTTTTGTACTTGGAAGAAACTTGATTTGTTTTGAGTTAAATAATCACTTGAGATGAAGAGTATGAAACTTCATTTTAAAAATAAGATGCATCTTGTTCACAAGAGCAAAAACATGGAACCAACCATACTGCCCATCAAAAGAGGACTGGATTAAAAAAATGTGGTACATATACACGATGGAATTTTACAGAGCCGTAAAGAGGACAAAATCATGAACTTCACAGCAACCTGGATGGACTTAGAATCTATAATATTGAGTGACTATCACAGAAACAAAGAACTGAGTACCATATGTTCTCACTTATAAGTAGACGTTGAACAGTTATTGTAATACTATAAGAAAAGGAGCCGGGCTCGGTGGCTCAGCCTGTAATCCCGCGCCTTGGGAGGCTGAGGTGAGTGGATTGCCTGAGTCCACGGGTTCGAGACCTGCCTGGGCAACTTGGCGAGACCTCAATCTCTACAATAAATCAAAAAATCAGCTGGCATGGTAGCGCATGCCTGTAATTCCAGCTACTCGGAAGGCTGAGGCGGGCGGATCGCCGGAGCCCAGCAGGTCGAGGCTGCGGTGGCCGGGAGCGGCCACTGCACACTGCACTCCAGTCTGGGCGACAGAGTGAGACTCCAACTCAAAAAAAAAAAAAGAAAAGGATTGGCAGTAGTGGGAATCTGCCCGGGGGGGGCACACCTCATCAACAAGGCTACCTGCATAACGAATATTTGTATACCTAACCCTGAATTGTACCCCACATCTTTAAAATAAAAACATAAATTAAAAAATTAAAAATAAGATGCATCAAATTTGAGTATTACAAGTGTTTCACAGAAATTCTTGGTTGAGCAAATCAAGTGACATAAAAATGCTGAATGGTTGAGCAAATCAAGTGACATAAAAATGCTGCTAATGTTATGATTTTAGGCAGTTTGTTGTTGTTGTTTTTAGTAGGAGTCACACTCCTTTGACCCAGGCTGGGGTGCAGTGGCACGCACGCTCACGGCCCCCTGCAGCGTCGACTTTCTGGGCTCCAGCAATCCTTCCGCCTCAGCCTTCCAAGTAGCTGGAACTACAGACACGCACTACCACGCCCGGCTATTTTTTATTTTATTGTAGAGACAAGATTTCGTCAGGTTGCCCAGGCTGGTCTCGAACCCGCAGACTCAGGAAATCCACTCACTTCGGCCTGCCAAAGTGTTGGGATGACAGGCTGAGCCACCGTGCCTGGCCTGTTGTTTCTTTTTAAACTGTCTTTTATTCTTAGTTAAATAAATACACTTAATTCATTTTTCTTTTTTTTAATAAAAAATTCTATTTTGCCGAATACTGGGGAAAAAAATTATTAACTGTTGAAACTTTTCTGGGGTCCCAAATAGGTTTTTTTGTGTGTTTTTTTTTTAAGACAGGGTCTCACTGTGTTGCTCATCCTGCACTCCAGGCTATTCACAGGCACAATCTCACCACTGATCAGCACAAGAGTTTTGTTTGACCGGCTCTGTTTCTGACCTGGGCTGGTTCACCCCACCTTAGGCAATCTGGTGGTCCCTGCTCCCCGGAGGTCACCATACTGATGCCAAACTTAGTTCAGACGCCTGATCAGCATGGTGTACTATAGTCCAGAACTCCTGGACTCAAGTGATCCTCCAGCCTCAGCTTCCCAAGTAGCTGGGACTATATGTCCACACTACCACTCCCGGTCAAATAGGTCTTCATATCAATTTCACTTAAGAATTACTGATTTTGCCGGGCTCGTGCTCAGCCCGTAATCCCGTGACTTTGGGAGGCTGAGGTGAGTGGATTGCTGAGCCCGGTTTCGAGACCCGCCTGCAGTGAGACCTCATCTCTACAATAAATCAAAAAATCAGCCGGGCGTGTCCGAGCCTGTAATTCTGGCTACTCGGAAGGCGGGGCGGAAGGATCGCCGAGCCCAGCAGGCGAGCTGCGGTGGCCGAAGCGGCCACTGCACTCCAGTCTGGGCGACAGAGTGAGACTCCAACTCAAAAAAAAAAAAAAAAAAAAAAAAGAATTACTGATTTTATAAGAACAGTGTTCTGATTTTCACCATAATAACAAAACCATCATGACAATACTAATATTTAATTAAGCATTGACAATGGGGCTCACAACAACCCAAAAGAAAGACACGATTATGACTCATGTTACAGATACTCACACAAAGGCCTCCCAGAGGTAGGTCAACCAGCTAGGAGTGGCAGAGCCAGGATGCAAACCCCAGTCTCTCTAACGTCACAGTTCCGAACCACAAAGATATGCTGGATCTAGGGGCATAGCTCTCGATGAAGTGAAAAAATACAACTTAGCAAACAAGAGGCATTCTGGCCCTGCTGGCTTCCTGGGACCTGGATCTCAGAGGAAACTTCAGAACTTTCAGGAGCTGCTCATTTTCCAGAGCCCAGAATCTATATTGTTATTACAAAAATGATTTGAGTTTTTTTCCCCTGCATTAAAACTCATTCTCCAAACAAACTCACCTACAGGATCTCAGTTTATCAGGCATAAAAACAGAGCTTATCTAGTGAGAAAGTGAGATCTAAAGCATCATCCAACACTACCTCCCTGATCTCCAGAGGTCTGAAAACCACTAGCCCACACTTCATGCTAGATTCTTTCCATGGGTCTCGGGGTGCCTTGGAGATTCCAACTTTAACCAGAGAACCTGATGCAAAACACAAGGCAGCACAGCCAGTGGTCCATCTTAGCAAGCCCTCTCCCAGAACACGTGAACCCTGGCAGTATGACCAAGTTCTCCAGGCAAGGTTCCTGGCTCATCCCTGGGAACTTGCTAGAAATGTAGATTGTCAGTTACCACTCCAGACCTACTGAATCAGAAACTCTGAGGCTGGGGCCAAGCACCTTGTGTGTTAACAGACTTTCAGGTCGTTCTGATACACACTCAGGTCTGAGAACCACTACTGAGATAGAAGTTAACTAGCGCCGTAAGTCAGCAGCTACGAGGAAGAAAATCCAGCATTTTCTACTGATATCTCTGTGGAGATAAAGCTGCCATTAACTCCTCTGGAACTGCCACCCCCATCTTTAATGAGTCCCCCACATCAGGCACTTACTCAAGAAGTGTGTGTGCACGGGTGCATCTACTCCCCCTGGGCACCACGGCAGCAAAGGTCTTAAGGGAGTTAGGAGGAGCTAAACAACACACAGACAGCATCAAGTGCCTTTCAGCAGCAGAGAGGCAAGCAGAGGAATGCAAATAAGGAGAAGAATCAGCTCTGTCTCAGATACTGAGGGGCATTTTCACCAAGATAACATCCGAGCTACTGGAAAAGGCCAACAGAAATTTTCCAGAGACAAAGGGAATGCTTTGGTGTCCAACCTTTCCCTCAGCACCTGTAACACACACAGGTGATCCTGGTTTGGGTCAAAACTCAATAGAGGACATCTTCTCTGAACTTTTGTTTTCCCTTGGTTTTTTTTGTTGTTGTTGGTGGTTTCTTTGGTTTTGGTTTTGGGGTTTGGGGATTTTTTGAGTCGGAGCCTCATGCTGTCACCCAGGCCAGAGCGCAGTGGCATGCTTAACAACCACCGCATCCTTGACCTGCTGGGCTCAGGTGATCCTTCCACTTCAGCCTTCCAAGTAGCTGGAACTACAGACGTGCACCATCACACCCGGCTGATTTTTTTTTTTTTAATTGTAGAGATGAGGTCTCGTCATGTTGCCCAGGTTGTTCTTGAACCCATGGGCTCAGGCAATCCTCTCGCTTCAGCCTCCCAAATGCCAGATTTTCTTCCTCGTAGCTGCAGGTGTGAGCCACTGTGCCCAGCTGAATTTTTTTTTTCTAAAACAGCTTTAGGAGTGAGAACTCATACACTATAAATTCAATGATTTAAAGTATACAGTTCAGTGGTTTTCAGTGTATTCAGAGACTTGAGCAACCCCTTCAAATCATTTTTTTCCCCAGAAGCTTTGAAATTTCTGGTAGGGCCCTTGAGCAAGAAAGGGCGACTCTCAGCACACTTACTAGCCAGGAGGCCTAACCACTTACGTAGGCTGATAAAGAAGGATCCAAGGAGAGTACTCTCAGCTGTGAGAGACCTTGGAAATGTATGTTATCAGCCACATTTTTGACCCAAAGAGAAAAGGACAAAAGCATGTCTGCCCCAGAGGTCTGATACTCATTAGGTGATAGGTTTTGACTGAGTAGGGTGTGGGGGACAGAGAGGTGAAGCTATACCTGGTACAGAAATCTGGTCCCCCAAAGGAGCTTCCCCATGACAGAAAGCAGTTCAATTTGCCTCTCCCCTGTGCCCCAAAGCTGGGTAAGGCTACCTTACAACATACAACATTTGGGAAGACTTGGTTGAAACCCCACAGCTGGCAGAAGAAGCATGAAGGAAAGCATTCTTGTGCATGGCAATGGAGCACATGAAATACTTACACCAGGAATATTGGAAATAATGCAGGCTCAGTGAATATTGTGGAACCAAACCCATATTTACTAAATACATGGAGGGAGGTCCCTAAACTGTGAAATAATTAGGTCCAGAGTATGAAATCTAAATCTTTGGGGTCTCTCACTTGCATTGGTCTCTTCCAAGACTGCAAGGGGTCTCAGCAATGTGTTCACATGGCCAAATATTTTTTTGTGAAACTTGCAAACAACATTTGATCTTCAGGTGCTAGGAAAGCTTTCTCTTCCCATTCCAACTTCCCCTCTATCCACTTCTTGTGTCTTGTGGTTTTGAATGTATTGGTATTCTTGAAATCTGATTGAAGGGACGTTGTCTTAGAAACACATTTAGTTTGGAGAGCAGACAACAAACATACTCAACATCACTAATCATTAAAGAAATTCAAATTAAAACCACAATGAGATATCACTTTCATACGGGCAAGCATGGCCATTATTGGAAAGTCAAAGAATAACATGTTGTCATGGTTGTGGAGAAAAGGGAATGCTTGTCCACTGTTGGTGGGACTGTATACTAGTTCAACCTCTATGGAAAACAGTATGGAGATTTCTCAAAAGTGAATACAATTCCTAAAGGTCGAATTACCATTTGGCCCAGCAATCCCACTACTAGGGATCTAACTAAAAGAAATCAATACTGTATATAAAAAAGATACCTGTACTCTCATGTTCATTGCAGCCTATTCACAATAGCAAAATCATGGAACCAAACTAAGTACCCACCAATAACCGACTTGATACAGAAATGTGGTGCATATGGATACCATGAACACTATGCAGTCACAAAAAAGAACGAAACCGTGTCCTTTGCAGCAATATGGCTGGAGCTGGAGAGCATTATCCTAAGTGAACTGACTCAGGAAACCAAACTCTGCTTGTTCTCACTCATATGCGGAAGCCAGAAGTCACAAAGATGGAACAGACACTGGGGGCACCAGTAAAGGTAGAGTTGAGGAGTAGGGCTAGGGTTTAGATCTCACCTATGGAGTACAGTGTTCACTATCCAAGGAATGGGTCACCTGAGACCCAGTCCCCACCACTGCACAATATGTCCGTGTAAGGAATATGCATGGGTACCTCCTGAATCTAAAATAAAGATCTAAAAAGCAACACATTTCGTCTAACAGGGCATGTGTCTGGTTTGCTCTCACTTCTGTGTATAACTGAGGTACTGCTAGGCTTCCCTCACAGAAATCAGTTCTGGGAATGCTCCTGCCACCTACTGCCTCCACCACCTATTGCCTGTTCCCCCCAGTTACAGGATGACAGGTCAGACTGCCGTAAAAACGTGCCCTTTAGTGGAAGAGAAACAAGGCTTCAAATGTATACATCAGAAGCTAGTCTGTGGGAAATTCTCCTGAACATCAAAGTCTCACATTTTTAAGCACAGAATTTGGTTCTCGTTGATATCTAATTAAAACAGAAGTTTTCACCTGTCAGAAATCTACTCAATAAACAGCATATGCGATTATAAACACATCACATATTTTTTAAACAAGTCACAACAAATGAAATTTATCAAAATTTCTGGGTTTGCAGATCACAAACTATTACTACAAATAGTAAGTATAACTGAGGTTGCAAGATTTATGCATTTTTTATGCACACCTTAACTTATCTGATATATCTTGTCCTCACAAAGTCTGACAGTTCCAGATAAAACAGCATACAAAATTGCCACCAATACAGCAAAGCAACCTGAAGAAACAAATATTCTAGAAAAAAAAACTCCTACATACATCCCATCAATAATTCAATATTTATAGTATAAGAATAATTTGATTACACCATCATGGGGCACAGTTGAACACAGTGGCAAATTTTAAATGCATTTGAGTTGCTCTTATGTATGCCTTAATTGCAGATGTATTTTCTACTGTTTTCTACAATTATTGATCATTCCAAAATTTCAATTAAATGGAGAGTAAGTATCCTAGCTGAAGCTAAAAAAGGAAATTGAAATAATAAAGATTGACAGGAGCTTCAAAATGTCAAAAACTCTCCTATGAAACAATGGAAACTAAAAACTCTGATGGTTAAAATGGTATGCAGGACTATTTCAAAAAGAATCATGATAGCTGAGAAAATATTGGCAATAACAATGACAAGAAATAAATCAAACCATGAGAATCAGAATGCTCCCAAATAAGAAATGGAGCCTTCCAAACAGAAAACACAATTCCTTCTGTCAGCACAGCCTCATTTTAATGAATGTGTTGACTTCCAGAAGTACCTTGAACTTTCATCCTGTCCTATTACAATAAGCAATGCACAGCAACACTGTAAATACAAATTTTTCCACCTCCAAAATCCTGACTCCAACTTACAAAGAATCAAACAAAACATATAAAGGATTTGTTAATATGCTTCCCAAGCAGGTATTATGAAACAAACTTAAATATGAACAAATTGTTATAAGATTTTGGCTAGTCTTTTTCCTAACAATGAATGTATATATTGGTTTTATTATTGTTCTTAAATATCTTTAACTCGACACACATTATTTACACCAGGTAAGTTTTCAGACCGGAGTAAATGTATTGAGAGCCCTCGAAAATTGGAAGACATCCCAGAGCACAATGAAGTGACATTTACTTGGATTATATGTAGATGAATTAAAATGTACTTTAACACTGGCTTGAAGGACAGACAAGAAGGGACAAATAGTATTATGTTGAAATACTAGGAAGAGTAGTGGAGGGTATTGAACTGTTAAGTGAAAACAACTCATTAGATATCGCAATGAAAAAGTTGCTCTTCCAAAACAGGAATTTCAGAGAATCATCAGACTAATTGCTAGATTTAGATCAATTTTTACATGAGTGCCTAGAAAACAGTGAGGATGAAAGGACAAATGTGACTTATTTATTCAAAACAGCTCATGGAGAATGAATCAAAATAAGGAAAATATGGACAAAATGAAGTGGGAAATCAAATAAGTAAATAAAACAAACACAAAATACCATTGCTACAAATTCTACAACAGTGAATTGCTCTGTATATGCCATTATTGTGTGCTATTCTAAAATACAAAACACATTTGTTTTACAGAAAACCAGTTTTTAACTTTGCCAAAATTCATCTAAAATTAAAGCATACACAAGAATAATTCAAACAGTTTTGCCTTTTCAACAAATAAATTCTGGACAACTGTAACCTGTGTTTCACTTGTAATCAGTCACATGACAGCATGACTAAACAAAAAGACAGTCAAGCTTTGTGCACTCTTTAAAAACACTAGTAAGCAAGCCAGGTGCGGTGGCTCATGTCTGTAATCCCAGCACTTTGGGAGGTGGAGATGAGAGAGGATTGCCCGAGCCCAGGGGTTCGAGATCAGCCTGGGCAACATGGCGAGACCTCATCTCTACAACAAATCAAGAAAAATTAGGTGGCACATGCCCGTAGTTCCAGCTACTTGAAAGGCTGAGGCAGAAGGATCACCTGAGCCCAGCAGGCTGTGGCTGTGGTGGCGGTGAGCGTGCCACTACACCCCAGCCTGGGAAACAGAGTGAGACTCCAACTGAAATATGAAAATAAAAGCATTGTAAGCACCTAGAATACATCCTGGTTGCAGCTCAGTTTATCACTTAGTCATCTCTTGGAAACCTGCCTTCCGGTCCCTGAAGTTGTTGACTGATTCAGATTTTGCAACATTTACATGTTCTTTCTGGATTTCTCTTATATTAGATGTAATATGTTAATCACCCATGTCAGCTCAGATTTCACAAGCCTAAGGATAGTGAGATGATTTGCCCGTTATAAAGCACTGAGATCTTGTAGCACAAGTGAATCACATTTTAAGCACGAGAAAATATATTTTCTATAACTCAAAAGAAAAACTGAAACACAAGAAAGACAAAAAGCATATTCAAAATATAATAAAGCTTGCACTAAAGACCACACATTTAACAATTCTATTTATATGAAATATCCAGAATAGGCAAATCAAACAGGAATTAGATTAGTATTGCAAGGGGCTGGGAGAAGTGGCGAATGAGGAATGACTGCTAACGGGTATGGAATTTCTTTTGGGGGTGATGAAAATGTTCCGAAGTTAGACAGTGGTGATTATTGCACAACTGTGTGAAAATACTAAAAATCCACTGAATGGTGCATATTTTTAAAGGGTGACTCTTGTGATATGTGAATTATATCCCAGTATTTTAAAAGTTAACAAGGTTGAATATATCATTCTAACTGCAATTGGGAAAAACAATTTTAGACTATTTCAGTAAAAAAGTTAAAATGTTCAGATTCTTGATTTAGACATGTATGAAGGGTTTCCATTAATGTATTAAATAATAGGAAATATGGAAAATTATTGGACTATAAAGCAAAAGTGATTAATGATGAACAATGAAATCAATAGAAATTATTCTGGGCTGGGCTCAGTAGCTCAGCCTGTAATCCCAGCACTTTGGGAGGCCAAGGCAAGTGGATTGCCTGTGCCCGCGGGTTTGAGACTAGCCTGGGCAAATTGGTGAGACCTCATCCCTATAAAAAAATTTTAAAAATTAGCCGAGTGTGGTAGCGTATGCCTGTAGTTCTGGCTACTTGGAAGGATCGCCGGAGCCCAACAGGTCGACACTGGGGTGGCCATGAGTGCATCACTGCTCCCCAGCCTGGGTGACAGAGTGAGATTCCAACTCAAAAAAAAAAAAAAGAAATTATTCTGATATCAAGAAGCAAATTATAAGAAAAATTTTCAGATCTAAAAGCAGTAATTAAGGGAAAGAAATAAACTTCAAATACATGTAATGAATAGACTCTTAGATTACTTGATAATTCAATTAATAAAAGAAACTGAATCACATGAACACAAGGAAAAATAAATTTTCCTGAATTTTCATAAAATATTGACTTAGAATATAAAACTCATAATTGTCACTATTAAGGATGCATTGATGATCAACTGGTTAATAACAAGTATCCTCAATTTAATGAGTATTTACGATTACCCTAGCCGAAGAAAACCAGAAATAATTGGTAGAGTCTTATAGCTCATACAGGAAGGAAACATGAAAGTTTCAGCAAATGTGAGGCAATCCAAAAAATGTCTATGGCACTACCAATAATGAGTTGCAAACCTGAAACTCTTATAAACCGTTAAAAAAAAATTAAATAAAGCAAAGACTAAATTATCTTCCTATTTTCACTATAAAAAACACTATGAAAGTAAGAAGTTTGTAGCCAAACACTATAGGAGAAAAATATAACAAATTTGTATTGAGTAGTTGATTGTTATTTTTCTGATTTTGAAGTTGGTGATGGTTATGGTATTTGCCAGTTTTTAATATGTATATTTTCTCATGTGTAGGTAATGCTAGCTTTTGTACCTAAACTTGGTTTCTTAATTTTGCATTATTTTCCTTAAAGAATGGCCCCGCCAAATGTTTAAGATTTGCTGAGAATTCTCAGCTTACCTAAACTGGAAAAAAAAAAAAAACCCTAAAATTTGTATAAAATCTTAAGCTTATTGATTCAGGGAGAAAAAACATCTTTATGAGAATGAATGTTTCAGCCGGGCTCGGTGGCTCAGCCTGTAATCCCAGCACTTTGGGAGGCTGAGACAAGTGGATCGCTTGAACCCATGGGTTCAAGACCAGCCTGGGCACCTTGGTGAGACCTTGTCTCTACAAAAAAAAAAAGAATAAATGTTTCTAAGAACACATTATGCCTTTTCATTTGTTTAAGTCTCCATTTAAGGCTCTCAGTGGTCTTTCAAAATTGTCTTCACATACTTCCTGTGAGATTTATTCCTAGCGTTTTATCTAGGAAGTTCCTGTCCTAGATTATATCTTCTAGCTGATCACAGTTTATACATAAAAAGGCTATTTCTTATTAGTGATCTTATTGTCTCTTCATCATTATCATAACATTTGATATCACAAGAGTAAATGGAACCCATATATAATAAAAACATCATAAACACACACTGAGAACCAGCCACCATCTGAACCCAGAATACCACTGATACCAGTGATTCTACTTGTGTGTTGGCCCCATCCTATTTCCCTAGCTCCCCCAAAATAAGGCCATCCATCATCAATTTTGTGTTTATTATTCCTGCGATTTAAAAGTGATTAAACATTTCGTCTATGAATTCCTATATGGTTTGTTTTTGTTTTTGTTTTTGTTTTTGAGTTGGAGTCTCACTCTGTCGCCCAGACTGGAGGGCAGTGGCCGCTTCCGGCCACCGCAGCCTCGCCTGCTGGGCTCCGGCGATCCTTCTGCCTCCGCCTTCCGAGTAGCCGGAATTACAGGCATGCGCTACCACGCCCGGCTGATTTTTTGATTTATTGTAGAGATGAGGTCTCGCTGCCCAGGCGGGTCTCGAACCCGCGGGCTCAGGCAATCCACTCACCTGAGCCTCCCAAAGGCGCGGGATGACAGGCTGAGCCACCGAGCCCGGTTCGAATTCCTATATGTTGTTAAGTTTTGCCTACACAGTGCTGATACCAGAATAACAATGGTATAAAATGGTATTTTTTCTAAGATTTGCTGTTTCATTAAATGTTGTTATAAATCAAGTTGTAACTGTGGTTCACACTTTTCCACTGCTGTGATATATTCCGTCATGTGAATATAACATAATTTATTCAGCCATTCTCCTGACAATAGACATTTGGTCATTTCTAGGTTTTTGCTACTGCAGAAAGTACAGCTACAAACATTCTTGTTCTCTTGGTATTCACACACAAGAGTTTCTTAAGTGTCTAGACCTAGCAGTGAAATCTGTTAGTCTGTAGGTACACAAATGTTCAACCTTATGTGATAACACCAAATTGTTTCTCAAAGTGATTATACTAATTTACTCTTTTCCCAGAAGAGTTCCCATTGACCCATAATTCATTCTCAGACTTAATCACTGTCAATTCTATAGACACAAAAATGGTTCCCCATCATGGTCTTAATATTTATCTCCCTGTTTACCAAAGAGGTTAAGCGCCTTCCTGTGATTTTATATGCCAATCACATTCCCTCTTCTACAAAATCTCCATTGTCTACTAGGGGGACCCCAAAAATTGAATTAATTTTTAGAGTGGGCCCCTTGTAGTACAGACTTCTTCCACTAGGTAAGTCTTCAAGGAACTTATCGGCATCCGTGTACTAACTAGTGTTGTGAGAGTCTTTCAACATGTTTGCCCATTTCGTGATGGGTGATTTATGAGCACATCTGCCCACACCACACTAGGCGTTCAGCAGATTTTGACCAAAAACGTCATGACTCCCACGCCCCACCCTCCCTATTCACCAGTGCTCACCCTGAGAAATTTTGTTTTGTTTTCCCGGATGAAAAAGTCTGCTGATGTGGCAGAGGTGAAACCAAAATGGCAGAAGCAATAAACAGCATAAAAATTGAGTTCAAAAAATGGTTTTTAGCAATGGAGAAAGCCTCTCGATAGGTGTATTGCATCAGACGGAGAGTACTCTGAAGGTGACTGAGGTTTAAACACGTAGAATACAAAATGTTTTATAAACAAATTCTGGGGGGGGTTGGGGGTTCCCCCTCATACACATTGCTTATTTTCCCATTGGGTTTATGTTTTCAATTGACTTGTAGAAATTCTTTATATATTCTAGAATCTAATCCTTTGTCAGATATGTTGCAAATATAAAATTTCTACAAGATTGCTGCTTGCTGTTTCTCTTTCTTTCCTATTTATTTATTTATTTGTTTATTTATTGAGTTAGGGTTTCACTCTGTTGCCCAGGCTGGAGTACAGTAGCACAATCTCAGGTCACCACAACTTCCTGGGCTCAAGGTATCCTTCTGCCTCAGCTTCCTGAATAGCTGAGACTACAGGTACATACCATAATGCCCAGCTTATTTTTGTATTTTTTGAAGAGACACGGTCTCACTTGCCCAGGCGGGTCTTGAACTCCTGGTCTCAAGCAATCCTCCTGCCAAGGCCTCTCAAAGTGCTGGGATTACAGGCATGAACCAATGTGCCTAGCCTTGTTGTTTCATTCTCTATACAGTTTACCTTTGGGGGAAAAAAGTTATTTCCTATCAAGTTTAGAAATATGTTTTCCTACACATCCTTGTAAAGGTTTTGAAAGTTTTCATGCCTTTCACATTTAAATCCTTAATCCATTTGGAATTGGATTTCATAATAGAGAGTGAGACAGAGATCTAATTTTATATGGTGTTCCCCCATATTGATACTATTTGTCCCAGGACGATTTTAATTGAAATTGTATGGAAGTTTATAGTTCAACTGGAGATAATATCTCCATAATGCGGAGTGAACCTACCTATGAATTTTAAGTCTATTGCAATGTCTTTCAATTAAGTTGTATATATTTTTGCATATGGGACTTACGTATATTTTGTTAGATGTAGTCCTAGATTCCTTATAATTTTGTATAATATTTTAAACTTTGTCAATTAGAACAATTGTTGGATAAAATATGCTTTCTAACCATCAGTATATGTCAACTGATGCTTTTGCTTGTTGATCTTCTAATAGCCACCTTGCAAAACTATCTTCTTGGAGGTAATTTGTCATTTCCATAAGGTATGATGTAATCTTTTTGATGAACAATCATAACATCTGCAAAAAAGAGGGGGCAGCCGGGCTCGGTGGCTCAGCCTGTAATCCCGCGCCTTTGGGAGGCTGAGGTGAGTGGATTGCCTGAGCCCGCGGGTTCGAGACCCGCCTGGGCAGCGAGACCTCATCTCTACAATAAATCAAAAAATCAGACGGGCATGGTAGCGCATGCCTGTAATTCCGGCTACTTGGAAGGATGAGGCGGAAGGATTGCCGGAGCCCAGCAGGTCGAGGCGCCGTGGCCGGAAGCGGCCACTGCATTCCAGTTTGGGTGACCGAGTGAGACTCCAACTCAAAAAAAAAAAAAAAAGAGGGGGCATGCTCAAACAATGTTGTATTTGATCCTGATTTTTAAAGGGAAGGCTTTTAACAGCATCATTAAAAAGGACCTGGTACATTCCATTTATCAGTTCCTAATCCCAGTTTGCTAAGAGTTTTTAATCATATTTGAGTATTCACTGTAAAATGATTTTCCTTCTTCTATAGAAATGATCAAATTATATCTCTCTTTTCATTTGTTAATATAGCAAACATTTATAGATTTCCTAATATTTAGCTTTGTTTGTATTTCTAAATAAATACAACTTGCCCGTGACATGTTAACTTTATACACTGTTGTCTTAGAGCTTAAAGCTCACTGCTTGTATTTCTCATTCTGTCTCATGGTTTGGTAACCCCTTTCAGAGAAGGAGCGGGTCTTGGGAAATATCACCTACTTTCTGTGAACCCGGCAATGCATCAGTCATAGCTAGAAGCTACTTGTTTTATGATGAGAGGGAGTCCTTCCGAATACCTCACTTTCTATAGATCCGGAAGCAGAATTCTCTGTTACTCGTTTACCTGGACATCTCAATAATTATGGGTAATGGCTTGCCAGTTAATTCTCTCAGGCTTTCTAGCTAAATATACATACCATCTCCAAACAATAAGGAATTGATCTCCTCCTTTCCAAATTGTATTTCTACTTTTTAAAAATCTTGTCTGTTTTGGCTACTATCACCCAATTATAAAAACCAGTGATGACAGAGGAAATTATTTTCTTAACCCTGTCTTTAGTGAGAATGCTGCGAGGTGTTGCTCCCTTAAAGCGTGATGCTGGCATTTAGAAAGGAATATGCATGATTTTATCATGTAAAGGAAGCATCTGTATATTTTAAAGTATTGTTAAGCTAGAAAGAATTTTGACTTTTATCAAATGCCCTTCATCATTCTTCTTTTGACCTATTAATACTGTGAATTGTATTAACATATTTCCTACCGGGGAACTATCAATGACAAAATGGTAAATTCGTATCATTAATTTAAAAAGATACGGAGATTTGTCACCACGCAAAAACACTTGCGATGCCCTGAAATCGCTGTTCAACATCTTTTTTTTTTTCTTTTTCCTTTTTCTTTTATTTTTGAGTTGGGATCTCACTCTGTCACCCACGATGGAGTGCAGTGGCATGATCACAGCTCACCACAGCCTTGACCTCCTGAGTTCAGGCAATCCTGCCTCAGCATACCGAGTAGCTGCATACTACAGGCGCATGCCACCATGCCCAGCAAATTTTTTTATTTTATATTTTTTGCAGAGATGAGGTCTTGCTATGTTACCCAGGCTAGTCTCCAACTCCTGGGCTCAAGCAATCCTCTCACCTCAGCCTCCCAATGTACGGTATCACAGGCGTGAGCCACCACACCCAGCCCCCAGCTTCTTGTTTCAAAAATCCCAAGCCTGCAGAAAGATAAAAAAACAGTGCAATGAATTCTTAAAATGTTGCCATACTCGCTTTATTTCAATACACACTGTGTACACCCTTGTTTTGGTTGTCACTGAGCCATTTAATTGTAAGTTGCAAATATCATAACCCGTCTCTAAATTCTTCAAGCATGTATCTTCTAAGAAAAGGGACAATCTCCTCTATAATCCAATATCATCACACCTGAAAAATTTAACTTTGATTTAGTGTTGCCTAACATATAATCCATATTCTAATTTCCCCCAGTTATGCTGTTTATGTCCTTTCTAGTTAGGTTTTTTTTCCCCTGCAGTTCATCAGAGTTTCAAAAAATAGTCATGAATTGCATTTAGCTGGTATGTCTCTTTAGTCTCCTTTATCCTAGAACAGATGCCCATCTTTTGTTGTCTTTCATTACATTCACGTTTCTTAAGAATGCAGGCCAGTTGTTTTACAGAAAGTACCACCATTTGAGTTTGTCTAACTGCATATTCATGATTATATTGAGATTGAACATTTTCAGCAAAAAGAATACATGGATGATGTATACTTCCCCCAGCATCACATCAGGTGGCTTGTGATGTTGGCATGTTTCATTATTAGTGATTCTCATTTTGATCACTCGGTTACAGTGTAGTTTGTCAGATCTTTCCATTAGTAAGGCACTAACATCCCTTTTGATGCTCACACGGTTCCAAATTTGGCTAGTGGGAGACCCCTCAAGCTTGTCCCTGTATCTTTTTAGCACATCCTCAGATTGCTAAGTACCACTTTGCTTTTCTGGCACATGTGGATCTTCTAGGCTCACCTTGTACTTATCAGGCCCCGATACTGGAAGCATCCAATTTGCTAAACCATTTCCCCTCCTTCCTTTTAATAATAATTTTTAAAATTTAGAAACCAAGATCCTGCACTAAGTGTATTCATTCCTACCGAGCAGTCATTGATTCAAGGACAGTCAGGATTTTTTTTTTTAAATCATGAGTTCATACTGATCACTCCAATTCAAATCCAGCATGACAATATTATTTTCCTCCTTCCACACATACATAAACTCCTTCTTCCACAATGGGAATGCTGGTTTGCAACAAAATCAACATATTTTCTCTATTGCTCAGTCTCGGAATACACACAAAATAGTATCAAAACCACTACAAAAAAGTAAGTAATGTTCAATAGGCCTTTGACAGTCTTTCTATCTTTAGAACATATAAAGATACAGAGTCTGAAAAATGAGTTTAAAAGTTCAGTTTTCTTCTGTGTGGTTTGCTAATAAACTAGGTCTACTTGTTTCTGTTTCTATTAAATTTTAGGGTTTTCCCATTCTTAAAAATTTTAAGTTTTGAATATGAGGGGAGACCCCCCAAAAACTGGAATTCTTTTTTGGAGGGTGAGTCTCTTATAGTACGATCTTTTCTCCTGCTATGTGTTCTAGGAACTCATCGGCATCAGTGTCCCAGCTAGCATTGTTGTGAGAGGCTGAGTTCTGCTTCACTGAATTTTTTTTTTGAGATGCTTTCAAATCACCCACTTTATGATGGGTGATTTATGTGCACACCTGCCCACACCATGCTGAGTGTTCAGCAAATTTTTTTTTTTTTTTACCAAAAACAGCATGACCCCATGTCCCATCCACCTATTCACCTGATCTTGCCCTGAGGAACTTATTTTTGCTTCCCCAGATGAAAAAAGTCCTCAAAGGAAAAAGTTTTGCCAATGTGGAAGAGGTGAAACAAAAACTGGCAGAAGCACTAAAAGGCATCAAAATTGGCGAGTTCAAAAACTGTTTTGAGCAGTGAAAAAAAAGCATCTCATAGGTGTATTACATCAAACGGAAAGTACTTCAAAGGTGACTGAAGTTTAAACATGTAAGAATAAACACACAATTTTTATAAATAAATTCCAGGTTCTGGGGGGTCTTCCCTCATATGTAAAACATTAACATAGTTTAACAACTAGCTATGAAAAGTCTACTTTTATAGATAGCTTTAAGACTCACTCCCTCACCTAGCCTTTCAAACTTATTTCTATTCACCTCCTCCTATTATTGTGGTTACTTGATTATATTAGTGTTTGATTTATTCTTTTGACTATTTTTTTGTGGAAACATATATATTATACATACACATATACATATGTGAAAGTATACCTATGCCCTTTTGCAGCTTTTATTTTTCACCTCAGGTATCCTAGAAAATCACTCCACGTGAGTTTGTAGAGCTCTTCCTCATTCTTTTTGTTTAATACAGTTGATGGGAGTACGTTATCCACACCATAGTTTACTCAATCAGACTCCTGCACATGGAAAATACCCTGAAATTTAAAGCTCATACATGAAAAAAATTGATAGCAGTCTTCCAAAATCTGATCATTCTAAAAATTTATACAATACCAAAACAAGTCGTGAAGCAGAATCTTTTCTGAAATGTCAATACTAACAAATTGCAATGCAATTTAAAACCACAATGAGACACTACTTTGACAGGCACTAAAGTCTAAAGGTAAAAGCTAGTCACAGTGGCTCACACCTGTAATTCCAGCACTCTGGGAAGCAGAGGTGAGAGAACTGCTTGAGCCCCGGAGTTTGAGACCAGCCTGGGCAATATAGGAAGACTTTGTCACCATAAAAAAATCAAAAATGTAGCCAGGCATGGTGGGGTGCGCTTGCAGTCCCAGCTAATTGGGAGCCTGCAGTAGAAGGATTGACGGAGCCAAGGAAGCTGAGGCTGTGGTGAGCCCTGAGAATGCCACTGCACTCCAGCCTGGGTGGCATAGTGGGACTCCAACTCTAAATAAATAAGTAAAAAAGAGAGAAAATAGCGAGTGCTAGTAACAATGTGGAGCAATCAGAACTCTCAGTAAATAATGAGTTTAAAAAAAAGAACTCTCATACACTATGAGTAAGACTGTACATTGTAACTATAAGCAACTGTTTGGCAGTATTCTACCAAAGTTGATCATATACACACCACATAAACTAACAATTCCATAACCTAACAATTCCACAGTGAGATATATATATATATTCACAGAAATGTATACATATGTTCACCAACAGACATGCACTAGAATAATCATAGATCTACTATTCATAATAGCCAAAAACTGGAAACTACCCAAATGTCCATCGATAGTGAAACAGATAAATAAATGGCGGTATATTCACACAATGGAATAGCAATGAAAAGGAAGGATCTTCAACTATGTACAACAATGAATCTTACAAACATAATATTGGGGAGAATAAGCTAGATTCAAACAAGTACATACTGTATAGTTCCATTTACAAAAAGTTCAAAAGCAGGCAAAATTCACCTATGCTAGTCATGGCAGGGGTTACGTTGGCAGGGGTGGAGATCGAATCTGGAAGGAAACAAGAGAAGGTCTTTCTGAGGTGGTGGCAATGTTCTATTTCTTGATCTGGGTTTGGGATATATAGGTGAGTTCACTTTGTGAAAATTCAGCAAGCCACACACTTATGATACTTTCTCTGTATGCTGTTTACTTCAATAAAAAGGATGTTTTAAATTTCAATAGAGTAATGAAAAGACCAAAAAAATCACTAAATTCAACTAAATACCTAAAAGCAAATAGAAGAAATATAACAGAAACCAAAATGACTATCTTAGCTATTAGCTCAATATTATAGCCTTATGAATTCTGGGGTTTGAGCTTTAAAATTGGCATTTTGCATGCTATTCCCTGATGCTTCTGTGCTTGTATAAATATAAAAACGTTTTTATGTACAAACTAACAAGTATAACTGATGCTTCAGGAAGAGGTACCATGCTTGATGATATTTGAAAATCTACCATCAAGAGTGCTACCACCTGTATACAGAATGATACAACCAGAGAAGGTTAAGAAAGCGTGAAAACCTTTCTCCTGTTGGTGGCCTTCATTAGCTTAAAAAATTGCAGTTGTTATATAACATAGCAATAAAATAATGCAAGAAGTCTAAACAATTTTAGACTAAAGAAAAAAGTTAATAATGATATTAATGGAAAGACCTAATATCTTTTTATTCTAAGTCACTGAAGTTATTACAAAATAATTGTTATACAGAAGGTGACATAACATGCTATAGAAGAAACTATTATTTAAAAATATTGGGTAATTAGTTAAATAACGCTATTTTCTGAATTTTATGGCATTTGTGACATTTGTCAGCTTCTTATATTTTTAATTAGTTATACTTTGTCATTCTAAACAAATATATTCCTTTGTATCCAATTTTGTGTTTATAATTTGCATTCTTTTCCTTTTTTTGTGGTTGTTTTGGTTTGGTTTTGGGGGTTTGTTTTTGTTTTTGTTTTGTTTAGTCGTACTCTGTTGCCCAGGCTGGAGTGCAGCGGTATGATCATGGCTTACCACAGCCTTGACCTCTGGGTTCAGGCAATCTTCCTGCCTCAGTTTCCCAAGTATCTGGGACAGACTACAGGTAAGCGCCACTTCATCTGGCTAATTTTTGTATTTTTTGTAGATATGAGGCCTTGCTATGTTGCCTAGGCTAGTCTTGAATTCCTGGACTCAAGGGATCATTTTGCCTCAGTCTCCCAAAATGCTGGGATTTTAAACTAGTGTTTTAAATGCAGGTGTGAGCCACCAAGCCCTGCCTGCATAATTTTTCTTAAAGACAACTCCCCAAACTGCTTCAGAACCACAACACCTTGATCGGCCCCTGAAAAGGATTAAAGTTCATAGCAAGCCCCGTAGTGTCTTACCATATTGAATACAAGACAACAGAGTTGTGATCTATCATATACTACCTGGCCACAAAGAATTAAGAAACAAAAGTTAAAGAAGCCATTCATGTATTCCTTCAAGTAAATATTGGAAAGCTTCTGGATGACACTCTGCTAAACTATGAGCATACAATGGTGAGCAAACAGATACATCCCCAGCCTTCGTGAAATTCTATCTATGGGGCAGAGAGATAAGAATCAGATAATCCCAGCTACAAACTACTGTCAATGCAAGGGCGAAATCGTATACAGAATACCCCAAAGTTAAATAGGAAAATCCGATGACTTTCAATGAAAGGATGGGGGTGGGGTGGAACAGGATGACTTTCAATGAAGGAACGAACGGTGGGTGCCCCAGGCCAGGGTATCTCCATCCGAACAGGGGGAGGTCCCAGGTGCAACAAGGGGAGAAGCTCTGACCACACCTCCAGGCCAAGGAGATCTAGGTACAGACAGCACAGTCTCAACCCAGATGGACTCCAGCACTGAGCAGACCTGGGGAAGAAACCGCACCGTGCTGGGGGTCACAGCTCAGTCAGGTCCACAGCACCACGCCTTCAGGGCAGGCGCCGGCTGTACCCAAGCAGCAGCCACCGTCAGTTCTAGCAAGAGACTGGTGCCACCTGGCGAGTCAGAGCATGAGTTGTGAAGCCCACCAGGCTGGGATGGAATCCTGGTTCTGCCACATTCCAAATACCTTTTTCTCTTCCAATTTGCAAAAAAAAAGGGGGGGGGGTAGGGTGGGGATGGGAAGGGTTACTGCAGGATAAACTATCAGGTGCTCTGCACAGAGCCTAGTTCACGGCACCAAATAAATGGCAGCGGCTCTCATCGTGGCCCATCCCCTCCACTTCCTCTAAGCTGTTCAATTCCTTCCACTCCGTTCTGAGACCAGCCTTGATTCATGCAGCACTGGAATTCAGCCCACAGTTCAGTTTCTACAAGCCTGACATTCCTGAGACTTCATCTGCTTGTCCAACATCGCCACCTACTGCCCAAGGCTCGATTCCCTCGGAGTCGTGTTCATCTCAGCCCTTAGCCAGCGCTCTGCCCGGCAGAAGCCTCCCCAAAACAGGACAAACTATGAAAAATAGACGTTTAGGGATATACTTATGTGTGGCAAGCTATAAAGAAAAGCCAAGTACCAAATGCAAATACCTTTCAATGATGAGAACAGTCTTGCTACTGCATTGTAATTCTGAAATTCTAATTTCAGAATTGAAATAAACAGTTCGATTCTGAAACTTTAAACATTAAACAGTTTTAATGTTTTCTATTGCACATGTTATATTAAAATTAGCTATTTACTTAACTGATTCTTCCATTAGATTATAAGCCCCTTAAGAGCAGAGGTGGTATTTTATTATGCTTTTCATTTCCAGAACCAAACAAAGTATAAACAAATCAATCAATGGAACAACTTAGGCCAGAAATGTACCCACATATATCTGGTGCTTGATTTATAATAAAAGTGATACTGAAGAGCAACGAAGAAAAGACGGTCCCTTTAATCAACAGTGCAAAGTCAACTGTATAGCCATATGGAAATAAAAATCCCTCTTATTTTATACCATGCATAAAAATCAGTTCCAGATTGATTGTAGACTATAAGGCTTCTGGAATATAACACAGATATCTTCATGGCCTTAGATTAGGCAAAAATTGCAAACTGTTATAAAGAACACCATGCGGTGTTCAGAAAACAATATCCCCAAACACATCACTTTGGACTTCAAACTGACAGCACTTGAGTACCAGCCAAATGCAAGGAGGGACTGTCTGGGAAGTTTCCCTTATCTGACTAAGGGAAGTTCCTCCCGTAGGAATGCTGTTATGAACCTCCTCCATGGAGTCTATATGAACCAGAGAAGATTAACTCCTTCAGAAGGGGAGAAAACGAAAACTCCACACCCAGAACACCAGAAACCACACCCAGACATTTCACCCACTGGTCTTAAGACGAAGGATCTCACCTGCAGAAGACAGTCTTTGTTCACAGTGCAGTCCTTCCCTCTCCCTTCCACAGCTTCTCACCACCACCCTCCAGAGGCCTCCAAGACCCTTTTTCTTTTGGTAGCTCAAAATGCTATTTAAGCTCCAACCATCTCATACTTTGAGCCTCATACCTTATCGGACCTCCAAGCATATACACATAATAAATGTGCCTGCTTTTTCTACTGGCTACCATCAAGTTTATTCCATAGTCTCAAATTATTGAACCTTCAGAGAAAAGAGGGAAAGTTTAAAACTCCTATATAACCCAAAATATTATCCATAAAGAAAAAACTGATAAATTAAACTATGGTAAAATTAATTATTATTATTCAGAAAAAGAAAACAGCAAGAGAATTAAAAAGTCGCCGGGTAGAAGAACATAGAAGTGAAGAACTTCAATCCAGAATAGATTTTAGAATTTCTACAAATCAGTACTACTACTACTAATAAAGACAGGCAATCCATTAGACAAGCAAGAGACTTGAGAAGGCTCTCTCCCAAAGAGAGCAAACAAATGGCCAATATTAAAACATATGAAAAGATGCTTTACTCTAATAAGGCATCAAGAAAGTTTAAATTACAAACACTATGAGATACAACTACAAATTTACTAGAAAGACTAAATTAAAATTAAAAGTTTTTAAAATTTGACACAAAAGTATATAGAAGGATAGGAAACAACTGGAATGTTCATACACAGCTGGTAGATTATAAATTGATAGAGCCACTGAAAAAAATGTTAGCAATATGACCTAAAGCTGAACATACATATACTCTATAAAACACTTTCACTCCCAGGGATATGAACAATTAAAGTACACACATGTGCACCAAAAGATAAGGACAAAAAAGTTTATAGTCACGTTACTCATAATACACTCAAGCTGGAAAGAACCCAAATTTCGACCACCAGCAGAATAGATATACGTATTGTGGATTATTAGTAAAATGGAATGTATACCACCAGGAACATGCACCAACTACTGTAATGTGTAATACCACAGTTATAACTCGCAAACCCAAAGTTGAGGGAAAAAGCCAGACACAAAAGAAGAAAGATTTCATCTATAAAGTGCAAAAACAGAAAAACTCATCTGTCATATAAAAAGTCAGGATGGGAGATACCTTTGGGGAGGAGATGAAGGTAGTAACTAAGAAGAATATAAGAGATGCTTCTAGGTTGCTGGAAATATTTCATTTCTTATGTATTAACTATGTGAAAATTCACTGAGTGGTATTTTCACAATCTGTATACTTACCTATATATTAGACTGCAATAAAAAAAGTTTCTCATCAGAAAGTATGAGACTAAAATACAGTTTACAAAACACAGAAATTGAAGAAGCTTGCCCCAGGAGACTGTTACTAAACAAATACTGGAGAATTTGAGGCAGAAAGGGATAAAACTAAACAAATATTACATGTATAAAACAACAGAAGTAATGTCCCATGAAATATATAAAAAGAAAAATGGTAAGATTAAAACATATCAAACAAGTTTGATGGATGACAAGAGAATTACGCTGAATGAAAAACGTCCGTCTCTAAAGATTAGATACTACATAATTTTATTTCCATGTGTTCTTAAAATAACAAAACTACAGAGATGAAGAATTGATTCGTGGTGGGCAGAAGTTAAGGAGAGAGGGGGAGAACAATGTGTTATAGCAAAGACAGGGTAGCACAAGGGATCCTGCTGATGGAACTGTCCCGTATCTTGATAATGGTGGCATCGGTTATATATCTATGTGTGTGATACAATGTCATACAACTGAATACACCCACAAAAACTGAAAACGCACATAAAACTAGTAGAATGAAGTAGTTATACAAGATGTTACCGGTGGGAGAAACTGAATGAAGGCAATAGGGGATCTCTTTATATTATTTCTTACAACTGCATGTGAATCTACAATTATGTCAAAATTAAAAGTTAAAAATAAAATTTACTATGATAGCATAGCTCAAGAGGAGTTGAATGCAATGAAAGTATTCTTAAATTCTTATTTTACCCAGGAGGAGGATAAACTAAATTTAAACTTTCACAACTTAAATATGCATACTTAAATTAGTATGACAGTCACCAAAACAAAATAAAACAAAGACTTTAACTTCCAAATGAAGAAAAAATATCCCACTAATCCAAAAGAAGACAAAAAAGGGAAAAGAAATATAGAAGTAGGACAAATAGAAAGTACAAAATAAGATAATATAAACACATATGCATATATATACACACATATCTCAGACACACACCATATATACAGAATCCAAATTTGTCAGGGTGCATAATAAGCGCAAATGGACTGAGTGATCCGGTTAAAGACTTTAATGTGCTTAAATTGTTTACAAACAACTGATAAGTTATTTAAACAATTTAAAGGCATTAAATTGCTTAAATCTAATTACATGCAATCTATAAGAGTCATATCTAAAACATAAAGATATTGAGTATTTTTAAAAAATTAATACAGTGGGAGCTGTGCACAGTGGCTCACGCTTGTAATCCCAACAACTCAGGAGGCTGAGACAGGAGGATCTCTTGAGGCCAAGAGCTCAAGCCCAGCCTGGGAAACACAGCAAGATCCCCATTTCTAAAGAAAATGAAAAACACTCAGCAGGCTATGGTGGCACACCTGTAGTCTCAGTTACTTGGGAGGCTAAGGTGGGAGGATTCCTTGAGCCCAGGAGTTTGAAGCTGCAATGAGCCATGATCATACCTGTGAATAGCCACTGCACTCAAGCCTGGGCAACATAGCAATATCCTGTCTCAAATTTAAATACACAAACACACACATACATACACATATAGCACAAAGTCTAACCAAAGTTACCATAGCTATATTTAGCATACATTAAGTTTAAAGCATACATAAATGAAGGAAAACATTTCATTAAGATTAAAGTTCAGCCGGGCTCAGTGGCTCAGCCTATAATCCTGCGCCTTTGGGAGGCTGAGATGAGTGGACTGCCTGAGCCCGCGGGTTCGAGACCCGCCTGGGCAACTTGGCGAGACCTCATCTCTACAATAAATCAAAAAATTAGCAGGGCGTGCTAGCGCGCGCCTGTAATTCCGGCTACTCGGAAGGCTGAGGTGGAAGGATCGCCGGAGCCCAGCAGGTCGAAGCTGTGGTGACCAGGAGCGGCCACTGCACTCCAGTCTGGGCGACAGAGTGAGACTCCCACTCAAAAAAAAAAAAAGGAAAAAAAAGATAAAAGTTCAAATTACAAAAATGTGATATATATGCTTAATCATATACCACCAACTAAAGCCTCATAAACCAAAAGTTGACACGAGCAGAGAGAAAAATTCACAACCACAGTGAGATATTTAACTTGTCTCCCAGTAAATCGAGTGTAAAAATAATTAGGAAGAATGAAGATTTTAACCAAATTATGAAAAAAATAGACTCAATAGATACATAGAACACAAGATCCAACAGCTGCAAAAATAGACCTCCCTTCAAGAAAATATGGAGAGTCGGGCTCGGTGGCTCAGCCTGTAATCCCGCGCCTTTGGGAGGCTGAGGCGAGGGGATTGCCTGAGCCCGCGGGTTCGAGACCCGCCTGGGCAGCGAGACCTCATCTCTACAATAAATCAAAAAACCAGCCGGGCGTGGTAGTGCGTGCCTGTAGTTCCAGCTACTTGGAAGGCTGAGGCGGAAGGATTGCCGGATCCCAGCAGGCGAGGCTGCGATGGCCGGGAGTGGCCACTGCACTCCAGTCTGGGTGACAGAGTGAGACTCCAACTCAAAAAAAACAAAAACAAAACAAAAAAAAATATGGAATAAGTTCAAAAATTAACCATATAGTTGAATGGTAAAACTAGTAAAAAATTTCAAAGTGAAATAATATAGAACACAATTTCTGGTAACAGTATTTTTAAGCCAAAAAAATAGAAAACAAAAGCTAACTAGGAAAACCACAATTTTAGAAACTCAGAAATGCACATCTGAATAACATATAGCACAAAGATAAAATTATAAGGCAAATTCATTATCATCAGTTCTATGTACCAAAAACTGTGGAATTAGTCAAATTCATTCTTAAAAGAAAATTTATAATCTTAAATGTGCACATTAGGAAAGGAACATTGGAAAAAAATCAGTAAACTAAGCAGTTAAAAAAATATAACTAGAACAAAGAAAAACATAATAGACATTAAATACAAAAGAAATACACAGTAGAATCAGTTAAGCTAAAACTTTCTTCTTTAAAATACATAATAAAATTCACAATACTTTAGCAAAATTTATCAAGAAAAAGCAGTAAAAAAAATCTTACATAGAGGACTGCACTAAAGAAATGAAGACTTTGAACAGATAACTCACAATCATGAATAGCTTTATGCCAACAGACTTTAAAACATAGATAAAAATATATTTATAGGAAAATCACACTAAAATTGACTCAAAATGCATTTTTTAAATTATATACATTAAGTATATTGAATCACTATTCAAAAAACTTCTCATAAAGAAATTTCTAGGCCCAGGTGGCTTCATCAAAAAGTTCCATTAAATAGTCAAGTTTTTTAAAAAATGGAAAAAACAAAGCTAAAGTCACAAACTCATAGAAAAAGATTTCCCAATTCACTTTGCTAGATTAAAATAAAAATAACCTTGATATCAAAACTCAAAAATGCAAGTACAAGAAAAAATATTTACAGAACATTGCTATTCAATGTGAGTGAAAAATTATTTTTAAAATGTACTGACAAATGACGGTGCTGGCAAAGATGAACTGTGCATGCTACAACCTGCCATTCCCACTGATTATGAGTTAAAACTCTGGAGAAAATATAAATAGCAATGGCCTGAGAACAATGAAAAGTAAACAGCAGGCAGATTGGGAAATGTCAGAACTTTAAAGAATGATCAGCATGGCAGTGGTGAGATAGACCATATTCTGGATCATAAAATGAACCCTAAAGAATTAAAGACAAATGAATTATGTTACCTGATGACAACAGAATTAAATAGAAAAAATAGAAACATTTCTGGAACATCCCCCAAATATGAAAATTAAATGGCATACTTCTAAATGATTTATTGGTCAAAGGAGGATGAGTTTGCAAAAACTGGAAAATATTTTGAGCTGAATTAATATGACATAAACTTCTGAAAATTTGTGTTTAGAGAGGAGGATATTTATACCACTGGATTATATTGGAAAAGAAGAAAAGTATCAAATCAATAATCTAAGTATCCACTTTAAAAAAGTAAAAAAAAAACAAAAATCCTCAAATTAAGCAGAAAAAAGAAAAGATTAAACATAAAAGACAAAATTAATAAAATTTAAACATACAAACATATGTATATATATGTGATGAATATACACACACAGAGCACAAAGTCTAATCAAAGTTATCAAAATATTAATCATACATTAAGTTTAAAGCATACATACAGAGAACAATAGGGAAAAAAAAATCAGTGGATCCCAAATCTGATTTTTCAGGGTAAGGGTGGTGATGAGGGGAAGAGAATCAATAAAATGGATAAGCTTCTAGCCAGACTGACCAAGAAAAACAGAGAAAGCACAAATTACCAATACCAGGAATAAAAGAAGAAATGTCATTACTCAGACCCTATAGACACTAGAAAGCTAAAAAGGATACCACAAAACAAAACAGCTCTATGCTTATCAATTCTACAAATTAGTGGATCAACTCCTTGAAAGACATAAACTGAACTCAAATCACTCTATCAAAAAGATACCTGCACACGAATGTTTATCGCAGTGTTGTTCACAATAGCAAGAACCTGGAAGCAACCATGCTATCCATTAAAAGAGGACTGCATTAAAAAAATGTGGTACATATACACGATGGAATACTATGCAGCCATAAAAAAGAACAAAATCATGAATTTCGCAGCAACCTGGATGGAACTAGAGTCTATAATACTGAGTGACCTCTCACAGAAACAAAGATCTGAGTATCGCATCTTCTCGCTCATATAGCGGACCTTGATCATCCAACGCACTACCATAAGAAAATGACTGACAGTGGTGGGAAACTATGGGGGGGGGGAGAAGGGAGATGGGATTAATGGCAGTAAACATCAGTCTGGGGATGGAGAGACACCTGTTATCAACAAAGGGGCCTGAATGAAGCATATTTGTGTACCTAACCCTTAACTGTACCCCACAATATCATAATAAAAAATATTGATTTAAAAAAAAAAGAAAGACATAAACTACCAAAGCTCAAGAAGAAATAGACAGCTTGGATACTCCTATATCTATTAGAGGAAATGAATGAGGCAGCCACTTCAGAAGACAATTTGGCAGGTTCTTATATGAGGACAGACCCAAAGAAATTGGAATTATTTTTTGGAGGATGGACTCCTTGCAGTACAGGCTTCCCCCGTCAGGTAAGCATTCTAAGAACACATCAGCATCAGTGTACCAGCTAGCATTATGGTGAGCAGCTGCATCGAGCTTCAGTGATTTTTTTTTTTGGAGATTCTTTCAACGTGTTTGCCCTTTTCATGGGTGGTTAATGGGTGATTTATGAGTGTACCTACCCATATCATGTTGAATGTTCAGCAGTTTTTGACCAAATCCCCCGTGCCCTACCCTCCCTACTCACCAGATCTCACCCCAACCAACTTTCTTTTGTTTCCCCAGATGAAAAAAGTACTCAGAGGGAAACATTTTGCTGATGTGGATTAGGTGAAACAAAAAAAATGACAGAAGCACTAAAAGGCATCAAAATTGATGAATTCAAGAGCTGTTTTGAGCAGCAGTAAAGGCATCTTGATAGGTGTATAGCAACAAACAGAAAGTACTTTGAAGGTGACTGAAGTTAAACATGGAAGAATACACAATTTTTTACAAATAAATTAAGGTTTTGGGGTCCCCCCTCATAAAGTCAAGCCAAGACTGACCACGTGACCCAGCAATCCTACTCCTAGCTATTTGCCCAAATGAAACGAACACCCATGCGCACATGAAAACCAGTTTTTGAATGTTGACAGTAAATTCATTTATAATTCAACCAAAAGTAAAAATGTTACAGGTTCTCTGAATGACAAACTGATAAACAAACCATGCAGAATCCATGTGATGGATTACTACTGGACAATAAAGAGGAATAACTGTTGCTATACAACGATATGGCTAAATCTCAAATGCGTGTATAGTACAGGAAAGTAGCCATATTCAAAAGGCTACATCCTGAATGATTTCATTGATACGAAATTCTGAAAGAAGCAACACTAGAGGAACACAGGCAGGAGTTAACTGCGGAAGGTTTTACTACAAAGGCCAACGCAATTTTTGGAGTGATCAAACCATTTGGCATCTGCATTGTGGTAGTGATTGCATGACTGTAGTTGTCAAGTCTCACAGAGCTGTACACCAAAAAAGTAAACTGTACTATATATAAATTTTTTAAAGTTTAAAATTGTAGTTGCAAACTAAAGCCAGTGATATATAAAATAGTAGTGCAGACTTTGTTTATACCAGGATTTTAACATGAAAAAACAGCTAACATAATCGAAACATTAGCAGAAAAAAGAGAAAAAACAAATGACTGTCGCAGATGCATACGAAGTATTTGATAAGCTTTAAAACCCATTCCATGAATAAATTTTTTTTTTTTTTTGAGTTGGAATCTCATTCTGTCACCCAGACTGGAGTGCAGTGGCCACTCCTGGCCACCACAGCCTCGACCTGCTGGGCTCCAGTGATCCTTCCGCCTCAGCCTTCCAAGTAGCTGGAACTACAGGCGCGTGCTACCACACCCGGCTCATTTTTTATTTACTGTGGAGATGAGGTCTCGCCAAGTTGCCCAGGCAGGTCTCGAACCCACAAAAATTTTTCTTTAATCTAAGCAAATTAGGAAAAGAGAAGTTCCTTAATCTGATAAAGAAGATCTATTACGAATACTCATATATGTATATATATATATATATATATATATATTTTGAGTTGGGGTCTCACTCTGTCACCCAGGCTGGAGTGCAGTGTCACGATCATGGCTCACCATAGCCTCGACCTCCTTGGCTCAGGCAATCCTTCTGTCTCAGCCTCCCGAATAGCTGAGACAACAGGAGTGTGCACAGCTAATTTTTTTATTTTTTGTAGAGACAATGTCTCACTACGTTGTTTAGGCTGGTCTTGAATTCCTGGGCTCAAGCAATTCTCCTGCCATGGCTGACCAAAGTGCTAGGATTGCAGACATGAGCCACTGTGCCTGGCCTAAATAAAAAATTCTTAAAATGGAATAGTGAAATTATCAAGTGTGACACGTTATCTTTGGAATTCCTTACTTTAGTCAGATTTAATGTGATTTAATACAGACAAAAACATAAATTAAAATGTGATCCATTCAACGAAGGTGTTCGTTCCTTTGCATAAAAATGGAAATGACACACTGAAATATTCTGATTCTAATTGCCCATTTTCCCACTAAAATAAACAATATACTTTCATCTAAAAAATAAAATAGTGAAATTAGAAAGAAGACAAAGATGAAACTGTCAGTGAAGAAAGAAAAATAAGTAAAAGAATCGACAATGAAGAAACAAAATATCATTATTTGCTGATTATAGGAGTATGTATATTAAGAATTTTTAAAATCTATAGATAAATGTATCAAGTTAGCTAGTTATATACTCAACCAAATCAAAATTGAATTTTAATAAATTATGTAATTTATAATAGCACAAAAATGCAATGAACTTAGTAACAAATCTACAAAGTGTGAATACTTTCATAGAAAAAAATCATGTAATTTTGGAATGCACCAAAAAAAAAAAAAACAAATAAGCAGATAACTAAAGTTCATGGATTAGAAGATTCAATATTGTAACATTCTCCCCAAAATGGTCTATCAATTAATCCTAAAGAAAATCACAACAAGTTTTGAGAAGCCTGATAAGTCAACTCTAAAATTTTTATAGACATGCAAAAGGTTAAGCCAATATCAAGAGAGAAGAAGCAAGGAGGTTGATACAAATATTTTCTGACTAATGAATGAACTAATTAGAAGGCCAGCAAAAAATAGTAATGTACCAGTAAGCCAGAATTTCTAAAGCACCACAAAAGATCAATAGTTAGTAGGTATATGTAAGTATCCCAAATTTGTTTTAAAATAAGCACAGGTCTTTTAAAAATATATTGGAAACTGATTTTTAAATAGATATAAAGCCATATCAAGCCTCTCATAAAAAAGAAAGCAAGAAAAGAAGTCCTAACCAAAAGCCTCATCTAATTTCTTAAAGGGCTAGTCTACTAATAGAAGAGTTCTGGCAAACAATTGGCAAAATAAACCGTCGCCGCAAATAACGCTCCATTCAGTGACGTCAGGATCCCAGTGCTCCTTATGAATCAACAGCAGCTACAGTGGCTAAGCCCAAACTCTGACACATTCTCCACTTATAATCATTGTTTTTAACAGTTTATGTCAACCCTACTCATAAATCACAGAGAAGCCGAAATGTTTATGTGGCCTTCTGCCAAAAACAATCATTTGCACTTATTACTAGGATGACTCCAGGAGACAGGGTATTAGAAGTTTTTCACCAAGAAAAACCTTCTCAGCAAAGAAGAAAAAACTCTAAATTTCCTACTTAAAAAAAATCTAATGAATTGTGATGAGCAATATAAATTCATTTGGACACCTGATGAAACATTTAGTCCAAAGTCACATTCTAAAACAGCTAATGTATCATCACAGTTCCTGAAAGACTCAAGGACTATAAATTTCAAGGTTTGGGCTATATCCTGAGTCCAGAAAAACAAAAAACAAAATGTATAGGCCAGATGATTGCTGATTTCTTCTGCCTACAACATGTTTCTTCACTATAACCTGAAATTATATTTATGCTTAACAATACCCCTCAGGAAAGAGACAAAACAAACTTAGTGAGTTAAAACAACAAAAAGCAGTGCCGCAAAGAGTACAAAAGGCAGCAGTTATCTCCCAAGTCCAAATTCTACCCTGCATTAGACATGGTCTTGGTATCCTTGAACTGAAAGAAACTAATATTGATTGTAGCATTAGCAAAACCTGTTCTCTACTCATCAAGAAAGTCAGTCATTTTTTTAAAATTCCAGAATTAGCCGGGCCCGCGGGTTCGAGACCAGCCCGGGCAACTTGGTAAGACCTCATCTCTACAATAAATCAAAAATTAGCCAGGCATGGTAGCACATGCCTGTAGTTCCAGCTACTTGGAAGGCTGAGGCGGAAGGATCGCCGGAGCCCAGCAGGTGGAGGCTGCGGTGGCCGGGAGCGGCCGCTGCACTCCAGTCTGGGCGACAGAGTGAGACTCCAACTCAAAAATAAATAAATAAATAAATAAATAAATAAATAAATAAATTCCAGAATTATTATGGGCAGAGGCAAATAAAAATATTATACACATACTGTTTCAGTGAAGCAAAGAATCCAGAATGAGCACTCCCAAGAGACTTAATGCAATTACAAAAGTAAAATAGCCTAGCTTCTGGACTGGTTAAAAAGTCAAGTCAGAAAGAAATGCCAAATGAGAAAACCACATTCAGTGGAAAAACTCACTTGAGGGTATCATAGTCAGCTGGGTTTCTACTCCTTGGATCCACTTCAAATGCTTTGTATCCCACCAAAAATTGTTCCTTTCTAAAAGTGATGGTGGACCTTCAACAATGAAATCGCAGCACCCACCATTAGCTTGGGGGCTGGCTAGTCTTCAATATTCCATGTGATTCCAAAAACTGATTCTTTCCTTCATTCTTAAAGATCTCCCAGGTCAGTCACAAAAAAGAAGCATTCTTACTCCAGGAGGTATTTTTCTAGTGTTTGCTTCTATGTGACATTAAACACTTCTCAAGCTAATGCTAATAGAAGTTAGCTTCTTACTGAATATCATCTGTAGCAAACAGGAGCAGACTCCTAGTTCTTTTCAGTGAACTTGAATTCAAATTTATGTAATTCTCATGATTTCTTGAGAATTACATCTTGAAACCTAGAAATTACCTCCTTTCCTACTGATTTATTTTTCAATTATACCAGGGGTGTCAAAAATATATATACACATTTTAAGAGATGTTGTCTATATATTACTTTTCGAAGCTGAATTGAATTACAGTAGCAATGTGTAGTATGACAATTGCTCAAAAGATGGCGTTAATCAAATGGATGCTAGCGTACCATGCCACAGGCAGGACAGTCAAAGAAAATGGCAGAAGCATGATTCTCATTCAAGGAGCTCAAGACCATTTTCAAGTAGTATCTGAAATTCGAGAACACTGTGGAAGACGACTACAGTGGAGGTGTGAGCATGCAACAGAACTTCCAACACACCCAACAACTGCACACATTTGTGATAAGTTTCAGATACATGGTACTCAATGTGACGTTCACAAGGGAAGATCCAGGAAGGCTTCCAAGGCAACAAGTCCTGTGGTAGTTTGCCATAATCACGGTAACCACTTGGAACACCTCTTATAATTGCAGAAGTCAAACGTGACTTGTATTCATCTTTTGTTATTGTATATATTGAGTGTTACAATTTCAATACAGGTTTTTTCTTTGTTAAAATGTGTATACTTTTTTTTTGGCACCTTCTGTATGTAGACTGAACCAGTTCCAGTCATCTTTAGTTGGTCTTTATTCAAACACTGTGCTTTTGCTTTTTTTATTTTTTTATTTTATTTTTATTTTTATTTTTTTGAGTTGGAGTCTCACTCTGTCACCCACACTGGAGTGCAGTGGCTGCTCCTGGCCACCGCAGCCTTGACCTGCTGGCTCCAGCTCCTTCCACCTCAGCCTTCCAAGTAGCTGGAACTACAGGCACACACTACCACGCTTGTCTAATTTTTGATTTATTGTAGAGATGCGGTCTCGCCAAGTTGCACAGGCGGGTCTCGAACCCATGGGCTCAGGCAATTCACTCACCTCGGCCTCCCAAAGTGCTGGGATTACAGGCTGAGCTACTGAGCCCAGCCTGTTTTTTTTTTTTAATAACAATTTTAATTCTATTAGTTATTTCTGAGATTCTTCCCTGAAATGTTTCCACCATCTAGAGAGGAGTGTGGTAGGGTATAAAGAGTGTGGGATCTAACACTATGAAGACCTAAGTTGTACCAGTTGTAAGACTTCAGATAAGTAACTAGTCTCTCTGAGCTTCAGTTTCCTCATTTATGAAAAAATAATAATAGCTACTGCAGGGGTCCCCAACCCTTATGGCAGAGGGAATGGTTTCGGGATGATTCAAGTGCATAACATTCGTTGTGCACTTTATTTCTATTATTAGTACATTGAAATATATAATGAAAGAATTATTCAACTCACCATTTTAAAAAAAAGCTGGTTGAGACCCGCCTGGGCAACTTTGGCACGACCTCATCTCTATAATAAACCAAAAAATTAGGCGGGCGTGGTAGCGTGCACCTGTAGTTCTAGCAGCTTGGAAGGCTGAGGCGGAAGGGTCGCCAGAGCCCAGCAGGTCAAGGCTGCCGTGGCCAGGAGTGGCCACTGCACTCCAATCTGGGGGACAGAGTGAGACTCCAACTAAAAAAAAAAGCTGGGATGGAAGTGGTAAGTAAAATAAGGGGCAGGCCATGCGAGGACTTAAATAAGTGTCTTAGTCTGACTTAAAGCCTGCCACCAGATGCGACTGTACAATTAAAGTACCTCAACTCACATCACTCACTGATAGGGTTTTGAAATGAGTCGGCACACAATTGACTTATGATGGTCTCTGTGAGTCAAACCCCACTGCGCATGTTCATCTGTATTTGCAGCTGCCCCCAGCACTAGCATCACCGCCTAAGCTCCACCTCAGATCATCAGGCACAAGGAGTGTGTAATCTAGATTCCTCGCATGTGCAGTTCACAGTAGGGTTCATGCTCCTAGGAGAATCTAATGCTACTGCTGACCTGACAGGAGGCGGAACTCAGGCAGTAAACCAAGCAGGGGGGAGCAGCTATAAATACAGATGAAGATTAGCTCACTTACCCACCACTCACCTCCTGCTGTGCAGCCCAGTACCCCAGTCTGTGGCCCAGGGTTGGGGACCTGTGAATTGACTGATCTAAGTACCTCATATAAGTGGAATTAGACATAGGGAAGGAAAAATGTATTTTTTCCTCTATCTTTCTCAGTCCTTGGTTGGGACCCCTGTAACAAAAGAGAGATTAGCAAGAGAAAAGCATACCAATTTATATATCATAAGTTTTATATGAGACAGGAGCCTTCACAAGAATATGGAATCTTGAAGAAACAGTTAAATCTAAGTGTTTTTATATTAGGTTTTGTCAAAAGACTACAATCACAATGATTCAGCTATAGATTTAATTGGTTTCTATTTGTGATTCATGATTTGGGGTACCCCCCCCATTCCACAAAATAGAATGATGGCTCCCACTGGGGAACAGCAAAACAGCAGGTTTTCTAATACTCGAACAAGGAAACAGAACAATAGAAAAAACTGATGGGGCCAGGCACAGTGGCTCAACCTGTAATCCCAGCACTTTGGGAGGCCAAGATGAGAGGACTGCCTGAGTCCAAGGGTTCAAGACCAGCCTGGGCAACTTGATGAGACCTCACCTCTACAATAAACCAAAAACCTAAGCTGGACATGGTAGCATGCACCTATAGTTACTTGGAAGGCTGAGGTGGAAGGATCACCTAAGCACAACAGGTCAAGGCTGCAGTGGCTGTGAGTGTGCCACTGTACTCCAGCCTGGGTGACAGAGTGAGACTCCAACTCAAAAAAAAAGAAAGAAAAAAACTGGTTAACATCAGGTTATTTTTTTGCAAGGATTCAAGTAGAGGAGACTGCCTTATTATGCTAACTCAGATAGACTAGAATCTCCTATTTTCAACAACAATAACAAAAGTATGTTTTGGGATCCATCTGCTTCTTTAAAGTTTCAGTTTGATTATGTGGCATTTAGCATGAGTGACTCCATGTTGGCTTGAACTGGTCTGTTGGGGCCTAACACAGGAGCTCAGCCTATAGCAATGGCCTCCCATCATTTTTGCTTAACAGTTTGATGAAAAGCGGAAGAGAAGTGGAAATGTGATAGGGCCAAAAGGGGGGGAGGAGCTAGGTGTAGTAAACTGGGAAACAGCAAGATTCCTCTCAGCATTATCTTCAGAGAGAAGAATGTTCCTCCCTCCAGATATAGGGAGGGCACCTCTCACTTGAGGGCATTATGACCTGCTTCGGGGCAGAAGGGTATGCGAACGGCAGAGAGTCCTTCCTGCCATTTCTCAAATTCCCTCAGCTTAAAATATTCGGGATTCCAGGGTGCCATATTTTGGGGTAGCATGTCCAGAACCCTATCACATACAATGTTTGTCCTTTTGCGATTAGCTTATTTTACTTGACATGATGTCTTCAAGTTTCATCCATTTTGTAGCATGTGGCAGAATTTCCTTCCGTTTAAAGGCTGAATGATATTCCACTGTTTATTTTTTACCACATTTTGTTTATCTATTCACCTGTAGATAAACACTTGAATAGCTTCCTCAGTTTAGCTATTATGAATCACACAAATGGCACATGTTTTTGTTTTCCTTGAGTCAGGGTCTCACTGTGTTGCCCAGGTTGGAGTGCAGTGACACAATTACAACTCACCACAGCCTCGACTTCCTGGGCCCAGGCAATCCTTCTGCCTCAGCTTCCCAAGCAGCTGGGACTACAGGCGTGTGCCACCATGCCCAGCCAGTGTTGCCTAGGCTGCTCTTGAACTCCTAGGCTCAAGCAATTCTCCCACCTCAGCTGATCAAAGTGCTAGGATTATAGGCATGAGACACCAAGCCTGGCCAAAACATTTTAACTACAGATGTTTTTATACAAAATTGACACACACTAGGCCCACAGAGAAGACTAATTGTGTCCTTAATCCATGACAGAGTTTCTCTTTTTAAAATACCTTCTTTGCCAGGCACAGTGGCTCAAACCTGTAATCCCAGCACTTTGGGAGGCGGAGGCAAGAGGATTACCTGAGCTCAGGGGTTCGAGACCAGCCTGAGTAACACAGCGAGACTTCATCTTACTATAATAAATCAAAAAATCATCCAGACACAATGGCAAGTGCCTGTAGTTCCAGCTGCTTGGAAGGCTAAGGCAGAAGGATCAACTGAGTCCAGCAGGTCGAGGCTGCGGTGGCAATGAACATACCACTGCACTCCAGACTGGGCAACAGAGTGAGACTCCAACTCATAAAAATAATAAATAAAATAAAATAAAATAAAATACTTTCTTCATAAACCTATGTGAAGAAAATTCCGACAGCACCTACTTTTTACAGACGGAAATCCTATTTAAAGCTCTTATTACTTTTTCATTCTGTACAGAAAAACAAAATATGTCAATTAACTAAACCATGAAGAAAGAAACTGCTAATCTCAGTTATCACAAACTGTCAAGTTAATACATAATGCAATCTGCAGTTTGAAAATGTCAATTACAAATCACACAGGAAAATCTGTGCTTCAGGAGACACACCATGCACTGTTTAGATCACACCCTTTCAGGTTTTCTAGTGTAGCCTTTTGCCTGTCTTACAACATGTAAAGTTGAAAAGAAGTGATGACAATGCCAATAATTCTTGTTTACAAACATGCACATCAATCTGTCTCACAGACAGCCAATCCTCTCCCCACGTGGTTAAGCCACTTACGTATCACTTTCAAGTTCATTTCAATATTCTGATTTATAGACGTCTCTGTTCTTTGGGTTCCCTTTTGCACTGATTGTAACATCTTACTGCTTACTTCACTTACAATAAGTAAAATAAAACATTTAACACTTATTATTTCTATTGTTTCATGAGTCACAGTTTTATCTGTTTTGGTTTGGGTTTGGGTTTTTTGGCATTGGATAGTGTTTTCCCTTTCCCCTTCATTTTAGGTATATTTCTAAAAAAAATTCAAATTAAAATGATAGAATTTGATAGTAAACATTTTTTTGCTGTTGTTTTTTCTGTCTTGTTCTGTTTTTTAAAATTTTTTGTTTTAAAGATGTAGGGTACAATTCAGGGTTAGGTATACAAACATTCATTATGGAGGTAACCTTGTTGATTAAGTGTGCCCCCCCCACATATTCCCACTACTGCCAATCCCACCTCCCCCCACCCCTGGCAGTTTCCCACTACTGTCAATCCTTTTCTTACAGTATTACAATAATTGTGCAAGGTCCGCTTATGAGTGAGAACATGTGATACTGGTTCTTTGTTTCTGTGATAGATCATTCAGTATTATGGACTCTAAGTCCATCCAAGTTGCTGTGAAGTTCATAATTCTGTCCTTTTTATGGCTGCATAAAATTCCATCGTGTATATGTACCACATTTTTTTTAATCCAGTCCTCTTTCAATGGGCAGCACGGTTGGTTCCATGTTCTTGCTATTGTGAACAATGCTGCGATAAACAAATGTGCACAGGCATCTTTTTCATAGAGTGATTTGAGTTCCTCTGGATATATTCCCAGTAGGGGGATTGTGGGGTCATATGAAAGGTCGATTTTTAGATCTTTTAGGAATCACCAAACTGTTTTCCACAGAGGTTGTACTAGTTTATACCCCCACGCACAGTGTAGAAGTGTTCCCTTTCCCCACATCTTCTCCAGTATCTGTTGTTTCTTGAGTTATTGATGATGGCCATCGTGACTGGAGTTAGGTGATATCTCAGTGTGGTTTTAATTCGCATTTCTTTGATGACTAGTGAGGCTGAGCGTTTTTTCATGTATCTGTTGACTGCTCGTATGCTTCTTTTGAGAAGTGTCTATTCATATCTTTTGCCCTCTTTGTAATGGGGCTGTTTTTTCCTTTTCAGCACATTTGAGTTCCTTGTAGATTCAGATGTTAGGCCTTTGTCAGATATACACTGGGAAATATTTTTTCCCAGTCTGTGGGCTGTCTCCCTGCTCTCTCAATAATTTCTTTGGCTTTGCAGAAGCTTGTCAGTTTGATGAGGTCCCCTTGTCTATCTTCTCTCTTATGGCATGGGCACTTGGGGTTTTGATCAGGAATCGGTTGCCAGTTCCAATTTCTATAAGGGTGTCTCCTGCATTTTCTGAGGTTCTAATAGTTTGAGACTTTACATTTAGGCCTTTGATTCATTTAGAGTTAATTTTTGTGTATGGTGATAAGGGGTCTTGTTTTAATATTCTATGTGTGGTCAGCCAGTTTTCCCAGTACCATTTACTGAATAGGTTCTCCTCTCCCCAGTGGTTTGCGGTAGAGGCTTTGTCAAAGATGAGTTGGTTGAGAAATTGAGGTTTTGCTTCTGGAAGCTCTCTCCTGTTCCATTGGTCTATTTGCTTGTTCTTGTACCAATACCAGGTTGTTTTGATTATTGTAGCTTTAAAATAAAGTTTAAAGTCTGGGAGTGTAATACCTCCCACTTTGTTTTTTGTTGTTGTTATTTGTTGTTTCGGGTTTTTTGTTTGTTTTCTGAGGATTGTTTTGGCTATTCGCGGTTGTTCATGTTTCCATATAAATTCATGTATTGTCATTTCCAGGTCTGAGAAGAATGCTGCTGGTAATTTAATAGGTATTGCATTAAATCTGAAGATTGCCTTGGGTAGGATGGACATCTTCACAATGTTGATTCTTCCAGTCCATGAGCATGGGATATTTTTCCATTTGTTTGTGTCATCTTTGATTTCCATGAGCAGTGTTTTGTAGTTTTCATTGTAAAAGTCTTTCATGTCTCTGGTTAGGAAGATGCCAAGGCTGGGATGGCTGGCTCGGCCTGTAATCCCAGCACTGTGGGAGGTTGAGGTGAGTGGATTGACTGAGCCCACAGGTTTGAGACCAGCCTGGGCAACTTGGCGAGACCTCATCTCTACAATAAATAAATAAATAAAATCGTGGCAGCACATGCTTGTAGTTCCAGCTACTTGGAAGGCTGAGGTGGAAGGATCGCCTGAGCCTAGCAGGTCGAGGCTGCAGTGGCCATGAACGTGCCACTGAACTCCAGCCTGGGCAACAGAGTGAGACTCTGACTCAAAACAAAAAAAAAAGGAATATGCCAAGGTATTTCATTTTTGTGTGTGTGTGACTATTGTGAATGGGATTGTGCTTTTTGTTTGGGTTTCTGCCTGTTTATTGTTGATGTATAGAAATGTGACTTTAATAATAAATAAATTAATTTTTTAAAAAAAGAAATGTGACTTTCTTTTGCACATTTATTTTATACCCTGAGACTTTGCCAAAGTCCTTTATCAGTGCAAGAAGGTTTTTGACAGACTTTCTTGGGTTTTCGAGGTATAGAATCATATTGTCTACAGAGAGGGATAAACTGACTTCCTCTTTTCCAATCTGGATATCCCTGATCTCCTCCTCTTGTCTGATTGCTCTAGCTAGGACTTCCAATACTACATTGAACAGGAGGGGAGAGAGTGGGCATCCTTGTCTTGTTCCAATTTTCAGGGGAAATGGTTCCAGTTTCTGTCTTTTTAGCAGTATGCTAGCTGTGGATTTCTCATAGATGGCTCTAACTATTTTGAGGTATGTTCCATCTATGCCTAGATGTTCAAGGATTTTATCAAGAAGCGATGCTGGATTTTATTAAAAGCTTTTTCCGAGTCTAATGATATAATCATGTGGTTTTTGCTTTTACGTCTGTTGATGTATTTAATGATGTTTATGCTCTTGCAAATGTTGAATCAGCCCTGCATCCTGAGGATGAAGTATACTTGGTCACGGTGGATGATTTTTGAGATATTGTTGGATCCAGTTTGCTAGGATCTTGTTGATAATTTTAGTATCTATGTTCATCAAGGATGAACAAGGATATTATTAGACTGTAGTTCTCCTTCTTTGTTGGATCTTTACCTGCCTTGGGTATCAATGTGATGTTAGCTTCATAAAATGATTTGGAGAGAGTTCCATCTTTCTCAATTGCCTGGAATACTTCTCAATAGGATTGGTATCAGTTCCTCCTTTTATGTTTTGTAGAATTCTGCTGGAAAGCCACCTGGTCCAGGGCTTTTTTTTTGTAGGTAGTTTTCTTATGACGTAGTCAATTACCTGGACTGTTGTTGGTCTATTTAGGGTCTCAATTTCTTCTTGTTTCAACCTGAGGAGGTTGTGTGATGTCAGAAAGTCCTCCATTTCCTCTAGGTTTTCAAGTTTGTTTCTACACAAGTGTACATAGTAGCCTCTGATAATGTTTTGTATTTCTTTGGGGTCAGTTGTGACTTGATCTTTTGCATTTCTGATTTTGTTTATTTGGGCTTTTTTTCTCTTTTTCTTGGTCAGTCTAGCTAGGGGTCCATCAATCTTGTTTATCCTTTCAAAGAACCAGCTTTTTGTGTCATTAATTTTTTGGATTATATTATTTTCTTCTATGTCCTGAATTTGGGATTTTGGTGGTCTGGATTCTTCTGCTGATGTTAGGGTTTTGATGGTCTTGCTTTTCCAGCTTCCTTAGGTGATTTGTTAGGCTGTTAACTTGTGATCTTTCCATTTTCTTCATGTGTGTTCATAAAGATATGAATTCCCCTCTTAGTATTGATTTCATGGCATTCCAGAGGTTTTGGTAAGATGTTTCCTCATTTTCATTTATTTCCAGGTAACTTTTAATCTCTGTTTGGATTTCCCTGTTGACTCAGGAGTTATTTATCATCATTCTGTTTAGTGTCCATGCCTTTGTGGGTTTGGGGGGAACTTTGTTGGTGTTGATCTTTATTTTTATTCCACTGTGGTCTGAGAAGGTGCATGGCAGAATTTCAATCTTATGGAGTTTATGCTTGATGTATGGCTAAGGGTGTGGTCAGTCTTAGAGTACATTCCATGTGGTGATGAGTAGAATGTATACTCTGTGGTTGTTGGGTGGAGTGTTCTGTAGTTATCAATTAAGTCCATTTTGTTGAGCGTCACACTGAGGTTCCAGATCTCCTTGTTTTTTGTCTTGGTGATCTGTTTAGGATTGTGAGTGGGGTATTTAAGTCCTCGGCTATGATTAGTGTTAGAGTCAATATCTTCTTTAAGTTCACCTAGAAGTTTCTTTATGAAAGTTGGTGCTCCTATGTTGGGTGCATATATGTTTAGGATAGATATTTCTTGTTGCTGGATCAAATCTTTTGTCATTATGTAGTGACCTTCAGTATCTTTTTTAATTTTTGATAGCTTGAAGGGTATTTTGTCTGATATTAAGATTGTGATTCTTGCTCTCTTTTGTGTTCCATTCACCTGAAATGTTGTTTGCCATCTTGACTTTGAGTCTGTGAATGTCCTTTCTGGTGACATGAGTCTCTTTGAGACAACATATTGTAGCCTCATGATATTTTATCCATTTTGTCATTTTTTTGTCTTCTCAGTGGTCCATTTAGTCCATTTACATTCAGGCTAATTATTGAGATGTGAGATTTTATCCCTGTCATGAGGTTCTAATACAGTTTGTTGTTGCTGCTATTTGTTTGTTTGTTGTCTTTACTTTGATTTTTGGGGTGATTTATGTGTATTTTCAATCTTTTTCCTGCACTTTTGGGAATGGTGCTGTTGTTCTTCCCCCCCCCTTCTTCTGTGTTTAATTAACTTTCTTAAGTGTTTCTTGTAGAGCTGGTCTGGAGGCAGTGTAAGTTCTTAGGGATTGAATGTCTGGGAAGGATTTTAATTCTCCATCACTGATGAAACTTATTTTAGCTGGGTAGGTAATTCTTGGTTGAAATTGTTTCTTTGGGAACTTTGAAGATTGGGCTCCAAGCTCTCCTAGCCTAAAGTGTTTCTGTAGCTAAGTCTGCTGCTATTCTAATTGGTCTTTCCCAGTAGGTAGTCTGACCTCTCTTGCTGCCTTTAGGATTTTTTCTTTCATACCTAACTTTGTGTATGCAAATTACTATGTGTCTAGGAGTTGGTCTTCTCATGTGTTGTCTTGCAGGGGTTCTCTGAATCTCTTGTGTTTGAATGGTTGCATCACTAATGAGATTAGGGAAAATTTTCTTGGATAATTTCATGGAACATTTGTTCCAGGGTAATCTCTGTCTATCTGCCTCAGGGATTCCAATTAATCTTAGGTTTGGCCTCTTGAAATAATTGCTCATCTCTTGGAGGTTTTGTTCTGTCTTTTAAGCTTCTTTTCTATGTTTTTAACAGTTTGGGTCAGTTCCATATTTTGATCCTCACACTCTGAGATTCATTCTTCTGCTTGGTTAATTCTGCTTTCCATGCCTATCAGTTTTATTTCATTCACTGTATTCTTTATTGGTGTTATCTCAGTTATCAACTCCTTCATTCTTTCCTCTTATCTGTCCTTGCCTCTATTTATTCTCTCTGTTAATGTCTTGATATCTGGGTTTGTGGTTTGAGACTGGTCATTCTGGGGGCTCTTCATTGTTTGCGTTCTGAAGTCTGTATTCTCAGCAGTTTACCTCCCAGGGGTCTGTTTGAGACCCATATTATTCCTTTGGTTGTTCTTCATTTGTGTAAATGAAAAACCTCCCCCCCCCCTTTGAAACTCTTCTTTAATTCTGTTGTTCAGGGATGGGGTAGCTTTTACTTGTTTGCTCAATCTCCTATTCTTCCTTATGTAAATCCTCTGGCCTTGTTCAATTCTGCCGTTTTGCAGTTTTGAGATTTAATTGAAGGGGAAGCTATGATTCAGAAACTATCTGCAGATTCCAGTATCCACTGACATGTGTGTGGGCCCCCTGGAACCTACTTCCCACCACCTTATAATCTGTTCATGCAGTTGGGGTATAGATTTGCCCCTGAAAGCAAAATGTGGTAAGAAAAAGGAAAAGAATGGGAAAAGGAAGGAGGAGGATGAGAGGAAGGTGGAGAGAGAGAAGAAGAGGGAAAACTAACAAACGAAAAGAGACACAATGACAGAAAAGATCTTTTAAAAATACAATCATACAAATACACAAACCAACAAACCCCTCCCCCCCATTGATATACTCTCCCTCAAAAATACCCGTATACAAACAGGAAGTCTTTTTTAAAAGGCACTAAAATAACAGAATCAAAGCAAGTAGGAAAACATAATCAAAAACAGAAAGAAAGAGACAAGAGGAAAAAAACTTAAACAACAAACAAACAAACAAACAAACAAACAAACAAACCCCTCACTCTGAGGTTGTTCCTATAACTCCAACTCCCTTTCAGCTCTGGTTTCCAGCCCCACCCCTCTGCTCTCAGCACAGGCTGATTGGTTTCCTCTCAGCATGGGTCTGCTGCCCCATGGAATACTATAGGAGAAGGGTGGATCAGATCTGGACTCATCTGGTTTGTTGCTGCTGCTGTCAAGTCTCCCAACCTGTTTTTGAAGTTATCCTTTAATAAATATAAGTAATAGTCATGGGATAGTTAATTCCATACTTTTTTTTTTTTTTGAGTTGGAGTCTCACTCTCACCCAGACTAGAGTGCAGTGGCATGCTCACAGTCACTGCAGTCTCAACCTCCTGGGCTCAGGTGATCCTTCTGCCTCAGCCATCCAAGTTGCTACAATTACAGGTGTGCACCACCACACCCAGCTAATTTTATATTTACTTTAGAGATGAGGTCTTGCCAAGCTGCTCAGGCTGATCTCAAACCCCTGGGCTAAGGCCCCCTTGCCTCTGCTTCCCAAAGTGCTAGGATTACAGGCATGATTCATTCTTAAAGCGTGGTCTGTGGAACAGCAGCCTGGTCATCTCCTGGAATGCTTCCATCAGAAATGCAGAACACTGGGCCCCACTTCAGGAGTAATGGACATTAGCAGAATCCCTTTCATGGACACATTTAAGTTAGAGCCATCCTAGGTTAATACACATCACTAAGTGGCCTCAAGGCATAGAAGAACTGGATATACCAGTCTTTCCCAATCTTTCCCTGGGTGTTGTCAACCGCTTTCTGCCTTCCCACCTCCCTCTCAAGACTGGATGTGAGCTCACTGCCAGCAGTTCTATCTCATCATATCACCTCCACAGCTAAGCCAACCCTAGAGCTCACAGACCTCATTTCTGATCACATTACACCGCCCCTCTTCTACAGTGAATCAAACCTTCATAAAGTAAAAATAAGCTCACAACCCAGGAGACTCAAGCTTCAGATCACACATCCTCCACTCCAGCAATAACTGGGTGAAAATTAGTTCTTTCTGAGGGTAAGTGAATGGGAGGATCTTAGATATTAAAAGTAGTCCTTTGTAGTCCTTCGAAACTCAACCACACCTAACAAAAATCTCTTTCCTTAGTATTTCGTTTCTCTTGTTAGAACTTAACTGCTCTCCTTATAATGAAAATATAGTTTAAAAACACTGCTTTTGGTCCATCTTTTCCCAAATCACTGGCGTTTCTCTATCTCCAACTTTTTAATCCTGTCTATATCTTTGGTCCTCCATTTATGTATTCAACCAACTTGAGCACCTACTATGTGCCTGCCCTATGAAGATGCTGGTGACACAGCGTGAACAGGCAGGACTGGCTCCTGTCTTCACGAAGCTTCGTCTAGCTGAGGCGGGAGTGCAGAAATTGCCACGTTAAAAGAGACTATCAAGACTTAAAAAAAGAAAGCATAAAATGATGCTGAGATGGAGCTTTGGAAAATGAATAAAAGCAATGCAAATTTAAAATGTGACATCTCAAAGACTGAAGACTGTAACTTTATATATCCTATATTTAAAAAAAAAAAAAAAAACTTCTGCCCACAGGAAGTTGCTTGGTGGCGGAGATGGTAGCGTTTCACACTGTAATAAGTATTTAGAGAGTTTAGAAGTAATAGTTCCAATGATAATTTAAGTGAAGAATGTGTGTGTGTGTGTGTGTGTGTGTGTGTGTGTGTGTGTGTGTGTGTGTTGGAGTCTCACTCTGCCACCCAGGCTGGAGTGCAATGGCATGCTCACAGCCACTGCAGCCTCAACCTGCTGGGCACTGGCGATCCTTCTGCCTCAACCTTCCAAGTAGCAGGAACTACAGGTGCATGCCACTATGCCCAGCTAATTTTTTTTATTTATTGTAGAGATGAGGTCTTGCCAAATTGCCCAGGCTGGGCTTGAACCCCTGGGCTCAGACCACTCTCTTGCCTCCACCTTCCAAAGTGCTGGGATTACAGGCGTGAGCCACTGTGCCCATCTAAGTGAAGAATTATAATAAAAAGTAGATTTGGGTAGCGAGAGATTCCCATGATATCCACTGCTCTGTGGAAAGAAGAGAGATCTGGCTGGGCTTGATGGCTCACGTCTGTAGTCCCCTTAATTTGGGATGCAGAGATGAGAGGATTGCCCATGGGTTCAAAACTAGCCTGGGCAACATAGCGAGACCTCATCTCTACAATAAATCAAAAAATTAGCCAGGCATGGTGGCACATGCCTGTAGTTCCAGCCACTTGGAAGGCTGAGGCAGAAGGATTGTCTGAGTCCAGCAGGTCAAGGCTGAGGTGTCCGTGAGCACGCCACTGCACTCCAACCTGGGTAACAGTGAGACTCCAACTCAAAAAAAAAGAGAGAGAGAGAGATCCATACCACTCCACTCACATATATGCTCTCTTTGTGGTTTTTATTAGGTATCCTTTTATTAGGCTAACCAGTTTGGATTTACAGTCTATTTGTTCCCTTCTGAATCTTCTTTCATAGCTTTTTTTCAAGTGTTTTTGTGTACCTGCTTGATTGTAACAGGCCAGGCATGATGGCACCATTCACACCTTATCTCACGTAATCTGCGCAGAAACCCTGCAAGGTAGGTCCTGAGTGAACCAGCAGTAGGCTCACAACTGTTTTGACCTGCCTAAGCCCAGAGCGAACACACAGCAACCCAGGCAAGACTGATTCCAATGCCCATTCATGTTGCCTTGCCTGACTGTGCTGCTGGCATTATTACAGTCTTGTAAATCAATTTGGTTTTGTCTAAAATTAACTTAAAGTTAACAGATGCCATTTGGAAGTAGTGGTGGCAATGACTATTATCAGAGGAGAAAGTTTCAGGAGAAACAGCTGTGGCGAGTCAGCCTGACTCACGCTGAAGTTATCTGTAATCAAGTTACCATCTGACAACTGATTAGTAAATAAAGCTCACAGAACACCAGGCCTAAGGACAGCTGTCTAATTCACAAACATGCCCTCCTTTTCACAGACCACTAAAGGACTGAGTTTAGGTATCATGCGGAATAAGCAACAACCCAAAAGTGCAATCAGAAAACAATGGAGAATCATCTGTGTACTTTTAGAATCAACTGTTGGGTGTTTTTTCGCTAATCACCACTGCAGAATAGAGGGGGCAGAAGTCACATGATTCCCTTAAAAGTTTCATCTGTTCGCATCCTTTTCCAGCAAACAAAATCTGTGACAACTGGACTCAAAGTCCGTAGGATTGTTTTGTATTTCTATGATACATAATTCAGTACATTTTGCAGTTTCTTTGAAGTTTTAAAAATTCCTAATGTGGGCACTCACCTTGGTTCACATTAAAGCTAAGCACAATTTATTACATACATAAAATATTTTAGTCAAGGGTGCAAGTTATTAACAAGGTTATTTCTCAGAACAGTGCTTTTACCACCGTTTTTAAATTGAATTTCAAATCAACAAGCCTACAATTATAAACAAAAGCAAAGAATTCAAGTCACCAACATTTTAAAGAGAGTAATAGCAGTTTCTGGCTGGGCATGGTGGCTCGTGCCTATAATTCTACCACTTTGCGGGGTACCATGGTGGGAGGATTGCTTGGGCCCAGGAATTTGAGAGCAGCCTAGGCAACATAGCAAGACCTTATCTCTACAAAAAATAATAACAATAACAAACCATGCATCATGGTGTGCACCTGTAGGCCCACCTACATACTCAAGGGGCTGAAGCAGAAGGATCGCCCAAGCCCAGGAGTCGTGATTGTGCCACTGTCCCTCAGGCAGGGAGACAGAGCGAGGCCTCGACCAAAAAAAGAAAATAGTCATTTCTTTCCCTAAAATTTTAATGTCTAAAGCACAGCAAGGAAAAAAAAGGTGTCCATGCCAATAAATAAAAAGAAAACAAAAACTAAAGAATGGAGGAATGATGATCCCCAAGCCACGGAAGAGGAGGAAGTTCTATTCTACTTATGTTTCATTCTTCACTGGAAAAGCACTTGAGTCACAGTTTGTGATGCAGCTGTTGGTCCTTCAACATGGTACAACAAAGAGGTTTTAGCTCACGTGCAAATAAATCAATAAGGAACGGCTCCTTCCAGGATCCTGTCCTATTTGGCCTTAGTGGGAAGGATCTGTACTGGCTGCTAGGGGTACAGAGGCAGGATGGGCCACACACATGCCTTGGGCTTGTTAATCTCACCTTTGGCCATCAGTGAACATCAAAAATGGTCAGGGCATTGCTAGGCAGTCATTTTCTTTTGTTCTTTTTTTTTTCAGTCTAACTTTCACCTAGGCTGGAGGGCAGTGGCCTGCTCATGGCCACCGCAGCCTCAATCTGCTGAACTCAGGCGATCCTTCTGAACTCAGGCGATCCTTCTGAACTACAAGCACGCACCATCACGCCTGACTAATTTTTTAAACTTATCATAGAGATGAGGTTTAGCCAAGCTGCCCAGGAGGGTCTCAAATCCCAGGGCTCTGATAATCCTCTCCCTCTGCCTCCCAAAGTGCTGGGATTACAGGCGTGAGTCACTGTGCTGGCGGCAACCATTTCTTGAGTCTTCACTAATCAACGATTGGTTCACATTAGGTATTTTAGTCCACAACAAACATTTTGTTTTCATAAATGAAACTTGACAGGTACATGGATGGAGAGGATGAATTCTAAATCACATTTCCTCTTCACTATTGTGGTATAGATGCCTTTTATCATTCTATGCAGGGAACCCACACAGTAAGGCACAAAGGTAAGCAATGTAGAATAAAATAGAAGTAAAGATCTAGTCCTACCTCTGAAGGAAAATCTAAACACGTTGTGCATATAAGGAAGATTTAATGACAACGAGGTTGTTCAAAGAAGTTAGGATTTTTTACTAGCAGGCGGTAAAAACATTAACGTCTGATAACACACTGTGTTGGGAGACTGTGGAAAAGAGGTGTTCATAGATATTTCCCGTATAACCCCGTAAAGGGTCACTTAATTATAAAAACTAACAGTACCTTTGACTGGGCAAGTTCATTCGATGTGTATTCCGCAGATATACTTGCACGAAAGAAAAATGTCTGATACACAGTTTATTCACTGCAACTCTGTTTATAATTGTTCATAAAAAGAGCTGTTCTAGCTTCGATTGCTGTTGTAACCAGTTAACCACAAACTTAGCAGCTTAAAAACGACACAAACTTATTACCTTCCAAGCCTGGAGGTCAGAAGTCCAAAATGGGTCTTGCAGAGCTAAAACCCAAAGGCTAGTTTCTTCTGGAGGCTCTGGAGGACAGCCCATGCCTGCGCTTTTGCCAGCTTCCTTGGGTCTCTGACCATGCATCACCCCAATCCATTTTTACAGTACCTCTCTGACTCTGCTCCTCCTGCTCTATCTTATAAGGCCCTTGTGATTGATTACACTGGGCCCTCCTGAATAATACCTGCTACTCTCCCCACCTCTCTTGCCAGGTAAATTAACATATTCACAATTCAGGGATTAGAATGTGGACCTCTTGTATACAGTCCGCCACAATGTCAAATGACTGGAAAAAAACTGGATGTCCATCAGTAGTGGACTAGTTAAATGAAGTATGATAATTCATACAATAGAATATTATACAGTTATTTTAAAAATAAGAAAACTCTATGTACTAAACAGTGTAATATAATAACATAAAACCATGTTAGGTGAAAAAAGTAAAGCGCAGAACAGAGAAGGGAATGTAGTATATAAAATGTTTAAACTATCTCAGAAACGAATAATGGCAGCTACCTCTAGGACAGGAATTGGATACTGCCATTGCAAAAATGAGACTTTTCACTAATACTCTTTTATAATTTGTGAGTTTCGAAACTTGTAACTAGGGTGGGCACAGTGGCTCACCCCTCCCAGCACTTTGGGAGGCTGAGATGGGAGGACAGCTTGAGTCCAGGAGTTTGAGACCAGCCTAAGCAACACAGCAAGACCCTGCCTCTACAAAAAAAAAAAACAACTGTCAGTTGGGGTGACATGCACCTGTAGTCACAGCAGAGTTGCTCAGGAGGCTTAGGTGGAAGGATTGTCTGAGGCAAGGTGGCTGTGGCTACAGTGAGCCATGATTGTGCCACTGCACTCCAGCCTGGGAAAGAAAGAACGAAAGAAAGGAAGGAAGGAAGGAAGGAAGGGAGAAAATTTGTAACTATATTACTTATCCCCAAAGTTAATGCAGTCTAGAAGGAATAAAGGAACAAAATGTAAAAAAAGAGTTATAGATAGGAGAGATCGGTTGGGCAGGGACCAGAAAGGACTCAATGCTGCGTTACAAATTATCCCAACACTTCGTGGCTCAAAACAGCAGGCGTTTATTATCTCACAGGTTTTGGGGAGTCAGGAATCTGGGAATGGCTTAGCTGGTTTATCTGGCTCAGAGCCTCTCACAAAGCTGCAGGCCCCCCCTCAAGATTCAGCTGGGGCCGGAGAGTCCGCCTGCAAGCTCACTGCTGGAGTCCTCCCAGGTTCTCGGCCCAAGGCCTCTGTTCCTCACCATGTAAGCCATTCCACAGGATGCCTGGGTGTGTTCATAGAATGGCAGTTGGTGGGTGACCCAAAAGCTAGGGAGAGGAGAGAAGATGGGAGGAAAAGGAGAGAAAAGGGGAGAAGGAAACTAGAGACCAACCCAAGACAGAAGCCCTTGTCTTTTATAATGGAGTTCTCTCTCCTCTGCTAGGAGGTGGTCAAGGTGCAGAGTTTTCAGTTCCATACCACCATACACTCCATACCTATAATAATATGAAGCACTTAGCTGTGGTGCAAGCAATGCAAATTGACTGGTTCTTGTAGGACCAGTCTCGACGGCTTCAAGAAATTAGTCTTTTTCTTGACAGAGGTTCTCTAAATCTTACTGACATTTCATCCCAGAAAAATAATCCCCACTTCAGTGGCAGTAATGACATTGTATCAAAATAGTATGCAGAAATGACACAGTCTCCAATATGACATAATAGAAAGAACACAATATTCCTTGTAAAAATATTTGACTTGACTTCAAGTATCATGAGGTAACAATCAGACAAGTTCAGCATGGAACATTCTATGAGACAGTTGGTTTGGTCTCTTCAAAAATGTCATTGTTGGCCAAGTGCAGTGGCTCATGCCTGTGAACCCACCACTTAAGCATAGGGCACTGGTGTGAGTTGTTGACTTGTTCATAAGTTCACACCACTGTCTGTATTCAATGAGTCACTCAGGCCGTTCCTGAATAATGCTGTATGCACAAACCCCTCCTTTAATCTGGTTGGCTAGTTCAGATTAGACAAGTTTTAACAGTGCTTCCTTCTCCCAGCAAGAGGAAGTGAAACCCAAGTTCTAAACCCAAGTCTATTGACTCTGGGGTAATGGCCGGTGAACCTGATCTTCTGGAGGACACAGCTTCACCCCTCAAGTTGTTCTGCCCCTTCCTGTGGCTGACTGAGCATCCGAGGTCAGGATTGTAATGAATTTTAGTATGTTGACGGGGATTTTAAAACATGACTGTTTGAAAGACGTTGCTTTGAAAAATGTTTTAAGCCTTTAATCTTGATTAACATAAGCATTTAGTTATTGATAAGACCTGACTTACAGCCTACTTGGTAGAATTAATATTCTTGAGGGCTAAAACTATTGAGAAAAAATTGTGATACAGATCTTTTAAATGATTCCTGGGCTTAAGTAAAAAATTACTTTTAAATCCTTACCAGTCTTTTAGATACTTAATGAGCAAGTACTTGCTGGCAGTGCAAAGATTTTGCTAGGCCTTATGACCTGATGGCCCTTGGTTCAAAAAATAAGATTACTTGCCATTTCTTTAATCTTACCAGATGAAAGGTGACTCTTAAAAGATCTGGTTTAGGTCAGCAAAGAAAATGGAACACATATTTGTAATCAACCTAACATTTATAAGCACCCGATTTAAATGAACTTTATCCAAAGCATACTACACAAAAGGCACTTCAAATTTCACTAGAGCCCCTTCTGTTATAGAGTAAAATGGCTTTCTTTTTTAAGTATATGGCAACACTCCTAAGGAAATAAAGTTAGGCAAGACATCCAAGTGTTAACAGCACTGTTAGGGCTTACTGAGGTCAGGCACTGGGGACAGGATGACAAACAGGACCCCTGTCCTCTTCCACCACCCTACAGTCTAGTGAAGGAAGTAAATTTGATTGATTGATTGAGTCAAAATGTCACTCTGTTGCCCAGGCTGGAGTATAGTAGCCCGCTCATGGCTACTGCAGCCTCAACCTGCTGGGCTCAGGTGATCCTTCTGCCTCAGCCTTCCAAGTAGCTGGGACTACAGAGTGCACCACCACATCCAGCTAATTTTTGATTTATTATAGAGACAGGGTCTCAGCAAGTTGTCCAGGCTGGTCTCAAACCCCTGGGCTCAGGCAGTCCTGTCACCTCTGCCTCCCAATGTGCTGGGATTATAGGTGTGAGCCACCACGCCCAGCAGGAAATAGATTTTTAAAGTTAGCAAAATAATGACAAATTGTGATTATTGCTATGAAAAGTGTAGAGATGGAATAATATCGGAGAGGGGGCAGTACCACTTTAGGGAGTCAGGGGAGGACTCAATGAGGAAGTAAGATTGAAGTAAAGGCTGAAGAACATTAGGAGTCAGACCTGTCAGAGCAGGAGAAAATAGTTTGCCTGGCAGTGGAAAAGCTTGTTCAGAGCCACAGAGCTGAAAGGAGCTTGTCTGAGGGATTCAAAGGCGACCAGTATGCCTGAAGCACAATATGTCTGAGATCAGATAGGGGGTGGGTTTGAAGAGGCAGCTAGATCGTGGCAGTAACTTTGGAGGGTTTTTGGCCGGGGAAGTGACATGATCTGACGTTTATTTTGAAAAGGCCACTCTGACTTCTAGGCGGAGCGTGGTGGGGGTCAGGAGTGGAGGAGGAATGTAGCAATCAGTAAAGCCCACACTCATAAGTTAAGCAAGATGGCGGCTCGGAGTACCACTGACTACGGCAGGAAGGGAGAGAAAGGAGCACAACTGGGTATGTTTTGGAGGTGGGATAAACAAACATGCTGGCGGACGGTTGGGCAAGATGCGATGAGTAAAAAAGAGACGTGGACGATGACTCAGATTTCAGGCTGGAGTAACTGGGAAGGTGGGGAGACTGGAGGAGAAACAGGTTTGGAGAGAAAAGTCTTCACTCCTTTAAGTGGAGGCCTCAGTCTCTTAGTCACCAGAACCACTTAGGGGTCTATTTAGCATTCCCTTTAAAACACAGATGTAAACCGGGCTCGGTGGCTCAGCCTGTCCTCCCGCGCCTTTGGGAGGCTGAGGTGAGTGGACGGCCTGGGCCCGCGGGTTCGAGACCCGCCTGGGCAGCGAGACCTCATCTCGACAATAAGTCAAAAAAATCAGCCGGGTGTGGTGGCGCGCGCCTGTAATTCCGGCTACTCGGAAGGCTGAGGCGGGAGGATCGCCGGAGCCCAGCAGGTCGAGGCTGCAGCGGCCGGGAGCGGCCACTGCACTCCAGTCTGGGCGACCGAGTGAGACTCCAACTCAAAATAAATAAATAAATAAATAAATAAATAAATAAATAAATAAATAAACAAACAAACAAACAAACTGCACTCCAGTCTGGGCGACAGAGTGAGACTCCAACTCTAAATAAATAAACAAACAAACAAACAAACAAACTGAACTCCAATCTGGGCGACAGAGTGAGACTCCAACTCTAAATAAATAAATAAATAAATCAAACAAAACACAGATGTTAGTCTGGCATGGTGGTGTGCAACTGTAATCCCAGTTACTTGGGAGGATCATTTAAGCCCAGGAGCCAGCCTGGGCAACATGGTGATATCTTGTCTCTCTAAAAAAAACAACCCCCTCCCCTGCCAAAAAAAATAGATGTGTAGTTTAGCCTGAACTAAAACTAACCCTAGATTTCATGTGTGCGTATAAAGGGTTTAGGGAATAGAGAGCAGTAAATGAGAGCTAAGGGGCTTATCTTGACAAATACACGGCTTTTATTCAGATTGTATGTTTACTTAGATTTGGGCTAAACACCCCCAAAGCCACCGTTGGTGAAGAGATAGTACTATTGAACTTAATTATTTCCCCCAAAAAATTAATACATAAAAGAACAAAAGAAATTGAATTTTTGTTTGTTTTTCAGTGACATAGACGGTCTCCCTCTGTTGCCCAGGTTGTAGTGCACTGGGATGATCATACTTCACTGTAACCTCAAATTCCTGGGATCAAGCAATCCTCCCACCTCAGCCTCCTGAGCTGCTGGGCCTACAAGTGTGTGACACCATATCTGGCTAATTTTGGTTTATTTTTGTAGAGATGGGGTTTGCTGTGTTGCCCAGGCTATGCTCAAACTCAAGTGATCCTCCCGCTTCAAGCTCCCAAAGCATTGGGATTACGGGTGTAAGCCACTGTGCCCAGCCAACAAATGAAATGTTATGTACATTTTCCATGTTATTTTATACATGGGTCACTTTTCCAGCAGTGAAGTTAGTTTAGAAAGAAGATAATTGAAGATGTAAATGTGCAAGCCAAGAGCCAGAACCACTCTGAACAGCCCAAGGTTGTGAACTTATTTAATTTGCCCTTTCCCTGAAGAGTCATTTCTTGGGTCATTGACTTATTATTATTCTGTAAAGCAGTGGTAGCTCCTGTCTTCCTGTGCTTATTGCCAGAGTATGATCAAGCTGTGGGGTTTGAAGAGTTTATGTTTATTGAATTTTAATGACTCAGTTAACAAAGGTCATTTCTAAAAGTAATAGAAAACTAAGTGTGTGGAAATAGAATGAATAAGAAGGACTCAGGTTATTTTTAGCAGTTCCTTGGTGTTGTCCTTAAATACATGCTGAATCCTTCAAGGCACTTAAGAAAGATCTTTTCTCTTCATCAATTTACTGATGCTACATTCAACTATACTCATAAAATGTTATTTTAAACCCCTCAATACCAAAAGATACTATGAAACACAAGGCTTAACATATGTTAGATAATATTGGTATAGACAATATACTTCTAATAGAATACTGATAGCAGAATAATTATAATTATGTGTAATTGCAATACTTGTTAATATCATATCTGTCATGTTTCCATTATCTTTGAGAAAATGAAAGTATGTTGGTCGTAGGTGAAATCTGGTTGGCTCTGAATCTTGAAGTTACAACAGACCTTAGAGACAATTTAATGCTGTTCTTTTAAATACTTACTAACTGTGAATGATTTAGTAATTATTTATCCATAATAGTGTTTATTAGACTGTGAAAGAATTTCCTAAGGTAAATGGATTGTGATTGTTTTAATTATTAAAAATTAAATTGATAAAAACATTTTTCAAAGAATATGTGGAAAGAAATGTAGTTGTTCCCCAGGCATAAATTACTTAAATGCATTCCACCTCAATATGAGATAAAATATAAATGTATAGTTCACATATGTAATACATTTTTATATAGTTTTATAAAGCCTTCCTGTTCCAGCTCATGTTGACCTTGTCAACCTTATTTCTGCTTTCCCCCCAGCTGGTCAACCCTGTTTTCTCCTCTTCTTCCCTCCCCTTCTCACCTACAGCTTTACTATCTTCCTACTCTGAGCCTCAAACCCATGCTGCTTTCCTGCTGTCAGGTCTCAGGACTGATGCACAAGGGAATCCCACTACCTGGAATTCCATTCTTTCCAGAGTCATTCTGCAAGTACTATATCTAGTACTACTTCCTCCTGGAAGTGTCTGTCCATCTCCTCTCCCCGCAATCTCAGACCCCAGGAAGGCTTCCCTGTTTCTTGAGCAAGTCTCTAGCTTTGTTCTTCTAGGATGGCCAAAACCTAATATTGTCCTATTCATTGTTCAGTCTCCAATCCATACAACAGAGCTGCAATGTAGTAGGTACAATGAATGAATGAATGAATGAATGAATAAAGGCAGTGAATTTAAATTTATAGTTTACACATTTAAGCAAGAATATCTGAAGAAATAGATGTTGTTTTTAAAATGAATTTCACTTCACTTATTCTCTAGGGAGAGAACATACACAGCCTGGCATCAGTTTGATACGAGACAAAAATCTTAGTATTGCTGCATACTAAATTTATTTCACTAGGTTAGATAAAATGCAGACTCCAAAGAGTTATAAATGCAAATGACAAATACTTTATTTTAAAAATTCTATCAACTCAGGCAATTATAAGTCACAACGTGTAAGCTTTATCCTCAGCAAATGAGTTAGAAGAAAGGGGAAAGTCTTACAAAACCTTGTTGGAAACGAATGACCTTTCAAAATGCCAGTATTTCCCCAAGAGAATGGATTTGGTCTGAGTACTTTCCTGTGCAAGGAAAGAAGACTTGGTTTTGAGAGTCAAACTGCACCGCATCCTTCTATAAAGGTGTAAGATCTTTTAAGTCTTCGTCCAAAACACTGTCCTTATTTTCAGAACAAAAGGAGCAGTGAAACAGCTTGGGCGGGAAGGGAAAAGAAAGGCCTAGCACAAAGTCCCTAGAAAGGTTTTGAAAAACAAAAGCAAACCCCATCGACATGTTAGGACTTCTGTGAGACCTGAGAACTCCAACCCGCACAACTTCTGCCCAGATCAAAATCAACCCGGAGAAACAGAAAGAAATTGTAAACATTTTTTGGCATGTCCTGCCTCGGAGGGTCTCTAACAAGGAACCAAAAACACTTAGACACAGCTAAAAAATTTTTTCCTCCTGTATATTGCAGACTATGGGGGGGGGGTGTCTCTCATAAATACAAGACCCAGGATGGTTGCGTGTTTCGGCATTTCAGAAGTGAGATGAGCTGCTTACAAGGAGTGAACCAAAAGACCAAACTAGACGACAGAGATGGTGAGAGTCACTGCACGCTGCATTGCGGGGCGGGGGGCGGGGGGGGTGGGCGGGGTACAGGGGCCGCTGCATCCTTCTGCCCCTCCAGCTCTCGGCCGAGACCCTCCGGCGCTCGGGCCCCCCCCCCGGACAGACTTGGCAGGATTAAGCCTCTTTTATCCTTCTCTGGGCGCGAGCAGACGACCCCAATCGTATTTCCACGTCCGGGCGTCCGAGCCAGCGGAGTCGAGCGCTGGGCGCCCACTACTCTTTCCCGGAGAGCCCGAGGCCCGCCCCGGCCCTGGCCCCGGCCCCGGCCCCGGCCCCGGCCCCGGCCCCGGCCCCCCTTACTCTGGGGCTCCATGACCAGCCGCTCCGGGGCGCCCACAGGCTGAGTCCTCCGCGCCGCCACAGCCCCTCGCAACGCCTCCTCTCGGGCCGGCGTCGCTGCGGTTGCCTCGGCAACCCGGCGGGCGGGGCCGGCGGGGCCCGACGGACGGCGAGAGGGAGGGCCCAAAAGCCGCGAGGAAACGCGGGAGCGCGGGAGCGCGCGCGTCGCCGGGGGTCCCGAGCAGGGGCAGCGGCCGAGTCTCGGGCGGAGACGCCGTCCCCGCGGCCCCGCCAGGCGGTCGCGTCCTCCCGCCCCCGCGGTGCCTGCACCCCGCCTCCGAGCGAGGGGCCCTGGAGCCCCGCCGCCGGCCCTGCGGAGAAGGCCGCCGCCGGCCCCGGGCCTCCCCCGCCGCCCCGGGACTCCGGAGCCGCCGCGGCAGGTAACGGCAGGGCCCGGGCGGAGGGCGGGGCCGGGCGCCGGGGCGGAGGGCGAGGCGGCCGGGGCCGGGGGCGCGGCCGCGGCGCACCTGTTGCGGCCGCCTCGGGGCCCCCTGCCGGCGCCCGGCCGCGGCGACCCCCGCCCGGCCCCGAGGCGCCCCCTGCCGCCGGGGATGTCCCCGGCCCGCGGGGCCGCGCGCGCCCGTCGGCGGGCAGCCCCCGGCCGAGGCGAGCCCCCCGCCGCGCCCCGGGCCCGCCGACGCGGTGGGCCCGGGTCGGAGCTCCCCGCTGGGCTTCGTCTTCTGCGCGCGCGCGTGCGTGTGGGTGTCGGTCGGCCGGGTCGCCGAATCGGCCCCCCGGTTTCGCAGCGAAACTTCGTGGGGCCGTGAGACCCAGGGGGCGTGCCCCCCCCCACGGGGGTCTTGGCCGATAGCCGTTTCCGAGACCCTGGGAGGGTCGCCAGGGGTCGTTCGCGGGCAGGTTGTCAAGAGGCAGGAAAGTATCCCAGGTTAAGAGAAACCGGAAGCAGGAAGGAAAAAAGGGAGAAGCAAGGAGGAGGAGCATAAGGGGAGGGGGCGCTGCAGGAGCGATTTAGGGCTCGGGTCTGGGGATGGGGACCCCCTCCCCTCCTCAGTCCCAGCCGCTGCTCGAGACGGGGCTGGACGGAAGTGGAAGGACGAGCCCTTTGGGGGCCCTGCTGTAAGTGATGGCTCCTCTGGGGTTTCCACCCTGTGGACTCCACCCCGGAGAGGTCTCCGCCCTGGGGAGGACGAGGACGCCCCGGAGAGGTGCTTTCCTCTTCGAAAGGGGCTCGGCCCGAGGTTCCTCGGACCGGAGGAGCGTCTGTCCTGGGATGGAAACGGGCGTCGGTGGTGTTCTGCCCGATGAGGCTTTCCCCTCTCTGACTCTCTGGCCTTTTCAGATGGTCCCAGCAGGAGGGTTTAGGGAGGGCTGTTGGCGAGCAGTGGCATCGACGCGGAACCCACGGTTCAGAAGCTCGAGTGGGACGATAATAAACGCAGGTTGGAAAGTCAACACTTCACGGCCCCCCCAAGTGCCTCCCGCCCCTGCGATGTAGAGACCGAAGGATGCGGTTTTAAGACAGCATCTGAGTCCGCAGTTTTTCTGTCAACAGTGTTTCTCTGGTTTTCTTGAGCAGATTCGCCAGGTGGTCTTTGCCTCCGAGATGTAAACCTAGCGGTGCTCATCAGTAATAGCATAATCAAAGCGAAAAGATGGGGATTGTTTAAAAACCTGGCATTTATTGATACACAGAAAGAGAAGAGAAATTTCCTCAAACAGTAAAGGATTAGGCATTTGTGTTTGGGGGGAGGAAAAAAAAAGGAAGAAGCAGGGCGGATTTCCATGTTAAGGTAACAAGAGCGGAAGAATTTGGTTTTAAGTTTGGAAAAAATGGGAGTGTGTATTGGTGGAGTAGGTTGTAATGGTTTCGAAGAATGATTTTTTTTTATTTTTTTTTTTTTTTTTTGAGTTGGAGTCTCCCTCTGTCGCCCAGACTGGAGTGCAGTGGCCGCTCCCGGCCACCGCAGCCTCGACCCGCTGGGATCCGGCGATCCTTCCGCTCAGCCTTCCGAGTAGCCGGAACTACAGGCATGCGTTACCACGCCCGGCTGATATTTGATTTATTGTAGCGATGAGGTCTCGCCAAGTTGCCCAGGCGGGTCTTGAACCGCGGGCTCAGGCCATCCACTCACCTCAGCCTTCCAGAGGCGCGCGATTATAGGCTGAGCCACCGAGCCCGGCTTAGAAGAATGATTTTATCAGTAGCTATGAAGTTGGCATTGAAGAAATCTTGAAATACTTTAGGACTTGTAGGTAACAGGTAAAGGCCGTTGTGAAAAGTAACGTTTGAATTTAGAAGATAGCGTCCCTGTGGAAGAAAAGAATGGTTAGGTAGTGGAAGCAGGGAGGAAGAGGCACTAAAATGTCTAAGGCAGGGACAATATTCCAGTTTTTCCCCCTCTTCCAGCACCCAGTACAGCTTACTGTACTTGTCAAATGTTTGTGGGATGACTGAGAAGAGCTGGAGAGAAATTGCTTGTGGATGTAGGAATGCACTTTACTAAATGAGGTAGGGATGGGAAGTGGATGGTAAAGGTTTTGATTGTCCCTTTTTGGAGCTGTCTACTGTTGTGTTTATTTCTTTCCCCTGGCATGTTCAGTTTGTTGTTGTTGGTCAAATGAAAGCAACAAAGTCTTGTCTTGTCTTTTTAAGTTTCCAAGCTCATCACTGGATAGAAGAGTTACATTATTGTTTTCTTTGCTGATGCAGAACTAAATGTAGCAAACCAACAAAGTAACAATGAAGAGAAAGATGCAAGCTTTCTTTTTCTCATTTGGATGTCTTGGCCACATCAGAATTCAGAGTAAAAATGACTCTTGTGAGAAGTTAACATTATTTAATGCAAATAGGATGATTAAAAAAATATAGCCGATGAATGTGTTATTTCTGTCTCCTAGCCTTACTGCGATTAGTTGGAGAAAGTTTTCAGTTTTTGTTCATTTTGGGGTTTTTGTTTGTTTATATTTTCTTTACCAAAGTGAGGGTTCTTTTTTCCTCTCTCTGTGTTACTTTCTGAAACTCATAAGGAGTTCAGTTAAAGGTCGAAAACAAATTTCGATTTTTGGCGTGTTTCCTCTTTGTGTTCCAAACCTGCCACGGTCTGCACTCAAATTGTTGGACTCGTGAGAATGCCCATCTCTCAGTCTCTTTATTCATTGTAGTATAATCGGGCTGCGGGACCATGCTGCCCCCTCTTCTGGAAAGTCTTCCAAGGTTAGACTAGTACCCACTGAATGTACTTCTTTCTGCTGCTGGGGACACTATACAGTTTAGCGATTAGCCCTATGGTATGCTTTCTTGTAGAGTTTTCTCTCCTTTTATGTGTAAGGATCTTGTACTTCCAATTAGATTAAAGCTGGGTCCATGATTTATGCTTCAGTATTCCTTGTTAGTCCATAGTGAGTTTCAGCGTGTGTCTGATGATCTAAATAGGATAACAAAAGAGGACAACCCTTTAGTTAGGGGTGATTGCTTTGATTTCTAACTATCTACTGCTTTGGAAACCCAGGAGCTATTATTTTCTCATTGATACCTGGGGGTAATAAAAACAGTAGTTTTTGGTTAGAGTAGTTGTCTAATCGTTAAGTTGTGAGAATCAAAGTACGTGTGATTATAGTGAATGACGGTATCTTGCATATTAGAAGGAACTTTTTACACATCAAGGGCTGTTATTGGTTCAGGCATAGAGCAGACATTTACTGAGCATTCACAGTGTGTTGGGTGCTGCCTAGGTTCTGGAGTTGCTATTTATAAAGGGTGAACAGGACGTGACCGGAGGGATTGCATGTGGAGGCAAGAGGGCTTCCCCGACAGAGGAACAGCTCAGGCAAAGGCAGGAAGGCACAGGAGATAGTCGTAAGCAGAGAACACGCTCCATATATTCTTGATAGAGGAGAACGGGAGGCAGTGAGGCCAGAGGGGCAGACGTGGGCTGGGTGAGAAAGAACCCAAGGACTGGGTTTTTTCCTTAAAGGTAGCAAGAAGGATTTGGGTCAAGGACATGAGCAAATTTGCATGTGAAAAGGATCACTGCCGGCATTTGAATGACAGATTGGTGGAGAGCCAAAATCAGAGACAGGAAAAACAAAATAGGAGATTTTGCAGTGGTGATGGGAATAGGTAGGAGCAAGCCACTCAAAGTAGAATTGGCAGGTCTGGATGATGGAGGAGGGAAAGAGGGAGGAGAAGCCAGGGCTGATTCTAGGCTGGGCGGGAGGGGGGACTGTTCTGTTTTCGAAGTCTGGACGTGCGAGAAGACACCCGCCCTCCCTCGGTCTCTCTCTCCCTCCCTGCATGCTCATGTGCTCACTGCGTGCGTGCGCGCTCTCGCTCTCGCTCTCTCTCTCTCTCTCTCTCTCTCTCTCTCTCTCTCTCTCTCTCTCTCTCCACACACTCACACACACACATGCAATTTTTAAAAGGAGTTTACAAAATGTGGTGGGTGGTGATTTGGGTTTGAGACGGCTATCGAAATTGGGGGTCCCATAAGTAGTAGCTGGACATGAAGAAACAAGTAACTAAAGAAACAAGTCTAAGATGAAGACAGAAATTTGGATTAAACATTTTCTAAATGAAGTTAAAATGTGAATGATGTTTTTCCCAGGGATATTATGTGGGACTAAAAGAGAGTCAAGGATGGAACCCCGGGGTGTGCATATTTTGCACTAGGATAGGGGGTGACTGCTGACACAAGAGCCCAAAGAAACGAAAGACGGGTGACCAGAAAAGTAAGCTGAAAATCTGGAAAGCTTAATACGAGGGTCCCTGCTCTTGAGGAGTTCGTGCATTGGCATTCCCTGAAATCATCATATTTTACTCCATCTGCCATAGAATGCACAACATGTTCATCTATCTGTTATTGCTTTATTAAAGGTGATACAAAATGACGGCCGTTACTTGGTTAATAAAAGAAAAAATGTTTTTCCTGTTATTTTTGGCTTTTCGGCCTCCATTAGGGACAATAAATAAAGTAAATGTAACTTTAGACGTGGATTATGATGATGCCTCAGGCAAATGCTGTCCTTCAAAAAGATGGATAAAAGTTCGTTTTGTAGAAGTCGGAGGTAAAATAAGTATGTTAACCTGCTTGGAGAGTAGCCTGTTCTTTCGTTCTCAGCCTGTATTGAATCTCATGTTTGCTCAGATACCTAACTAGATTAAATAAGCCAAATTCATATTTTAGCATACTTTGTTAACTGTGCTTCTACTCAGAGTAAATCTGTTTTTAAAAATGTTATACAATCTGACTGGGCACAGTGGCTCACGTCTATAATCCCAGCACTTTGGGAGGCTGAGGTAGGAGGGTTGCTTGAGCCTAGGAGTTCGACACCAGCCTGGGCAACATAGTAAGATCTCATCTCTACAAAAAAAAAAAAAAAAAAAAGGCCCTTTGTGGTGGTACACACCTGTAGTTCTAACTACTCAGGAGGCAGGGCTGGAAGGATTGCCCAAGCCCTGGAGGTCAAGGCTGTGATGGACCATGATCACACTATTGCATTCCAGCCTGGGCAACAGAGTGAGACTCCAATTCAAAAAATAAAAAATGTTATGCAATAAAAAAATCACCAAAATAATATTGAAAAGCACTGTATGGTCCCGTCATTTGAACTTCTAACAATGCCCTTGAGTTATTATTATTATTATTATTATTTTATTTTTTTTTTTTTGAGTTGGAGTCTCACTCTGTCACCCAGACTGGAGTGCAGTGGCCGCTCCCGGCCACCGCAGCCTCGACCTGCTGGGCTCCAGCGATCCTTCTGCCTCAGTTTTCCAAGTAGCTGGAATTATAGGCACACGCTACCACGCCTGGCTGATTTTTTGATTTATTGTAGAGATGAGGTCTCGCCAAGTTGCCCAGGCGGGTCTCGAACCCACCGACTCAGGCAATCCATTCACCTCAGCCTCCCAAAGGTGCGGGATTACAGGCTGAGCCACCGAGCCCGGCTGGTATATTATTATTATGCATAAGCATTGATAGAGCTTGGGGAGACATCAGTCTAGAAAGTTTAAAATTATCATTAGAATGTAGAATTCTAGCCGGAGCAGTGGCTAACACCTGTAATCCCAGCACTTTGGGAGGCAGAGATGAGAGGATTGCCTGAGCCCAGGGGTTCGAGACCAGCCTGGGCAACTTGGGGAGACCTCGTCTCTGCAATAAATTAAAAAAATTACCTGGGCATGGTGGCTCACGCCTGTAGTTCCAGCTACTTGGAAGGCTAAGGCGGAAGGATCGCCTAAGCTTGGCAGGTCAAGGCTGCGGTGGCCATGAGCTTCACACTGCACTCTAGTCTGGGCGACAGAGTGAGACTCCAACTCAAAAAAAAGAAAAAAAGTAGAATTATTTTAAAAATCTAATTGTGCAGGATTAGTTGTTAAAGTTGTTCTTGGTAAACCAATATTGAGTTAAAAGTGAATATCTTTTGAGTGTTCTTAAAAAGTTGATTAAGCCGGGCTCGGTGGCTCAGCCTGTAATCCCGCTCCTTTGGGAGACTGAGGTGAGTGGACTGCCTGAGCCCGCGGGTTCGAGACCCGCCTGGGCAGCAAGACCTCATCTCTGCAATAAATCAAAAAATCAGCCGGGCATGGTAGCACATGCCTGTAATTCCGGCTACTCGGAAGGCTGAGGCGGAAGGATCGCCGGAGCCCAGCAGGTCGAGGCTGCGGTGGCCGGGAGCGGCCACTGCACTCCAGTCTGGATGACAGAGTGAGACTCCAACTCAAAAAAAAAAAAAAAAAAAGTTGATTAAGTAGATTTACTTGCTTAAAATCAAAACAGTCAGTTTTTTAAAAGTCTAGAAATAAGGTTTTTGAAGTAAATTTTGAATTTTGACCTTGCCTAGTTCCAGAAAGATTTTAAATTGATACTGGAAACCAAGCAAGATGTATTTTGGGGAGATTTGAGCCTATTAAGACAAAGGCAGATAAAGAAGTAGCCTTTTAAAGTCCCAGTCATGATTCAGTTCGTTGTTTCTATTAAAAAATACCATGCCTGAAGGCTGAATTGTATTAAATATTTGACTGTAACTCCTTGTAAACAACTAGAACCATGTTTTTCAAATCTATAACTAAAGATTTACAGATCTGTCTAAACCATGGTTTTCTGTTTGATGATAGTTCTTCCAGATCATTCTGCCTGACGTCTCCCCTAGTGTCGAGTATTTCTTCCACCCACAGTGGTGCAACGTGAGCCCATTTTCTTTAATGTGGTTAGGAAGCAGTATGGTTGGTTATGTGGCTAAGCATGTACTGTGCACTCGGCTGGAGTTAAGCAGAGATCAAACCGCCTATCTCCTAGTACCTGCTCTACCACAGATGAGCTTCTAGAAGCTGGATGGATTAGCTAAACCTCTGAAGGCTTAAGCGTCCTCATTTGAAAAGTGGAAATAATAAAGTAAACCCTCATGGGATCCTTAAGAGTTTAAATGAAATAATCCATATAAAGTGCTTAAGTGCTAACATAGCATCTGGTGTGCAATAAGCACTCTATAAATGCTAATTGGTAGAATTATCATCATTGTTCTCATTATTGTTAGTCCAGCTTTCCATGGAAGTATGGGACTATGCTTCTCAAAAGATGGGCTGCAGACCAGTGCCCTTCTACAGACTTACTGGTTTGTAATGAGATAAGGCCAGAGTGTAAACAGGTGATGTCACTCACTAAGCATACCTTTTTAACCGCAAGACTCTTCAGTGAAGGGAGAGTTGAGTAAATTGATTTACATTCTGGTGCAAATGCCTTATCTTGCCACAAATCCACATTTTCAGTAGAATTTACATAGGATATTGGACCAATGAACCCATTCTACAATAATAGCCCTTTATCCTGAAGATAATATTCACTCTTAATAACTCATTGACCTTCTCTTTTCTAAATTATAATCATCGGTTATAAATATATTGTCTGTTCAGCAAATATTTGTTGATCACATCGTTCGGGCAGAGCCCTATATCTTACATGGTATGGGATGCAAAGATGGCTCAGAAATTAATCTTGTCTTTGGGAAGTCTGCCATAACCTGGAGAAACAGGAAAAAGTTAAAATCTAAATAAATGTGTTGAGTACATGCAGCGAGTGTTGCTGTAGTGTTAATAGCTTGGTGCCAAAGGTTCCATGTAGACAGGTGTCTCCTTTTGCTAAGCTGCTCCCATAAAAGGACAGAAGTAATACCTTTTATCTTTTCAACATTACACTATCATATAAAGATCAGAGTTCACTTTGTCAAGGTAATGTTTGAATCTTCTAGGAGATTCAGAAATTTGCAACACTAGGAAGTAGCTGAGTTTTTAGATATAAATGACAAAATTACTTTTTAAAATTAGAATAATAGAAGATCTATCCTTTACTGTGTTTTTTAAAAAATTACTGATTCTCTATTTGATCCTGTATGCAAACATATGACTAATAAATGATTTTACTGCTCTGTAGAATGTGAAGATATATTAAATAGATATTAAAGTATTTGTAAGGTTTTGACAAAAATTAGCACAAATTATTCCCCAAAATGCATTGGTCCAATAAATAGTATTGAAACAAATTTGGGAGCCATATAAAAATAATAATTTTTTAAAAGGCAAAATGTGTATAGAATATAAATATATATATTCTAAAAACTCTGTGAATTAGATCACGGGACAGACTTATTTTTGCAGACTTATTGGAAAGTAATTTAAAATGTTCAAGTCAAGAATGTTATTTTAATATTTCTCAGAATATTTATACATAGAAATGGATTTATTGGCTTTTCTTAATGCCCTACTTGGTTCACCTGCTCATAACCACTGTTGTGCCATTTGCCTTAAACTACCATCAGCTCTCCAAGAACTTGGTCTCGCTAATGACTTTAAGAAAATTGAAAGCTGACTCATACCTTTAATCCTAGCACTTTGGGAGGCTAAAGCAGGAGGATCACTTGAGCTCAGGAGTTCAAGACCAGCCTGGGCAGCATAGCAAGATTCTGTCTATACAAAAAATAAAATAAAAATTAGCTGGGTGTGATGGTGCATGCTTGTATTCTCAGCTACTTGGGAGGCTGAGGCTGGAGGACCGCTTGAGCCCAGGAAGCCAAGGCTGCACTGAGCCAAGATTGTGCCACTGTACTCCAACCTGGGCTGTGGGCAAGACTGGGGGGAAAAAAAGGAAAGAAAGGAAAAAGAAAGAAGAGAAAATCTATTGAAGGTAGGTGTTGGAAAGATTATAGATAATATTAAAGAAAATAATCCAGGCATGGTGGTATACGTCTGTAGTGCAGCTGTTTGGGAGACTGAGACAGGAGGATCACTTGAGCCCAAGAGCTTGAATCTACCTGGGTAGCATAGTGAGACTCTGATTCTATTTCTGAAAAACACACATGCACTCACGCATGTGCACGCACACGGAAATAGAGTAACATCAAATTTAAGAAGAGAATTGTAAGGAAAAGCAGAAAGCCTAAAAAATAAAATTTTGATCAAGAAATGATTAGGTAGTTAGACTCATGGTACCTAAAATACATCACAGCCTTTTTACCACAGCATATTAGGTATTTTGTGTTCTGGCCCTGTCTCATCTTTGAACTCATCCTGTACCAGAGTCTGTCTTTCTCTCCTGTAATATGCCGGCCACACTTTCCTTCTTTTAGTTACTTGTCTATAGGTTTAAGAGTCTTTACATATCATAGATAAAGGATTTCTATTTCCACATCCCCTCCCTCACCTCAACTAGACTATAAGCTTCATGAGGACGAGAACCAGACCTGCCTGTTCAAACTGTGTCACCACATGTTCACAGTGCAGGCACACAGAAGGCACTTAAGTATTGGTTGAATAAGTAAATGGGGACTCAGACATGTAGACCTGGATGAGAAAACCTGAGGATATAGAAAACCTATTAGATTATGAATGATGTCTAAGATAAAATGCAATCAGCTGTTATACTTAAAGACATAAAATTCCTAAAGAACAGAACACGACTCACTCTTTACTGAGCCTGTAACTGCTAATTGAGCACCTACTATATTTGGGTTTAGGATTGTGGAAATTGCCAATGAAGGAGCCATAGCTCCAATAACAATGTAAGTAAAGACAAACATGGGGGAAAGAGTATGAGTACAGATAGCACCTTAGTTCTCCTGTATTTGAGGATGTTGCCTCCTCAATATTTGCAGTTTACAAGCAGTCTCACAAAAACCAGTGGTCTGCTGGAGCAAGCATGATCCATGCTATTGTCTGAAACTCAGTGCAACTTTGTTATTGTCTACACGATAACTCTTCTGACATGATCAAGAAAAATACAGCTTTAATAAATGCTGAAAAAAGTTAATTTGGGGTTTAGGTGTATGATTCGAGGGAAGACCAAGAACTTGTACAAAAATTCCAGTTGGTGGATTGGCCACGATTTCAGGACATATTCTTTAAGAATAGCAAGAGTCTATCATGTATCATAAATGAAACGGAACAAAAGGTCACATCAATTCAGAAACACAGCATATTCCTGATGGAAGCTTTTAAACTTTACTCCGCAGTACCAAGCTAACTTGAACTTTAAGAAGAATGAGATCATGGAAGTGCAACCTGTGTGAGATGGGCTGCACTGAAGAGACCAAGCTCCTGCTTCATGGAGCTTGCTTTCTTGTGAAGGCCCGACAGCAAACAGAATCAGGAGAGAGACTGTACTGTGCTAGATGGTGGTATCAGGGAGGAAAAGCGAAGCCGCTAAAGAGAACAGGAAGTGGTTTGGGAGGATGTGGGAAGTGGATACCTGTGTAGATGGGGTGGGTGGCCAGGGGAACCTTTAGCAGGCAGACAGCGAGGAAACTGGCCACTTGGACATCCGAGGGAGAAACATGGTAGACACCTGGCAGAGCAAGCACCAAGTCCCCGAGGCAGACACGTGCCTGGTGATTGAGGAGCAGCAAGGAAGCCAGGTGGCCAAAGGGCGATCGAGGTCGGGAGCTGCTGGAAGTGAAGGTGGAGAGACAGCGGGTGCAGGTCATTCGGGGTCTGGGGATGCTCTTAAGGTTAAACGTTTGGTTTTTCCTGGGAGTGAGATGGGATGGGAAGCCACTGCAGGTTTTTGAGCGAAGTCGACATCCTTTAACAGGATCTCTCTGACTGCTAGGCTAAGACATGACTGAAAGGGGCTAAGGGTGGAAACAAGAAGACCCTTTAGGATGCTATTGCAGCAATTCAGGCGAGAGAGATGGCTCAGACCAAGTATTCACGGGAGGTGGTATGAGGTCCTTGATGTTTTTTGAAGGTGTAACTGACGCGATTGGGTATATTCGCTTTCTACTACTCCTGTCACAAATGACCAGAAATGTCGTGATTATTTATTGTCTTGCAGTTTTGTAGGTTAGGCATCTGGCATGCTTCTTCAGTTGTGTGGGCTACCGTGGGTGCTGCTTTTCTGCCCAGTGTGGTGTTGGCTGGGGTTGCAGTCACCTGGAGGCTCCATTGGGCTGGAGCATCTTCAACAGTTCATTCACATGGTTAGAGGTTTATACTGCTGTTGACTGGAAGTTCACCTCTGGTCTCTTCCCAGTGGCCTGGGCTTGGGTGCTTCAAGGAATGACAGCTGGGTCCAAGAGAGTGTTTCAAGTATGGGAATGTTGAAAGTGATACAACGTCACTTCACTGCATTCTTTTGGCCATGGTGAGTCCCAGGGCCAGCTCCGATTCAAGGGGAGAGGATAGACTCCACCTCTCCATTGGAGCAAAGGCAAATAGTCTGTGGTCATCTTTAATTCTGCCATAACAGAGAATTGGGTAATATATATTTGTACACATTGTATAATATGTGATGAAGGGGCTAGGTATTAAGTCTCTAGAAAGAGGACTATTCAGAAACCAACTCTTCCCTGAGGGTTCAAAGTGGTCAGTACTCTATAAATAAGATTTTACTGTAATTACAAGATTATTATGTTCTTAGAAAGTATTATAAATTGAGAAACATTTATATTTGGTAAAAATAATAGCTGTTTTTTTTAAAAAAAAAAGTAAAACAGTTATGAAATAGTTCCTGAGACAATCATTGATTGTAATAACAATTTAATTTACATGTAGGATGAGAACTCTTGGGAGGGATTCTAATCAGAACAAAAGAAAAATTGAATATAACATTAAATTTTAAATTCTCTTAGGCAGTAGAATTTTCTGATTCTTGAATACCTTCTCAGAGCTCGTCCTATGGTCTCAAACTATAACGTTTCCTGGAGCTATCCTGTGGGTCTAGTCTCATCCCACAGCGGCAGTGAAGAGTTCTAAAGTGAATTCATGTTACAACATTTGTGTTCTCGCACCTTTGTATTTCCATCTTAATTTTGAGAGGGTGACTTTCACAATGAATTTTTAAGAGCGCTACCTGTGAAGAGCTAAGAAGGTTTTCACCCCCGTGGTGATTAGTTTCTTCTTCTTTTAGCTTATTTCTGTGTATGTTTTTAAATTTTCTATCCTGCTCTTGCTTCCACCCTCTAAATATCCTTTATGTGCGTACCTAGTGCCTAGTTTATTTATTAATCTAAGCCTTCAGAAGGCACTCAGCAAGTGTTTCCTGAGTGACTGCTTCCTTGGATCCTAGCATTGCCAATGGAGAGAGAGCTTTTCTGATCACTTACTGATTAGGAATTAGCCTTTGAGCCCACTAACTCTAACAATGAAAGCAGTAGTTAAGGTAAACTGGGTGCGGTAGAAAGTAATAAATTTAAAAATATCATGAACTGTATTTTATGATTTGCTCTTTTTAGCTAGAGTTTTCTTTCTTTCTTTTTTTTTTTTTTTTTTTTTGAGTCTGGGTCTCACTCTGCCCAGGCTGGAATGTAGTGGCACAATCACAGCTCACCACTGCCTCAAACTCTTGGAATCAGACAATTCTTCTGCCTCAGCCTCCTGAGTAGCTGCAGCTATAGGCACACACCACTACACCTGTCTAATTTTTATTTTATTTATTTTATAGAGATAAGGTCTCACAGTATTGCTCAGGCTGGTCTCAAACTCTTGGGCTCAAGCAATCCTCCTGCCTTGATCTCCCAAAGTGCTAGGATTGCAGGCATAAGCTACCGCGCCTGGTTTTTTTAATTTTCACCTGGTTAATGTAAAAGGGGGCTTATCTCCAGCAATATTGATTGGATTTTTTCTTTTTCAATTACTAGTGATTGGAAGAGGAATGACCCCTTGCCTACTCCTAGGGACTAAGTGATACAAATTTTGCTCAAAAAAAAAAGAACTTATTTATAAAAGCTAACCATGACCACAGATAGAAAGAAATAATAAATTAGGCCGGGCTCGGTGGCTCAGCCTATAATCCTAGCACTTTGGAAGGCTGAGGTGAGTGGATTGCCTGAGCCCGCGGGTTCGAGACCCGCCTGGGCAACTTGACGAGACCTCATCTCTACAACAAATCAAAAAATTAGCCGGGCATGGTAGCACGCGCCTGTAGTTCCAGCTACTTGGAAGGCGGAGGCGGAAGGATCGCCGGAGCCCAGCAGGTTGAGGCTGTTGTAGCCGGGAGTGGCCACTGCACTCCAGTCTGAACAACAGAGTGAGACTCCAACTCAAAAAAGAAAAGGAAGAAATAATAAATTTATTCCCCTTATTTGGTCTTCTGAACTGTACAAACAAATGTAATACAAAAATTTTTTTAAATGTTTTTCTTTTAAGCTTTTTTTTTTTTTTTGAGCAGGAGTGTCATTCTGTCACCCAGGCTGGAGTGCAGTGGCATGCTTATGGCCACCACAGCCTCGACTTGCTGGGATCAGGTGATCCTTCCACCTTAGCTTTCCAAGTAGCTGGAAACAGAGGCGTGCACCATCATGCCTGACTAATTTTTTAAAAATTTATTGTAGAGATGAAGTCTCACCAAGTTGCCCAGGCTGGTCTTGAATCCTTGGACTCAGGAAATCTTCTTGCCTCTGCTTCCCAAAGTGCTGGGATTGCAGGCGTGAGCCACCGCTCCTGGCAGGATTTCTTAGTAATAATAAATAGACTTTATGATTACTTTCCTGTAGCCGGTATTAGAGGAACACTCACCAGGCCTGCAGTGTTTTCTTTTATAGAGTCCAGTTTCTCTTTGGACATGGGATTAGGTGACCACATGATTGATTAGCCTCACAGTCACAATCGTGTCCCTCCGTTGCTCTTTCCCTTCAGAGTCAGTCAAAATGCAGAGGCCTGTGACAGAGGCCAGGCGGAGCGCACCAGGCCTAGTGTGGAATCGTTCTGAACTGGCCAGGAAAAAATTGCAGCAGGCTGAACTTGAAAAGCTAGCCTAAATTATTCCTGTTCTTTTAACGGGCAGCAGAAATGACAGACAGTAACTAACTGGTTAACAGAATGCCTATAGTTTTTCTTTTTAATTTCCTGCATATGTGCCTGATTTTCCTTTCTTTTTGGTTTGCTTTTTAGTTTATTGACCATCATTTACAGTGCCAAAGAATGCCGAAGTGAGCCAGCACAGTGGGTAACAGCAAGGAGGAACAGATGCTGGTTTGAGGAATTTGACTTGCTGAAACCCTGAACTGAAGTCTTAGAGACTGAAACACACGAGTTTGTATAAATAGGCTGTTAAGCCCTGTTTGCCATGGGTTATTGATAGGAAAACTTGATTGTGGAATGTCAGCTGCTTAAGCTCACTGTTGGACAAGATGGAAGAAGAACTGAAGTGTCCAAACTCTTCCTCTGAAAAACGCTATTTTCCTGAATCCCTTGATTCCAGTGATGGGGACGAGGAAGGAGTTTTGGCCTGTGAGGATTTGGAACTTAACCCTTTTGATGGATTGCCGTATTCATCACGTTACTATAAGCTTCTAAAAGAAAGAGAGGATCTTCCTATATGGAAAGAAAAATACTCTTTTATGGAGAATCTACTTCAAAATCAAATTGTGATCGTTTCAGGAGATGCGAAGTGTGGCAAGAGCTCTCAGGTAAGTAACCACTACAAAAAAATCATTTGCATCATGTGTTGATTTTTTTATTATTACTTAAATAATTATATGTCACAGCATAACGTTCTGTTATGAGAATATCTAACAAAAAAGCACATTAGCAATTCAGATACAACAAATTACTTACCTATTTATGCTAGCTAAATAACAGTTAATACTCATGTGGACATTTTGGTTAGAATATTACGAAATTATCTCTAGAATAGTAAAAAATTATTCACATGATCTTATTGTGCATATTATATTTTAAAAGATGTGGTGCATGTTATTTGTCCGCCAGAGATTTAGGGACTCACTGTTGTATTTACATGCGCAGTGGTCTGATCAACAAGATATGTGGATGTGCTTGTTGGTGAAGCTGGCTAAACTATCAAAATTCAAAAGCACAGGAAATTATTATTTTCCTACTATAAGAAATAACTGAGTAACCAAATATGATCTAAGTCTGGAGCCACGTACTGAGGTCTAAGAGTGGGGGAAGAATTGGGTTGTTAAAAGATAAACTTAGGCATATTACTATTTATCTGTTTGTTTATTTACTTATTTGAGCCAGAGTTTCTTTACTTATTTGAGACAGTTTCAAATAAGTATTTATCTATTTATTTATTTATCTATTATTTATCTATTTATCTGTTTGTTTATTTACTTATTTGAGACAGAGTTTCACTTTGTCACTGTGTCACTGAGCACAGCCTTAAACTACTGGGCTCAGGCAATCCTTCTGCCTCAGTCTCCCAAGTAGCTGGGACTACAGGTGTGCACTACCACGCCTGGCGAATTTTTTTACTTTTTGTAGAAACGAGGTCTTTCTATGTTGCCCACGCTGGTCCTGAACTCCTGGCCTCAAACAGTCCTCCTGCCTCAGTCTCCCAAAGTGCTAGAATTACAGGCATGAGCCACTGTGCCCAGCCACAATTTTAAAGAGTATATTTGAGCAGAGAATGATTCATGAATTGGGTAGCACTCAGAGCCATTAGAGGGTAGTAAACCCTATTGCAGCAGCATAAGCAACAAGCTTTTGTAGCCTGCACTTGAAAGTAAGACAAAAAAATTTTGATTGGTTAGAGTGGAAAGTCCCTAGTTAAACGATAGTTGGCAGCTTCTGATTGGTAAACTCTAGTTTCATTTAACTGTTTATATTGGGCTTCAGTTTACTCACATAGGAACTTAAAACTGGAGCTGCCTCTACGTAGTGGCCTCCCAATTTAAAAAGATTTTAACAAGGTCGTGTGGGAGAGAAAAGAATAATTTTGTCTATCCTCCACAGTTCTTAACTGGTATTCCCTGTAACAAAAGATTATCAGGAAAAAAAAAAAAAAACCAAACAAACAGAAATGTATTAACATGTCTACCTCATGTGGGAGAAAACCCAGAGAAATGAGTTGATCTCAAAGATAGCATTTAAATTTCAGGCTTAAATACTGTCATTCTCTGAAACAAAGTAGAAAGGTTGTGGGAAAAGCCCTGATGAGATGGGCTGGAAAACCACCTTAAACAAAGGTGAAGTTTGTTATGCAGATTTAAGTTGAGGCCTTTTCCTTTTAGTAAAATTCTCTTTCTTCTTGGTGCAGAGAGGGAGATCCCTTAAATGGTTTTCTGTATGGGCATATGTTTCTCTTACAGAAGGGCAGCTTTTCAGAGCTACTTCTAAATCTGCAGTTTCTGAAAATACTGAATATGCCAAAAAAGCATATTTTGAGCTAGCATATTCTGGTCTCCTGCAGTCACTTTGGGGTAGTGTATCTTGAGCCCTAATGTTAGATAGTTAATGAATGCGTACTGTTTAATTTGTTGTTACAGTATTTGAACTTCAAGTTTTAACTCAAGGGAAATCTATATTTTACTCTTAAATATCAAAATAGGCAATAAGTATTTTTTTTTTGAGTTGGAGTTTCACTCTGTCGCCCAGACTGGAGTGCAGTGGCCGCTCCTGGCCGCCGCAGCCTCAACCTGCTGGGCTCTGGGGATCCTTCCGCCTCAGCCTTCCGAGTAGCCGGAATGACAGGCATGCGCTACCACGCCCGGCTGATTTTTGATTTATTGTAGAGATGAGCTCTCACCAAGTTGCCCAGGCGGGTCTCGAACCCGCGGGCTCAGGCAATCCACTCACCTCAGCCTCCCAAAGGTGCGGGATTACAGACTGAGCCACCGAGCCCGGCGGCAATAAGTATTTTTATTATGAAATTCATTTATAGATTTTATCTTATGACAGAAGAACTAGGGTAGACAAAGATAATCTAATAGAATCTCTTCATTTTTCAGAGAAGAAAACTGTGGTCCAGAGGGATCTGATAATTTGTCAATCTAATATCAGTAGCTTTCTGAATTGGAATTAAAAACTTTTCACTATACATTGTTGCTTCCAAGTTGTTTATGAGCCTCTGCTGCTTACTTGTTTTCAAGGTAATTTGAAGAGAGGAGGGCTTTGATGATAGGTGCTTTTAAATCTGATTTATAGCTGCTTGTATCATGGATTTATTATGATTTATTCTTTGTTATGATGAGTCATTGTAACAAATTATTTATGTTTACAAGAAGTAATGGTGAGAACTGAGTATAATTTTTCTAGTGTCTGTGGACAAATAACAAGTTTTTTAAATATTTAAGTTTTTATTTTGCAGTGATTTCAGACTTACAAAAAAGTTGCAAAAATAGTATAAAGATTTTCCATATATTTTTCATCCAGACTCCCCAAATGTCATAGTTTACAGCATTTGCTGTATCATTCTCTCCCTCCCTGCCCCCTCCACACATACACACACATTATTTTTCTTGAACCTCTTAAGAGTAAATTGAGGGTTGGGCGTGGTGGCTCAAGCCTGTAATCCCAGCACTGTGGGAGGCCAAGATGAGGGAATTACCCGAGCCCGCGGGTTCGAGAACAACCTGGGCAACTTGGCGAGACCTCAACTCTGCAATAAACCAAAAAATTACCCTGCCGTGGCAACACGTGCTTGTAGTTCAGACTACTGGGAAGGCTGAGGTAGAAGAATCGCCTGAGCCCTGCAGGACGACACTGGGGTGGCTGTGAGCGTGCCACTGCCCTCCAGCCTAGGCGACAGTGAGACTCCAACTCAAAAAAAATATAAAAATAAAGAGTAAGTTGAGGACATGATGCCATTTGCTCCAAATACTTCAGAGAGTATTTGGTTTAAAGAAACAAAACAAAAAACAGTGCATAATTATACTATAATTATAAAAATCTGGAATGTAATGTTGATATCTTATTATTTTCTAATTTCTCGACATTCACATTTAATTAATTTCCCACTAATGGCCTTTATAATAACAGAAAGCAAATTTTCTAGTCCAAACTCTAAGCCGAAAATTATACTACATCTTATTTTCATTTTTAAAGTCTCCTTTAATCTGAAATAGCTCCTTAGTCTCTCCTTGACTTTCATGACCTTGATTTTTTTTTTTTGAGTTGGAGTCTCACTCTGTCGCCCAGACTGGAGTGCAGTGGCCACTCCCGGCCACCGCAGCCTCGACCTGCTGGGCTCCGGCAATCCTTCCGCTCAGCCTTCCAAGTAGCTGGAACTGAAGGCATGCGCTACCACACCTGGCTAGTTTTTTGATTTATTGTAGAGATGAGGTCTCGCCAAGTTGCCCAGGTGGGTCTCAAACCCGCGGGCTCAGGAAATCCAGACCTTGACATTTTTGAAGAGCACAAGTTAGTTATTCTGTAGAATGTCCCTCAGAATGTGCCTGATGTTTCCTTATGGTTACATTCAGGCTTTGCATCTGTGGCAGGAAGACCACAGAAGTGTTGTAGTGTCCTTAGGGTATCATATCCTTAAAGCACAGGTTGTTGGTTTTTTCCTGCTGGTGATGTTAAATATAATCACTTGGTAAAGTTGTGTTTACCTGGTTCTTTATTGTAAAGTTAATAAAAACACACCCCACCCCCCCACCCCCCCGCTAGTGGCTCACGCCTATAATTCCAGCACTTAGGGAGGCCAAGGTGAGAGTATTGCCTGAGCCCACAGGTTCGAGACCAACCTGGGCAACTTGGCAAGTCCTCATCTCTACAGTAAATAAGCTGGGCATGGTGGCACGCACCTGTAGTTCTAGCTATTTGGAAGAATGAGGTGAAAGGATTGTCTGAGCCCAGCAGGTCGAGGCTGCGGTGGCCGTGAGCATGCAATTGCACTCCAGCCTGGGTGACAGAGTGAATCTCCAACTCAAAAATAAATAAATAATAATAATAATAATAATTCCCCCCATCATTTAATAATATAACTTGAGACCATGTAAAGTATGCTTCTCATTATACATTCACCTACTAGTGTTAGCGTCTTTGGTGATTCTCATCTTGAATTATTACATTGGGGATAGCCAAAGATAATTTTTCTAATTCTGACATGCCTTCTACATTCATTATTTAAAATTTTCCTGCAAGACTGAGCTTTCTCTACTTCATCATTTATTTATTCATTTACTTATATCAATGTGGACTCATACATTCTTATTCTGTGGATTATAATTCATTACCAAGCCTATTTACTTTATTGCTGAAGCTGTTCCTGATGTAGCCAGTAGGAATACCCTCGAGATGACTTCTGTGTCCTTCTGGCATGTCCCTAATATTTCTGAGCCCTTCTTTGCTTTCTGGCACAGCAAGACGTCGCAGGCTCACCTAGTACGTTCCCCTTGCCAGTCTAGGAAACAGCCTTTTCTTTTTCCTCAAGGAGTCCTGGTTCCTTTGAGTGGTGAATTATATTTAGAAACCAAGATCTAGACACAACTTATACCCATTGCCATTGTTTTGTCATTGCTTCTAGGCCACCTCAGTGGACAGAGCAAGGAACTAAATGTGTGTGTCTGTTTATCCACCTACCTGTCTCTATAACTCTGTTTCTCTTTCTGTCTCTAGCTCTCTTTCTCTTTCTCCATTTCTCTATGTGTATTTCTTTCTGTGTATTTTTATTTGTTTATCTCTCATATTGTTGACTTATTTATCTTTCTAGCTATGTCTTAAAAACCAATCAGTCTGTGCTGGGCATGGTGGCTCACTCCTGTAATCCCATCACTTTGGTAGGTGGAGGTGGAAGGATCACTTGACGCTGGGAGTTCAAGACGAACCTGGGAAACATAGCAAGACAAAAAGTATTTTTTTAAAAAATTAGCCAGGTGTGATGCACACCTGTAGTTCCAGCTGCTCGGGAGGCTGATGCAGGAGAAATGCTTGAGCCCAGGAGTTGGAGGCTGAGATGAGCCATGGTCATGCCACTGAGCTCTGGCCTATGCAAGAGAGTAAAACTTGGACAAAAACAAAACAAAACAAAACAAAAACACCATGAGTTCGTGCTGATGCCTTTGATTTCAGTTCAGCACTACAGGGTTTATTCTAGCCTTCCTAATTTTCATATTTGTAACTTCTTCTCTATGAGAAATAGGGCTGTCATTTCTCACAATCTTTCCTTGTTTGTTCAGTCTTAGACTACTTGTAATATAGCTTCAGAATTGCTAACCCACACTACAGTTTAAATTTTTAAAAAAAACAACAACAGAGTCTCACTCTGTCACCCACTGCAGCCTCGAGCTCAGGAGATCCTTCTGCCTCAGCCTTCCAAGTAGCTGGCACTACAGGCGCATACCACCACACCTGGCTAATTATTTTTTTTAATTTATTGTAGAGAGGGTCTCACCAAGTTACAATTCTCTCACCTCTGCCTCCCAAAGTGCTGGGATTATAGGCGTGAGCCACCGTGCCCGACTTAGTTTAAAATTTTTAAAAAATATATGCTCCTTTGAGTTTTCTTTTACAATCTTTAAGAGTAAGAATTGTTATTATAAACTGGGCTTGGTGGCTCAGCCAGTAATCCCGCGCCTTTGGGAGGCTGAGGTGAGTAGATTGCCTGAGCCTGCGGGTTCGAGACCTGCCTGGGCAACTTGGCGAGACCTCATCTCTACAATAAATCAAAAACTAGCTGGGTGTGGTAGTGTGCGCCTGTAGTTCCAGTTACTTGGAAGGCTGAGGCAGAAGGATCGCTGGAGCCCAGCAGGTCGAGGCTGCGGTGGCCGGGAGCAGCCACAGCACTCCAGTCTGGGCGACGGAGTGAGACTCCAACTCAAAAAAAAAAAAAGAATTGTTATTATATATTACATCTGTGTATACAACTAGCAATAGTTTCTCTTGTCATTTTTATCTTCTCAGTCATTTAATAAATCATTTTTATTGTCTGTTAATTGGGAAGGCGTATATATCTTCAGAGTGAGAGAAATAAAAACAATGCTCAAGTGATGAGAAGATGGGTCTTTTCTAAATGAATTATATAATTGGAGCGTTAGTTGTTTTCTTAATTCTGGAAATGACTTTTTTTTTTTAAGAGTTTGCAAGACTATTTTCTTGTTCCTCGGAGTTTTAAACCTTTCAAGAAAAAGCCTGTCTCAGAGCCAAGCCTGCAAAGATCCTAAGAATTTCATCTCTCTATGGTGCAGATGTCATTAAGGCTATTTGGTGACTGTCTTAGAGCACAATTTCCCATATCGCTATAGAGCCTTTTCTTGTTATTTTTCTGGAGCAGGTTATGAAACTCCTGAGAGGGAAACATGTTTAGGACTATCTATTTTGCTTGCTTCTCCTCTAGATTTTGTCCTAAAATTTTCCACGAATGACTGGGTCAGTAAGATGAATAAGCAAGAAATAACTAAGATTTAAGTTAAGAAGCTATATGACATAGAATATCTCTACCTTTATTGACTGAGTAGACCTGTCTGTCCACCATTTTCTGCTGGTAGATTCTGCCTGTATTCACTGAAAGCCAAGATATGTGTGAACTGTGTTATCCAGGGCTGTGTGACATTTGACTCAGAAGGGTTCCTTAGTCATGTATAGTGACATACTGGCACACAGGCTCACATTGAGTGGGAGGAGCTGCCTTGGGAGCACACTGCAGCACAGGTCCTTGCAGGAATGTTGTTAAAGTGATTCATACCTTTGGGCAAATTGGTGGTCCTTTGGGTTCCTTTCAGTTCATGGTTTCTATGATCCTGGTACTGAAATAAAAGTGAGTGACTGGGACCTTGACACTAGCTGTAGGATTGGTGATCCTAGGGACTTTAAGAGAAGAATGCAGAAGAGGAATTGGGCCCTCATGGACAGACTAGTGATACAAAGGAAGCACTAAGATTTGTTGAACAAAACAGTAGTAGAATTGGGTCTCACAGAGGTCCTTTTTTCTCACTTCATATCTTCTTATTGAATGATATCCACTAGGTGAGGTGAAACAATCTCTAGCAGTGGGTGGGAAGGAAAGAAATTTCTACACTAGTATAATTCACATGGATGCCTTCTAGCTGGAGTGGCAGTGATAAGACCATACACGGATGCATGCTGCTGTTGCTCCCTGGATTCTGATCAGGATCTGGCTGCAGATTCTTAGAGATCTCCCAACAGCCTGCCTGAAGACTCTGGACCCCAGCTCTCCCAGAATCCAGCAGCCCAGTTCTGTGCATGCTTCCTGGTGTTGGGAATGGAGCATCTTTGCATCACCTTCCGAATTTGTACAACTTGTATTAACTATGGTTATTAATTTGAGTTGTTTAAAGCCTTAATATAGATTAGATTTCGATTACCCAGAGGACTCCTCTTACCTACTCTCATAGCAGCAGATTGGCCAGTGTTCTGGTGATTTCCTTTCTAGCAGGAGGTAAGAGGCTGGGGGTGTACGTTCTAGCTGTCCACCCAACATTGACTGCTTAACTTGCATGGCCCAGAGTTGGTTGAGATGAGCTTGGGACCAAGCGTAAGGCATGCATACCTCACTACTTAGGCTGGATACAATCAGTGCATCCTAAATATGGAAAACTGCATTCAGTAAATGGATTGAGAAATATGAAAACATTATTAGGTGAGTTCAGAATGAAAAAATTTAAAGTATTGATTTCTAGGTGGGGAGAGTTTCTAAACCAAATACATTAAATTGAGGCTTTTCAATTGCTTAAACTTTCAGATAAATTGCCTGGTAAATAGAATTATTTTTTTCATTTGTTAAAGGAGCAATTTCCCATTTTTTTCACCACATTGCACAACTTTTGCTAAGTACGTAGTGCTGTTTAAGTCACAAAGTGGCCTAGAATTCAGTGTTTCTTTGAAAAAACCTAAAGCCAAATGATTCGTAGAAAAGGCATATCTGTGTAAACTGTCCCACTTCTGAGTTGCCAACTTGGCAACCACCCTTTCCAGAGTAATGTTTTCTGAATACTAGGGCAGAACATCTTCAATAGAGAAACTATGGGAGAAACGAAATCTCTAACAGGCATGTAATTCACTGGTGAGGAGACAAAGATACCATCAGGACAGTGAACGAGCTACTTAGTAGTTATAAGAAATGGCAATACCAACAGTAGGTGTAGTCTTTATTGTAAGTGCAGAGAAGGTCCTTGTAAAGCTGTAATCTTAATGTCCCTTGAAATTATGAAATGCTCAAATTATCAACATTTACAGAACATAACTTTTTTCAGCCAATACTTCAAGTTTGCCAAGGAATAAAACCTCAGAATGTGCCTTAGTTTTCCTAGAGTGATTCAGAAGGCATGTAAAACTGTAGAGATTCTAACAAATCGGACAGATCATTTCATGTTTCTCTCTTTTCTGATCAGAGATAACCTTTTCAGTTGGCCTTTGCATCACTGACTGCTACTGCTCACAAGTAGCTATTACTGAAAGCAGAGGTACATGGTATGTAGTCAGCGTCACAGTTGAGTGGATGCTCTGCAAATCAGTTGTGACTTCTGCTCAACTATTACCTTGACCATATAAGCAAACCTTCCTACATTAAGCACAGTATAGGTGTGTTCCGTCTTCTTCTGGTGTTGGGAGCCAACATCTATAGCTACATGGCTGAGGCCTGTAAAGGCCCATCTGGAAGATCGCCTCTGACATAGGATATCAGTTATACCTATAATATTGGCGTGTGATTGGTGACCAGTGTGCATACGTGGCAGTAAAGCCTGATGGAAAGCTGCTCAGCAGAATTATCTTATATGATTCTAAGTTGTATTTCTTTCTAGATATTTTTCAAACTTCTATTTTCTTGGTAGACTGGTGAGTCAACTCTTAAGCAGTTTCCCCTAGAGCTAAGATTAGAGACTAAATTACCATCATAGTCTTATTGCCTGTTCCTGGCCAGGCAGAAACGATTGCTTTTGTCCTGTTACAGGCTATGCATTTCCTTGTCTTTGTTTTGTTAAATACCGAAAACTGTCTGCAGCCCAAAGCCATTAACTTGGCGACTATGCCTTTGTTTCATACCGAAACTCTGTCTGCCTCTGTTTACCTCAGCCCGAGGCCATGTGGCCATGCATTTCCTTACTCAGGAGTGTGAAAGCTACTATATGATTTCTAGAGTAGACTTGTTAGGATAAAATATATATTTATACACTTATAGTTACGTTTTAGAGGATATTTGAGCAAATTTATGCTTGCTGTTTTGTTTCTTTTGGCTACATTATTCAAATATAATAGTTACTATACGATTTATAAAAGAATTAGTGATAAGGTATTGGCTTAATAGGATAAAGCATAGTATTAAAGGTCAATCATTACAAAAATTAAAGTTTAGACATAAGAAATTCATTTAAGTCATAGGTAAGGTTTTATAATTTAAGAATAAGTTTTAATTGTTATAGAATTACAGGACACTACATTCCATAATAGATTAATAGAATAACTGAGTCATTTAAGTAAACTTACAGATTATAGTATAGTGTTAAATTGATAATATTAATCGTTAAAAATATTAGGAGTCAGTAAACTTGGATTTAACTTAGAAAAGTTTTTGTATTAATCAGGGTCTGGAACAAAGAGTATAATGTGAATGATTTATTAAACATTGTGGAGAACATTTTGAACAATCTGTATTAAAATTGTATGCCTGTAAATTTAATGTAAGTTTTGTGAAACACGTCATGTATCATGGAATTGTAATTGTTTGCTTGGAACTTGCAAGTCTTGTGATGCGTAATTTGCATAGGAATGTGTACGCCCCCAAAGTGATTGACACACTAATGGAGGGTATGGAAAAAGGTATATAAGTTGGAAGGAGTTCAAATAAAATTTGGCTTCAGTCCTGATCAGACTCTTCCCAGAAGAATGGCTTCAGAGTCATTTTCTTCTCTCCGTCTTGATCCACCGAAGCGGTCTAACCTTACCCTCATATAAGTCGGGGCTGGCAGAGACCCCGACATTCTGGTAATTTAGAAAGACTGTTCCAGTTTGGAATTCATTTATTTGCCTCGTATGTGGAACAATTGCTCTAGTGTGAGGAGGGCAAAAAAGGAAAACCAGGACTGTTGGATTGGTGTTATTTATTGTACTTCCAGGCCTGTATGATGTTGATACCATTATAAACATAGTCTAATACTCGATTCTTGAAGAATGTTTTTGTGTGAGTAAGCAGAAATGCAGTCAAAAGAACACAATTTTTAAGAATCAGAAGTTTGGGGAAATAGCTCGTAATCGTTGGAATCATGTAGAATTCTGAAGTTTGAAAACAGCTGTCCCGGACTTTTGAATAATAACCAGACTGAGCCTGTTCAGCTTTTTTCCCTGCTCTCCCACCTTTAACATTTTAGGAAAACTGGATAGTGTTGTTTCAGCAACAGTTCTAGCTATGGAAAACGGTACTCATTATCGTCATAGTACTGTCGCCTGACACTGCCATTAGGCAAGAAAGAGTAATTAAAAATGTGGACTGCCTGAAAAAGGAATGACTTCCGTTGTTACCTTGTATAAAGATACTTAGAAGCAACTGTGGTGTGGTGGAAATTACACTAGCTGAGAAAGTGGAAGATATGAATCAACTCTGGCCAAGCTGTTCACTGGCAGTATGTAAGCTTGGACAAGTCAGCCCTTAAGTCTGTTCCCTCATGTATAAAATGAGGGTTGTTGACCTTCGTGTCCTCCAGAGATTCCTTTCATCTCTGAAATTCGGAGCCTGCCGTGCCTACCTCTAGCCATGACTTCTCCCTTAGGCTCCTGGTTGAATTTTCAGGTGATCCCAGCATAGCTATACCTGGATGTCCACCTGTCAAGATAACCTACCTGAACACTGACCGTATTCTTGATCTCCCTCCTCTCCTAACTTCTCTTTCTTCCCAAAATGATGTTATGCTGCAATTTAGCTTCATTCATTCATTTTATTTTACTTTCCAGTTTCCTGTTGTTATATCATTACTCTAGTATTTTGAGTTAGAAATTTTGGAATATTTGTTTTCTTTCTATGCATAATTAGTCTGCTAGTGAGTTCTACTTATTCTTCTTTTGCAATATTTGTTTCTTGGTTTTATTATTTCTCTCGCATGCTTAGTCCTGAGCCTGAGCCTTTTTCTCCCTTCTTTTCAGTTATTATGATGTCCTTATTCATCTATCCACCTAGATACTTATTATCCCTACCATGTGTCCAGTTCTCTGAACTATCGGGGACAAATACCAACCATGCATGTGCAGCTTAATGATACCCCTCTGCAGTGATTCAAATAATTCAACAAGTGGTCTTAATACAACTTGTCACATGAATGATGTTTGAGGTCTTGGCTATGGCCCTAGATATTGGACCCCCTGACATGTAGGGAATCAATTTAAAAGCAAGGATCCAGCAAGAGTAAAAAATTACTTGCTAAGGAACAAGGGAGACAAAATTTTATGTGAATTATTTGATGATATGATGATTGTGAAACAATTCGAGATAGACTATACAGAATAATAGCATTTTAAGATGTTTGTGTGAAGTACAAGAAATTATTTTATTCATTCAACAAATATTTATGGAGTATTTTGTGACCAAGACACATAGGTCACTGTTCTGTCAGTAGTCTAATGGAGGCCCCATGAGGGACACTAGGAACAGATAAGGAACTGCAGGAAGTGTGCTATCTGTCAGGACATATGCTCTGGAGTGTAGTACCTTGAGTCACAACGAGCCCTGTCAAGAAAATGACATGGGAGCTTCGACTTGAGGGATGATTCTCGTTCATTCAACCTGATCGTTTCACAGGTAAGAAAGCTGGAGCTTCGAAAAGTTGTGATTGTCATGAAACAAACTAGTGACAAGACAGCCCCTTGCCTTATCATTTCCTGGATTCCAGGTTTCCTAAGTGCAGTGTCTTCAACTTCCATCTTTCATAAAGCAAAATAAGCACTAAGTAAATAATTACCAATACTTTTCAACCTGTTGACAAGGCTGACATCCATCTTAAAATGGAGGAAGTGCATTTGCACTTCCAATTACTGGAATTTGTAGTCTATAGCAGTCATTCATTTTGGAGATATTTATAATTTCTGGTGAGTTAAGTTTATTTTTCATATTACAGTGAGGATTAGAGTCTAAGCATCCATAATGAGCCTAGTAAATAGTAGACCTATTAGAAATAATGAGAATTTTTGCAACTGTTACATATCTTAGATCTACTAAAAACACTGGTGTATTAATTTATTTTTTAAGTGCGTGTAACAAAACATAAGTTATTGACAGTGCCTTAAAATTGGGGCATACAAATGAATTCAGTACATCCTACTACAATCATTCTTGTACAGATAAACTTGATAAAAATCAGTTGATACATAACATATTTTAGATAAAGAATTTTTGAAATGAAATGACTCAAGAATGCCCTTGATTGTAATTGACCCCTTTCAAATCTAGGTAGGTTTGTTGATTATCTGACTGTGTTAATTTTTAACTATATTTAGATGATAAATTACCAGAACATTTTAGCTTTTATTATTAGAGAAATGTAAAGTAGGTTTATCTGGATATTTGTTGTGCTCATTAGACTTAAATGTAAATGCTTTAATTTTGATTCACTATTTTTTATCTAAATAAAATAATATATAAATAAATATATTGAATATAATATATATTTATTTTATTTATATATTTTTATTTGTAAATTATATTTTAATGTAATGTTTAGAATAAAACATAATTTACATTGCTTAAAACATAAGAGCTGATACCAGAAGCTGCAGCCTCAAACTTCTGGGCTCTGGTGATCTTTCCGCCTCAGCCTCCCAAGTAGCTGGCACTACAGGTACGTGCTGCCATGCCTAACTAATATTTTTATTTTTGGTAGAGACAGGGTTACTAAGTTACCCAGGCTAGTCCCAAACTGCTGGAATTATGGTCTTGAGCCAATGCACCTAGCCTGATGGGGCTTTCTTATAACCAGAAAGAAAATACAATAATCTATAAATATGTTGATCTTTTCAGAAACGCAGTTGAGGTTAAAAAAATTGTTTCATTTTGTCCTTTATTTTTATCTGCCTTTTAAAAAATTTTATTCACTAGTAATTATGCATAAAATGGATTGTTCAGTTTCAGTAAACAAGATATAATATAGCCCACTGGTAATTCACTGATGAAAGAAAAAAATCATTTATAGAATGAACCCTACTATAAGACAGAACTAGCCCTTGTTTTTTGTTTTCAGCGGTAGCTGATCCTGTCTCATTTTCTTCCTGTTAAAGGTTCCTCAGTGGTGTGCTGAATATTGCCTTTCCATCCACTACCAGCACGGAGGTGTGATATGCACCCAGGTCCATAAGCAGACTGCGGTCCAGCTTGCCCTGCGGGTAGCAGACGAAATGGATGTAAACATTGGTCATGAAGTTGGCTATGTGATCCCTTTTGAAAACTGCTGTACCAGTGAAACAATCCTGAGGTTGGTTTTTGGGCGGTTATCCGCTCCCTGCTGATGATTCTTGTCTTAGGTCCTACAATCCTAAAAGAACATTATTCTTGCATTCTACATGTCAAGCATCTATGCTGTGTAGTAATAACTGATCTCTCTGTCAACAGCCTGACACGCGTCAGTTGTCTTTCCACACTGGCATCATCAGAGATTCTTTGTCTAAATTCCTTCCTTTCGAATCCACTGATAAACCTTGAACAGTTGCTGTTGTTCTTTTGATTTGTTCTAGGATGAAAAAGAAATAAATCCCTGTGTTTTCTGTCTTTGTGGTGGTGCAGATTGAATTGGGGAATACATCTGTGAGGGAAAAAAAGTGAAAAAGAAAAAATAAACTCTTTCCGTGACTCCCATAATTCTTAGGGAAAAGTTACAGCTTATTAGTTTGCCCCTCCCCCGCCAACTTTCAAGCTTGTGCTTCTAGAGTTCTGCCTCGTGCTGGGTCCATATCGTTGCCCATGTGACAGCCACATGGATACCTGGAGCTTCTGTACGCCCCATGCTTCCACACTTACGTGCCTTTAGACCTGCCATTCCCTGTGCTTAGAATGCCTGTGCCTCTTCTGGGCCTGGCTAATTCTTCCTAGTCACTCACACAGTGCAGGAGTCACTGATTACAGGAAAGCTTCCCTGACCCTCCAGGAATATAAATTAGAAAACCCTCTGCTGTGCTTTGTCAAATTGGTTTCTACCTTGATTGTGAAAGTTTGGGTCCGTGTTTTTCCAACTATACTTTTCAGAGTCATACAGGTTCCAAAGAGCCTTCCCTGTGGCTTCCACAAGATGCAGTATGTTGAGCTGTTTAGCTGTTTTGTGAGCCTGCCTTCGAACAAAGGTTCTGAGAACTTGATACAAAGAAGAAAAAAGAAAATATAAAGGAAAAATAAATGGGAAAAAAATCTAGGCTCTAGGTCATTGCCTCTCAAGCACTTTTATATCATAACCCTTACAGAAAGTGATAGTATCTGTTTAGTACCTCAAAGAAATGGTTAAAGCTGCCTGCAGCCAGAGGTGACCATCCCATGGGCTTCAGCCACCCTAGGTACTGCCTGACCATGCCAGGAGCCAAGGAGATAAGTATCTTGGGGTCAGTATTTCTGCTTCTCTGTAATCCACTTGTGTGGCATACCTGCATGTCTTGGCACACCATTTGGGAAACTCTGCTTTAGTATAACAAGGTATATGCATACTCATATCCCTGGTGTCTGCTGTGCTTGGCCCGTAGAGTATGTTTCATAAATTGGATGGCGGAAGGAAGGAGTTTTGCCTTGTCACAGCTAGCTGCTGCAGACTCTGGTGCAGTTCTGTTTCCTATTCAGAAGGTCCATGGAGGTCATGTGGTTTGTACTAAGCTGTTTTCTCTCAAATGTTTAACTTCAGAAACAGAAGACAATGAGTCTTCAAGCTGTAGTGTCACACCATAGGGAATCTTTAGACTTGAACTTCTCAACGATATATTACCTTCTCCTTTTATAACAATGATGTCCCCGAGTCATTAAATTAGTATATATTTATAATAGAAACTATTATGGGCCAAGCGCAGTGGTTTACGCCTTTAATCCCGGCACTTTGAGAGGCTGAGGCAAGAGGATTGCCTGAGCCCAGGAGTTCAAGACCAGCCTGAGCAACATGGCTAGACCAGGCTTGGTGTGCATACCTGTAGTCCCAGCTACTTGGTAGGCTAAGGTAGAGGGACCACTCGAGCCCAGGAGGTCCAGACTGGAGTGAGTTGTGATTGTCACTGCACTCCAGCCTAGGTGACAGAGACCTTGACTCAAAAAGAAAAAAATGCTTATTATGTAAATGGTATGTAAGTGGTACAAAAGAAACATAAAAACCTCCTTGTGTCTTAGGAATTCACATACTAGTTGAAGAGTTACACAGGACAAGACATATTACCATGAAAGGGTGAGGGATTCCCAAGCTTAGCAGATTCATTTTATATTTTATACATTTTAAAGTAGCACTTTCGGCTGGACACAGTGACTCACGCCTGTAATCCCAGCACTTTGGGAGGTGGAGGTGAGAGGATTGCCTGAGTTCGAAACCAGCCTGAATAACATGGCGAGACCTTGTCTCTACAATAAATTAAAAAATTAGCTGGGCGTGATGGTGTACGCCTGTGGTTCCAGCACTTGGAAGACTGAGGCAGAAGGATCACCTGAGCCCAGCAGGTTGAGGCTGCAGTGGCCATGAGTGTGCCAGCCTGGGTGACATAGTGAGACTGTGCAGTATGCTTTGTGTGTTTAACGGTTTTGTGAGCTTTCATCTGAAAAAAGTAAATAAATAAAAAATAAAGTAGCACTTTAAATGATCATGTTTTTAAGTAAATGATAAACGGGGCTCGGTGGCTCAGCCTATAATCCCATGCCTTGGGAGGCTGAGGTGAGTGGAATGCCTGAGCCCGCAGGTTCAAGACCCGCCTGGGCAACTTGGCGAGACTTCATCTCTACAATAAATAAAAAAAATTAGCCGGGTGTGGTAGCGTGCACCTGTAGTTCCAGCTACTTGGAAGGCTGAGGCGGAAGGATCGCCAGAGCCCAGCAGGTCGAGGCTGCAGTGGCCGGGACACACACACACACACACAGGGACCAGAAAAACAACCCAGAATTTATAAAAAATTGCCGGGACACACACACACACACGTGCATACACACACACACACGGGGACCAGAAAAACAACCCAGAAATAAAAAATTGCCGGGACACACACACACGGGGACCAGAAAAACAACCCAGAAATAAAAAATTGCCGGGACACACACACACACACACACACACACACACACACACGGGGACCAGAAAAACAACCCAGAAATAAAAAATTGCCGGGACACACACACACACACACACACACACACACACGGGGACCAGACAGACACACACACACACGGGGACCAGACACACACACACACACACACACACACACACACGGGGACCAGAAAAACAACCCAGAATTTATTTATAAAAAATTGTGGACCAAGTGCAGTGGTTCAAGCCTGTAATCCCAGCACACTCTGGGATGCCGAGGTGAGAGAATTGCCTGAGCCCACGGGTTCGAGAACAGTCTGGGCAACTTGGCAAGACCTCATCTCTACAAGAAATCAAAAAATCAGCCAGGTGTGGTAGTGCATGCCTATAGTTCCAGCTACTTGGAAGGCTGAGACAGAAGGATCGCCGGAGCCCAGCAGGTCGACGCTGGGGTGGCTGTAAGCATGCCACTGCACTCTATCCTAGGCGACAGAATGAGACTCTAACTCAAAAAAAAAAAACTGTGTATTTATTCTTACATGTTTAAACTTTAGTCACTTTCAGAGTACTTTTTGTTTAATGCAATACACTTATTGAGATTCTTCTTCAACTACTCAGAACAGTTTTTAAACTTGTCAATTTTGATTCCTTTTAGTGCTTCTGCTGTTTTTTGTTTCACCTCTTCCACATCAGCAAAACGTTTCCCTCTGAGGACGTTTTTCATCCTGGGAAACAAAAGAAAAGTCACTAGGGCGAGATTGGATAAAGCACCAGGGTCATGCCATTTCTGGCCAAGAAATGCTGAACACACAGTGTGGGTGGATGAGCTGGTAAATCACCCATCATGAAATGAGCAAACAAGTTGACAGACTCTCCCCCCCAAAAAATCAAAACTCACTGAAGCTGAACGCAACCTCTAACAACACTAGATGATACACTGATGCCAATGTGTTCCTAGAACACTTACCTATCGAGGAAGCCTGTACTACAAGAGGCCCACCCTCCAAAAAATAATTACCTTTTTATTGTCTGCCCCCCCCACATTCATATACACACACACACACACATACTTTTTTTGTTGTTGTTGAGAAAACCACAAAGAGAAATAATTGTGGGGAAATCTAATAATGTCAGAGTAATTCTGCCTGCCTCACCTCTTAAATTTCTCTCATAGTCGGGCGTGATAGCTCCATACCTATAATCCTAGTACTTAGGTAGGCTGAGGCAGGAGAATTGCTTGAGTCCAAGAATTGAAGGCTGTAGTGAGCTGTGATCATGCCACTGTACTCTAGCCTGAGTGACAGAATGAGACCCCCAACTTAAAAAAAAAGCCAGGTGTGGTGGCTCAAGCCTGTAATCCCAGCATTTTGGGAGGCCAAGGCAAGAGGATGGTCTGAGTCTAGGGGTTTGAGACCAGCCTGGGCAACTTGGCGAGACCTCGTCTCTACAATAAAACACAAAAACTAGCCGGGCATGGTGGCGTGCATCTGTTGTTTCAGCTACTTGGAAGGCTGAGGCAGAAGGATCGCCTGAGCCCAGCAGATCAAGGCTGCGGTGGCCATGAGCGTGCCACTGCACTCCAGCCTGGGTGACAGAGTGAGACTCGGACTCAAAAAAAAAAAAAAAATTCTCATGTGTTAGACTTGGGATTGTTTTATGGTGAAAAACCCAAGCATTCAATTTTGACAGCCAAAGGATTACACTTTATGGTAAAGTATTTTTAGTTTTGGTCTGTATGTAGTGTTTCTTTCTTAACATGGACATTAGCTTCGGTTGTGGTCGGTTGAAGCACAGAGTCATCTCTTGAGATGGGTAGAAAGCAGTCACCTGCAGAGGCCCCCGCAGGCTTGTTTCTTTCTGTCATTGCTGGGCTGCCTTGTTCTCTTGTTGTTTTTATATCTTCACTTTACAGTTACTCTTGTCACTGGACATAGGACATCCCGTGCTACCATGACATTCCCCCAGAACCAGTGCAGAGTCAGGAGATGCGCTGCCACATTGTGGCAAACAAGGTTTGAGTTGCAGGAAAGAGGCCCAAACTATTAAAAAGTCCCCTATGATAAAAGAAAGCAATGCCTGTTTTGTTTCCTTGGCATTCAGTGCTCTGAAGAAGAGGCCAGGTGACTGCAAAATGGGTGTCTCCACCACTTTCTAACTTGTCACCTCATACAAGTCACCTGACCTCTCTGTGGTTGTCTCCTGGTCTGAAAAATGTAGACGGTTCATTAATATACTTGCTCAGAGGGTTGTTGTGAGTTCTAAATTAGTTAATATATGTGACTGATACACAGTGTATGTATGTGGTAGCTATTTTTATAATTATAATGGTAACTATTATAAGCAGATTCATTTCCCTGGCTAGCCATAATTTTGAATAAGCTCAGATTGAATAGCTATTTAAATCAGATGATCTGAGGTTGATTATTGATTAACAGAAGGTAATGATTTATATTTGATATTGTCTTTTTCACTTTCTTTGTAACCTCTTAGTATATAATCTATCAGATACATAATAGGCATTTAGTAAAGCTGTCTTTACATCTACCACCACTTTTTTTGAATACTTATATATAACAATTTAGTTATTCTTTAAGCTTTTTTTGAAACAGTGGCTACCTGAATATTATATACCTAAAATAATCTTTCTGAACTACATATCAAAATATCTTCTAAAAGTGATTAATAGCTGGGTGTGGTGGCTCACGCCTATAATCCCAGCACTTTAGGAGGCAGAGGTGAGAGGATTGCCTGAGCTCAGGGGTTCAAGACCAGCATGAGCAACACGGTGAGACCTTGTCTCTATAATAAATAAAAAAATTAGCCAGGTGTGGTGGCACGCATCTGTAGTTCCAACTACTTGGAAGGCTGATGCAGAAGAATCGCCTAAGCCCAGCAGGTTGGGCTTTTTAAAGCGTTGTATACATAATGTCTTGTTAACATAAAGAAATATATCTTTGTGTTATATAGGAAAAAAATGTAGGTTTGTATAGTAAGTTTTAGAATTGAGCCTTCATTATTCCCTTAGTACTTTGTAATCCTCTGGAAGGCCAGGCCTTGCTTCCTGAGTCTACTAGAATTTTAAATAAATTACCATCTCTCTTTTTAACTAAGCCTAGAGATATTTATATAACACATATACCTCCTCACCTTACATCATTACACCATACTAATTAATCTTAACAAAAGATGATCTGAAAGCTAGATTTCAATGCATCTGTTTGTGTCGTGCACAGAGTGTAATACTGTGGTCTTCAAGATGCTTTTTTTAAAATTTGAGAAAAGGAATGATCAACAATTTATCATGACTCATTTGGTAAGACCAAGTATGAGAGCGTGTATGAAAAGAAAGGCAGAGAGCAGACACAATGATCTCATAAAGGTACGGAGAGGAAGGACGTGGACTTTATTACCAAAACCATGGAGGCCAGGGAAACAGTTTTTATAATTTGACAATGACATAAGATGGAACAGATCCAGGTTAAATCTTGACTCTATCCCTAACTTTGTGACCTTGGGTGGGACTTAACCTTTCTGAACTTCAATCTTCTCATTTGTAACTGAGTACTGGTAATGGGGTAGTGATGTCTATGGTAAAGGTTTCTTCTGAAGGTTAAATGAGAAAATGTGTGTACCAGCACAATGACTGGCACACACTAAGATCTTATTAAAAGTTCGTTTCCTTCCTTTTCTTTCTTCCTTGAAAAGGGTCGATTGAAGACTGTCAGGGTCCCCAGAATCACCCCAGGCTCAATGATTTGCTAGGAGGATTCATAGGATTCAGCATATAGTTTACAAGTAAGATTTATTTCAGTGACAGGATACAAAGCAAAATCAGCACAGGGAAATGGTGGATAGGGTGATGTTTAGAGGAAACCAGGCATGCGCTTCCAAGAGTTCTCACCCAGGAGAGTCACAAAGAATGCCCTTAATTCCTTCATGAGTTATGACAAACATGAAATAGTGTCCTACCAGGGAAACCCATTAGAGACTCAGTGCCCAGGGTTTTTATTGAGTGCTGGTAACATAGTCACCCTCTGCCAGTATGTTCCCAAATTCCAAACTCCCAGAAGGAAAGCAATGTTCAGCATAAACCATGTTGCTTGTATAAATAGTTTAAGCACAGTGTGCCACTCTTTGTCAGTTCTAGGAATGGTGAGAGCCCTTCCCAAATCTGTGTTCCCCAAATGCCAGCCAAGGACCACCTTGCAAGCAAGCCTTTCTAAGGACAGTAGTCCCAGAAATGCTGCATGCAAGGATACATACAAGCAAATATCTTAAATGGGTAGAAAACATACAGGATTAATTTCTTCAATCAGTAATACAGGTAAGTATGTAAATAGTGTCAAATATTTGCATGCGGCTGAATGACTAGTAGATGATTATTTTTTTGAAATATGATCCCAAGAACTACTGGAAAATTCCTTTAAAATGACTAATGATCCCTTCCCTCTCGAGAAATTCTAGCCAATTTGTATGCTTCCCTTGAATAGGTGGTTACTTTTTAGATACGTTTATTTGATTATTATTTGAGCAACATTTCAGACTTGTTGAAGTTAGCATCTTGGTGCTATTATCTCCCACAGTGCATCACCAATCCTAACAGTGGGCTAGCCAAGCCATGAGCCTGAGCCAGGTAGTCATTCTTGTATTCTTTCCTTCAGAAGTGTATGCTTTTACTCAAAATTCTTTAACTGATGAAAGAGAGGGGGAAAAAACTGACAAGGTGTTTCATGATACTACTTTTTTGTTTACAAAGCTCAGGGCAAATATTAAGTGCAGCTTTTGCTGATATTTTAATAAATATTTAGGCAGAGGTCTTTAACCTAGGGTTCCATGATGGTCTTTGGGATTGTTCATGAACATACACAAACTAGGTATAAATTTTGTTGATGTGTATTTTTCCGTGTTGTAGGACTGCAGATTTTGTCATCTTCAAGGAATCTTGACTGCAGTAAAGATGCAGAATAATTGATTTAGAGAAAAGGATATAGAAAAGGCATTTTTATCATTAGGAAGGTCTTTGCATGACTTTTTATAAGAATATTCTAACTTTAATGTTTCTTCTTTATAGGTATTGTACTGATGATATGTTGCAAAGAGAAATGATGTCCAATCCTTTTTTGGGTAGCTATGGGGTCATCGTCCTAGATGATATTCATGAAAGAAGCATTGCAACTGATGTGTTACTTGGACTTCTTAAAGATGTCTTGCTAGCAAGACCAGAACTGAAGCTCATAATTAACTCCTCACCTCACCTGATCAGCAAACTGAGTTCTTATTATGGAAACTCGCCTCTCATAGAAGTGAAAAATAAGCACCCTGTGGAGGTTGTGTACCTTAGTGGGGCTCAAAAGGATTCTTTTGAGTCTATTTTACGCCTTATCTTTGAAATTCATCACTCGGGTGAGAAGGGTGACATTGTAGTCTTTCTGGCCTGTGAACAAGTAAGTAATATTCTAACCTAACTGAGTAATAAGGTGTTTCATTTGGGAAATTTTAATAACAAACAGGTTTCACTTTGCTAATTAACCGTTTAAATATTTGGTTCTGCCGGGTGCAGTGGCTCATGCCCTGTAATCCCAGTACTTTAGCAGGTAGAAGTGAGAGAATTGCATGAGTCCAAGGGTTTGAGACCAGCCTGGGCAACTTGGCGAGACCTCATCTCTATAATAAATCAAAAAATTAGCTGGGTGTGGTGGTGGACACCTGTAGTTCCAGCAACTTGGAAGACTGGGGCGGAAGGATCGCCTGAGCCCACTGGGTCAAGGCTGTGGTGGCTGTAAGCGTGCCACTGCACTCCAGCCTGGGCGACAGAGTGAGACTCCAACTCAAAAAAAAAAAAAAGAAAAGAAAAAAAAATGTGTGTGTGTGTGTGTGTGTGTGTGTATTTGGTTCCATCATACCTCATTCAATAAAACCTGTGTGGAAGGAGAACAAGAAGGAATTGTTTCTAAAATCACATGCAGTTCTGAAAACAAAGATAGGGTGAAGCCTCTTGAGGAGTTTGTAGAAATGATCTCCAGAACCAACTTCCTTCCACCTGGTTTAGACCAGATAGTGGGCGGCGCTGGATGCAAAGCTGGTTCTACTCATGCGTGCTGCAGGTTGTCATCGCTTAGTACTGTAGACCCACACTGACTGTCATCACACTCTGGGATGCCTCCATTGTGGCCAGGCACATTTGCTGGAGATCAGGAATACAACCTAAGCACCGGCATAGAGTTAAGATCATTTCCCACAAACCTCTCTGTGATAGTCAGCGGGGTATGAAACCAAAAATAGAATTTAGAGTCCACCTCAGAAGGCCGTTTCCCTAGACAGGGGATCCCTTTCTTAAAAGATGAATGAGAAATTTTTAAACTCAGATTTCTTGAAAACCTCTTCCAAATGATCTGAAATGTACAACTGAGCATCTTTTCCATTCGGTTTTGGCTTTTATATAGTCAAGGCGTCGTTTGAGGTTGCATTTTTTAAAAATTGCAGCTACACTGGCCTTAATTTCTTTCTTTACCACTCTGTTGGCTGAATCTAAAAGCCCCCAGGATCTCCAGAATTAGACCTCTATTCTTGGAGACTAATTGCCTGGTCTTTTTTCCCCTTCTATTTTGTCATTTACAGAGTAAAGGCACTAGTTTTTGGACCATGACCCAAAGATATAGTGGTTTTAGTCATTAAACAGAAACCATAAAGGAAATTGTTTGTTATAGGCTGAGCTACCAGCTGAACAAACACAAGTATCTCAGCTCTCTATCAAAGCCTTTTCATAAGTATCCACATGCTTTCAGAAATACTTGAAGGTGTATTTGTTCTGTTTTATATTCAAAGCATAAAGGATGACTGATTCTTTTAGCTTTAGGAACTTTAGTTTTCTAAACTCAAATTTTATCTATTTCTAAATTCTTTAAGTAATTTAAAATCTCAAATGTATAACCGCGTGTTGTTTTTTGTGTGTAGATGATATATGTTTTCTTGAATAGTAAATCTTCTACCAATGACAGTGATTTGTTCTATTATTATCTCCCATCCTGCATGATTCAAGATATTTAAGAAAGTCTTAAGGAAAGTAATACAGTAATTAAAGAGAGGATTTATTGAAATTAATTAGAGGTTCTCAGTATAACTGGGTGAAGTCTAAGGAAGGGAAGAATGGCAAAATTAGAAATCTAAAATATTTGAGAGTGAGAATTGCCAAGTGAAAAACACATTTTTCTCTTCTGCAAAGTTAAAAAGTATAGTTAAGACTTACAGGACGAGTAGTAATCTTTTAAGTTAGAGTAAACATAAATTCCAAAATGGATTTTTGGAAAGTAAAGGTCAACACAGAATTGGGGTAGGGGTGGTCTTAGAGTATTTGATTATAAGTTTAATATTAGTGACAGTTTAGGGCATAGAGACTTTCAAACTGTCAAACTTTAGAAATTGCATTGTTATTTAGGCTAGCAGTGGAAACTATAAAGTCAACAGGACTTAGAAAGCTAGCTGGAAAGGCACTTCCTATTAAGAAGCCATCAGTCTTGAAATCTTAAAAGTGATAGTGCCATAAAAGCTACAGGAGGATTTTGCAGTTCTGAACCTCTGTGGTCCAGGCCTAGCACTGAGACTTCTGAGGGTCAGCTCCTCAATGTCCAAGGCTCAGTAGCAGATCTTGCCTGTGGGTGAGCAGCAGCCCAGCCACTGACCTTCTGCTGGCTTCAAAAGACCTTACCTGGGAACCAGTTTTTTCCCCTCACAGTTCAGCCCCAAGTTCTACAGGTGTTACCTGGTTTTTCTTGCTCCATCTACCACCTACCAAACTGAACACCATTCAGTATACTGATAGACTTTTCTGTTTTACTCCTTTTATTAGGATCCACCGTTAAGATCTTTTCTCTTATGGTCTTGGAATTTGTCTTTGTCTTGCTCTGAAACCCATGCTAACAGCTATGATCATTTTCCATCTATGCTACTTGAAGCTTTCTTGACTTCTCTATAAAACTTTAAAACCTACTATAGCACTTAAATATAATATGAAAACAAACCCAACCAGTCTAATAGAAATGTACTGATTGTCATTTTTAAAATTTTAATAAGTACATTTTAAATTGCAAAAATATTCTCAACATTTTGTTTTTGGTGAACCAGTTAATGTATTCACATTAGTTGTGTCACCTTTTCTATAATCACTTGCTTAGCACCATACCTGCTATGAATTTAACCTCCATAATTCACATGCTGCCTTATGTCCTGGTACTTAATTGAGACTTGAGTCCTGAATGTTTCCAGTGTGTTGTTCCTTATCACTTAACTACCTTTTTTTTTTTGAGTTGGAGTCTCACTCTGTCTCCCAGACTGGAGTGCAATGGCACGCTTACGGCCACCGCAGCCTTGACCTGCTGGACTCAGGTGATCCTTCCACTTCAGCCTTCCAAGTAGCTGGAACTACAGGTGTTCGCCACCAGGCCCAGCTGATTTTTTGATTGATTGTAGAGATGCGGTCTCATCAACTTGTCCAGGCTGGTCTCTAACCTGTGAGCTCAGACAATCCTCTCATTTCGGCCTCCCAAAGTGCTGGGATTATGGCATGAGCCACCATGCCTGGCCTACTTGACCACCTTTTAACCTGAAAACAAAAAGTGGAATACATTAAATTGAGAACGTAAGTTGAGATTTGTGAAAATATCTAGGCAGATTAGGGTGCAATAATAAGCTATCACAAAGAATGTGTTATTGGGTTGAAGGTTTTGCTGGGAAATGTTCTACACAGTTGTGGATTTTCTTTCATTTTAGGGGGCTAGATATTTGCTGGATATCTTTCTTCAGTGAGTGTTGCTCCACAGCTGGCCAGATGGTTATAGGAAAGTCCCACATATGTAAATGAACTGTGTACACCGAATAAGAATCAAGGACATGAGTAAACAAAATGTATGAAGTACCAGATGCATATTTTTAATTTATTTCCTCCCAGATTCCGAAGATTATGATCTCAAAGCCCTATATCAACTGTGCTTGAGGAGTTTACACTATGTACTTTTTCTGTTTCTATTTTGCTCTGCTTTTTTCCTTCTGAAGTTTATAAAATTATTTTTGTTTTTCCCATTTGGAACAAAATTCAACATTAGAACCCACCTGAAATATAGCCAGGTCACTCATTTGGAATAGTATTAGACTGAAAAAGAATCCACCTACAACTAAAAAGTTTTAGCCACTAGAGCCAAATGAAAAGTTAGGGGTCAAAATTACTTTTTCAAAGGTATTCTGAGGCAATCAAAGTAAATATTTCAATGCAGTTTGAAAGTTTATTTTGATAGGAAATTGCTCTTGAGTAGGCTTCTGGAATTTCATTTCCAAATCCGAGTCGTCTGTTAAGTTCTACCTGTGAGAAGCTTGCTAGATGGATTTATCCAGGAGGAATGAAGGCATATCCTTGTAAGGCTTAGCAGCAGGAGGTTCCCTTTAATTTCTAAGCTGTCCTCACAGGACATGTGCGGTCAAATGAAGTGATCAGAATTATACAGGTGGAGAAATAGTTTGGTTTGGATTATTCCAGTTGGCGAATTTTCACTTATGATGATGAACAGGCATGCTGTTTGCTAGGCCAAAAAAAACCTGCCCCAAGTAAGCCAACTCTGTGCAGAGAAGGGAAGTGTCAGCAAGAGAACGAACCTGTGTAGTACTCACGGGAAACCCAGCAGCGCGGCCTCTAGTCTGCTTCCTAGGAGCCTCTCAGCACATCAGGAAACATTTACAGACAGCTCACCCAGTTCTCGAGATCTGTGATGCCCTGCTGTTTTCCTAGGCAGGTCTGTCTTCCTACAAAACCCTTGGGTTAATTCATTCCAGTTCTACAAATGGTGTGAAAATGAAGGAGACCTGGCCTGGAAAAATGGAGGCTGAAATCAAGTCGTAAAAAGTATAGTAGTCTTTTTTTTTTCCCACCTGAAGTCATCTGTTAACTTAGAGTTTAGTGAAATCTAGTGGATCTAATGAAATTAAATGGGTCGGCTTCCATTTGGTAGTTTGTTGAGGCCCTCAAGAAGATAGAAGTTTGGAGAAAAGAATTACATTAAGTGAATTTATTTTTTATGAGGCTCTAAAAAATTAGAAATAGAAAAGTACTATCGAAAATGCCTTACATTTTGAGTGTTTTGTACCAATTACTCATATGTAGTTTTATGGCAAATAATTTACCTTTTTTTCAGGATATTTGACTATGAAATATTTTTAAACATTTTTAAAGGATAGGTCTAAATGCCTGAATTATGCAGATGTTTTAGTAGCAGTAATTATTTTCTGCCTATTTTGTTGCATCTCTGCTATTTTTAAGTGCTAAGGGTCAAGATAATTTTTTAAATGACCCAAATGGAAATGATTATGGAGTATGTTTGTCCATGTGCTTTCATAGGAAGTTGAGAGATTGTTGTATAATCCTTAGTTCTGCTACAGTTCAAGCACAGTGAGGCATTATCATTGATGTGAGAATAACTTTTGTTTACCTGTCATTGTTAATGGGTATGAAAAATTGCATCAGGCTAGAAAAACAGCAAGACAAATGCATAAAGGCAAAGATAGTAATGTTTCTCAAGAGGAAAAGCATTTTGGACTAAAAGCGATGAAATTGTTTATAAATCATATTTGACTTCTCCAAAGAAATTTCCTCATCCAGTTACGTCTTCTTTCCTTGTTGAAAGATACAACAACATAGGCATTTCTTTCCCGATGTGCATTGAGTAGTACTGCCTAAAATGGCATTTAATTCAGACATTGTTAGAAAGTACAGTTGTCTGTATTGTACTTTTATTCTCATGGATGATTTTTCTTTTTTTACTTTAGGATATTGAAAAAGCCTATGAAATTGTCTATCAAGAAGGATCTAAACTAAACCCAGATCTTGGAGAACTGGTGGTTGTTCCTTTGTATCCAAAAGAGAAATGTACACTGTTGAAGCCAATTGATGAAACAGAAAAAAGATGCCAAGTCTATCAAAGAAGGGTGGTGCTGACTACCAGCTCTGGAGAGTCTTTGATCTGGAGCAACTCAGTCAAATTTGTTATCGATGTGGGTGTGGAAAGAAGAAAGGTAATTACTATCAAGCAGGTTAGATTGCTGATGATTGATCAAGCACCAGTTTCTTGAGTCTCCACCATTTTTCTGACCAGAAAGTGAGAATCTGGGGACTCTCTGAATTCAATCACATGTGCAAAGAAGGATTATTGCAGCCAGTAACAAAAGTCTCGATCACATGTTACTATCTCTCAGTATATTGGTAATCTGGAAAGAAATTAAATTGAGGGGCTAGATGAGAAAGACTTAACAACTAAAGCATAAAGGTGGTGGTTTTCCTTCTCAGTATTTTTCCTTTAGCCTAAAGTACTAGCAGAGCAAATTTTTGGGTAACCTTTTTATCAAAGTAATTAGCATTTTGCCCCAGAAAATTTACTAGAAATTCGTTTCAAGTGCACTGATTTTATTTTTGGCAGATTTAGGCTTATAACTGAGAACTGATGAAATTTTCATGCTAGATTTAAAATATGTATAATTTTTTTTTTTTGAGTTGGGGTCTCACTCTGTCACCCAGGGTGTCACCATAGTCTCGATTATGCCTTGACAAGCTTCTGGACTCAAGCAGTCCTCTCACCTCAGCCTCCTGAGTAGTTGGGACTACAGGCGTGCACCAACATGCCTGGCTAATTTTTAAATTTTTTTATAGAGCTGAGGTCTTGCTATGTTTCCTAGACTGATCTTTAACTCCTGGGCTCGCACAGTCCTCTCGCCTCAGCCTCCCAAAGCTGGGATTATGGGTGTGAGCCACCACACCCGGCCAGAAAATATATTTTAGCATTACCTTTAAATTAAAAGAATAGAAAATATGAACAGAAAGTATCTCAAACTCTCAATGACACTGGACTTAAGAAATCATAGCATTTGAGATTTGAAAGCAACCTACTCAATGTTCATTCATTTACCATTATGAGATGTTGAGTAGTTTTATCCCTCCAGAAGACTATGTGCCTCCTAAACATCCTTGTCTTACTATGACCAAGGAATCTCAATGGTTTTGAAGACTCCTTGGAACCTGCGAAGAGCTATCTTGAATGAATTAGTCCACTTGGAGAGTTTAACTCAGGGCTGTCATTTGCCTCCATAAACCATCTGTAAGAAAAATCACTTTAGTGCCATATACAGTTTTTGCATTAGCTGTTATGACTAGAAAATCTCAGTATGTGTTATAAAGGTGAGGCCACCATTATGTGTTGTAATGGTGGATTTGAACAAAACTATAAAGACTTCACACAGCACTGCTGGGTGATAACCCTTTCCCCCATGTTGCCTGTGAGGATCTGTTGTCATTCATTAGTACAGTACTTTGAGAAGTGACAACACTAGTATTTCAGCAGATGATACAGAGGTCCAGTCATTACTGAAGCGACAATGAAAGCAGATGACCTTTAAATCCATTTATCAAAGCACTTGCAGTTTCCATCTCAAGGCAAGTGAAACACTAATAAATATTGTACAATGAAAACGAGTCTATAGCAGAGCATTTCATGAAGTAAAGTACTGCCAACAGCACGATCACTTCAGGTTCGCCGAGCCTGCTAAATCTTGAGTTTTCTTTTGCTAAAGATGCTGTCTTTCCATTTAAAGGTGTACAACCCTAGAATAAGAGCAAACTCACTTGTCATGCAGCCCATCAGCCAAAGCCAAGCAGAGATACGCAAGCAAATTCTTGGTTCGTCTCCTTCAGGTAGCACTATGGACACAAAAACTCAATGTTGCAAATTCTTGTGTGAAGGCAACACAGAAAGATTAAATTCGTTTTCCTGGGTTTCTTTTAGGAAAACTTTTCTGTCTATACACCGAAGAATTTGCCTCCAAAGACATGAAGCCCCTTCAGCCAGCAGAGATGCAGGAAGCCAACCTCACCAGCATGGTGCTCTTTCTGAAGAGGATCGACATCGCAGGCCTCGGCCACTGTGACTTCATCAACAGACCAGGTAGCTTGTGCTCGTGTGGCAGCAGGGCATGTGGCCTGAGACTGGTCCGCGTTCCTCTTGCCCATTTCCAGTCCGAAGAGCAGGGGGTGCTTGGCAGTGCCAGCAAACATGGGGGTGTGGTTTGTACTAAACCGTTTTTCCCCTTAGAGGTAAACACTCTCTGAAGGTAATTTTTTAAAAAAGCCTCCAGGAAATACTTGTTCCGACGGCCTGTCTGCCATTCGACACTGGAGCACAGGGGGACTGGCCATCCATAAGGAGGGAGGGATAGTGGAGTATAGAACTGTAAGGGTGAATCAACAGAGTAAAAGGAGAATTCGCAGAGTTTCTTGAAGGAGACGTTCGTAGGCAAATGGTCCTTTCGTATGAATCGTACTGTCACCTAGGGGACATCCTCTGGAATTTCACTCCTTTGCCATTTAGGTCAAAATTTGGTGTGAGGGAAGTAAAGTTGTTAAACTTAGGACGGAGACTTTATCATTCCAGTCTGAGCTGTTTTCTCCTGGGGGACTCTGTCCTCCAGTGAGTGTGCTGAGGACCGCCCGCTGCGCTGGAAGAGGTGCTGGCTTTCTTCCCTCTGGTGCATACCTTGTCGAAACCTTTGTGGCTCCTGCCACCAGAATGCTGAACGAAAGACTAAGGAAATACAAGGCAGACTGCTTCTAGCTCGTCGGCCGCGTTGGTGAAGCCCCAGGGCAAAGCAATAGCATGTGCTCATGGAAGGAGGCCAAAACAGTTACTTCGCCTCATGGTTTCTTCTGCATTCCCAGTTATCTTCTCCAGGAGAAAACAGTTCAGACTGGAATGCTAAAGTCTCAGTCCTAAGTTTAACAACTTTACTTCCCTCACATCAAATTTTGACCTACATTACAAAAATTTCTTCAACTCTAGAGATGCTGATTATTTAATTTAAAATGTCATCAACTAGCTGGTGAGAAAAGCTTGAAAGCAGCAAATTCTCTGCTTATTCTTGTCCATTGAAACATCTGCTTGTCCTCTTGGGAATAACAAGAACAATAACATTGTATGGTGTTCACTGACATGTTAAGTCATTTAAGACTTGCAAACCCTGTGAGGTGAATACTACTGTTTTTTCTTTTTACATAAAAGGAAATGGAGTCAAAGAGAAATTAGGTAAGTTACACAAACGAAGACGGTTAATTTCAAGCCCTGACAGTGTGGAGGCAGAGTCATCCTGACCGCTCTGCTCCATTGCCTCCTTTAAACATGCCAGAGCCCCACTGGCTCAAACAGTCCTGAGGAACCTTTCCTGCTCAGTCAGATGCTCCTTGCTAAACCTAGTCACCAGGGGCCCAGGAACACACCTTAAACAACCAACAAAGAGAGTCTACTTGGTTCTGCCCATTCACCTCTGCTCCTGAGGACTGGAGAGAGCTCTAGTCCCAAGACCAGTGTCGCCAAGCCACCAGACACACTGTCCTTCCACAGCCCACATCAAGACCCTGGTCACCTTTGGAACCACTGCTTTGTTCCGTGACTTGCAACTCAGCTCCATTAAAGCTAAGTGGGTATTGCGTTCCCGTGTAAACATTCCTCATTTACAGCAGACTCCCCCTTATTCGAGGTCTCACTTTCTGCGTTTTCATTTACCGATGGTCAGCCGTGTTTCAAAAATATTAAATGGAAAATTCCAGAAATAAACAATTCCTAAGCTTTAAATTGTACTGTTCTGACTAACACAGTGACTTGGCATTGCACTCCATCCTGCCTGGGACGTGAATCCTTCCTTTGACCAGCCTATCCATGCTGTAGGCTACTTAGTCGCCATCTTAGTGATCAGATCGACTGTCACGGTAAACCAGTGCTTGTGTTCAAGTCTCCCTCATTTTGCTTAGTGTCCCCCAAGCACAAAAGTAGTGATGCTGGCCATTCAGGATATGCTAAAGAGACTGTTAAGTGCTTCCTTTAAGTGTAAATGTGGAAGTTATTGACTTAATAAGGACAGGGAAAAAAGTCATATGCTGAGGTTGCTAAGATCTTTAGGAATCTTTCATTGGTGAAGTTGTGAAGAAGGAAAAAGAAATTCATGTTAGTTTTGCTTTCGCACATCAGATTGCAAAAGTGACAGCCACGGGGCATATTAAATGCTTAGTTGAAAAGAGGATTAATGGTGGGTAGAAGACATGAATAGAAATATGTTCCAACTGAGGCATGCAGGAAAGAGAAGCCTAAATGAACAAACTTGGGTTTGATACTGTCCATGGTTTCAGGCAGCCACTAGGGGATCCTGGAACACATCTCCTAAGAATAAGGGGGAGCTCCTGTATTGATTGCCCTTCGGTCGATATTGTATTGGGCTTTATATAAAAGGACCTCCCCTCATTTTTTTCTGTTTTCAGTATGTTTACCAAAGAGTGAATCCTGGTCAATAGATTTGGGTGCTCTGGCATCATCACACATGCACAAGAGGGTAAGAGGGTGTACTTCAAATAGAATTTGCATAGTGGTTTTTTGTTTTTGTTTTTTGCAATGCTTTGCCTTTGATCATTTCCCCCAATGGTACCAATAGGACTTAGAGGAGCTTAAAAAAATACAGATTATTTTAGAGTTACTCTATTAAAAAAAAAATTGGAATAAGCCATTTTTAGTAAGAGGAGTGTCGCCTAAGGATGCGAATAACAAGAGGCGAGAAGGAAAACAGGCCGCGGAGACAGTTTGTCATTGTAAGCGGTGCTGAAGGAGACAGCCCAAGAATTTCAGTGTGGGTGGGCCTGAGAAACAGCAGCATCTACCCCTGCAGGCGCCTGACCAGCACCCTGTGAAGTTTTCCCATCTCCTCGGCAGCAGTGCTGAGTCTTTCCCTGGAGCCTGGTAAGGAGTTTTATATCGAGCTCTTCCAATAAACACCTTGACAAATCAATTACTTTTGGAAATTCTTTGAAATCTTAAATTTTCCAAAAAAGACAGGTACTTAAAGGAGCAATAAAATCTTGGAATCGGGTGAGCTCTTGTCTCTTCTAAAATAGATTTCTTTCCTCTGTAGCCGTTTCCCACAACTGGAGCTCTTTTCTTACAGGATGAGTTGCAGGTTACTGTCACACTATAAACACCCATGGCGCCCCTCCCCTGCCGGCTGCTTGTGGTGCCACATCTGCATGGAAGGATGTGGTGTCTCTGGAAGCTGAGATAAACTCAAGGAGGGTTGGGCGCCTCAGGGGAGGCTGTGTAGGGCAGGAGACTGGCTTCTCCTGCTCTCGGGAGAGCAGGATCTCAGAGCACAGTGTGAACTGGGAGGTTTTCCGGAATGAGAGCATGAGGAGCAGGGCCGCCCCTCGGGTCCCCTCCCACCTGGGAACTTTTCTGTCCTCTCCGTAAGTCCTGCTTTCTTAAAAGAACAAGAAAGCGAAGAGCTTGGGAAACGCACAGTCGGAAACGAGGAGGCATGCAGGAAAGAGAGGCCCAATAAAATACGTAACACAGACCTTGACACTGAGATTCCAGCGTGTGTGCTCCGCTAGCTCGGCTCCAAGCGGAAGTCAGCACATCACCTGGGGAGCAGCCAAGGGGTCCCAGTCCTGACTGCCTGGCTCAGAGCATGGTAGCCAGCTTTTCCAAGAAGCAGTTCCCCCACCTGAGATGAGGACCTAGCCCCTTTCTAACGAGCTTAAGTAACAGATATATTTGTGATACACGTACCGATCTGAAAAGGGGTAATTGCCAGGGTGGGGCAGGATTGGCAGGAGGGGGATTCTGCTGGGGGGCAGGGGGCACACCTCCTCAACAAGGGTCCCTGCATGATGAACGTTTGTATACCTAACCCTGAATTGTACCCCACATCTTTAAAATTAAAAAAATTTTTAAATGTCACCCATAGCCACAAACAAACAAAAAATTTTAAAAACAGAAAGGGGTAACTGAAGAAAGAAATAGTCATAGACTGTGATATGCAGCTGTAAAGCATGTGGCCAACTCGGATCCAATCGTTCTCTTACGTAGAAATTCCAAGTGATACAAAAGGTGGCAAGTTAGAAAGGGAGCCAGGTGGGGACGAGTGGGGTGGGGGCATCAGATAGCTGAGAGGGAGTCGGAGATACTGGTGGCCGTATTCTTTCAGCTGCAATTGCTTTACTTTTGAATCATGAAGCCACCTCCGTCCTGACTTTTTCTTTGGTCACGGAGCTAAGAGGAGTCCGGGTGGTGAGGGTCTCTTCCACCCGGGCCCTCAGAGCTTCAGATTGCTTGGCTTTTGTCATTTGTGGATCAGCTACAGTCACTGTTCCAGAAACCTCCCTCTGGAGAACATAGGGGAGGAAAAATGACTTCCCTCCACCCTCCTAGGTTCTTTGGAGGAGCTACAAGTTGACACAAGACTGATTGATAGGAGAAAAACCGTATTTAATTGTGAATGCGTGCACAGGAGTCCCACAAAATGTGAGACGGGAAGAAGGGTCAGATGCTTGAAGTTTATGTTTGTCTCCTGACAGTACACGCATCTTGAGCTACAGAAAGGAATAGGGACCAGGGGCTTCTGGGATGTGTGGTGGATAAAGGTTGTTTTATGCAGATAGAGTCTTTCAGGTAATAAAAGTTATCTCAGGGCAGCATTTCTCCTGATACATAGGTTTCCTTTAGAGGTGTGCTTTTTTTCTTTTTTAACAGAATGACAGCTTTTCAGAACTACTCCTGTGTCTGCAGTTTCTCAGAATAACCAGCTCAAAATCTGCCCCCCAAAATTTTATTTGGGGGTGGCATATCTGGTCTCCTCTAGTCATATTTTAGGGTGATATGTTCTGAGCCTCAGCAAGATACACGTTTCATTTTTGAAAACTGCTTTTCCCGTCCTACTGCTCATCTCTTAGGCCCAGGGCTCGCCCCTAGGCCTCGGCCTCTTGACTTCCTAGGCATCTTGCTCAGGGTAGTAGATGTTTGGGGGACTAGAAATGCAGGGAGAGGAGGCAGGCTTGGTGTGTCAAAGACTTTTTTAGAAAGCAAACTAGAAGTGCAGTACAATGCCTGTGTTTTCCCGATGGTCACCCTCTGTGCTGCTCACTCCACGAGGCTTAAAGCTGATAACTGGGGGACAAAAGGGTTCGGGTAACAATTTATTTTTGTCTCCTGACAATACACACATAACTATTTTCTGCTGTGCTTGGGGAAACTATAACTACGGATTAACTCTGACTCATCATTTTGGAGGGAGAAAAAAGATACTCGCAGCTGCTACATTTAATTCAACTTATAATTGAAATCTACACATGCAGCAAACTTGTTACCCTTTTCAGGATGCATGAACCATGTGAAAATGAATTTGGCATAACTAGGCTACGGGCTATTAATTGAATTCCCTTGATCTGGATCTCTTTTTTTTAATCAGTTTTTTTTTCTTCCTTGGCTGCCTGAAGATTGACCTCCATCAGGAATGACATAGTCACTGTCCATTTGGGTCAGGAAGCTCAGGACCAACTGACCACTTCAGTGGAAACAGATGGTCTGAGATAGCTGTTGCCCTGAGAAGGCAATGGTACCGGGACAGGAATTTGGGGAAAAACTAGCCAGAATATACCAGACAACACCAGATATCATCTTTGTATTCAGAAGCAGAACTCATTTCGGTGGTGGCCAGATGACTGGCTTTGCTGTGATCTATGATTCTCTGGATTATGAAAAGAAAAATGAGCCCAAACACAAGCTGGCAGATATGGCACGTTGGAAAAGACAGTGGCCTCAAGAGAACAGGGTCTAGGGCAGGAAGGGAATGAAGTCAGAGACTGCAGAGGCCAGCGTTGTCACTGGGGAAAAAGGAATGAAAGATTCTGCAGTGGTGTCATCTGTGGTGACGGTGCAGCTCTTTCAACAGAAGATTCCTAGAGCAGTTTCCCAGGACCTTCTGGAATAGTATAGAAGCCCAGCTTGTGAGTATGCGAGAGAAGTGCACATGCTTGTTTGGAAATCACTGGAAATTCAAGATTCTGCGTAGAAACTCACTAAATGGCCTTAAAATGTCACTGTCTGTACTCAAGAGAGTGGAGGAAAAGGCTGCTGACTGCACTCCCCCACGGCCTTCCCCTCGGCTCTGCCACAGCTCCTCACGTCTGCGGTCGGGACCAGCGCCCCCAGGCTGCCGTACGAGTCAAGTGGAGCCGGGCCGGTGGCTCAGCCTGTCGTCCCGCGCTGTGGGAGGCTGAGGTGCGTGGGTTGCCTGAGCCCGCGGGTTCGAGACCCGCCTGGGCCACTTGGCGAGACCTCATCTCTACCAAAAAAAAATTAGCTGCATGCCTGCAGTTCCAGCTACTTGGAAGGCTGAGGCAGAAGGATCGCCGGAGCCCAGCGGGTCGAGGCTGCCGTGGCCGGGAGTGGCCACTGCCCTCCAGTCTGGTGAGACTCCAACACACACACACACACACACACACACACACAAAGAGCCGAGTGGATATTCTAGCACTGCACTACCAGGAGGCTACAGTCCAGGTGTTTAACTTAATGAAGCTTATAGTGTTGTCCGTGTAAAGGACACACAAGACTTACTGCTATAATCAGATGGTGGGGAGGTAAAAAAAGAAAAAAGAGAGGCAGCGATGCTTTGAAGGGATCTTGAAAGCCATAAAGTAAATGACATTACAGATGATGAAAACAAAATCTGGGGATGGTTGTAAAAGGCTCAGAATGGAAGTTCTTTTGGCTGTGGATGCTCTTTAGGCTTTTCATGGGTCCAGTGACCATGTGGCTCATCATTCGAGCCGGTATGTTTCTGAGTGAAAGGGGCTGCTGTTCACAATTAGGCTGGGACAAGAGAGTTTGAAGCTGGGCTCGGTGGCTCAGCCTATAATCTCGCGCTTTGGGAGGCCGAGGTGAGTGGATTGCCTGAGCCCGCGAGTTCGAGACCCGCCTGGGCAACTTGGCGAGACCTCATCTCTACAATAAATCAAAAAAATTAGCCGGGTGTGGTAGCGCGCACCTGTCTCACCAGCTACTTAGAAGGCTGAGGCAGAAGGATCGCTGGAGCCCAGCAGGTTGAGGCTGCAGTGGCTGGGAGTGTGCCACTGCCCTCTAGTTTGGGCGACAGAATGAGACTTCGACTCAAAAAAAAAAGAGGTTTGAAACAGGCCCCATCCTGAGCAAGCTGGGCATTGGTCACCTGTTTTTAGGAGACTGCCCCAGGAGCTCGGGCTCTTGAGCTCAGAGTCCCCCTCAGTGGACTCTTACACAGTGCCCACTGCCAGGGCTCCAAGCTTGGCCCTGCCATTCATCAGGGGGTTACTGTTTGGCAAATTACTTAGTCCTCTCAGTGCCTCCATTTCTTCCTCTCAATATGGGAATAATCAAAGTGATTGCTCCATATAATTGAACCCCTTAGTAACTGACCCCTTAGAAAAATGACTGGCTTACAGTAAATGCTTGAACTAGCATCATCATCATTAGATGACTCCTGAGCGCTCAAACACAAGACTAACAGGCCTTAGGCTGCAGAGGCTCCTACAAAGGGGAGGTTTAGTGGGTGTGAGAAGCAAATCATGACCCTCAGGTGTTAGCAGACATCACCAGATTGCCTCTGACGTGGGCTGGAGCCAGGGAAAGCCATGGTAGATAAAAGCGAGAACACTGGAATCGGAGTCCAGCATTAGAAGTGCAAACACTGGAACCAGGTTCAATGCTGCAGGCGAAAGGCATGAGTGCAAATCCTCATTTTCCATGTGAGAAATGGCTGCGTGGCCATGTGGCTTTGGCAAGTCACTTGCCTTTTTCCCACCTGTAAAATGAAGGTAGAGTGTTTGCCCTCTTGTATCATGGGGTTATTTACAGGTACAAATGAGAGATTTGTGTAGAAGTGCCACGTATACTGTAAAGAGCTAGGAGTTAGGCAAATGCCAGGTTTTATGGCATGTCCTTGTGAAACTAAATAAGACCGAAGTCTTTACTCCCTATTCTCTTTAGAACCAAACTCTTTTTTGTTTGTTTTTTTGTTATGAGTCAGAGTCTCACTCTGTTGCCCAGGCTGGAGTGCTGTGGCACAATCATGGCTCAGCACAGCCTTGGCCTCAGCTTCCTGTGTAGCTGGAACTACAGGCACAGGCTACCACACTCAGCGAATTTTTTATTTTTATTTTTTGGTATAGATGTGGTCCCACTGTTGCCCAGGCTGGTCTTGAACTCCCGGACTCAAGCAGTCCTTCCACTGTGGCCTCCCAAAGTGCTGGGATTACGAGCATGAGCCACTGGGCCTGGCCTTAGAACCGAACTCCTAATGCTGTTCTCAGAAGTTCAGGACTCTAGAGAGTCTACGCTGCCTCTTGATTCCTCCCTTTCTCCCCGCTGCGGACTCTTCTACCAGTGCCCGAGTCCCAGGCCTAAAATAAATTGAAAGCACAAACTTTGCTTGCTCTTCTAGCCCTCCTAGAGGATTACTGTGTTTCTTTACATCTGTCTGTATATGGTATCATATATGTGTGTATAATTGATGTATGTACCTGGCATCTAGTAGATGCTGTGTGAGTGTAGCTATTTTTGTTCTTTCCCAGGCTTTGTTCCCATCTTACCGAAGTTCCAGTAGCACTTTGGACACGCTCTTTGTCACAGAACGTATTATGTTTAGTGTGTATATTAGTTAGCACTCTTCTGAATGCACGTGCCAGTGACCCAACTCAAAATAGCATAAGCAAAGAGTGAATTATAAGGAAGTTGGGGTGTCTTACGAAATCCAGAATAAGAATGTGGTTGCACATCAGGCATGTCTAAAAACAGAGGTTTGGGGTGGGCACAGTGGCTTACACCTGTAATCCCAGCACTTGGGGAGACCAAAGACAGGAGGATGGCTTGAGGTCAGGAGTTTTATACAAGCCTTGGCAACACAGCAAGACTCTGTTTCTACAAACAGTAAAATAACATAGCCAGGTGTTGTGGTGTACACCTGTAACCTCAGCTACCCAAGAGGCTGAGGCAGCTGGGTCACTTGAGCCCAGAAGTTTGAGACTGCAGTGAGCTATGATTGTGCCACTGCACTCCGGCCTGGGCATTAGAGCGAGACCCTGTCAGTAAATTATCATCATCATCATAAGTAAGTAGAGATCGAAACAGGGACTTGAACAGTGCTGGCCCGCGGTTTCTCATCTCTGTAGATCTAGGCTCCCTTCCTTCCCTTTCTTTCTTCAGTCTACACAGCAAAACCTTAGCTGCTCTCTGCCCTGAACTTTAGGGTTTTCTGTGTCAGCTGGAAACCCCCCAGTCTCTCTTGGCCCAGAGTCTGAAACTCCCACGGAAAAGAGTCATTCCATTTTAACCGGTCAGTGGTGACTGGGGGTTAGTGGAGGTAATGGGGGTAGTTACGGGGTACAAAACCATGCTCCTCTCATTACGGGAAGTGGAGCAGCGGTACAGTGCCTAGAAATGGGATAGTCAGGAGGTCGAACAGCTCTCCAGTAGAGCATGGTTATCAATTTATATGGGGGTCTGCACTCTAGACCTTTCACTCCAGAAGAGCCAAGAGTGGGACTGTCCAACGTGTACCTGTGCCAGGGCCTTGCGAGTGCCAATAGCACATGACTCTCATAATGGACTGCGAGCTTTATTCTTATAAGGAAATAACCAACAAATAGCAAACAAAAATTCTTTAACTGCTTAAGTGAAGAGCATTCATTGGACGGTCATTTTAAAGCTCATACTTTTCCCCGATTTTTCCAGATTGTTCTGGGATTGCCATCTAACTACAATATTGTTTGACGGTGTTTTTCTATAATGGTATGGGGGTGGGAAAACCTTCAGCCAGTTCCTGCAGGCACCTGAGCCAAGCTCCTTGGCTGTAAGAACAATTCCTGGGGGTAGGGACCATTTGTAATTTGTAAAGTGACAGAAGTTTCATAATGCCTTTATTCCTTTTTTTTTTTTTTGAGTCGGGGTCTCACTCTGTCGCCTAGGCTGGAGTGCAGTGGCATGCTCACAGCCACTGCAGCCTCGACCTGCTGGGCTCAGGCGATTCTCCTGCCTCAGGCTTCCAAGTACCTGGAGCTACAGGCACGCACTACCATGCCCGGCTGTTTTGGATTTATTGTAGAGACGAGGTCTCGCCAAGTTACCCAGTCTGGTCTTGAACCCCTAGGCTCAGGCAGTCTTTTCGCCTTGGCCTCCCACAGTGCTGGGATTAGAGACTTGAGCCACCGCACCCGGCCATATGCCCTTATTCCTGAAGAACGGCGGCTTGATATGTGCCCTGTAGAAGGCCCATAGACTCCTCGAGAAAGTGAGCAGAGGCAGTTGGGGGTGGGAGATCAACTCGGCTTCCTTCTTCCCTGCTTAGTCCTTTCTGAGGCCTGGGCTGACAGGACTGATGTGACTTGCCACGAGAGAAGAAAAGTGGGAGGCGCCTGTGGCTGTCTCCAGTCCCCTTGTGTTTCCTTCCAGGCCACGAGCAGGAGCAGAGCTGGCACGCGAGGTCCCTGGGCACGGCATAGCTCGGAGGAGCTTCTGCCTGCTCCCAACAGGCTGGGAGGTTCGTGGGAACACTGCCATCACCCGAGAGCCTGTCTAGGGCAGGGCTGGACACAGAAGGATCTTGGCTCCTGCTGGTGGGCCAGGAGTTGCGAATGTTTCTCGGCAGTTTGCCACTGGAGGCTGTTCTGTCTCTAATATCCTTTTAACTCTAAAGACCCAGACGGAGCCTTCGTCCTGTGCCTTTATTAGGAAGGAAGGTGGAAGGACAGGTATCGACCTGGGCTTGGCGGCTGCTTGCTGAGAGACTCCCTGCCCTGTTCCACTCCTGGAAATACTTGTCCACCCCAGGCAAAAGAAGGCATGATAGTCCACTAAGAACATTCCCAGGAATCACTGTAGACTAAAATTTTACCTGTGGGAAAGTATATAGAAATATATTTGCATACATTTGCATAATACCAGCTACCTTGAAAGGAAATTCAGTGCTTCTGAGTCATTTCTGGCAAGTCAGGCAGAAAGTAGGACAGAGATTATTATAACAAAGGAGACCTGGCTAGAGCCCGCTGAGCACTGAGTAGACAGGCTTCCTGTAAGGGAAAGGCGGCCAACCTAGGATTCCCACCATTTTGCATCCGAAACTTTGGCATACATTTGAAGAGCAGGAAACATACTGCGTGAGGCTGTCAGTTCTGGAAATGACACAGCAGTCTTGGCCTCCTCATTTGGCCTGTGCTTGTGCTCAGTTAGCACTGCATCGGCCCCTCCTCTGCTGGTGGCAGTTTAATGACCTCTTTGTGACCAGCCTTTCTGCTGATGCAGAGCGTGTATTGGAATGAAAATGCAGACAAGTATTGGCGCTTGGCATTTGGGGCTCCATGGGCAAAGGACACACGGAACAGTAAAGAAATGCCGTGATTGTGGCCCTTCAAATGACTGCGTGATGGCCTGGGGGAGGCATGCAGCCTTGCAGTGAACCATTCTGCCATTGGTAGGGAAGCTTAATAAAAAGGATGTGTGATTCATTTTGAAATTGCCTTCAGAACAAAGCAGTCTGATTCCAGACTGCTGTAAAGAAGAGGTCTCACACTTAAACATTTACATTCCATTTGTTAGCATTATTTACCTTGGATTACACTTAGGCAGCTCTGTCATAAAGAACCCTCATCTAAACTCTTTTCTGCTTTTTGGCTAAGACAATTTTATGGGCCACATTAGGGAGATATTTTCAAATGCAAAATGTAATATTAGCAAATCTTATTTATTTATTAACATTCCCTCACCTGTGCAATCTGCATTCATGAACTCGTTCTTTCCAATAAAACCCCAAGAACATCTCTCCTGTTAGGACCGGGAGCAGAATCATGAAGTCATTCCTGTTCCTAACTCTGTGTGCCGCCAACTCAACTCCAGGGCATAAAAATGAATAGTAGGTGCTCTTTGGGGACAGAGCCTGGCTATCAAGCCAGATGCGTATAGGGACAATTGCCAAAGATCTTGTAACCTAGAATGCAGCAGTTTTGCTGGTTTATGGAAACTGGTCTCTAAAGAGCACTCAGTAATTAAGTTTGTGCTCCCAACCCCTTCCTGCTGTGTTGAAGATGCTTATTTCCAGTGTTGCGTCTTGTACTGTCCCCAGCAGATCGATTGTGACGTTTCATTTCACACCTCACTGTTGGCATTCTGGAACTTTTTTTTCCAAGTAGTCCATCTGTTTTCTTCCCAGGATTGTGACTTCGCAAGGTCTCATCTTTGCTAATATAGTCCAAGGGTCCCCAAGAATGAACAAATAGGATATTAGTGCTTTATGCCAGTACCCAGGCAGGACAGGAATGACCTTCAGAAGCCATGAGCTTCTGCTCAGTTTTAAATCTTGATGGGAAACCAGCACTTTGGGAGGCTGAGGTGAGAGGATCGCCTGAGTCCACAGGCTCAAGACCTACCTGGGCAACTTGGCGAGACTTCATCTCTACAATCAATAAAAAACTTAGCCGGCCATGGTGGTGCACGCCTGTAGTTCCAGCTACTTGGAAGGCTGAGGCGCAAGGATCACCGGAGCACAGCAGGTTGAGGCTGCGGTGACCATAAGCATGCCACTGCACTCCAGCCTGGGTGACAGGGTGAGACTTCAACTAAAAAAAAAAATCTTGATGGGAAAATTCAGAAACAGTAGGGAAATTCAACATATTTTCTCCCACGGATTAAAGCTGTGCTTCAGTCCTCCAGCAGATGTCTAGGCTCTCTGCAGATTTCCCTAGGGTAGTTTCTTATGACTCCCTCAGTCCCTGACACTTGCTTTTCTCAGTCACCGATCTTTTGCTGCGATGGCTATATCAGAGGTTGAACTCACATCTGTCACTTGGTCTGCTCTCCTCCAGCGGGAATAGAGATGCAGTGAGTTGCATCACAGCATCGGTGAGTCATGTCTCAGACCATGGCCTTTCTTCATGCTTTCTAGTTGTCCTGACAGGAATGGAGGGATTTTACCAAACTGGAGCTTGTGGCTGGGCTTCTGACTTACTCAGTTTGCCTAATAGCTTAATGGTCAAAGTTTGGACAGCAAATAAGAAAGTTTTTACTATCTGTTACTTTAAACTCCCAGATGCAGACAGGCTAAATTACTTCTTAGGTCCGCATGGTCTTCAATTCCCACCCGTCCTGCACATTATTAGAATTGAGGCAAATGAAAGCAATCTAGTGTTTCCCATAAATCCTTCAGTTTGGAGGTAGAACAATGCAGCAGCTTTATGCTACGTGCTTTGCTTCTTTGGCCTTTATTGCTATACCAAGTATCAGACAGGTAGAAAAACACATAGTTATTTAAATATAGCTTTATTCCACCAGAGCAAAGAGTGGATGTCTTTAAATAAATGGATTTTTAAAAGTTGGAGATTAACCATATATAATAAATACCACATTATTATCAATGTTACATAAACTTAAAAAAATAAAGGGATAGAGAAAATTACCTTGCTGCTATTTGCACTGACAAATAATTCAACATCTGTCTACTGTTGTTAGCATCTGAGTTCCAGGTCTGTTATGATTAATTTTTCTCTATATTATGCAATGTATTGCCCTGCTTTTCATGCCTCATAATTTTTTATTGATGTTAGACATTGTACATTTTACTTTGCTGGGTATCCTTGAGCTTTGTGCCCGGATGCAGCGTGATCCTTTCCTGTCTTGCTGTGTAGATGCATCAGGTGGCCCTGAGCAGGGCTCATCTAGAAGCACTTTTTCCCTTCCGTGTTTCCTGTCCAGGGGCCCATAAATCATGAGGTTTTCATCCGGCTGGTAGGAACAGACCCTACTCTAGGTCCTTTGTGAGCACCGGTCCCTTTTCCTTCTAATCCACTCTCGTGGCTCCCTCTGGCCTGGGGTGTTTGCTTACACACATGCACTGGTTGGTGCTCTACTGCCTAGCTGTGAGAGCTCTCTCAGGTGCTCTGACCTGCGAGTTCTGGTCACCTGCGTCTCCCTTGGCATTGTTTTCATACTGCAGGGAGTCTGGCAGGCTCCACCCGGGTTCCCCTCTCTACACTGCAACCTGGAAACTTTCAGAGCATTAACTGGACAATCACAGGGCTCACCTTCTGAGTGTCCCCCCTCTCAGGAATCACTGTCCTTCACTGCCTGGTGTTTGGTGTCTTGCAAACTAGTTTCACGTATTTTGTCCATTGTTTGCTTGTTTCACGCAGAAGAGAAAATTTGGTACCTGTTACTCCAGCTTAGCTGTATGAGACCCTGATTATATTTTTTCCTTTCCTAGCACCAGAAAGTCTGATGCAGGCATTGGAAGATTTAGATTATCTGGCAGCACTGGATAATGATGGCAATCTTTCTGAATTTGGAATCATCATGTCAGAGTTTCCTCTTGATCCACAACTCTCCAAGTCTATCTTAGCATCTTGTGAATTTGACTGTGTAGATGAAATGCTAACAATCGCTGCCATGGTAACAGGTACTCCTCAATGACTGTTCTTTTGTATTGTAAATCTGTGCCAGGTATAGATTTGAATTAGATCCATTTGAAATTATATTTCCAGGAGTGCATAGCAGAGTCAGTGATCAATTCATTTAACCTTCTGAAATGATAGTATTTCAATCGATTAAAAGGAAAAATTATCTTAATATGAAAAATCTAATTCAAAATCCAGTGACTCTTTCCATCAGACATGTGAAAGCATCCCGAGTTTGCCGTTCCTGAAGTAAACAGTGCAGATCAAGTCTTTTCCTACCAGGCTTATATGTTTTAACTGATTCTAATACTGGCAGATCAGATCAAATGCTATTATGCATTGGAAGCACAGTTCTAATCTCCCTCTTGCGTCTGGGCCTCCGAACACCCCGGGTTCTCCCTGCTCCCACCAGAATACGAGCAGGATAGTAACTATGTTAAGCAGATGTTAGAAAGCAAGCATACCAAAAAAGGAAAGAATTAGCATGATTCACCCTGCGTTTCTTTGACTTCTAAGTCAACAAGAATCACTTATTTATTCAGAGGATCGAGACAGGAGCGGCTCCACAGACAGTCAGGACCCCTCCCCTCTGCATGTTATGTTGAGGCGAAATGTCTTCATTGTTGCTGTATGACCTTTTGCGTTTTAAAGCTCCAAACTGCTTTTCGCACCTGCCGCCTGGAGCTGAGGAGGCTGCACTGACTTGCTGGAAGACGTTTCTCCACCCTGAAGGAGATCACTTCACCCTCATCAACATTTACAAGGCCTACCAAGACACAACTCTGAATTCTGCCAGTGAGCGTAAGTGAATGTCTGGAAATGACCTACTCGTTCCCCCTTCCTTTCCCCAAACAAGGTTAAGTTCTTGGGAGTCACTCATCAAACACTCTTCTCCAGCCCCACTGGCCGCCTGAATGTGAAGGCACTCCTGGCCCCAGCGTGCCCGTAGGTCCCTGAGGCGCAGGAGACGCGCTCCTTCCGCTCCGCTGTGGCGTGCTGCCACGGCTCGCCGGCATCTCCAGAGCCAGCCCTCTGCTCAGTCATCCTTCACCATGAGCTTCTTGGGGCATGAGCACAGGAGAGCCCAGGAGACCAAATCTGTACTTTGTACCACGTGGGCCTGAGGAGGAAGACAAGGCACAGATATTTTACATGCCTGCTGGACCCGAGTTGTACTGTGCGCCTTCCGTGTCACAGCACATTTACTACCCACCCGAGAGATTCCAGGACTTGACACCTGGGCAGAACAGACTAGTGCGGGAGGGTGGGCTGCGAGAGAGCAGAGGATGTCCAAAAAGCAGGATGGTGTGTGTCGAAGCATCGCAGCAAGTCCTGTGTCGTGTGAAGGACTATCACAGCAGAGTGCCCAGTGGGCAGCAAACAGGAAGCTCCTGTGCAGTCAGAGACCAGAGTCTCCAGGACAGAGGGCAGAACAAGGTGGCAGACGACAGAGCTGCCCGAGGAGGGCAGCCAGCAGTCCTTCCTAAAAGGAAGATTTTTCTCACCTTTGTCTTCCACGAAGTATCTTTTGCTCTGAAGGATGGTGTGAAAAATACCTGAAGTGACGTGAAAAATATGACAGCAATTTGAAAGGCAGTAGAATCGTATAAAGAGCAAGGAGTTAGTGTTTCAAAACTAAGAAAAAGTTGTCAGAGGAGCCAGAAAGTACATGGGAATTTGGTGGCATCTTGTGAGAACATGCAGAATGGGTGGACTTGTTGATCCAAGAGGGCCTAAGTGGAGAGCAGGGTGAAACAAGAGTCTTCTGCCCACTGCCAAGGCCATGTGCATTCCCAAGTCCATCTGAAGTAATTACAGATGGCAAAAAAGAATAACTTCAAACTGAACAGGTACCTGAATCGTGATACAAAAGTTGCAGCCAGGGTAGAGAGATGAGCTTAACTGGAACATAACTCCCAAGTCAGTCTAGTAATAATCCTTTCTTATCATTAAATAAAATATGAGATATCCTGAGATCAGAGGAATTTATATTGGAGGCTTTTTTCTGCCAAGTTTGATTAAACGGACCCACGAACATGAGCCAAAATGTAGACCTTACACAATTGTCTCTGCCCCTTATGAGCTACAGATCAAGACAGAGACACCTTCAGTCAGCATTAGAAAGGGTTTCCACAGTGAGCTGGAATCACAGAACCTCAGTAGGCGAGGGAGGTGGTGTCAGTGGCACCATACCCCTTCCCGGCAGTGCCCTAGACAGCTGACCTTACAGCCACCAGAGATCCTTATCTTTGCTGCCTTCCTATGGCTCACTCACGTGGCCTTTTCAGGAGCCGAGCATGCACAGCACCTTCCTAGCCGGCACCTTCCAGTCCTGGGCTCTGTAGAGCTGATGACAGCTCGTTTGTAAATAGCCCTGTGCTCTTCTTCCTCCTAGACTGTGTTGAAAAGTGGTGTCACGATTACTTCCTCAACTGTTCTGCACTCAGGATGGCAGATGTTATCCGAGCTGAACTCTTAGAAATTATCAAGCGAATTGAGCTTCCTTATGCAGAGCCTGCGTTTGGCTCCCAGGAAAACACTCTCAATATAAAGAAAGCTCTTCTGTCCGGCTACTTTATGCAGGTAAAAAGGAGAGGGCTTCTTTGGCATAGGCTTCCCTGCATTCCACACATTCGGGACATTCTGTCAGGAATCTCTCACTCAGGGAGATGGCTGTATTGATGTTAACGTTAAATAAAACTGAAAGTCCATGTTTGGTATTTAAATAAAGACTTGATATTTAAATACACTTCCTCTCAAGGGAATAAAAGGCCAGGCCAGAATATGTTAACTTTGTCCAAAAGGACAAAAAATCTTCTTCATTACAGAAAGGAAGCAAAGCATCAGATATAGTCCCTCATCTCACCTGTTTGTGAACAGCTCGATTTAACTGGTGATACTGACGCCCAACAGATAAAAGTACTGAACTGTCTCATTTGTTTCTTCTCCAAAGGAAAAGCTGGCTAATGTAGCTCCTTTAAAGTAACGCATATTACAGAAGTAGGTATGCTCTTCACATCACAGGATGAGAAGTATTGCAGTTTTCCGCAAAAACTCTAAAGTAGTCTTAATGGAGAAAAAAGACATTTCAGCATAGATTAGCTTGTATGTAAATAAAGCTTCTTACATCACAGGGTTATTTGTGAGCTAAACATCAAGTATAAAGAGCTTGCCATGTAAGTGTATGTCAGCTACAGTATGGCAGGTAATGTGCTAAGCTGTATTTCATGACCCAACTGTTAACCTTACAGCTGCATTGTTCTGGCACAGTTAGTTAACATCACTGTCTCAAAGTTTTGGAAAACCATGTTTATAAGGCTTATTTTCTACATCTGAAAATAGAAACATGGGTGGCAATTTTTAGTTTTAACAAAACGGTATGAGATACCTTGGAATGTTTTCAACAAACGTGTTTGCCTACTGTCTCCATATTAACACAAACCCTTTTTTCTTTAAAACTCTGCCTTTTAGATTGCTCGGGATGTTGATGGATCAGGTAACTACTTAATGCTGACACATAAGCAAGTTGCTCAGCTGCATCCCCTGTCTAGTTACTCCATCACCAAGAAGATGCCAGAGTGGGTCCTCTTCCATAAATTCAGCATATCTGAGAACAACTACATCAGGATTACCTCAGAAATCTCTCCTGAACTGTAAGTTAAATGGAGGAGAAAGGGGTTTCTTTTGAATTCACACTTGTAAGGATAAATGACAAATATGGCTTTTATTACATTTTCTGGTATAGACATTTATACTAGTACCAATTTTAATTCATGTCAAGAATATCAACTAAGGTCCCTGTGGCTGATACCTAAGAAATGTCCCTGCCAGTGAGATTACAGCATGAAGAGAAGATGGTGAAAAAAAGAAAAACAAAGTACCATGTATCTTTTTAAGTTGGTGGTCTCACTCTGTTGCCCAGGCTGGAGTGCAGTGGCATGATCACGGCTACCACAGCCTCGACCTGCAGGACTCAGATGATCCTCCCACCTCAGCCTTCCAAGTAGTTGGGACTACAGGCATGCACCACCACACCCAGCTAATTTTTTGATTTATTGTAGAGACGAGGTCTCACCATGTTGCTCAGGCTGGTCTCGAACCCTTGGGCTCAGGTGATCCTCTTGCCTTGGCCTCCAAAAGTGCTTAGGATCACAAGTGTGAACCACTGTGCCCAGCCCAACACTATCTTTAAGAGGAATAGAATGCTCGAGAAAAGCACTGTTTGCAGGTGTTCCAACCTTGAGGCGCAATGAGCTTAGCCAGCTTTCCGAACAGACGAGCCATCACAACTGAAGCTGGTGGGGAAGGGAAAGGAGGGGAGGTTGGAGAGAGGCAGGTACTACAGGGTGCAGGGCTTTGTGGGTTGCATGGAGTTTGGATTGTATCCTAAGTGCAGTACACAGCAAGTGGAGCATTTTAAGCAAGAGCAACATCTTCGGCCGGGCTCGGTGGCCCAGCCTATAATCCCAGCACTTTGGGAGGCCGAGATGAGTGGATTACCTGAGCCGCAGGTTCGAGACCCACCCAGGCAACTTGGCAGATCTCATCTCTACAATAAATAAAAAAATCAGCCGGGCGTGGTAGTGTGCCTGTAGTTCCGGCTACTCGGAAGGCTGAGGCGGAAGGATCGCCGGAGCCCAGCAGGTCGAGGCTGCGGTGGCCGGGCGCAGCCACTGCACTCCAGTCTGGGCGACAGAGGGAGACTCCAACTCAAAAAAAGAATAACATCTTCTCTATATAGCTTTAAAGATCACTCTAGCTGCTGAGTAGAGAAGAGAAAGGAGGGGCGATAGCGAGAATGGGACCTGGTCTCCCAGAGGCTCCTGCAGATTCTGAATCCCGCCTGAAGATGCCGCTACTCCTTGGGCAAAGTGATGTTCCAGGCAGCCGCCAAGGAACTCATAGGTGCCCGGCTTAAGCAGCTGGATGGGGCGTGGTCCTGGATGGACAAAAAACGAAGACAGAGGGGGTCTCTCATCCACCCAGAGCTCTCCTGAGCATGTGATCTCATGCTTCTCACATGGCCACGGGCCTCAGGGGAAGTGCTCGTTTCAGTGAGATACTGAGGAGTTCAAGTTAAGTGCCAGTTCTGTATGTAGATTCTCCAGGGCTGGGAAGTGCCCAGACGTGATGTTTGGTGTCTTGCCACCCCTCCCCCGACCAAAATCCAATCTTTTTGTTTTCAACAGGTTTATGCAACTGGCACCACAGTACTATTTCAGTAATCTGCCTTCTAGTGAAAGTAAGGATATTCTACAGCAAGTAATGGATCACCTATCCCCTATTTCAACAATGAACAAGGAACAGAAAATATGTGAGAAGTGCCCTGAAACTACTGAACAGAGATGCACTGTACAGTGACCCCCCACCAAACACAAGATGCAGGGGGTCCCAAAGTTAGCCAGACGGCCAGCCTACTGGAGTGATGTGCAGATATTTAACGCAAAGACAGATATCACACCCCACAAGATAGTCTTCAAAAAACACTTTGTATATTATTTTAAAATAAAAAATAGAAGTTTTTATTGTGTTCTTTAAATTAATACTCCGTGTTTTTCTTCTTCTTGGAAAAGTTTTTAATCAATCATTCATAATTTGACCAGTTTTAAAAAACATATTTTGTAAATGTGTCACAGACACATGGAACAGAATCCTACTTTTTGTAGAGGACCTTAATCTGAATAAAGTTATGAGTTTTTCAGTAAATCTCCACTGAGTTTCTTAATAACTTGACAAAAGCAGGCCAATCACTGTCCAAGGGAAATGAGTTAAACAGATAGATGTTCCTTCAGTTTATCCGTGATTTCATTCATCTTGTCACCTGGAATTACCATCACAGTTCGCAAGGGCTTCATTGGCATGTCATCAAAAGACCATCTGCCTCCCAGACAAGTGTCGGTCTCCTCCTGCACTGAGTAGTTGAACTTCAGGATTGCCTTCTAAACCAAATAAGGAACCATTAATTAAAAATTTGGATAGTCCAAAGACAAAACTCATTTCATCTACCACAAAGAATATTATGTTGGGCATGTGTTTAAATAAGAATGACAGCTAAAGGAAGCAAAACTCAGAATAAAATAAGCTCAAATGGGACATTTAAGCAGAAGTTATAAAACGCTTAGCAAGCAGGTTTTTAACCTACATGAGGAACATGTTTAGTGGTGAGCCATGTCTAAGAGGTGAACAAGAGCTAAGTGATATAAATCTCATTTAGTTGTCAAAATAATCTTATAACAGACAAGTGAAATTAAGACTGTGATAATTAACAAGAACTGGTCTTCAAACGCTGGTCTTTCTCACTTTCTAAACTGCTTAAGGCTGTTGTGTGAACACAGGGTAAGCTTGCATAACCAGGCCCTCTTAAAACACCCATATATACTTTCCTGAGTGGTCTACCTGAAGTGCTGAGGAATAATTTTTTTAAAAATCTTTTTTACTATTTATTTCCTAGAAAACAAGGGCAGAGCTGAGTCTGTAGTGCTTGAATCTTTGGTGGAATGTGCTAAAGGTAACATGATATCATCCAGTTCAGGAAATATTTGCCCCCTCAGATTTACTTCAAGATTTCTGAGAGGATGACAGTGTGAGAAAGAATATCCTCTGGTATTTGGTTGTCCATCACAGTACAAGCCACCTTCACAGGAAGAAAGTGCTAGAAGTCCCACAAGGGGATGACAGTCACGACCAAGAGTGCAGCAGCAGGGGTGCCCCAGCTTCCACGCCAACTGGCTGTGTGACCTCAGAGAACTTCCTTCTTCCTCAGACTCAATGTCCACATCTGTAAGCCCAAGTCATGTCTACTCGCAGCTTGGCTTTATAATAAAAGATCGCACAAGCAGCACAGGTAAAAGCCGAATCATCCTCATCCAGTTAACTGTTCTTCTCTCCCTCCCCACACAAAGAACCAACAGTGGGGTGGGAACCCGTGGCCAGCCTTCTGCGTATCTACTATGTGCCAGGCACTCTGTTAGCTCCTAGCTCCTAAGGACACAGAGAAGAATAGAGTGTCTACACTTGAAGGACTTTGACATAAAGTGGGGAAACAATACATTTTGATTATTCTCAAGAAAATCCTTATTTACATGTAAACAAAAAGATGAAACAGGACAGTCTTACCTCATAGAAAAATTCTTCCTCTGCATTTGCAAACATTAACTCATCTTTCTTTTGGTTACTCCGTTTCTTTTTGGAATTGTTTTTTCCTGCTTCCACAAATGTCTTACTAATCAGAAGATAAAAGTGGCACTTTCCACATGGCTTATTAGTTTTGTGTGCATCTGCTAGTTCTTTCCTACAAGGCACACACACACAACAATTACCAGCTGGGTCAAGTGAAACCCATCAACAAACCGAGCACAGAGAAAAGCAGTACAGAGAAAACCAGTGAGGCATCTTCGGTGGTTCTGCTGTGACACGGGCTTACTGAACATTCTCTAGATACTTCTAAAGCAATTTTTACTTAAGCTGTCTTATGTACTTTAGATGGATTATGCACTGCTTCTTATGATAGGATGATGCATCTCTCAGATTATGTGCCAAGTTGTAGATATACAGCAACTAACAGATGGGTCTCAAATCTACTCAATGTAACATCTCTGCTCTACCTGTGCAGAAGTTTAAAATTTATAAAAATTAAGCCAAGCGTGGTGGCTCACACCTATAACCCCAGCACTTTGGGAGGCCAAGGTGAGAGGACTGCCTGAGCCCACGAGTTTGAGACTAGCCTGGGCAACTTGGTGAGACCTCATCTCTACAATAAATCAAAAAATTAGCTGGGCGTGGTGGCATGTTCCTGTAGTTCCAGCAACTTGAAGGATCGCCTGAGCCCAGCAGGTTGAGGCTGCGGTGGCTGGGAGCATGTCACTGCTCTCCATCCTGGGTGACAAAGTGAGACTTCTACTCAAAAAAAATTAAATTATATTAAATATATATATATTTTTTTAATTTTTTAAAGCAATGAACAATTTAACTGAAACACACAAAGGCATACAGCCACAACCAATGTCATCACAGTGTGTGACTCCTACAGCCTCTAACTGCTAAAGTCTGGAACTAATTTCTGACATACTGCCAGACTGCATAGACACAGGTACCCTAAATTCTAGAAGAGTCAATGGAATGGCAACGAAGCCTTATTTTTTCCTTCTGAAAATCAAACATATCCCTGTGCATCTGGTTGCCCTGAACAAAACGTAAAGAAGCCCAGAAGAAAACCCATTTGGCTTTCCTTTTCTTTCTTCCCAAGAGACAGGGTCTCACAATGTTGCGCAGGTTAAAGTGCAGTGGCTATTCACAGGCACAATCATAGCACACTGCAGCCTCAAACCACTGCCTCGGTAGTGGCGCTCCTGCCTCAGCCTCCCGGTAGCTGGGACTACAGACGCACACCACTGCACTTGGCTTTCTTTTAACAGAGGATCAGGAGAATGCTGATCCCTCTCATGTAAACCCAAACAAATGTGAGCTCCAACTGAGCAGAAAAACACAAGAAAAACCTAAAGACACTTAAGCCACCAGACGTATAATCTAGCAGCTGAGAGGAACACAGGAGAGGGAGATTTTTTAAATGCACTGAAATCCATAAAGGAAAAACAATAAACCTAAAGGTTCCCAGAATGTAGTTCTATTCCCACAACTAATTAAAGGCAAGCCACGACACAAGTGCTACAACCTCTGAGAAATAATATTCTGTAAAGAGCCCATCTACCTTTGTCCTCTGTTTCAAAGCACAGGCAATACAATTCTTAGCTCAATCAGTATGCTAGAAGACGTCACAGCTCTTCTTGTATTTAAAATACTGGTGTAGCCGGGCTCGGTGGCTCAGCCTGTAATCCCGTGCCTTTGGGAGGCTGAGGTGAGTGGATTGCCTGAGCTCGCGGGTTCGAGACCCACCTGGGCAGCGAGACCTCATCTCTACAATAAATCAAAAAATCAGCCGGGCGTGGTAGCGTGCACCTGTAGTTCCAGCTACTCGGAAGGCAGAGGCGGAAGGATCGCCAGAGCCCAGCAGGTCGAGGCTGCGGTGGCCGGGAGCAGCCACTGCACTCCAGTCTGGGCGATCGAGTGAGACTCCAACTCAAAAAAAATAAAAAATAAAATAAAATAAAATAAAAATAAAAAATAAAAATAAAATAAAATACTGGTGTAAATGTAAAACTCCTTCACTAAACAAAACAAAAACCTCGAAAAGGTAAAGACAGTATCAGGTTTCATCCGTTATAAAGCATACTGAGGGAATTGAAGAATTTTACTGGTTTTGTTATTGTTATAACTGTTCAGCGTTTAATTTGTGACAGAAATCTATGTGAAGGTGAAATACTTCAATCAAATAAGGGTGAAAAGTATATATGAAATTCATCTACCTTTAGACCATTTAAATCTGTAAGAGTATTGTCACAAATAATCAAAACTCTTTAAAAAGCCAATTATTTCAATATGTAACTCCTACGATATTTCTTCCACTCTTCTCACACTAAACTTGTTAAACCAAGGACAGAACTCTTTCTATACCTACAAATCCTACTCAAATCACATCTACTTGGAAAAAAGTTCCTCTGCAGAGACATTTCCTCAGGTCTCTTACTGAAGTTGCTGGTGCATGGGCAGAGCAATCTGTGGAGGCACGTTAATGAATCTTTCACTTAGCAGAAGGCCCACAGGCTTGGTGGTGTCATCCAGAAGCTTGTCCAGCTGTTCAACCACGCTCTTTTCACAGTTCTTCTCACAGCCACTCAGAATCAACTCTTTAATCTGTTCAGCACACTGGGTGCCCTAGAGAGCAAAGAGAAGGTTTTTATTACTCATAGGAGAAAACTTGAAAGTGAGAGCTACCACTTTTTATCTTACAGGTAGGAGCAGTTTGCTGCAATAGCCCTTAAAATCCTGTCTGCCTTCAGTATTGATTGCTTAAGTATTCCTCAAAAGCAACTACACCTGGTTATTTCCCAACCCATGATCAACGATAAGAGACGGTCATAATAACACTCAGACACACTGGAACAGCAATTCTAGTCTATCTCATAAAGACAGATGGAAGAATTGAAGATTAAGAGTAGCCTTTGGGAGGTGGAGGCAAGAGGATTGCCTGAGCCCATGGGTTTGAGACCAGCCTGGGCAACTTGGCGAGACCTCGTCTCTACAATAAGTCAAAAAATTAGCCGAGCTTGGTGGCACACGCCTGTGGTTCCATGAGCATGCCACTGTACTCCAGCCTGGGTGACAGAGTGAGACTCCAACTCAAAAAAAAAAAAAAAAAATTACGTGCATTCATGAAATCTTATTGTGATCCTTTTTCAATATGAAGGTATTGTTGTTCTGAATAGCCTGTACCCAGTTAAAGTCATTTGCTCCCTGTGGTTCAGAGAATCACCTGGGTTTGCAGTCACTGGTGTTCCGATGCTGGGACTGATGCAGCAGCTGTTTTATACTGTCTTTGCCACCGTTATCTGTGCTACTTGTGGATAATCTGAGACTTTGCTGCTGCCTCGACCTGCTGGATTCAGGTGATCCTTCCACCTCAGCCTGCCAAGTAGCTGGAACTACAGGTAGGCACCACCATGCCCTGCTAGTTTTTTGATTGATTATTGTAGAAATGAAGTCTCACAAATTTTCTCAGGCTGGTCTTGAACCTGTGGGCTCAGGCAATCCTCTCGCCTTGGCCTCCCAAAATACGGGGATTGCAGGCGCGAGGCACTGCCCTCGGTGAAAGCACGTTTCTCTATAGTTAAAATCATCTTCTGCATTAAGTAAAAGTGGTTTTGGCTTAAGGAATAGCCTCTCGCGTGCCACCCAATGAAACCAACCTTTCTTTCCGTTAAATTTAAAAGGCTTATGAAACCGAAAATCTCATCTTCATCAACATCGTCATCGCTGTCCTCTGAAACATCCGTTTGCTATTTTCAAAAGAAAAAAGTATTTAAATGTAACATGTGGGTGAGGAAAAAGCATAACGCCAAGTCTTAGAATCTAGGCCTTTCTTCAAAAGTAAAACTTGGTTTTGCTCCCATCGTCTCAGAAGCATATTCATCCCAAACACTGTGTGACCTTGCTCATTTCACTTTATCGCCATGGACTCCGTTCCTCGTTTTGCATTCTGGTTGGCCTCTCCCAATCTAAGTTTCTGCATGCTAGATCCTTAAATCATTTTCCGTTACCAAATTTCTCCTTTCTACACAATCTGGCTGGAGGCAGCCCTTGCTTATTTCTCTGCTGACCCCTAACACTGTTGCACCTAAAACTCATGCTTCCAGAGCACTCGTCAGTCTTGACCATGCGTGAAGCTGCCAATGCTTGCTTGAGGGCCACTTACACCTACCACATGGGCGAGAGAAAAGAAAAAAAAAGAGCCCCCTTCCCTTTTTCTCTAGGGACTCCCTTCTACAAAAGAGGCCAAATCTCTCCAATCCCACAGGCTCCAGAGAATGCTCTGGGCAGTCCCCTTACCAGGAAAAAGAAGTCTCTGTCCTCAGAACACCTCAATCGTCTCTGTAGAAGCCAAAGAAGCCGTAATTATAACTGTAGAGCTATTTGTGTGATCATCCATTTCAAGGCTGAATTCCTCCCATTAGACAATAAACTCAAGGACAAAAACAATTGCTTCTGCTACATATCCATTAGGTCTTATAAGACCCTAGACAGCTGGTGATCACATTTATTTGATGAGAGAGCAGATAGTCTTTTTCCCATCGCCCAAATAAAAGGAAGCTACAACAGGTTTTATTCCTCTCCTTTTCTTTACATTTAGTGCCACAAGGTTACTAACATAAGGTCTGAAACGTGTCCATGGTATTGAGTAACAAAGATATTAGTGACCCTGCCATTCAGTGTCAGAATTTCAGTGGCATGAAAGTCAGATCAGGATGCTTAAGGAATGAAGAGGAGGAGAGAAAGTGGAGACCATGAACAGGACTTTTTAAGAATTATGGCTCTGAAGGCGAGGCAGTTAGAGCGGACCATTAGACCGGAAGGGACATGGTTTGCTGTATTTTTCACCACAGGCTAGGGAAGAGGCGCTGGGAATAGGAAAAGACACCAGCAATGATAGTTACACATATGTAGCACTTGTCATGTGCCAGACACGGTTCTAAGCACTCGGCAACTTCTTCTGTTCAAGTGCCCACCCAACAAGGCAGACACTAGTATCATCCTCATTTTCACAGATGGAAGCAGAAACAGATTAAGGTCACTGTGACATGCTGTATCTTCCACAGACAACTCCGGTGGACCTCCTAGTCAACGCTGTTTTCTGACAAAGTGACCGAAACACTCCTGCCACGGAGTGGTGGGATCTACGTGCCCCCCCCCCGGGTAGAACTCCGTGTCTGTGCTAACCAAGAGAATGGCGGAAATGACTGGAGCATAAAGCGCGACGCGCTGCTGCCGGTTCTTTTGCACGGCTTGCTTTGCGAACCCAACCAGTGTGCAGAGAGGCCCACGTGGGTAATCATGAGGCCCCTGGCCCGGAGTCCCGCTGAGCTCCCAACCGACGGCCAGTACAAACTTGCGGGTCAGATGAGGAGCCATCCTGAAAGCACATCCTCCGGGCCTCAGTCGAGCCTTCTCAGCTAATGTGGCAGAGCAGGAGCAGAGATGAGTCGTGCTCCCTGAGCTCTGGCCAAAGTGTAGGCCTATGAGCCAAATGAGCGACTGCTGCTATTTGATGATACTAAGCTGTGGGTGGTTTGTTAGGCAGCAACGGACAACCAGGAGCCACGAAGTGACAAGCCGTGGGGTCCTCATTTCGCCGGACCCTGTTGCAGCACCTTCCGACAGAACCGTCTCCTCCCTTCTCGCTCTGTGCGAAGCCCACCCTCCTGCTCTTCCTTCTGTCCCTCCAGTCATTCCCTTCGATCTCCTTTGCTGGCTCTGCCACTCGTTTTACTTACTACCCAGGTGTCTGTCCCTGCCCTCCCTGGGCAGTCCCAACCAGTTCTATGACTTCAGTGATCATTAATCTACCGCAAACCCTCAGCTCTCCAGGGCTCCCGTTGCTGTTTTGTATCTTGTTTGCCTGTATCCCAGGCAACTCAACACAAAATGTGCAAATCCAAACTCACGTTCCCTCTCCCAACCTGATCTTCCTCCATATTTGCTCTCCTGATCACTTAAGCTAGAAACCTGGGGTCATCCTTGACTCTTTGTTCCTCTCACTCTCAGCTCCAATCATGCACTAAGCCCCATCACACGTCAATTCCCAAACATCTTCCAAATGAGCCCACCTGTCTTCCTCTTCATTGCCACCATGGTATTTAATAACTGTGGATGACTGCAATGGCCTCCTAACTGACCTCGCTTCCTCCAGTAATACTTCCTTCTAATTTGAGCTGAACAGAATAAAGAACTCAATCAGAATAAACACAAGTGTCCGGCTTACCTTAATCACACTCCCAATATGGTTCTGTTGAATTAAGAGATCTGTTAGTTCTGCAGTGTTCACAGGAGCCTTTAGGAAAAGCTAAAAAAGGAGAAAAACATTATTTTAAATTAAGATCAAGCCGGCGCAGTGGCTCATGCCTATAATCCCAGCACTTTGGGAGGCGGAAGCAAGAGGATTGCCTGAGCCCACGGGTTCGAAACCAGCCTGGGCAACTTGGCAAGACTCGTCTCTACGATAAATCAAAGAATCAGCCAGGCATGGTGGTGCATGCCTGTGGTTCCAGCCACTTGGAAGGCAGAGGCAGAAGGCTCGCTTGGGCCCAGCAGGTCGAGGGTGCGGTGGTGGTGAGCATGCCACTGCACTCCAGCCTCGGTGACAGAGACTCCAACTCAAAAAAAACAGTTAAGATCAAAGCATCATTTCTAATAAAACTTCACATTCCATATTCAAATAAAAATAATGAGCCGGGCTCAGTGGCTCAGCCTGTAATCCTGCGCCTTTGGGAGGCTGAGGTGCGTGGATTGCCTGAGCCCGCAGGTTCGAGACCCTCCTGGACAGGCGAGACCTCATCTCTACAATAAATAAAAAAATCAGCTGGGCGTGGTAGTGCACACCTGTAGTTCCAGCTACTTGGAAGGCTGAGGTGGAAGGATCGCCGGAGCCCAGCAGGTCGAGGCTGCGATGGCCGGGAGCGGCCACTGCATTCCAATCTGGGTGACAGAGTGAGACTCCAACTCAAAAAAAAAAAAAATGTGACTTCAATGACTTGATGATGACCTGGAAAAGCAATCCCAAGAGGAAAAGGAAAGCACAGGAAGTCAAAGCAGCTAAAGGTTAGGACATTTCAGAAGAGGCAGCCAGTGGTAACACAGGCACCATAGGAGAGGGGGAGAAGAAAAAGGGGGACAAGAGGGAGAAAGATAGATGTAAGGTCAAAAAATTGGTGACAAACACTGGAAGCTATAAAGGCTAGAGAACAAAAGCCACAATACATGAGGCAAAGGAATAAGCAGAAGCAGCAAGCATCAGTTTTGTTACCACCAAATGGCACAATTATGTGACTACTATGTAAGAGTTGTTTTACTTGCCAAAGTTTAGATGTGAATTAAATTAAGTTAATTAAAACAGCAATAGTAGCTCAGTCAATTAGATCAAAAGAAGTGTATTTTAGGACACAGAATACTTAAATATATAAATCAGATAAAGGTTGGGTGCGGTGGCTCAAGCCTATAATTCCAGCACTTTGGGAGGCCTGAGTGAGAGGACTGCCTGAGCCCATGGGTTTGAGACCAGTCCGGGCAACTTGGCGAAATCTCATCTCTAAAATAAATCAAAAAATTAGCAGTGCATGGTGGCGTGCACCTGCAGTTCCAGCTACTTGGAAGGCAGAGGCAGAAGGATCACTTGAGCCCAGCAGGTCGAGGCTGTAGTGGCTGTGAATGTGCCACTGCACTCCAGGCTCGGCAACAGAGTGAGACTCCAACTCAAAAATCAATCAATCAATCAATCAATCAATCAATCAGATGACGAGATCTGGGAGCAGAGGCACAAACAGAGGGGTTAGCCCTGGAACAAAAGAGAAACAATTCCTCTTTCCAGGCAAGGTGGAAAGGATAGAAATGGAAATGCTGAAAGGATGAAATTTGAGAGAGAGCTTGTGTTCAGGATTTTCTTAGAAGAGTACACTTATGTGTAATGAATTAAAGACAATACCTGCTGCAGTAATTTCTTAATTCCGTCATAGTCATTATCTGAGATGGAATAAGCTTCAAATTCAATATTCACTTCCTGTAAATAACACACAAAATAGGTTGTCATACATAACTTTCTAAGATGATTCAGGCATTATTTTCCACCTTGCAGATTTTTCTTTTCCCTCTCCCTCCATTATTTTAGGCTTTTTTCCCTACCTATTAGATCAAATACAGAAGATGCTAGAAGGAGGACACGAAGAAAAAAATATTACCTGACCCTGTAAAGCAGGCTCAGCCACATTCTGTGAGGAGCAAAACGCAGGGGGTTGGATGGGAATGTTCCTAGCAGGACCAGACGAAACTAAACCAAATAACAAACTGTTATTTGGCAAACATTGACAAGATTGCCATCTGCACAGATTACAAAGCACGTTCACATTTCCTCATGTGACACAGAAGCCTGAGAGGAAGAAAACAGAGTGACCCAGTTTAAATGTTGAGAAAGTGTGGACCAGATAAGATAGTCGTGGCGGCCACAAAGCAAAAATTATTACTTACCTGACTGCAAGAAAGAGTGGGCAAAAAAGAATCACCTCCAAAGTCCTTGGCACTGCAAGAGCTTGATTTAGCCCACAGATGTGACGCTATGCTTCATTCACTTAGTAAATATTTACTGAGTACCATCCTGGGTACAAAGTGCTATGCCAGGCACTGGAGATGAAATGACGGGCCAGGCAGACATGGATGATCCTGCTCTCTTGGAGCTCATGGTTTAGGCAGACATAGACATTAAGGAAATATTCACGGAAATAAATGTACAGTTGCGACTGCACATGCTCTAAAACAAAGGTATATGGTGTCGTAACAACTTAAGTCAGTTGGGAAAGTCTTCCAAGAAGTGACACTTCAGCAGCGAATTGAGAAAAAGTGAAGAGAGTTCCTAGCACAAGGAAGAGCACAAACGAAGGCCCTAAGGCCGGAGGAAATTGGTAGGTGCAAGGGACTAGAAGAAGGTATGTATAGCCGGGCTCCCCAATCTATCTCTGCAAAACAACAACGGAATCCAAAATGCCACTGAAATGCCAAAAACTAAACCTAGATGCTTTTAAATGTATACAAGATCAGTCCTTGAGGACCCTAAATCATACTCTGATAAAGTGACACACTTAATCTGGGGCTCTGATGAAACAGCATCCTTAGATGGACTTTAGGTTTTATAGGTTTTGGAATTTAGGTTATCAGCTGAAGGACATCATGGAGGGAATCAGATCTACTTTTTGCCTCACCACCCTAACTGGGCATACATTTATGCACCTCCTTAACTGTTAAACGTGCAAGGACCTGGAAATCAAGCCTAGCTTGCAGACTTCAAATCCTAACTCTCCAAAGAAGGCTCAGCCAGATCATGTGAGCAGCAAACCCAAGGGGCTGAGTGGGAGTATTCCAAACAGGATCAAAATAAACCAAATAACAAGCTGTCATTATTCAGGACTTTTTAGATATTCCTTAGAAACACATACATTCTTTAAATAATGCTCTTCTAGTGTTTTCTTCTAGTCTAGACAGAAGTCTCAGATCTCTGTCCTAAGCCATTAAGGTGCCACCAATGCAAAAGTACCAAACGGGTTACATGTCCAGCACCGCTATCCCTGGGTATGGGATCTCCTCTCTAGGGCTTCAGCCTTCTTTTAGATGGCTCCTCTACAGCCATCTTTGTAGAACAGAGTCCTGTCACTCACCCCAGGTGATTTAGAATTAAGACTGTGGCATCTAGCCTTCCTGCTCTTTTGAATGGAAATCTCAAAAGCTGTTGGCATTTTTATTTTCCGCTATGTGGAGTAGAAACAGAAAGAAAACTAAATATTGGGAATGTAACAGAAAAGAGTAAAGCGGCGGTGAAAGTCTTCTAGGGTTCTCTATAGCATCCCGGGCTCAGGGCCCCGGCATATTTGAGGCTCGGCTGCTTTCTTGCACTCAAAGGTCTATAAGACAATAGTGGATGCTTATCACAGATTTACCTTTCTACTGAAACTGACCTCCGAGAGCTTCCATTAAACACAAACAGAAATTCTAACCACACGATCACAAGAACTTTAACTAAACAAGCCTATTCCTTTTCTTCTTCTCATTTTTCTCTATTCCCACCTTTCCTTCTTGACGTTCCTATATCACTTTCTATTGCTGCTCATCCAACTGCCACACATTGTCCTTTAAATCAGGCTCTTGCCAGATGCGGTGGCTCATGCCTGCAATCCCAGCACTTTGAGAGGCAGAGGCAGGAGGATTGCCTGAGCCCACGGGTTCGAGACCAGCCTGGGCAACATGGCCAGACCTCGTCTCTACAATAAATCAAAAAAACTAGCTGGGTGTGGTGGCGCACAACTGTAGTTGCAGCTATTTGGAAAGCCGAAGTGGAAGGCTCACCTGAGTCCGGCAGGTCAAGGCTGCTGTGGCCATGAGCGTGCCACCGCACTCCAGCCTGGACAACAGAGTGAGACTTCTACTCAAAAGAAACAAACAAACAAAAACATGCTCTTTAGGGTGTTTTTCCTTCTTTACTTATATATACACCATTTTGTTTCAAAAAAGATCTGAGGCAGGTTTTGAATTTCCAAAAAAATTCTCATGGATTTCTGCATCAGGGAAAAAGAGTTGTGGATGAGTGACCATCTCAGAAAATGAAAGCCTCTATCAAATAAATAAAGGAATAAATATCTACTAAGTGCTAGGCACGGTGGTTCCTGCCTGTAACAGCTCTTTGGGAGGCTGAGGTGAGGGGACTGCCGGAACTCACAGGATCAAGACCAGCCTGGGCAACTTGGCGAGACCTCGTCTCTACAATAAATAAAAAAATTAGCCGGGCAAAGTGGCACAAACCTGTAGTTCCAACTGCTTGGAAGGCTGAGGTAGAAGGATTGCCTTAGCCCAGCAGGTCAGGGCTGCGGTGGCTGTGAGCATACTCCAGCCTGGGTGACAGAGTGAAACTGCATCAAAAAAAAAAAAAAAAATCTACTAAAGTGTTTCAATATAGGGAACTGCCCTCAAAGCCATAACAATTTCCTCAGTCAAAAAAGTCACAAACACCAGAGATTAAAATCTACAGCTAGAAAGTTAAAAAGTCTAGTATAGCATTTTCCAAGTTCAAGTTCTTAGTAAAATGTGTATAAACATATATACCTATACCTATACACATGTGTGTATATATATATATATATATATATATGTATATACCCATTTGGTTAATGACTGGTCTCGCTGCAATGGTGATCTCATAAGATTATAACAGAGCTATATAATTGAATAGGCTGTACTATCTAGGTTTGTTAAGTATACTCTACGATGTTTGCACAATGATGAAATTGCCTGATGATGCATTTTTCAGAATGTATCTTCATTGTTAAGTGACACATGACTGTATTCTGCTCCATTGGTATATCTATCATTATGTCAGTACTATATTGTTTTGATTAAAAAAAAAAAAACATTATGGCCAGGCACAGTGGCTCACCCTGCAATCCCAGCAGTTTGGAAGGCCAAGGCAAGAGGACTGCCTGAGCCCAGGGATTCGAGACCGGCCTGGGCAACTTGGTGAGATCTCGTCTCTGCAATAAATCACAAAAACTCGCCGGTGGCAGTAGCGTACCTCTGAGGTTCCAGCTACCTGGAAAGTGGAGGCGGAAGGATCACTGGAGCCCAGCAGGTCGAGGCTGCTCGGTGGCCATGAGCGTGCCCCTGCACTCCAGCCTGGGCGACAAGAGTGAGACTCCCACTCCAAAAACAACAACATTAAAAAGTTTTATGGCCCACTCCCTAATCCTACTCTCCAGAGGTTGCTGTCAAAAGTAAATTATTCTTTCAAGAAGCTTTGGCTCAAGTCTGTAATCCCAGCAGTTTGGGAAGCAGAAGTGAGAGGACTGCCTGAGCCCAGGAGTTCGTGATCAGCTTGGGAAACCTGGGAAGACCTCGTCTCTACAATCAATCAAAAAAATTAGGCATGGTTGTATGTGCACTCCTGCAGTTCCAGCTACTTGGAAGGATGAGGCAGAAGGATCACTGGAGCCCAGCAGGTCAAGGCTTTGGTGGCTGTGAGTGTGCCACTGCAGTCCAGCCTGGGTGACAGAGTGAGACTCTAACTCAAAAAAAAAAATGGCCGGGCGTGGTGGCTTAAGTTTGTAATCCCAGTACTCTGGGAGGCCGAGGCAAGAGGACTGCCTGAGCCCAGGGGTTTGAGACCAGCCCGGGCAACAAGACCTCATCTCTACAATAAATCAAAAAATTAGCCAGGCATGGTAGCACACATTTGTAGTTCGGCTACTTGGAAGGCTGAGGTGGAAGGATCACCTGAACCAAGCAGGTCGAGGCTGCGGTGGCCATGAGCATGCCACTGCACTCCAGCCTGGGCGTCAGAGACTCCAACCCAAAAATAAAAATAAAAAAGAAGTTTTCAACACACACATAATCGATCGTAGAAAAGCAGGCTTATTGAATACACAGCAAGAGAGCAGCTGGCAGAACAGTAATAAGGGAGCTGTCCACCTCCTTCTTTCCTTCACATGAAAACTATATACACATATTTCATTTAACTTGCTGTGCAGTCGCAATTGTGAAATGGTGATAATTCCTAACTGCATAGAGTTGATATAAACATTAAATAAATTACTATAAAATATACGAAGCCTGAAATAACATGTATTATTATTACTGCTGGAAGGTAAATTCTTTTTTTTTTTTTTTTTTTTTTGAGTTGGAGTCTCACTCTGTCGCCAACTGGAGTGCAGTGGCCGCTCCCGGCCACCGCAGCCTCGACCTGCTGGGCTCCGGTGATCCTTCCGCCTTGGCCTTCCGAGTAGCTGGGACTACAGGCGTGTGCTACCACACCCAGCTAATTTTTTTGATTCATTGTAGAGATGAGGTCTCACCAAGTTGCCCAGGCAGGTCTCGAACCCGCAGGCTCAGGTAATCCACTCACCTCGGCCTCCCAAAGTGCTGGGATGACAGGCTGAGCCACTGAGCCCGGGCTGAAGTGGAATTTTTTTAAAAATTCCTTTATATCCAAGTTAAAACGCTTGTAACAGCTGGGCAGAGTGGCTCATGCCTTTATTTTATTTTAAGTTTTTTTTTTTGAGTTGGGGTCTCACTCTGTGACCCAGACTAGAGTGCAGTGGCCGCTCCCGGCCACCGCAGCCTCGACCTGCTGGGCTCCGGTGATCCTTCCACCTCTGCCTTCCAAGTAGCTGGAACTACAGGAGTGCGCTACCACGCCCGGGTAGTTTCTGATTTGTTGTAGAGATGAGGTCTCACCAAGTTGCCCAGGCAGGTCTCGAACCCTCGGGCTCAGGCAATCCACTCACCTCGGCCTCCCAAAGTGGTGGGATTACAGGCTGAGCCACCGAGCCTGGCCAGAAGGTAAATTCTTACCATTAGGATTACTCAATCTGGGGATGTATAGATTTTAAATTTTGATAGATACTGTCAAATTTCTCTCCAAAGAGATTGTACCAATTTATACTACCACCAACAGTATATGTATCTATATTCTTACATTATATCAATGACAGTTATTACACAAATTTTTAATCCTTGACAGTCCAATAGATTTTCCAGGTTAATACAAAACACTGATTTCTAAAACACAAAATCAGTAAAATAGCCAGCGGAAGTTCCTTACTTGAACGATGAGTAAGGTGAGATGGTGAGATGACATTCAAGGCTAGGACCATCGTAAAGAGATGATTTGCAAGGAAAGCTGTGTCCTGTTCCTACACCCGGGCCTCACCCCTACTCCTGCATCCACGCGTCTACCTTCCCCTCCATGCTTATGCTGACTCACGTGTACCTCTATGACTTTACTTCCTACCACTCTTGCTTACTCTGATCCAGCCATTACTAGCTGCCTTTCTGACCCTCAATCATGAGAACTCTGGGTTTTCTTACAAATGAAATAGGAAGCCAAGGAAGCACTCTGAGCAGGAGAGTGAGAACAGACCTACAAGACTTCTCTGGCTGTAAATGCAGTGCTGACTGTAGAGGAACAAGACTGGAAAAAAGGCACGAGGCTTCAAAGCTATTATATTAGTGCAGGCAAGAGATGACGGGAGGGCTGGGTGCAGTGGCTCATGTCTATGGTCCCACCACTTTGGGAGGCCGAGGGGAGAGGACTGCATGAGCCCATGGGTTCAAGGGCAGCCCGGGCAACTTGGTGAGACCTCATCTCGACAACAAATAAATAAATAAATTAGTCAGACATGGTGGCGCGTGCCTGTAGTTCCAGCTACTTGGAAGGCTGAGCGGAAGGATCGCCGGAGCCCAGCAGGTCGAGGCTGCGGTGGCCGGGAGCGTGCCACTGCCCTCCAGTCTGGGCGACAGAGTGAGACTCCAACTCAAAAAAAAAAAAAAAAAGATGGTTGGAGGTGTGGACTATGATGGCTGCAGAATCAATGATGATTACTGTCTGGATATTAAAGGTAAAGCTAACAGGATTTACTGACGGGCTGGATGTGCAATGAGGAAAGGGAAGGAAATTAAAGTTAACTCCCAAGGTTTGGTGACAGCAACTGGTGAATTTGGAGCCCATTCACAGAAATGGCGGTGATTAGGAAAAAGGGGCATGAATTACAAATTCTACAAAAGGCATGAGACTTAAAAGCTATTATATTAGTGCAGGCAAGAGATGATGGGAGGGCTGGGTGCAGTGGCTCAGCCTGTAATCCCAGTGCTTTGGGAGGCCGCGGTGAGTGGATTGCCTGAGCCTGCGGGTTCAAGACCAGACCGGGCAACTTGGCGAGACCTCGTCTCTACAATAAATCAAAAAATCAGCCGGGCGTGGTAGCGCGTGCCTGTAGTTCCAGCTACTTGGAAGTCCGAGGCGGAAGGATCGCCGGAGCCCAGCAGGTCGAGGCTGCGGTGGCAGGGAGCATGCCACTGCACTCCAGCCTGGGCGACAAGAATGGGACTCCAACACAAAAAAATAAAATAAAATAAAATTCTGCTTTGGACGAGTTATGTTTGAAGTATCTATATATTCAGAAGTCTTAACGATCACTCAGTCCAAGTCACTCAAGAAATAAGCAACGAGCCGGGCTGGGTGGCTCAGTCTGTAATCCTGCACCTTTGGGAGGCTGAGGTGAGTGGATTGCCTGAGCCCACGGGTTCGAGACCCGCCTGGGCAGCGAGACCTCATCTCTACAATAAATCAAAAAAATCAGCCAGGCTTGGTAGCGCATGCCTGTAATTCCGGCTACTCGGAAGGCTGAGGCGGAAGGATCGCCAGAGCCCAGCAGGTCGAGGCTGCGGTGGCCGGGAGCAGCCACCGCACTCCAGTCTGGGCAACAGAGTGAGACTCCAACTCAAAAAAAAAAGAAATAAGTGACTATACTGCCAGGCGCTACCAGTAATAGCTATTCTGTAAAAAGGAACACAGTTCTGAGAACGTAAAGCCAAATAATCTGACCAGGACTTGGGACAGCGGCCTCAGTGAGCAGAAAATACTCCCTAGTTAAGATTTGAACAATGAAGGAAACACTGTGCAGGCTGAAGAGGAGCATTTGAAAGGGATCCAGGGTAGAACGGAACAGAAAGCCTTCAAGAAACTTGAAAGGCCAACGTGAGCGAAGCATGTAGAGAGAACGAGCCGGCGAGTTGCTGCAGGAGTGGGTCTGAACTGTGCAGGCCCTTGTTGGCCTATTTGTCTTGGGTCTCTGGCCGGAAGCCTGAAGAGCCAGTGAAGAACATAACCGTGTCGTGGCAGGGCTTGCAGGGTGGAGGGGCGGGGGGTGGAGAAGACAGCAGGATTTAAAAAAAAATAATTAGTGTTAGCCGGGTGCGGTGGCTCCCTCCGTAATCCCAGCACTTTGGGAGGCGGAGGCAAGAGGATTGCCTGAGCCTACAGGTTCGAGACCAGCCCAGACAACTTGGCGAAACCTCATCTCTACAATAAATCACCCCGAAGAACTCAAATCACTCTATAAAAAAGATACGTGCACACATACGTTTGTCGCAGCATTGTTCACAACAGCAAGATCATGGAACCAACCATGCCGTCCATCACAAGAGGACTGGATTTTAAAAATGTGGTACATATACACGATGGCATACTATGCAGCCATAAAAAAGAACAAAATCATGAATTTCGCAGCAACCTGGATGGGACTAGGGTTTATAATACTGAGTGATCTTTCACAGAAACAAAGATCTGAGCATCACATGTTCTCACTCATAAGTAGACCTTGAACAACTATCTTAATACTGTAATAAAGGATTGACAGTGGCGGGAAACAGGGAGGTGGGATTAACGGTAGTCAATATCTGTCGGGGGAAAGGGGGACACACCTCATCAACAAGGGTACCTGCACAATGAATAGTTGTATATACCTAACCCTTAACTATACCCCACAACTTTAAAATAAAAAATATATTACCCCCCCAAAACAAACAAACAAATAAACATTAACCAGGCGTGGGGGCGCACGCCTGTGGTTCCAGCTACTGGGAAGGCTGAGGCGGAAGGATCGCCGGAGCCCAGCGGATTGAGGCTGCGGTGCTCGGGAGACCCCCACTCAAAAAGAAAATAAAAACCAAAAAATCGGCGTGACTGCAGCACGGAAGCTCCTGGAATCTGAGCAAGAATTTATCCTCGCCAGACCCTCAGGGAAAGGGAAGTCACGACTCCACGCAGGTCACGCTTGCACACCGTTTTTGATCGCCGGGAAGTTTTCTCCTCGGGGAGACACCAGACTGGGGTCGCGTGTGCTTCTCACCTCGTCAACGATCTCGTCGTCTCCATCTTCTTCTTCGTCGGTGTCTTCATCGTCTTCGTCCTCGCCCTCGACTTCGTCTCCCTCTTCCTCTGCACCGCGGGGCACCGCGGCGCCCGGCGGCAGCAGAACCCCATTCCCCACGGCTCGCCGCTTGAGCCTGGACGCCATCTTGCCGCCCACGCTGCGCCTGCGCAGCTTCCGCTCACCTGACCTTCTGGGCCAGCCCATGCTAGTCAAGGGGGCGACAGACCATGAAGCCCCTCGGCGCTGAGGGGACCTCAACCCCAATACCCCTGCTGTTTTCCGCTGCCGTGACTCTTCTGAGATGCTCAACAGCTCAAGGTCCTATTTTGATTTTTCTTCCTCTCTCCATCTTCCTTTACTCCTTCCAAGAGTTCTTCTCCCCCCTCGCCTAGTGGTTCGACCCGTATACCCGCAGTCCTCCGGTGCCGGCTCCCGAGAGGAGACGCGCATGCGCGAGCGCCCGGCGTGGGTGGTGCGAGCTCCGGGACCCCCGGGGTCGCGGTGCCCGGCGTCCCCGCGGCCCGGCGCGGGTTGTCGGTTCCGCAGCGGTCCTTCCTGCCGTCCTTGCTCCTGCGGCCTCAGCACCCTCCTCTCTGGGCCTGCGAGATCCTGCCCCCCGACCGGGCGCCGTGCCGGCACCGTCCCTCCTCTTAGCCCGTCGGGGCCTCCCCAGCCCCGCGAGGTAGGTGTCGCTGCCCACGGAACCGACGAAGACGCCGAGGCCCACGAACGCGCAGGGGCCCACCTGCGGTCCCCAGCGAGCGGTGACCAAGCGGGCCGGGACCCCGCAGGCCGCTGCGAGCTGTGGCCGGGCATCCTTGCAGACGGGCCACGACGGCATCCCACTCGGCTCTGCACTGGCTCCCTAGCACCGCTGGTGGCACCGGCTTGTCCGCGATGGAAGGAATCCGAATCCCGGTCCTGGCTGACCCTCGGGAAGCCCTTTTCTGGGCCTAGACGTCTTTTAAAGCAGGCGTTGCAGTCCTAAGTGCTCCAGGGCCGGTGGGGGTAATCCAAAGTAAAGACCCGAGCCTATTTGGAGAGAATAGAGTGAAGGAGATTAGCAGACTAGAGAGGGTATACCCTTCCCGCCATCACTTGTGGCCGAGTGGAAATACTGGCCCAGTGTTGTCAGATCTTTCCATTTCAAGAGCATCTGACGTTTGTTTAACCGGGCCAAGTCAATGTATCTACCAGTCGGTTTTATCCCACAGGCGACCAATTTGCAGCCTGCTGTAAGGACTGTTATTTGGAAGAAAATCGTTAGAGAAAACATCAGAGATGTATGGTCCTTCATTTTTTCCCCCCGTGTAAATTGAGGGGAGTGGGTTGGATATGTTCAGTTCTAAAAAAATGGAATAAACTGCTCTAGTAGCGGGCGGCTGTCACTGAAGAGGTTTAAACAGAAGCATGGTAACATCTGATTAATGGCTAATCATGTTTAGGGCACCGTAAAGTCCCCATGAGCCCAGAGTTCCCCTGATTGTGTTCTATGAGTTACGTCTTTCCTGAGAGTCTTTTTTTTCTACCAGGCCGTACCGTGGATATTAATGTACTTAACACGTCAGGGTTCCAACTATGGTAGGGCAGCTTAAAATGGTTCCTTTGGGTCTCACAACTGCAAAGAACATGTTCCTATAACGGTTAAGAGCGGAAGCTGTCAAAAAGACCTATCAAAAGGCTAAGATTAGGGCCAGGCACGGTGTCTCATGCCTGTAATCCCAGCAGTTTGGGAGGCCGAGGCCCAGAAGTTCGAGACGACCCTGGGCAAGTAACGAGACCTTGTCTCTACAAAAAAAAAAGTTTTTTTAAAAGAAGTCTAAGATGCCTGGTGCAGTGGCTCATGCCTGTAAATCCCAGCAATTTGGGAGGTGGAAGCAAGAGGATTTTCTGAGTTCGTGGGTTTGAAACCAGGCTGGGCAGCATGACCAGACCTCGTCTCTACAATAAGTCAAAAAATTTAGCCAAGCGTGGTGGCACCCGCTTGTGGTTCCATCTACTTGGAAGGCTGAGGCGGAAGGATCACCGGAGCCCAGCAGGTCGAGGCTGCGGTGGCCATGAGCATGCCACTGCACTCCAGCCTGGGTGACAGAGTGAGACTCTGACTCAAAAAAAAGTCCAAGATTAGAAAAAAGACTCAGAAAATACCAATATTGATAGAGTTGCACTGAGACATCATGGGTAATTTTTTCTCTGTTTCTTTATACTTTTTTTTGTGTATTTTGTTAAGTATATATGACATAAATTTCATCGTCTAAACCATTGTTGTTTTTTTGTTGTTGTTGTTGTTTTGAGTCAGATTCTCACTCTGTTGCCCAGGTTGGAGTGCAATGGCACTCTCATGGCTACCGCAGCCTCGACCTGCTGGACTCAGGTGATCCTTCCGCCTCAGCCTTCCAAGTAGTAGGAACTACAGGTGTGAATCATGATGCCCAGTTAGTTTTTTGATTTATTGTAGAGAAAAGGTTTTGCCATATTGCTCAGGCTGGTCTTGAACTCCTGAACTCAGGCAATCCTCTCACCTCAGCCTCCCAAAGTGCTGGGATTACAGGCATGAACCACTGCGCCCGGCTTGAACCATTCTTAAGTGTACGTACAGTTCAGAGACATTTAGTACATTCAGTGTTGTGCAACCATCTCTACCGTCCATCTCAGAACTCTTTTCATCTTGCAAAACTGAAACTCTGTGGGGTTTGTTTGTTTGAGTTGGAGTCTCCCTTTGTCTCCCAGGCTGGAGTGCAGTGGCACGATCGTGGCCACCCTAGCATCGACTTGCTAGACTCTGGCAGTCCTTCCACCTCTGCCTTCCAAGTAGCCAAAACTACAGATGCGTGCTACCACTCCCAGCTGATTTTTAATTTATTGTAGAGACGAGGTTTTGCCAAGTTGCCCGGACTGGTCTCGAACCCACGGGCTCAGGCAATCCACTCATCTCGGCCTCCCAAAGTGCTGGTATTACAGGCTGAGCCACTGAACCCGGCCGAAACTCTGTACCCATTAAAAACTAACTCCCCCAGGCTTCCCTCCCACCAGCACCTGGCAACTATCTTTGTACTATTCATCTCTATTAATTTGACTACTAGGAACCTCATATAGTGGAATCACACAGTATTCTTGCATTTGTGACTAATGTCATTTAGCCTAGTATCTTCAAAGTTTACTGATGTTGTAGCATGTGTCAAGATTTCCTTTCCTGTTAAGGCTGGAGAATATTCCATTTTATTTGTATAACATTTTGTTTACCCATTTATCTGTCAATGGATACTTTGGTTGCTTCTGCATTATAGCTATTGGAAATAATGCTGCTTTTTTTTCTTTAAGTGTGCCGACTCCTGCTGAGGCTTCAGGCCTGCTTCCTCAGGAAGACCTCTCTCCCCTCTGTGTCAGTTAGGAAATAAGTTCAGCTGCTGTAACCGAGGTCCAAATGAACAATGACTGCACCGTGATGGAACCTGACTTTTTCCTGAGGGGAAAGCGCTGACTGGAGTGGTGGCTCTGCTGTACAAGGGATCTGTGCTCCTTCTGTCTTGTCTCGTCATTCCTAGGCCACCCTCTGCAAGTCCTGGGGAGCTGGCCACCCCATCCACATTCCAACCACAGAGGGGAAGGGGGTACCAGCATTTTCTTCTAGGGGCAGGACCCACAAGTTGTACACAGCTCTTCATCTTGCGTCCTGTTGGCCAGCTTGTGACATCTAGCTACACATTTTTATTTTAGGCATCCATGCACAGTTAATAATATGAGGGGTAGCTGGGCTCGGTGGCTCAGCCTGTAATCCCGCGCCTTTGGGAGGCTGAGGTGAATAGATTGCCTGAGCCCGCAGGTTCGACACCCGCCTGGGAAGCGAGACCTCATCTCTACAATAAATCAAAAAATCAGCCGGGCATGGTAGTGCATGCCTGTAATTCCGGCTACTTGGAAGGCTGAGGCGGAAGGATCGCCGGAGCCCAGCAGGTCGAGGCTGCGGTGGCCGGGAGCGGCCACTGCACTCCAGTCTGGGCGACAGAGTGAGACTCCAACTCCAAAAAAATAATAATAATATGAGGGGTTCCATTTATATGAGACAGAGGGAAAAGTAGATATGTAAACAAGGTGTGCCACACTTCCCAGTCCAAATAAGACATGCCAGTTATGAATCCTGTATCTTTTTTCATAAGACTTACCGCATTATGACTTTTTACTAAACTTGTAAAATATCTTCATTTTGCCTTCCTGTAATTATCATGATGCAGGGATCATATTGTATTCATAGTGTCTACACAGATACTGTTCTGGAAATATTTGTTGATTTACTGATAGCATCAAACTGGACAAACTGAATCTCAAGTGAGATTCAAAAAATAAAGAGACTTATTTTTAGCATGGTCCCAACTGCTTCAGACTAGCTGTGGACAGATGCTTTTACCGTATTACATCAATAAGTCCTGTCCTCAGTATGAATCCCTGATCGAGTCATTTATTGATCTTGCCATTGCTAAAACCAGCACTCCCACCACAACTCTGATTCAAGCTTTGAGGACTTTCCACATCTGCTGTGGTCTGCAGTGTTTCTGTTCATCCTTCCCTCTGAATCTGCTAGTGTTTCTGAAGTGTAGATTCCGTTGCTGGTACTCCTGGCTTAAACCTTTTTTTTTTTTTTTTTTGGAGTTGGAGTCTCACTCTGTTGCCCAGACTGGAGTGCAGTGGCCGCTTCCGGCCACCACAGCCTCGCCTGCTGGGCTCCGGCAATCCTTCCGCCTCAGCCTTCCAAGTAGCTGGAACTACAGGCATGCGCTACCACACCCGGCTGATTTTTTTATTTATTGTAGAGATGAGGTCTCGCCAAGTTGCCCAGGCGGGTCTGGAACCCGCAGGCTCAGGCAATCCACTCACCTCAGCCTCCCAAAGTGTGGGATTTTTAGTGGGTTTTCTTTTTTTCATGAAATTCCAAGTCTACGCCACCCGTTGCACTTACCTTTATCTCCTGGGGACACTCAGGGCCCCTTCCTGACACTTGAATACTTGTCATTACAGCTGTTGCCATTCAGATGGCAAATGTTGACTCCCCAGAGATGTCTCCCTGGAAAGTTAACTAGCTTTCAGTACCCTATTCGGTCTCTGTCAGATCTTTTCTTGTCAGATCTTTTCATAGCACTTACTAGTACCCGAAATTATCACACACCTTCACCCCCAATAAATGAGACAGACCTAATTTTCCTGTGGGGGATTCCGGGCTCAGGATACAATGTCACTGCCTAAGAACTAAAAAGAAACACTTTATGAGAGGTTGACTCCTAAAATATCCTTTAAGAGTGGACGCTGTGGCTCACGCCTGTAAACCCAGTTACCCTGGAGGCTGAGGTGGGAAAATTGCTTGAGACCAGGAGTTTAAGACCATCCTGGGCAACATAGGAGAACTATCTCTACAAAAAATTAGCCAGGTTGGGTGGGACCTAGCCACTTGGGAGACTGAGGTGAGAAGATCCCTTAAGCCTAGGAGGTTGAGGCTGCAGTGAGCTGCGATTGCACCATTGCACTCTAGCCTGGGTGACAGAGCAAGACCCAGTCTCTAAAAAAAAGTTAAAAATTGAGATAATAAAATATCCTCTGAAATCATGGGGGTCTGTATCCCAGAGTCATGAAGGCAACATTGTGGGGGCTGTGTAGAGCTCTTGCCACAAGATCTGCTTCCAGCAGTATTATGATTCAACTTTATAATTCCCAGACTAGTTGCTTCCTTTGTGTGTGGTGAAAGGATTTATGCCTTAGCAGAAAATGTCAAGTTTTCTGTGCCACTCAGTGACATACAGATCCCTGGAGCCCCTAAATTGGAAGGTGTATTAGTCAGAATTCAACCAGAGAAACAGAACCAGTAAGAGCTACATATTAGGAAATTTATTACAAGGAACTAGCTTGTGCAACTGTAAATAATGGCAAGGCAAGTCTGAAGCCACAGTGCAAGCCAACCAGGAAGGCAGAAAGGGCAGACTGGGATTAGCACAGGCTGAAGCTGTGTCCACAACTGGAGTGTTTTCTTTCCCAGGGAAGATCAGTTCTGCTCTTATTAAGGCTTCTTGGCTGACTGAATCAGGCCCACCCAGGGGGCCTGATTATCTAGAGTAATCTGTCTTACTTAAGGTCACTTGATGATTTGCCCTATCGTATCTCCAAAATACCTTCACAGCAACACCTAGATTAACTTGTATTTTTTGAGTTGGCATCTTACACTGTCTCCCAGGCTAGAGTTCAGTGGCATGTTCACAGCCTCCGCATCCTTGACCTACTGGGCTCAGGTGATCCTTTCACCGCAGCCTTCCAAGTAGCTGGAACTACAAGCATGGGCCACCACACCCAGCTAATTTTTGATTTATTGTAGAGACAAGGTCTAACCAAGTTACCCAGGCTGGTCTCAAACTCCCAGGCAATCCTCTCACCTCCGCCTCCCAAAGTGCTGGGATTATAGGCATGAACCACCATGCCCAGCCTAGATTAGCATTTGTAAAAAACTAGTGACTATAGCCTGGTCAAGGTGACACAAAAGTGATCATTACAGAAGGGCAAACTCCTAGTTTCTGTGTGAGACATATTTTGAGTAACTTCAGGAAATTATGGGAGCCATATTGCCCATTTCCCCAAACCCCTCGTCTCTCTGGCTAATACCTTGACCGCAACAATAATTAGAACTTGATTTCATAATTACTATTTGTTCCCCCACGTTTGCTTGCTTAGATATTAAGTTACTAACTGGTGGGTCTAATGCTGTTTATGAGATGATAATCTGCATCTCAAACAGTTCTTCAGCAGCATTTGTTTTGAGGCCTTTGAAATGATTATGATGTGCTTTTCCCCCCTTAATGCAAGAGGAATATAATGTTCATTGTTTAAAAAAATCGTATCATGCCGGGGCTCGGTGGCTCAGCCTGTAATCCCGCGCCTTTGGGAGGCTGAGGTGAGTGGATTGCCTGAGCCCGCGGGTTTGAGACCCGCCTGGGCAGCGAGACCTCATCTCTACAATAAATCAAAAAATCAGCCGGGCGTGGTAGCGCATGCCTGTAATTCCGGCTACTCAGAAGGCGGAGGCGGAAGGATCGCCGGAGCCCAGCAGGCGAGGCTGCGGTGGCCGGAAGCAGCCACTGCACTCCAGTCTGGGCGACAGAGTGAGACTCCAACTCAAAAAAAAAGAAAAAATCGTATCATACCAAAAGAGGTCAAGAAGAAAATAATCAACTTACCACTCAGAAAGAATTACTACTGATACTTGGGTGCATATCTTTTTATATATGTATATATCTAAAATCTGGAAAATTATACTACTTGCAGAATGGTGAATTCTGATTTGTTTTACTTAACATCATTTTGTGATTAATCCATGCAATTAAGTTTCTTGGGAATATTTTAACAATTTCATATAACTGTGCCACTATTTACCATTCTCTCATTTTTGGATATTGACATTGTTTCCAGTTATTTATAATTCTAAAGAAGACCAGAGTAAACATCTTTATGTTAATTTTTATATACATTTATAAGTATTGCCTTAGTATTCTGAGAAGTGAAATTATAGGAAAAAAGAGTATTAAGTATATAAGGCTTTTGATACATCAACAAATTGTTTTCTACATTAATAGATTATCTCGTGATACTTGACAACATTTAGAAAACATCATTTGAAAAGTGGAAGAGTCAATATAATTATTTCCTCAAGTGCTTATGAGCTACTTAGTATATTAATCTTAAAGTGGAAAAAATACTTATCTCCTTAGGATAGAATATATCTACTTCTCTATTTGTTGTTAACACAACCAAGAATTTGTACCAGTTCTCTTCTCTGAGCTGTAAATGTTTGGTATAGTACACTTGACTTTCACCAATGGCCTTCCTCTGCCTTTCCAAGTGATATCAACTGCTAACATGCTCTCCCTTGGCCTTATCAGTGACAGGGGTCTTCGGAAAGAACAAGCCCGTTAGTGCTAAGTCATGGGGTGGGAGGGATAGGTCTCTTCAGCAAGCAATTGATTACCTTCATCCAACATTGCTTAGGAGTTTTTGAGATCTAATTAAGATCTGTTTCCTTGCTCTGTCACAGCACCTTATAAAGACTGCCAGGCAATCATGAAGGTTCTTTTACTGAAAGATCCCAAGGAAGATGGCTGTGGCCAGGATCCATATGTCAGGGTAAGTGGCCCGAAACTCCTTGTCCATGGAGCACTTAGCATGCTCACTGATGGCATCAAAGGGCTGAAGCTGGCGGGGGAGGGGTCTGTGGAAACTCCGATGACTGACAGAGAATCAGTGACTGATGTGATATCATGACCCTTACTTATTTTCTGCACAACCCTGGCCAATCCAGACCTATTTTCTTTTATTTGCAGGAATTAGGATTATATGGACTTGAAGCCACTTTGATCCCTGTTCTATCATTTGAGTTTTTGTCTCTTCCTAGTTTCTCTGAGAAGGTAAGGCCTGTTGTGTCTGAGCCCATGTTAGTGTTTGGTTTCTGCAGAATTCTTGCCAGCCCACGCCCAAATGACTGTTTTACTACCATTCATTTTACTCCTACTTTAAAACCAGACCAGAACCTCACTTGGACCAGCTTGGGCCTATCTTGGCTGCTGTTGGGATTCTCTGGCTGAGCCTCTTCCAGCTCCCCCAGAAAGGCACCCAGAGTCAGAGGTCGGAGCCCGAGAGAAAAAGTGATGCTGAGAGCACCAAACCGGCATTGCTCGCAGCAGTCTTAGAACCCTTTCATTTATCTTCTCATTTAATCTACCCTCAGCCCCCGCCCCTGCAGAGCAGGCCAGGCGAGTATTATTTTCTAGATTCGGTCCCAGGTTAGGCAGCTCAGCCAAGGCCTCCAGCAACTAAGAGACAGGACTGAGACTCAAACTCAGGACTTCTGCCCACCATTTCAATATTGCTTCCAGTGTAGGTATGACAGAAATTGCAGTAAAACCTTCCAAATGCTTCAGATTAAAGATTCAGAAGCCGGGCTCGGTGGCTCAGTCTGTAATCCCACACTTTGGGAGACCGAGGTGAGTGGATTGCCTGAGCCCGTGGGTTCGAGACCCGCCTGGGCAACTTGACGAGACCTCATCTCTACAAATAAAAAAATCATCCGGGCATGGTAGCACGCGCCTATAATTCCGACTACTCGGAAGGCTGAGGCGGAAGGATCGCCGGAGCCCAGCAGGTCGAGGCTGTGGGGGCCAGGAGCAGCCACTGCACTCCAGTCTGGGTGACAGAGTGAGACTCCGACTCAAATAAATAAATTAAATAAATAAATAAATAAAGATTCAGTGCCTACAGCTTCAGTGATATAAGAGCTACACAACAGCCTAGTGCCTAGCTCAGAGTAAATGCTTAGTAGATGGTATCACCAGTATTATCTTTGAAAATCAGGGATTCAGCATGGATATCACCTCCTGAATATTTAAGTTTTATTTCGGATGAGGGTTGAGTCTGCCTTCCTGCCTGCCCCCTCCCCAATCTCGGGCTGAGCCAGGCTTTCTCCCTCTGCTGCAGTGACACTTACTACCCTGTATTGCACGTGGCTGTCTCCTAGACTGTGTGCTTCTTGAGGGAAATGTTATGAATAATAAAATTACCGGGGTATCCTGAAAGGCCTAGAATAAATAGTTCCCGGCACATAGTAAGCACTCAGTGAGTGTCGAGTGGAAGGAATTAGTTTGCCTACTACTTTTGTGAAGCATTTGGAACTCCTTGGGTGATGTTGAACTTAGCTGTCACATGAAATGCCCTTGTTGCTTTTTGGTGTGCAGCTGTCTCATCCTGAGAGTTACGGAGGACTCATTTTTACCAGCCCCAGAGCAGTGGAAGCAACAGAGCTGTGTTTGGAGAAAGACAATAAAACAGAAGGTGAGGGTGAGTCTTGCCGTGGATTCCACTGGACTTTTATTTACTCTTATTTCTCCTACTAGGAAACTAGATTCCAGAAACAGCTGCATATCTGACAGAAGTAGGTACTTACTGGTCAGATCACAGATACTTCCTTGGGAAACAGGAGACAGGGCAGCCTCCTTAACTCCCAGACAGGTGTCGCCAAGGGGGAGTCTCTTTTAAATGTCGACCTGCTGGGCACTCATATCTCCCCTTATCAGGCCCAGTTTCTTCCTCTGAAAATAGGATGTGTGTCTCTTTCTTCAAAGAGATGATGAAAAAATGCAGCAGTGTATGAGAAAAGGGTCAGTGACATGCCAAGCACTTAGTGACACAGTCATCTTTTTGACCCTTCTTCCCATCTCCTTCCCTCTCTATCAAAACAGTGTAGAAATGGTGCTGTTGCCGGGCTCCGTGGCTCAGCCTGTAATCCCGCACTTTGGGAGGCTGAGGTGAGTGGATTGCCTGAGCCCACAGGTTCGAGACCCGCCTGGGCAGCGAGACCTCATCTCTACAATAAATCAAAAAATCAAAAAATCAGCCAGGCATGGTAGCACATGCCTGTAATTCCGGCTGCTTGGAAGGCTGAGGCGGAAGGATCGCCTGAGCCCAGTAGGTCGAGGCTGCAGTGACCGTCAACATGCCACTGCACTCTAGCCTGGGTGACAAAGTGAGACTCCAACTAAAAATATAAAATAAAAAGAAAGAAAGAAAAAGCACATTCTAATATATTTTCTAATTTGATTCTCATGACAACCATATGAAATAGACAGTAGGAGCATGGTTAATCCCAGCTACCTAGAAGAAGAAACAGGTGAGGTGGGTTAACTGTCTCGCCCTGGACACATAATGAGCTAAGGGCAGAGGCCCTCTGCAGCCAGGCTTCCAGACTCCACCAGCGCCCACTCCAGTTGTTCTGTCGCGAGGCTTGGCAAATGGTATGGTCACATGTTGTGGATAAGTTTTAAATACATTTAATTTTCTGTGTAGGGGGGGAAAGAAAGTGAAGCTCAATCTTCGGGTACTTGTTTAAAAGTGAATTTTCCTTAGGAGTATAAAGGGCGGAGTAATATATTGAATTTAAGGGAAAGTTGTGCTCATAATCAGATTTTAGGAAAGAAGAACTATTGTTTCCTTGTTTCTAAAGTATTGAATACCCAGTGGTCTTAGATGTATTTATAGAATCCATTTTCTTTTTGTATTTCTTTCATCCATATTTGAAGATTTTGGGGGTCATAAAATAGTATTTTGTATTAAACTATGTTTGTTAATGAACCTGACATTTATTACTTTTATATTTTTCTTATTATTGTTTGACCTAATGAATAAATGAGCCATATCATCTGAGATTAGTTTGTTAACTGCTTTCAGATTTGTGTCCCAGATAAAACCAATTGTATTTCTTTATTCGACATGTTTTTTTTAATGACCAGTGACTTTTTCTTTAAAAGTCTACATTTTTAGACTTTAATTTTACTATGCAAATTAACTCAAGTTATGTTTGTTTTCTAGTACACTTTAAAAATTTTTCTTGGCTTGGGCATGGTGACGCATGCCGATAATCCCAGTGCTTTGGGGTGCTGGGGTGAAGAGGGTTCGGCTGCAATCAGATGGCCAGTTTGGAATTTGCAACTCACATATGATTTCATGTTTTTACAGTCTGGGAAAAGTCTCTGAAAGAAAAATGGAATGCTAAGTCAGTGTATGTGGTTGGAAATGCCACTGCTTCTCTAGGTAAGGAGTCAAGGTAAAAATAAAACACCAGAAAATGACTTAGCCTTTTTTTGTTTTTTTGACACTTTAATTCAGTTTTAAAATATTGGTTTTTGCTTATTAAATTTGCAAACATTAGTTAGATATGTAATACTACTGATAAAATACAATGAAACAGTATGTTCAAACATTTCCAAATGACATTAAAAATTGGATTGTATCTTTTAAGAAATACATGGTCAGTATATATTCAATACCTTTATTGAAATGTTTATATCTTCCAGACCTGGTAGCTCATACCTGTAATCCCAGTACTTTGGAGGCTGAGGCGGGAGGTTCATTCGAGCCCAGGAGTTCGAGACCAGCCTGGGCCACATAGCGAGACCTTACCTCTACAAAAAAAAAATTGTTTTTTAATGAGCTGGGTATGTTGGTACACCCCTAGTCCCAGCTGCTCACAAGGCTGAGGTGGAAAAACTGCCTGCCTGAGCCTAGGAGGTTGAGGCTGCAGTGAACTGTGATTATGCCACTACACTCCAGCCTGGGTGACAGTGAGACCCTGACTTAAAAAAAAAAAGGAAAAAAAGATTGTACCCTTTGGCCGCTAATCTCATTGTGAATATAATTAATGCCACTAAATTACTCATTTAAGAAATGATTAAAATGAGCCGGACTCGGTGGCTCAGCCTGTAATCCCGCACCTTTGGGAGGCTGAGGTGAGTGGATTGCCTGAGCCCGCGGGTTCGAAACCTGCCTGGACAGGCGAGACCTCATCTCTACAATAAAATCAAAAAATTAGCCGGGCATGGTAGCGCGCGCCTGTAATTCCGGCTACTCGGAAGGCTGAGGCGGAAGGATCGCTGGAGCCCAGCAGGTCAAGGCTGCGGTGGCCGGGAGCGGCCACTGCACTCCAGTCAGGGCGACAGAGTGAGACGCCAACTCAAAGAAAAAAAAGGAATGATTAAAATGATAGTTTTTGCTATAATTTTTTAAATGCCTAAATCTCTAGATAGTGATATTAAAGTTGGTTTTCACAGTTTTTAAAATGTTTTCTACATTTTTCTAAATATGCTTGAATTTATATATTATTTTTAAAGTATAAAATGTGGATAGTGAATCATTAAAAATTAACATTAAGCATTTTATGGTTTTTTGGGTTTTTTTTATAGTTGTAGTCTCATTCTGTTGCTCAGGCTGGAGTGCAGTGGCATGCTCGTGGCCACTGCAGCCTCAACCTGCTGGACTCAGGTGATTCTTGCCTTAGCCTTCCAAGTAGCTGGAATTACAGGCACGCACCACCACACCTGGCTAATTTTTTTTATCTATTATAGAGATGAGGTCTCACCAAGTTACCCAGGCTGGTAGCATTTTAAATACTGTATTTAAAACAATGCTTAGCAATTGTGAATAAATTAACCTGTAACTTTGTTCCAGAACAGTTCAGTTTGTTCAGATAAATTTTAAAATATCGTGGGAGGGTGTAATATAAGTGAAAGTAAGTTTAAGAACTAACAGCACATTTTCCAGAGAACAAAATGAGGCTGAGAAAGAAAGCAGTGGGTGTTGCTGGCTAATGAAAAGATGAAGCTTGTATCTTCTGAGCAGCATAACTTTTATCAGAAGCTCAGCAGTTCAGCCAGGGAGAGTGAATCAGCGGCTCGGTTGCCAAAGGAACCACCTCTACTCCTATGCATCTCCCCTAAAAATAAGTTAAGAATTTGCTTGTACTTTGTTTTAGTATTAATTTTTTTCTAAATGAAAAGAAGAAAGAAAATAGGCAATTTCTGACTAATACACCAAAAATTCAACTATCACGTGTACGTAAATTTTCCTAACTTTCACACTTGAGCTGATAAGCGAACATTTGAGCCATCAGTTTGATAGCTCTTCAGTTTGATTCTAGCAGCATCACTATGGATTTTGCTGTTACTATTCTATCAAATGAAAAGAAAACTAGAAAAAAGACAGCAGGGGTACAGTGATGAGAGCTTTTGTCTTGGGACTTAGAGTAGCTGAGAGTGAACCACATCAAATGCAACACAAGCAAGCAGTGCAGAGCTTTGGTCTCAGTTGGGCACGCAGTGACCTCAGGCTGGTCCCTGTTCGTTCCGTTGTGAAGAGGCAGGACATGTTCTAAATGCTGGGACCATATTGTCAAAGGAGAGATGAAGTTAGGGATTTTGCAACTTTAAAAAATCTCTTTGAAAGGAAATGACATTCTTTCTTAACATGAAAGTCAGGAGCCCAACTTTGAACATTCTGTTTTAGTTCACCTTTTCAGACATGGTGAACCGAGGTGCTCTCTTTAGTGGGTACAGGGAGGCGGTGTGGCTTGAACTTGCTGAGGTCTGTGTTCATCCAGAGTCTCAGCAGGAGCCTGGAGAATTAGAGGAAGCGGAACACCAACAGCTGGGAGGAGACTAGGCCCAGCGTATTCGTCACTTTTTGCCGTTAGACAAGTTGCGCCAAAACTTAGTAGCTACAAACAAGCATTTATTATCTCACTGTTTCTGTTAGTCAGAAATCTGAACAAGGGTACCCGCATAATGAACATTTGTATACCTAACCCTGAATTGTGCCCCACATCTTTAAAATAAAAAAATTGAAAGTTGAAATAAATTAAAACAAAAAGAAAGCTGGGCATGGCTTAGCTGTGTTCTTCTGGCTCAGGTTCGTCACAAGGCCACAGTCAAGCTGATGGTCAGGGCTGCAGACATAGCTAGGCTTGCGTTGGTGAGAGTCTGCTTGCAGAATTACTCATATGACTTCAGCAGACCTCAGAAGATCTGCTTCCCAGCTCATTCGCACGGGCCTCTCAGAAGGGCTGATACATGGCAGCTGGCTTCCCCTATCATGAGAGAATCCAAAAGAGAGCAAAAGAGAACACCTAGGACAGAAACCACAATCTTCTTATAACCTCATCTTGGAAGGGACAGCCCTTTACTTCTGCCGTATTCTTCTTGTTCGAATGGAGCGAATAATTCCAGTCCACACTCAAGTGAAGGGATGATGTGGGTCCAGGGATCACTGGGGGACACTCACATTACCCAGGAGCCCTCTGGTCAAGAGCTACCTCTGGCTCCCCAGAGCCTGTATACCTGGTTGGGAAAGTTGGACATTTAAAACAAAGAGAAGAAAAAGTAGGCATTTTTCACAGAACAGAAACGAACAGAAAGGGGTCTCATTGTGAAATTCCAATGAGAGATGATGTCTGTGTTTCTTCAAAAATGTTGCAATGTGACGTAATTTTGCAGATATTGTTGATCACTAATAGATGGAGAAAAAGACATTCTATGTAACACTGTGCAGTAAGTCATCACTTAACTTTCTCATCACTCAGTTTCTCTTAGAAACTGCTACTTTAAGCAAAATGATGTATAGCAAAACCAGTTTTTTTCCTTACCAATGTTATGATGAAAACACATTGAATGAAATGATGTTATTCAAGGACCTGCTGTGGGTCATTTCACTTAAAGTGACAATTTCAGGGGCAGGATTGGCAGTTGAGAGAAACTGCCAGAGGAAGGAGGGTGCCTGCATAATGAACATTTGTATACCTAACCCTGAATTGTACCCCACATCCTTAAAATTTTTTTAAAAGTGGCAACTTCTAAGAACCTATTCATGATAAGTGAGAACTTACTGTACTTGGTTTACATAAGGGCTGAAAGCATTATTTGGTTGGATATTGCATGCATGGTTTAAAAAGGTTTCAGTTTGTATTGAAGACTCAGAGTTGGTTGGCTCCTGAACTGACACCTTACAACTCAGCTAGCCATCTCAGGAGAAAGCCTTCCATTTGACTGCCCACTTGAGGTTCCCTTCCTTCCTCGTCTAATTACAGGGTTGGACCTCAGAGCCATTTAGTGGCCACTGTTGCTTAGCCTTGCAAACCCAGACTAGTGACCTCCCAGAAGATAGCTTAGCAATTAACGACTCAGAACTCTGAACACAGGAATCTGACTCTTGGCCGGGCTCGGTGGCTCAGCCTGTAATCCCGCGCTTTGGGAGGCCGAGGTGAGTGGATTGCCTGAGCCCGCGGGTTTGAGACCCGCCTGGGCAACTTGGCGAGACCTCATCTCTACAGTAAATAAAAAAATTAGCCAGGCGTGGTAGCACGTGCCTGTACTTCCAGCTACTTGGAAGGCTGAGGCAGAAGGATCGCCGGAGCCCAGCAACTCGAGGCTGCGGTGGCTGGGAGCGGCCACTGCACCCCAGTCTGGGCGACAGAGTGAGACTCCAACTCAAAAAAAAAAAGAAATCTGACTCTTTGTAAAACAACTTTATTATGAGCTATATATTTTTGTTGTTGGAATGAGATCATTTATAATTAATTACTGTTTTGACTCCGTGTTATACACCGGGCACTGTGCTATGCATTTTATGCATATGATTTCTCATTTTTGTAAAGAAGGTTTTAGTAAGCCCATGAAACAAAAACTGAGCCTACAAAAGACAGTGAGATTTGCTGGGTCACACGTTTAGAAAGTGGTATAGCATTGTTTAAATCCACAACTTCAGCTGGGCTTGGTGGCCCAGCCTGTAATCCCGCGCCTCGGGAGCCTGAGGTGAGTGGATTGCCTGAGCCTGCGGGTTCGAGACCCACCTGGGCAACTTGGCGAGACCTCATCTCTACAATAAATTGAAAAATTAGCTGGGCGTGGTAGCGCGTGACTGTAGTTCCAGCTACTTGGAAGCCTGAGGCGGAAGGATCGCCGGAGCCGAGCAGGTCGAGGCTGCGGTGGCCGGGCGTGGCCACTGTACTCCAGTCTGGGCGATGGAGTGAGACTCCGACTCAAAAAAAAAAAAAAAAAAAATCCGCAACTTCATTTTTCCAAAGCCACTGTGCAGATGTTTTATTTTTAAGGTTATATCTTCTTTTTTTAATTGCCATGTTTTCCTGTAAACTCTGGAAAGACTTTGCAAAAATCATCTGATCCATTCCCTTGCTGATATCTTCAAATCTCGTTCATTGATTCTTTCTGATCTGTGCTCAGGACTTTATTTCACCTTCAGACTTACCAGGTGGCACCTTTTCAACATAGACATCAGACAACAGCGGATTTGACCCCACATGTTTACACAGGCACAGAAAACTGGATCCATTGTGGCAGTCACTGTTTTAACCTCTCACGTAGGAAAACAAACTGCTATACGGCCGGTTTGTCTGTGATCAGCTTCGTTGTTTTTTTTTTTTTAACGCAGTGCAGATAATTTGAAGTCTCACTGTCAGTACTTACTTGGGGAAGGCCCTTAAGGGGGTCTTGCTCAGTCTGGAGTGCTGGTTGAAATGTTATACTGGGTCGGGCTCGGTGGCTCAGCCTGTAATCCCAGCACTTCGGGAGGCCGAGGCGAGTGGATTGCCTGAGCCCGTGGGTTCGAGGCCTGCCTGGGCAACTTGGCGAGACCTCATCTCTACAATAAATCAAAAAATTAGCTGGGCATGGTAGCGTGCGCCTGTAGTTCCGGCTACTTGGAAGGCTGAGATGGAAAGGTCGCCGGAGCCCAGCAGGTCGAGGCTGCGGTGGCCGGGAGTGGCCACTGCACTCCAGTCTGGGCGACAGAGTGAGACTCCAACTCAAAAAAAAAAAAAAAAAGAAATGTTGTAGTGACTTGAAGCGGTGCCAGTCTTGCCACATGCAGGGACTGACACTGACACACCTTAGACCAAACATGCACTCCCCAAACATTTTTTAAAATCTTTTTTTTTAGAGAGATAGGGTCTTGCTATATTGCCCAACCTGGTCTTGAATTCCTGGGCTCAAGCCATCCTCCTGTGCCCGGCCCCCCAAACATTTCTTGAGAGGCTTTTGTGGGCTGTGGCATGGACCAAACAGCCCCAGTCCCTGCCCTCACAGATGGAGCTAGCTACCACTAGACAGCTTCCTCCGCCTTCTAGTGCAGTAATAATTGTATTGTATTGCCCATGGGATTGGGAGTAAAGGTCAAACAAGCAAATGCTTATTTGTGATCAGCAGAGCTGCATGTGGGAGTTAGTGTTGCAAGTATGGTTCCTGTTGTTTCATTACTTGAGAAAAATGCCTATTAATATCAATCTCGTTAACCAGTGTCACTGCCAGTTCTTCCGTCTCAGTTCAGTTCCTGCAGGTTTTTTGTGCTTTTGGTGCATTAAGCCCTTCTGAACCAGCCTGGGTTGGCATTGCAGCGGAAGCAAGAGCTTAGTTCCCGAACAAAGTCCACAGCTACATGATGTGACATTCTTCTCTCCGACTCAGCATGTTTTTAATGATCCATAAATTAAAAGTGAGGGTGTTTGTATTAAAGCTGCCTTCTGTGACTAGCCAGCCTCTTATGTGACTCCTAAATGGAGCACCCACAGCACCTGTCTTCTCAGAGACGTTCTGTGTTCCTTTGCACAGGTAGATGGTGGTCCCTGGGCCCTTCCTTCGTCAATCCCCTCTGCATGGTGGCCAAATGTTTACTGTCCAGAGCAGTGCAGGGAGCCTGGGTCTGTCGTCTTCCTGCTCCGATCTTGAATAGGAGTCTGGAAGTCTGGTCCTAAATGACGAGCACTCATAGAGCTGTGGATCCCTGTTGGCAGATTATCACAGAGCCTCTCCTCCCCTCCCTTCCATTCTAGTCTGGCCACGTCAACCCGTGACACCTTTCTGGATGTGGTCTGGCCTCACCTCCCTAAAATACAAGGACTCCAATGCGGACTCCTGCCCAAAGTAGTAGGGTCTACTGATCCCAAGTGCTCACCATCTCCTTCTGACTGGCGAGAAAACAGCCTTTATCAGGCTCCTCCTAGAAGACAAGCAGGCCGTTCTCCTTGCCGCACATGAGCCTTAAAACAGTCCCATATGCTTGGGGTTTTCCCCTCTTGCAGGTAAACTGAGTGGTGCCCTGCGAAGCCAACTAAGGCCTCATCCAGAGCCACACACATCTAGGGATCAGGAGCCGGGACCTGACACCTTTTCAGCTTAGTGGACACTCATCATCTTTCCCCGCCGGCTTTCAAGAAAAGGCTTACACTGTGTCGTTTGTAAAGCATATGCCTGTATATTTACACACTAAAAAACAGCACTGGAACAAGAAGATTTCAGTAACCATGTAAAGAAATGCATTTATTTATTGTTTTCCAGTGAGTAAAATTGGCCTGGATGCAGAAGGAGAAAACTGTGGAAATGCAGACAAACTTGCAGAATATATTTGTTCCAGTAAGTAGAAAACGATCCACCTAAATGAAGCTCGTCTCTTTTTTGTCTGTTGATCTCACAACCACTCCCTAAGGGAAAGACGATTTCCTTGGTGCTGTCTCCACGGTGGGAGGGATTGGTGAGCAGCCTGTAACCCACTCTGGGTCCATAACTGTTTCTATTTATGTGTGTCTACCCCTGTACCAAAGAACTTGAGACAACTTGAACCTAACACAAGATAAAACATTTGGAGATTAAACCAGAGAAGAGACCACCTGAAGGGATTTCAGAGAGAGCAGAGGCAGTAAGTGCTGCTGGCTCCTTTTCTGAGTATTACCTTTTCCCTTCTTAGGAGCTGTGTCTCTGAGTTCCCTCCCCTAAAACTTGCTCCCGGGTAAAAAGCTGACTTACCTGATAAGCTTATCTTGGACCAGCACTTAAGGCACTAGTTCTAGGAATGTTTGCATTTAAATGGGGACTGAGCCTTAAACTAATTATGGAATTTCAGGCTTCAGAAGAATGCATAAGCAAAGGTTTTTGGAGCAGACTTTGGAGTGAGGGACAGAAAGACTGGGCATGCGTGTGAAGAGCCGGCTGTCTGGTCTCTAAGGGGCATCTCCCATCCTCTCTCCTCTCGCACCCTTGTCATCTGACCCCTCCCAATCCCTGGTGTAGGTGTAGCACCATACACCCGTATGAGAGGATGGAGTCGAATCATAGATTCCTGAAGAAGAAATCCAGGCCCTGCTAGAGACCAGGGGCTGGCAAACGTCATCTGTTAAGGACTACATATTTTAGGCTTTGCAGGCACGTGGCCTGTCAGTGCTACTAAACTCTGCAGTGGTAGCATGAGAGCAGCCGTAGACAATACTGAAACAATTGCCTCTGACCCAAGCCTGTAATTCACTGGCCCCTTTCTAGAATTGCTGGTTGCCTGCTGAGGTGAGGGGCAGGAGTTGGATGGACTGCTGACTGCTGAAGTTCTCCTCTAAGGTGGTCCCAGGAGAGAGGCATATTCCTTACCCCTTGGGTAGAGATATATCAGGGTGGATCGGGAGAAAGAACACCTTAAGTAGGTCTTTTTATGGCTTCTGAAATCGTAGTGGATGGTGTTGCTTTTAGGCAAAACAAAAATGTGTGTTAAAAAATATTTCTTCTAGCTGGGCTCGGTGGCTCAGCCTGTAATCCCGCGTCTTGGGAGGCTGAGATGAGTGGATTGCCTGAGCCCGCTTGGTGAGACCTCATCTCTACAATGAATCAAAAAAATAAGCTGGGCATGGTAGCGTGTGCCTGTAGTTCCAGCAACTTGGAAGGCTGAGGCGGAAGGATCGCCAGAGCCCAGCAGGTCGAGGCTATGGTGGCCGGGAGCAGCCACTGCACTCCAGTCTGGGTGACAGAGTGAGACTCCAACACAAAAAAAAAAAAAAAAAATTTCTTCTGATGAAGTGATTCCTTCTGAGGAGGTGATATCTGTCTTTCTTGATCTGCAAACTTGTACGCTAAAGTCTTATGACATCTTTCCAGGCAGTGACTCATGCCTATAATCCCAGCACTTTGGGAGCTCCAGGCAGAAGGATTGCTTGAGCCCAGGGTTTCAAGAATAGCCTAGGCAACATGGTAAGACCTCATCTCTACAAAATTTTAAAAATTAGCTGGGCATGAAGGCACACGCCTGTTGTCCCAACTACTCAGGAGGCTGAGGCAGAAGGATTGCCTGAGCCCAAGAAGTGGAGGCTGTGATGAGCCATCATCTGTGCCACTGTAGTCCAGCCTGGGTGACAGATTAAGACCCCCAACTCAAGCACAAACAAAAAGTCTTGTAAGGTCTTTTTTATAGTTTCCCAAAGGTTCTCTACCTTTTATTTCTGTACATATTGCTGGGAGCCTGTCCTGGAGAAAGTCCTGCAACTTCCACTACACTGTGATCTGGGAATCCCTGGAGCTCAATTAGGTCCAAGACAGAGCAGTCTGCTGGAGAGGGACAGCAGGCAGCCAGGCCGTAGCAGAGGTAACGCTGGGCTTGGTGAGCCCTTCCCAAGTTCCCAATTCTCTTTTTTTATTCTTCCCAATTTTCTCTTAAACATAATTTCATTTTACTGAGTCACCATATGCTTTGTGTTGACATAGGAAACCAGCCTTTACTGGCGTGCTTAATATGTTTCTGATACTTCGGACTTGGCCTGCATCATGCTGTGTGATCTTTCCCACCACCCTGTGAAGTCAGAATCCTCTCTGCTACTAGCTATAGCCTCTAGCCACATGTGGCTATTTACATGTCAATGTAAATTCATTTAAATAAAATAAGAAATTCCGTTCTCTGGTCACACTGGGTGCAATTCACATGCTCAGTTGTCACTCATGGCACCACGTTGGACAGCACAGGACATTCCCATCATTGCAGAGGTTCTACTGTGCTGTTATAGAGGCTCTGGGGAATCAAGTGCTGTGTTGCCTAAAGTCACAAGCTATGAGGCCAGGCGCGGTGGCTCACGTCTATAATCCCAGCACTTTGGGAGGCCGAGGTGAGAGGATTGCCTGAGCCCACAGGTTCAAGACCCGCCTGGGCAACTTGGTGAGACCTCATCTCTACAATAAATCAAAAAATTGACCGGGTGTGGTGGCACATGCCTGTAGTTCCGGCTACTTGGAAGTCTGAGGCAGAAGGATCACCTGAGCCCAGCAGGTTGAGCCTGCGGTGGCCATGAGCGTGCCACTGCACTCCAGCCTGGGCGACAGAGTGAGACTCCAACTCAAAAACTAAAAGTAAAGTCACAAGCCATGAAGGGGCAGGTTGGAGTTCAGGCTTAGCACCGCAAGGCCATTGCTGTTCCTGCCATTTAGCAGACCTGACATGCCTCCTCCATGTCAATCTGCCCTCAAGGAGCTGCCAGCCAAGCACCTCCATCCACGTGGATTCACAGCGGTTGGGGCTTCAGTGTGTCTGGCTCTGGTGGCCTTCAGCATTGAAGAGCTCCATGGGCCTTTTCTGGTCAAAGGAATCAACTCCAGTCATAGATTAGTTCAGCCACTTAGAAATCCCAAGCGTGTGCTCTCCTCAGCTCATTGATATGCATTCATTGACTTGGACAGGCCTTTGGGGCCCTTAAAGCTGACTGATGTCTCCCTTGCCCCACTCCCTGTATTTTTTCTCACGTTACAGGAGGATATATCAGTTCAGTGTGGTTCAGACATTTTCCCAGGAATACCTGTGTGCCTGGCCTTTGCAGGGCATGGAGGTAGAGAGACTCCCACTCCATTTATGCTTTCTGGGCACTCTTAGTAGGGCTGGGAATAGGGATAAGATGGAAGACATACACATCAGCGACCATCGCAAGACAGAGTGGATTAAATGACCAGAGAGGTATAAGCAGTTTGTCTTTGTTGATGCTGGGCCTTCTGGTCCCAAATAAACTAGTCCAGCTGCTTCCCCTGCAGTCAGTCAAAGACAAGAGGCAGAAGCTGGGAGAAAAGGGAGTTTATTTCTGCAACCAGGTTACAGGGAAGTGGTTAATATCACTACTGAAAACTGCCCAGAGGCTGTGCAAGCTTACTTCAGTAATTATTCTTTCATTCCATAGCCCCTCACCCACTTTTGAGGCTAAATTTTTTTTTTTAATGAAGAAAAATAGATTTATTAAAGGGAAGATACATTGTATATACAACAGGCAGAGCAACAGAGAGGCAGTGTCTCCTCAATTGTGTCTGGCGTATGAGTGGTTTCAGCATGACTCAAGATCTCCTGATCAGGCTGACAATTGCTTTTGTATGACCACTAACATTTTAGAGTAACTTTTTGGAATTTGCAACCACATGGATTTTAAATTTGAAAGTTCCTTAAGGAGGAGAATGGAAAGTTACAACAGTCCAAGAAGCTACCTTGGCAGATTTAGATAAACAGCTTCAAGTCAAACATAAGAAATGTAAGAAACCCCTTTTCTCAGAGCCTTGGCCTAACATTCCCCAGGTGAGTTGTACCCATGATTTCTATCACGGAGGTGTTGACTCTGTTTGAACATTTGAACATCCTCTTCTCTTTGTTTTCTTGTGTCATGTACTGTTTTGGCCATAAGCTCAAAGGCATTGATCATACAAAATACACATCATTTAAGCAATACATAAAAAATAATCCACATATTAAAACAATATTATTAATTTATCTATACCAAAAAAGATACTTCTCAAGCCAGAAGGAATCCACAAAAACAAATTAGAAAACCATTCCAGAGTTCCACTGAAGACCCCATCTTTTAGGTTGGCGCAAAAGTAATTGCGGATTTGGACCGTGAATTTTAAATCCTTTAGTAGGCCCAGACACATCTTTATTAATCAAAATAGAAGCCATTGCAATCAGTACATTTTTGTCAACAATAAATAACTTTGTTTATTCCTATAGCATAAAAATCTGTGCTTTGAGATTTGATCAAGTCTTGGAAAGCATTTTCTGCATCCTGCTGGTTGTGAAAGCGTTTTCCCTGCAAAAAGTTGCTGAGATACTTGAAGAAGTGGTAGTGGGTTGGCAAGCGGTCAGGTGAATATAGCAGATGAGGCAAAACTTCGTAGCCCAGTTGGCTCAACTTTGGAAGTGTTGGTTGAACAACATGTGGTCGGGCGTTGTGGAGAATTGGGCCCTTTCTGTTGACCAATGCTGGCTGCAGGCATTGCAGTTTTCAGTGCATCTCATCAATCTGCTGAGCATACTTCTCAGATGTAATGGTTTTGCCGAGGTTCAGAAAGCTGTCGTGGATCAGACCGGGAGCAGACCACCAAACAGTGACCATGACCTTTTTTGGATGCGAATTTGGCTTTGGGAAGTGCTTTGGAGTTTCCTCTCAGTCCAACCACTGAGCTGGTCATCACTGGTTGTTGTATAAAATCTACTTTTCGTCTCATATTACAATGCAATCGAGAAATGGCACATTGTTATTGCATAAATTATTTTGAAGTGGCTTCAAATAACAGTTTCAAAATAACAGTTTTTTTGATGGTTGGTCAGCTCATGAGGCACCCACTTAAGGTTTCTCACCTTTCCAATTTGCTTCAAATGCCGAATGACTAGAATGGCTGACGCTGAGTTCTTTGGCACCTTCTTGTGTAAGTTGTAAGAGGATCAGCTTTGATGGCTGCTCTCAGCTGGTCGCTTTCAGCTTCCGATAACTGGCCACGGTGATCCTCCTCTTCAAGGCTCTGGTCTCCTTTGCAAAACTTGAACCACCACTGCACTGTCCGTTCGTTGGAAGCTCCTAGGCCAAGTGCGTTCTTGATCCTGTGAGTTGTCTCTGCTGCTTTATGACCCATTTTAACTCAAATAAGAAAATCACTTGAATTTGCTTTTCATCTAACATCATCTCCATAGTCTAAAGTGGCTGTAGGCCAGGCTTAGTGGCTCATCTTGTAATCCCAGCCCTTTGGAGGCCGAGGTGAGTGGATTGCCCGAGCCCACAGGTTCGAGACCAGCCTGGGCAACTTGGTGAGACCTCATCTTTACAATAAATCAAAAAAAATTAGCCGGTGTGATAACGCATGCCTGTAGTTCCAGCTACTTGGAAGGCTGAGGCTAAAGGATCACCAGAGCCCAATAGATAGACGCTGGGGTGGCCAAGCCCAGCAGATTGACGCTGAGGTGGCCATGAGTATGCCACCGCACTCCAGCCTGGGCGACAGAGTGAAACTCCAACTCAAAAAATAAATAAAATAAGTGTATTTTTTTTTTTTTTGAGTTGGAGTCTCACTCTGTCGCCCAGACTGGAGTGCAGTGGCCGCTCCCGGCCACCGCAGCCTCAACCCGCTGGGCTCCGGCGATCCTTCCGCCTCAGCCTTCCGAGTAGCTGGAACTACAGGCGCGCGCTACCACGCCCGGCTGATTTTTTTTGATTTATTGTAGAGATGAGGTCTCGCCAAATTGCCTAGGTGGGTCTCGAACCCACAGGCTCAGGCAATCCACTCACCTCAGCCTCCCAAGGCATGGGATTACAGGCTGAGCCACCGAGCCCGGCTAATAAAATAAGTGTAAAATAAACAGCAAGTAATAAGTCATTAGCAAAATAAAAACAGGAAGTTTTCATTAAAATGATGTAGATCATAACCACATTTATTTAAATATGTATTCCAATATCAAGTGGCAAATATCAACAACACAAAAACCAAAATTATGTTTGTACCATCCTAATAAAAAGGGAGTCTGATGGTCCAGGGTCTGCTGTAACCAAGGGGCTCGCTATCTAATTTTCTAGATGTTGGTTTCCACTTGTACAGACGTTAAAATAGGAACAGTTTTAGTTTGTCTAAAACTACCTTAGCCAAAGAATTAAAGAAGTTTTCAAATTACTTAAAGATTATGTGTGTTCATGCACAATAATTATAAATGTTTTAGATAACTTTCTTATCACATGTTGGTGGGCCACAACTCCCCCCCCATGGTAACAGAGTATAAGCAATAAAATATCTGTCTTCATCTGGAATTCCTCCTGGGAGATCTCAACAGTATTGAGTGAACAATTTCAGGATGCTGGTCCAATGTACAGTTCCTTAAGCATTGAGAATGGATAATGGAGTGTCCATCAGAGCAACTAAGCATTGTTCCTTATCCTCTTTGTTCCACAGACAGTTTAGGACTTATGGAATGCCGTCCCTTCTCAAGACAAAAAAACCATAGCCATCTGAACATAGTGCCTTCTAGCCCTTGAGCTGCTGATCTGGATGGTGGTCTTCAGCATACAGACTAGTAGGAGCCATTCATCACGGATCCTCCCGTTTCTTCAGTTTGTCCTTCTTGACATCTCTGTGCTGTTATACTAGAGTCAGGTTATCTGCACAACAGACCTGACCACCACCCTGTGGGCTGGTACATGGGCTTACCAATGCAAGCCCGCCCTTTCGGTCCATGGTTAGCATAACAAAAGCTGTAGATTCTATCAAGTTCCTTGTCGTAGTCAAACACTCAAGCCCACCCCTTAGCTCATCAAAGGGATAGAAATGGTAATCAGCCTACCTTTCAGTTCATGACTTAACAAAACGATTCCTTTGTTTACTTTTTTTATTTTAAGTTTTCTTAGTGGCTTTTTTATGAAGAGGGGGAGTGCAATTCAGGGTTAGATATATAAACATTGATCGTGCTGGTACCCCTGTTGATGAGGTATGCCCTTCCCTCCCCTAGCGGTTTCCCTCAGCAATCCCTCTGAAAGCACATCAGGTTTCCTGTCAGGCAAAATGCTTGAAAAGTCCCTTCCTTTGCTCACCAAAGGTGGGGAGAGCGTCTTCTCTCAGGAGCAATGCCAGCAGCCCATTCTTTAGCATGATAATGGAACCAGAGGGAGAACAAAAAAGGTACAGAATCTGACCAAAAATTGAAGGAAAGAACCGCTGTCTCAGATCTCTTCAGGGGAGAAAAAGCCGAAAGCAGTGAGATGCAGTGAAAGTTAAACTTCTGAAACATGCCTGAAAAGCCTCCAAAAAGATACAGGCTGGCTGGGCTCGGTGGCTCAGCCTGTACTCCCAGCACTGTGGGAGGCCACGACAAGTGGATTGCCGAGCCCCAGGTTGGAGATCGCCTCGACCCAGCCCACAAGGCTGCCTTGGGGGACAGAGAGAGCAGGAGAGATTAAGAAAGACAGACACAAAGCCATAAAGAAAAACTGGGACCAGATGGGACACTTTCCTCTGATGGAGAAGTGAACTAGCTCAGCATGTTTATTTTATAATCAAGCACAAAGGAAGTTGAGAGGGATTCAAAGTCTGTGAGGGAGCTATAGCAGAATTTTGTGGCTACCTAAATGGCAAGCTGTTCTGCGATTATCTTGTTGCCAAGGCTTTATCTGTACTATCTGCACCCGGATGTGTGGGCTCTGAGAAGCCGGTCCACGTAACAGGCTGCATCCCTTGCCCGTTGGCCAGGATGCCGAGCACCCAAGCGGGATCTTGCCTTCACCTGGAGCCTTGCCTTTGCTCGAGGTCTGCTGTCTCGACAGCGCTCGTCCACTCCCCACATAAGACCAGCCCGGGCAACTTGGCAAGGCCTCCTCGCCTCTGCCATAAATAAAAAAATTAGCTGGGCATGGTAGCACGTGCCTATAGTTCCTGCTACCTGGAAGACTGAGGCAAAAGGATGGCCAGAGCCCAACAGGCTGACGCTGGGGTGGACGGGAGTGTGCCACTGCACTCCAGCCTGGGTGACAGAATGAGACTTTAACTCACAAAAAAATTTAAAAAAAGATAGATATAGTCTGTGAGCCGGGCATGGTGGCACATGCTTGTAATCCCAGCACTTTGGGAGGTGGAGACGAGAAGATTGCCTGAACTCAGGTTTGAGACCAGCCTGAACAACATGGCAAGACCTTGTCTCTACAATAAATTTTTTAAAATTAGCCGGGCTCGTGGCTCAGCCTGTCATCCCGCGCCTTTGGGAGGCTGAGGTGAGTGGATTGCCTGAGCCCGCGGGTTCGAGACCCGCCTGGGCAGCGAGACATCATCTCTACAATAAATCAAAAAATCAGCAGGGCGTGGTAGCGCATGCCTCTAATTCCGGCTACTCGGAAGGCTGAGGCGGAAGGATCGCCGGAGCCCAGCAGGTCGAGGCTGCGGTGGCCGGGAGTGGCCACTGCACTCCAGTCTGGGCAACAAAAAACAAACAAACAAAAAAACTGGCTATGAAACCAAAAAAATCAATATCTCTTGTAATCTTACCAAAAGCACATTAATAAGCCAAGAAAACCCTGTCCCAACACAGAGGAACAAAATTCAGAAATACCATTACAATTTCTTTTCAATTACAGCCAACCTAATCACATACACTAATTCCCCTTCATAAATCTCATCTTGACTTACTTAGACCATCTACAACATGCTTGGACTGTCTGTTCTGCCCCTTCCCTCTTTTTTTTTTTTGAGTTGGAGTCTCACTATGTCGCCCAGACTGGAGTGCAGTGGCCGCCCCCGGCCACCGCAGCCTCGACCGGCTGGGCTCCGGCGATCCTCCTGCCTCAACCTTCCAAGTAGCTGGGACTACAGGTGCGCGCTACCATGCCCGGCTGATTTTTTGATTTATTATAGAGATGAGGTCTCGCCAAGTTGCCCAGGCGGGTCTCAAACCCGCGGGCTCAGGCCATCCCCTCACCTCGGCCTCCCAAGGGACGGGATTACAGGCTGAGCCATCAAACCCGGCTTACTTCCCTTTCTTAAATGCCTAGTCATTTTACTTTAGGGCAAAAACTTAACCACATAAAATTCTTTCTCATATAAAATTGTGTTTTTTTTTTCTTTATAACCCAAAATGCATCATTATACCAATAACTTCCTTCACATCTCTGTCTCCCTCTTACTGGCCCCTTTCTACTTTATTTCCTAAATCCATAACTTGAAATAACCTTTAAGTAACCTGTGAATTAGACAAAGTTTATTCTCTCTCTTTTTCTTTTTTCTTTGTTGCCAAAGTGTTACAAAAAATTTTTTTCTTTGTCATAAGTAGGTACCCAAATTGCTTCTGATCAGACGGTATCTGTCCCAAAGGACTGTCAAATAGCATAGACTTGTTATTTCCCATATTAAAACAAAAAGCAAAGACAAAACAGACAAGTGCATACAATGAAACCAAAGGGGAGATGCCAAAAGTGTAAATGAGGTACAGCCACCTTCCCTGACATCTGCAAATGGCTACTAAAAACCCAAACAAGAAAGGATTGAACACCTGGCTTACTCTCTGCAAATGGCTGCTATCAGGTCTGACTTACCCATGAGTGCATCTGCTCACAAAGACAAAACAAGCAGAAACAGTAAATCCAAAAGATATCCCCAAAGTGCAAAGGAGTCTGCAAATGGCTATTAAAGCCCAAATGAGAAGGGGTTAAACTCCTAGCTTATGATTGGTCTGACTTACCCACAAGTGCATCTGCTCCCAACCTGTGTTTTCTCACCAGTCACAGAGGGACGTTGACCTTGGTCAACAGGTACATACCTCGGAGAGTCTCTGAGCAAAAAGGGCTTTGGCAGCTGCAGCGAGTTTTCTTGGGACCTGCCAGCTGCAAGGAGCAAAGTCCCAGCAGTCACCAAATTTGTTCCCGGATAAAGTAGTCCAGCTGCTTCTCTCACAGTCAGTTGAAGACCAGAGGCAGAGACTGAGAAAAAGGGGAGTTGATTTCAACAGCCAGGTTACAGGGAGAAGGCTGGTATCATTACGAAAAACCCACTCAAAGGTCGTGCAAGCTTACTTCAGTATTTATACTTAAATTCCATAGCAGCCAGGCTCGGTGGCTCAGCCTGTAATCCCGCACTTTGGGAGGCCGAGGTGAGTGGATTGCCTGAGCCCGCGGGTTCGAGACCCGCCTGGGCAACTTGGCGAGCCCTCATCTCTACAATAAATCAAAAAATTAGCCGGGCGTGGTAGCTCCTGTGGTTCCAGCTACTTGGAAGGCTGAGGCGGAAGGATCGTCAGAGCCCAGCAGGTCGAGGCTGCGGTGGCCGGGAGCAGCCACTTCCCTCCAGTCTGGGCGCCAGAGTGAGACTCCAACTAAAAAAAAAAAAAATTCCATAGCGGCTCACCCACCCCCAAGGCGAAATTTATAAGGCCTATGGATGTTTTCAGCATAACTCAGCATCTCATGCCAACATTTCCTTATATGTGACCACTCACAGTTTAGAGAAACTTTGGAATTTACAACCACGGGGACTTAATCCCTTTGCACTCAGATGTCCCCTTTGAGGGGACATTGTAAATCTAGCAAACCACTTGGATGTTCTCTCTCAGGGGTCATAAAGAGATTGCTGGTGATTATACAGGACAAAATAACAGCACAAAATTTTTAAAAATGTATGTTTTCAGCTGGGCTCGGTGGCTCAGCCTGTAATCGCACGCCTTTGGGAGGCTGAGGTGAGTGGATTGCCTGAGCCCGCGGGTTCGAGACCCGCCTGGGCAGCGAGACCTCATCTCTACGATAAATCAAAAATTCAGCCGGGCGTGGTAGCGCGTGCCTGTAATTCCGGCTACTCGGAAGGCTGAGGCGGAAGGATCGCCGGAGCCCAGCAGGTCGAGGCTGCGGTGGCCGGGAGTGGCCACTGCACTCCAGTCTGGGCGACAGAGACTCCAACTCAAAAAAAAAAAAATTTATATTTCCTTGAAGTTTTCCATTGAAATTGCATGAAAAAGCAAAGAGATGGAGCAGTAATACTGAGATACTGTAAAAAAAAATCAGCTGGCATTCATAGAATGTGTGAAGTGCTTTCACAGTGGTGCACAGTCTGGACAATAGATTACATATTATCAGTGTGGGAGGAAGAAAATGAGACTGTATTGTCTGCTGGAATAGATGTCAAACAAGTTGCTGTTGCACAACATGTATCAATGACCCTGCAGCATGTGTGACTGTGTCACACATTACCACATGTTAGAAAAATGTAAGATACACAGTGTTGATTTTATTTGTCATAAATAAGTTCCTCAGTGTCCAAATCTTCATTGTAAGCCAAATATCATTACAATGAAATCGTTTCAATGGTCTACCATTTAACATGAAGTGGTGCGTTTTTCCCTAGTTTATAAAAAAAAGTATGGTCAAGTTGCTGGTAGGTGATCCACGAGACAGATGTCTCCGAGTGCAAAGGGTTACATTTTATAGATCCAGCGGGGAATGGAAAGTTACAGCAATCAAAGAAGCTACCTTGGTACATTTGGATAAACAACTTCAAGTCAAACATGAGAAGTGTAAAAACCCCCGTTCTCAGAGCCTTGGCCTGTTAGCACTACTAGGATCCATTTCTGCCTACAGAACACTTCTGACACCACATGTGTCTGGTTTTTCCTCACACGAACAACCAGTTTGCCAATGTGTTCCAGATGCCAGCTGAGTGTCCTACCGCTTAATTCAAATCTGACACTACCCAGAGTTAGCACAGACTACAGAGTTTAAGGACTCAATCTGACAAGACTGCCCCCACTTCAGATGCAAGTATTGGGTGAACAGGGTACCCACACTCTGGCTAGAAACTGAGAATTCCCACAACCCCATACTCGGGTTCGATAATTTGCTGGAATGACTCACAGGGAAACATTTTACTTACGTTTACTGGTTTATTATAAAGGATATAATGACGCAGATGAACAGCTACATGAAGAGACCTCCTCAGGCCTTAGCTATGGCCCAGCCCTTCCAGTGTTGGGGGGAAAACAGAGAGGCCGTGACACCGAGGCCATCTTAGGAAGTACGGTTTATCAGCACTGGCACGACTCAGCGGGCTAATGCTCCAAGGCTGAGCAACCCGGAGAAAGAGGAGAGGGGTTTTATACGTTAGTTTAGGTAAGGGAGAGGGTCAGGTTGTATGGCTTTTCATTTTAATTTGTAATTTACAAGGTGGTATTTAGCAAAACCAGATTTTCAAAGAACAAATTGTCTCCAGGGTATCCATGACAAGCAGGGGTTGTAAACGGTAACTTCACAAAGAGGATATGGGGGTAAGGCTGCGAATTGCTTACTATCTTGCCCCTCCAGGAAAGCACCTTGTGGCTATTTAGTTTTCTCAAGCCTCGTGTCTATCAGGTTTGGAGCCTGCAGGTTGATCTTTTTTTTGAGTTGGAGTCTCACTCTGTCACCCAGACTGGAGTGCAGCGGCCGCTCCCGGCCACCGCAGCCTCGACCTGCTGGGCTCCAGTGATCCTTCTGCCTCAGCCTTCCAGGTAGCTGGAACTACAGGCACGCACTACCATGCCCAGCTAATTTTTGACTTATTGTAGACTCGCCAAGTTGCCCAGGCGGGTCTCGAACCCGTGGGCTCAGGCAATCCACTCACCCAGCCTTCCAAAGCGCGGAATTGCAGGCTGAGCCACCGAGCCCGGCTGCAGGTTGATCTTTAAAAGGAATAATTTTAACTGTTTTTAGCCCTTCTCTGCCACACTAGGTAGGAGGGAGCCTGCTGAGTAGAGACGGTGGAAGGAGAAGGTTGTCCAGGTGGTGGGGCAGTGGCTAGCAAGCTGGGAGCCATGGAGGTGGACCCTGAGTCACCAGGAGCCCTGATCATCTGAGCTCTTGCGTGTCTAGACTCAGGCTGGAGTGCTCATCTCCAGACCTGCACATGAAGAACCACATAAAGAGACTTCCTCAGGCCTTAGCTATGGCCCAGCCTATTCCCTCTCTGTGGCACCTGCCAGGCCATCGCTAGCTGCGGCCAGGATTGGGCTTAAAAGGGAGTAACTGGATTAGTGCCCAGTTTTGTGGCTCCTGGGACTTTTCACAGGTGTCTCAGAAACTTCTCTCTTAAGTAAAAAGAGCATATTTTAAGTGTCTTTTTTTGGTATCAGACTCTTAAATCTCCCAGATCCAGAAAGACCTAGAAAGGAAAGGAGATTCTCTACAGATGCAGATTTCCCCACAAAAAGACTGCTTTGCAGGATCCTTTCAAAAAATGTCAAAGAAACATGTTTTGCAGTAAAATATCTTTATTTCCTCCAGGCCTGCTGTCACGTGACATTTGCCAGGGTCAGGTTGGAATTTGGTATCATATTGGCACAGAGACTGTTTTGTCAGTCTTGTGGTCTCTATTTTTTTTTTTTTTTTTTTTTTTGAGTTGGAGTCTCACTCTGTTACCCAAACTGGAGTGCAGTGGCCGCTCCCGGCCACCACAGCCTCGACCTGCTGGGCTCCGGCATCCTTCCGCCTCAACCTTCCAAGATCTCTATTTTAATGTGAATGCCGGTCAGTTATGGCTAAACTCAAGGGAGGGGCATAGCGAGTGTTGCCTGACCTGCCTTCCTTTCATGGCTGAAATTCAGTTTTTCAGGTTTTGGGGGGCTCCCTTGGTCAAGAGGGGAGACATTCAGTTGGTTGGGGGGTGCTTAGGATTTGACCTTGGTTAACAGCTACTTTGTTGCTTCCTGTGAAATGTTCTGGACTATGGATTACTGACAGCCATTTTCTTCAGCATCAGCCTAGACATGGCAGTGACTCACTTTTGTGCAGCCAGGTGTTGAAACAGCTGCCGAGAAGCCAAGGGCAGTGGTTCCAGCCGTCCCAGTCAGGGTGAGCACTGGTTGGGCTCCACACCACAGAGCTGCAGCCCAGTGGGATCACTGCTCAGGTCATGGAGCTGCACGCCAGTGTGGAGAGCTTCGCACCAGAGGCTGGGGCAGAACGCAGCCTGGTCCAAACAATCCAGCTCCAGGCTTTCGATTTCTGATGTTTTTAGGGAGTCATGGTCATAGCATTAAATGGTATTCAAGCCCTTCCTTTAAAAATGTAGGAATAAATGTAAATGGTAGGTCTTAACGTCCCTCGTGGGATTAAGTGCCAGGGTTCACAATGAATAATTTGTGGTTCTGTGGGCGGGCCGATGATGAGCTCCTTAATGGAATAAGTGGCTCCTGCCTGTTTCCAGGGAAGAACTGAGCCGTACCCACAGTCGATGCATTAGTTCTGGAAGGAGACAGAAGTAAACCATCTGAGTCATTGCTCACTGGAAGACCCAGGACCATCGGGCTGATGTCCTTGCTTTGGAAGTACAAGGCAGCAGGGATCAGTGTCACTTCTGAGCTGTCACAATGGTCTTTCAATTAACTGACTCCAGGCTTCGTTGGGTAGATATTAACATTCTGCCCGTATCTGGGAGAATACTGGTCTGCATACTTTACAAAGCCTTTGTTATTTCCTTTAATTTATTACCAGCCTGAATGTGGGTCCTAATAAGTCCTCCATACGCAATTACAATATCCAAATAAAAATCCCTGTTAACTGTTAATAAGGACCTTCACCTTGGTTTTACCAAAGCATTAATGATTTTTCTCCCTTGGTAAACTTTGAAAACGATAAAAATCTACTTCTGATGCTTGTAGTAAACAGGCCAAGTCATACGATTGCTTATTTATTTTAGTTAACACCTAATAAGTTAAATAAGCCTTTGTGACAGGTACTATTATAAGTGCTTAACTCATTTAATCTGATAACTCATTGTTCTGCTAGATTCTCCTTCTTTCCAAATATCTCCACTAATGGAAAAGTAATTACAAGTTAGGTGGTAAAAAGCAGAAGACAATAGAGCTGTTTTTTTTATTTTTTTTTTTTGAGTTGGAGTCTCACTGTCACCTAGGCTAGAGTGTAGTGGCATGTTCACAGCCACCATAGCCTCAGACTTCCAAGTAGCTGGAACTACAGGCGTGCACCACCACGCCCAGCTAATTTATTTTTATTTATTTATTTATTTATTTATTTATTTATGTTTTGCTTTTGAGTTGGAGTCTCACTCCACTGCAGCCTCGACCTACTGGGCTCAGGCGATCCTTCCGCCTCAGCCTTCCAAGTAGCCGGAACTACAGGCTAACCTGTAGTGTGACCACACCCAGCTAATTTTTTTATTTATTGTAGAGATGAGATCTCACCATGTTACCCAGGCTGGTCTCGAACCCTCAGACTCAGGCAATCCTCTCGCCTCGGCCTCCCATAGTGCTGGGATTATAGGTTTGAGCCACTACACCGTGCCTTCTTTTAATTTATTGTAGAGATGAGGTCTTGCCTAGTTGTCCAGGCTGGTCTCAAACCCCTGGACTCAAGGCGATCCTCTCGCCTCTGCCTCCCAAAGTGCTGGGATTACAGGTGTGAGCCACTGCGCCCAGCTAGTATAACTTTTAGAAAGAGATAAAGAGTTCAAGGCAGACAGATTGCATTACCGTTTATTTGAAATGTCCTCCTGAACTTGGACAGCCTTGGCAGACTTGCTTAACTCTTCCTTCCAGTCCCCTATCAGCCTCCTTACCTTAATTAGCCATAATTAAGCTTCCACTGACTGTATGAGCTGATTCTCACAGCAGCTCCTGAGAGGGGGAAATTACTGTAGACCTGAAAGTCGTTAGAGTTTTACAGATAGGTACGTGGGCTTCAATAGGAGGACATTTTCAAAAGTGAGTCTTATTATCGTAATCACCTTCAGCGACTATTTATCGATGCCCCTCAGCTGCATAGGAATCCTTTGGATTTTCAACACTATTACATGTCATCTGCCCAACAGTCCAGAATTCCAGGCCTCCTTCCTGTTAAAGAAATGGAGAGCAGAGCCTTTACGTTCCGCAGTTCACCATTTTTGTGTCAGCTTTATCCATGGCATTGCTCTGTTTGGGTTGAAAGTCAGCCAACGTTAACCATTGCATTGACCTGTTTGGGTTGAGAAAAATCCACAGACATTAAGCTTATTCCAAAAAGGAATGGGTTATTTGTCTTAGACCGTTTGAAGAGGGGATTAGCTCTCAGGAAATAGAGTCACGGTAGGTCTCCTCTCAGCAGCAAAGGAGGACTCAGCCAGAACATTTTCAAGAGTTCCTTCTTTATGCGGTTATGGCAGTTTCTTTCCAATGAAGTCAGCTGAGCTGATTGAATTTTCGTGGACCCTGTGTGCCTGCACAGGCAGGCTCTCGACTAGGCATAGGTGGTGAAGATAGAGACGAGGACCCATCTTTGGGGAATGAGCAGCTTAAGATTTTGCTGGCCCTTCAGAAGAGATCCTGTGAAGGGGAGATTCTTGAATCTTCCACAGGCCCCTTGCATGCCTTTGGGACTGAGCATGCTAGAAGGTTGGATTCTGGTTTCCTGCTGGATTCCCACCGCTGCCCCAGGAAGCGCTCTGGCCTTGGCATCCTATGCCCCTCCCATCCCAGACACCCACAGATGATGGTGTGGGGGTGAAGGAGTGGGCTTAGGTGAAGAAAATAGCACTTGAACTTGGCTTTGTCTCTAGGAATGGCATCTACAGTACAGGAAACATTTCCTCACGCTGGAAAAGAGAAATCGTCAGGCATCCATTATCTGTATTTAATAATTTCCCAGTTCAGTGTGTTCTTTTGTGTTGGTCCTGATATTTACAGAGCAACTTAAATAAAGGAAACATTCACCAATGTGTAGCTCTTATACATCCTTGAAATTAAGTAGCCTGCAGTTGTTATTGTTTCCCTTCCGCTCGGTGGAGTTGGTGCTGGATGGGCACAGCTTGTTTTGCTCCTTCGTCTGACTGCCGTCACCAGAGAAGATGTGTTCGGAGGGACCTTTTGGAAGTAGAAAAATACATCATGTTTGTGCGTGACCAACACCCATGAACATTACTTACATCTGACGGACAGATGTGGGAGAAGATGGTTCTACTCAAATGCTTTGTTTCGCACTTGGGAAGGTGATGGCATCTGACAGTCCATCAGTTTTGCTGGTTGTTGCAAATCGGTGTTCAAATTGCATGCCGTCGTCACGATTGTGCAAAGAGCTTAGAGCCGAAAATGCCCTTACGTCTTCCCAGAGTAGAAACATGTGCCGTTCTCAGCAGGCTTGTCTGTCCGGGGCCCGCCATCAGCTCTTTGGGCACCTGGCCTAGTGGCTGCTGGCATGGCTGGCAGAGGAGTGAGCGGTGAGTTTATCTGTATTGGAGGTGGCTGCACAGCCACTCGGGTTGCTAGGTCCTGCTGTCTCGTGAGTGTGAGCTCTGGCTTATCCCGGGCCTCCTCCGCGGATAAAAGAGGTTTGCCTGAGTGCCAGCCCCTGGCCTACTCTGTACCCTTTCTGACACTGCAAAACCTGCATTTTAAGGAGTGACTGCAGGTCAGGGAGCCACTCCAGGATCAGGGGAGCTGAGAGAACGTGATGACAGCAGCCCCTTGTTGTATGGCTGTTTGTTTTCTGAGCTTCTTTGTCACATCACACCTTACTGATCTTCATACAACAGCCCTTGAAGTTCAGCAAGGTAGCAGTTGCCCTCCCCATTTACAAATGCTGGAACCAAGTCCCAGAAGCGAAGCTGGGCCTGGAGCCCTGGTCTGCTTCCTCCTTCCCTGGGTTCCCCTCCTCGTGTCCCTGGGCACAGGTCCCGCACCCTGATTTTTGACAAAACCTTTACAAAATCTGTTTCTTTATTCACAGGGGAGTCGTCAGCATTGCCTCTTCTCTTTCCCTGTGGGAGCCTCAAAAGAGAAGTCCTGCCGAAAATGCTCCAGGACAAAGGTGACTAGCATGCTTTGACGGCGTCTGTCTCCTCTCTGGGATCCTCCAAGAGCCATCGTGGTGAGGGGAATGGGTAGCCCTGCAGAGACACACAGGGAGAGCAGGCCTGGGGTGGATAAGCCAGGCCAAGGGATGGCAGAGATATTCCTCACATTGCACGTGGACTGGAATCTGCCTGTGCTTGCTTTGGATCTGCTCTTCTCAGCCTGCCTGGCTCAAGCGAGGCGCACACAGTGTGTCTCTAAGCCTTCCCAGGAGGACAGGGGTGGAGGTGGCCCAGGGCAGAGAACTGAAGTGCCTGAACCTTGGAACCACATATAGGAGAAAGTCTACAAGTGTAGTTGATCCTACGGTGGCCTGCAGCACCTGCCAGCTGAGCCCTACGGGCCTGCTCCAGCTGCGTCTGCCGTGGTTCCCAGCACTATCTCTGTCTAGACCAGCCCGGGCCTCTGGAACATGCCCCAGCCATTGACTCAAATGCCTTAGCTGTTATCTGTGCTTTTTTCTGTCACATAGCGGTCTGGGAGCAAGGTGATTCAGCAATTTGGAGTACCAACTTTAGGGCGAGCTAAAAACAAAGTTGAATTCTGCTTCTTGCCGTTTATTGCTGTGTGAACTAGGATAAGTGAGATTATCTCTCTGTGCATCAGTATTCTTACATGTGAAATGGATATAACCATAGTAACCTGCTGCACAGTGCTGTTCTGAGATCATGTAGAATGATGTCTTGTTCTCCAAAGGCAAGTACTTCACAAATCAGTGCCTGCTACATTCTCTTCCATTGTGTTTTGTTTTTTTGAGTTGGAGTCTCACTCTGTCGCCCAGACTGGAGTGCAGTGGCCGCTCCCGGCCACTGCAGCCTCGCCCTGCTGGGCTCCGGCGATCCTTCCGCCTCAGCCTTCCAAGTAGCTGGAATTACAGGCGCACGCTACCACGCCCGGCTAATTTTTTGATTTATTGTAGAGATGAGGTCTCAACAGCTTGCCCAGGCGGGTCTCGAACCCATGGGCTCAGGCAGTCCACTCACCTCAGCCTCCCAAGGCGTGGGATTACAGGCTGAGCCACGGAGTCCAGCTTCTTCCATTGTTTTAAACCTCTAGCAATCCACATGAACATATGACCCATGATGATCTTAGACCCCGTGACTGTTCTCTTCTGTATTAAAATAGAGCTACGTTGTATCTTTTCTACCTAGAATATCATGTCTTCTAAATGCTACCAGGAATAAAGGCAGAGGACATTGGGTAACAAGATCAGCAAAATCATTAGCCTTTCTGTAACAGGAAGACACTAAAATAAAGTAAGGGAAAGCTTTGTCCTAAATATGCTTAAAGAAATCATATACAAATCAGAGGTTTGATATTTCAGTTTATTTCTTTAGTTTTGGGGGGGATGAAATGGTGATAGGTTGCTGTTTTATGCAGAGATTATCTTGGTCTCTTCTGAGAGAGTGTCTTTCCTATCCATTTCTTTTTTTTTTTTTTTGAGTTGGAGTCTCACTCTGTTGCCCAGACTGGAGTGCAGTGGCCACTCCCGGCCACCGCAGCCTCAACCTGCTGGGTTCAGGTGATCATGCCTGGAACTACAGGCACACGCCACCACGCCCGGCTAATTTTTTGATTCATTGTAGAGATGAGATCTCACCAAGTTGCCTGGGCTAGTCTCAAACCTGTGGGCTCAGGCAATCCTCTCACCTCAGCCTCCCAAAGTGCTGGGATTATAGGCATGAGCCACCGCGCCCGGCCGCATTTCTTTTTCATAAACCCGGGGATTCAGTACTTTTCACCCACCGTATGGCTGCCTCCAGCAAATCTATATATGACAGAAGTTGTGCCAGTCCCTCAGTGCCTCCCCTCATCACCAGCCCTGAAAGCTCCTGGGAATATTCAGAGTCACGGAGCGGCACAGAGCCTAATCTGTTCCTCTACACGTGGGCACCCTGAGGCCAAGAGAGAGACCACACGGCCCGTGGAGGCAGAGCTGGGAGGCAGCGGGGGCTCTGGACTCCTGGCCTCTCCCAAGAGCTGCCCTTAGGCCGCATTTCCTAGCATCATGAGTCCTGTCTGTGTAGGATGTGTGGAGTGACTAGGGATAGTCCTGTGTGAACACACCCGCACAAATGTGGGAGCAAAAAGCATTTGTGGGTGTGAACAAAGGTTGTGGTGTCCGGACCCGTTGTCTCTTCTCTGCCATCTCGGCTCCCTGCCATGGGGGCTGCTTCGCGGTGTCCCGCAGGGCGCAGAGGGCCGACCGAGGCCTCTCGCCCTGAGTCTGGCCTCTCAGTTTCCGAGCTGCCGGTTCCCGGCAGGCTGGGCTGCTTTGGGAGGGCACCACCCACCGTGCTCTGCGATGGCGGAGGCGCCATTGTGCTCCCAGCGCAGTAAAGTCTGTCTCCTGGTTTGGGTTGTGCCCAGGGATTCCCATGGAAAGCGTGACGGTCTATCAGACAACCCCACACCCGGGAATCCAAGGGAACCTGAAGAGCTACTATTCCCAGCAGGTATGTGGGGTTTCCGGGGGGAGCTGTGACAGGGTGGGCACCTGGGTGGCAGAAGCATAGGATACGGGCGTGAGCTCACCGGCGTCGGCCCCATGTGTGGTTCCACCATCCCCAGCTGTGTGGCCGAGGCAGCGGCCTTGCCGAGGCTCCATTTCTATCTCTGTGAAACGGAAGTAGACCTCTCTAGTAAGTGCTTATACGGGGTAAAGGTTTACACAAATCTCTTCGTGTGGCTCCCAACATCCAAGCCTGAGGTAAGTCGTGGCCTGGAAGTTGTCACTTCTCTTCCTCACGTTGGGGCAGAGGCTGGAAAGGGAGGCTGGGCCCGTTGTGGGAAGAGCCTGTGGTGTCCACTGAGGAGTCTGGATCGACGTGGGGAGTGTGGGGGAACCTCTGGAGGCCCCAGGCAGGAGAACGCGTCTTTCTTGCTTGAGTTGATTGACGTCTTCAACGTTGACACGCAGTGAGGCGTCGCCCTTGCCTCTCCCAGGGCAGGCTTCGGAATGCCTGGCCTGGTGCTCGAAGGCCTGTGGGGACAAGCCAGACGCAGAAAGGACACACAGGCTGGCCTGTCTCCTGCCTGCTGTGCTTCCAGATGGATGGAGTGTTGGCGGGGAGCCCCCACGAGCTGACATGTGATCAGTGCCATGTGACTGCAGGAGCTAGAGGCATCGTCCAGAATGCTGGGCGCGTGGGCTCCACGGTGCCATGTCCTCTAGCCAGGAAGACACGGAGCTGAGGCCTGGCAGAGAGACCCCTGAGCAGTGCCAGCCTGTGCCCGTCAGCAGCTTCTTACCAGAATTCTGCCTTGTTGGCTCAGAGAATGCCAACATCGCCCAGGAGCCACTCCTCTTGTAAGGCCCCTAGGCTGCCTGTGGCTTGAGGAGTTGATGCGGATTAGCTAGAGGAACACTCTCTCTCCTCCATCTCACGGCAAGGGACTGTTCTTGTGTTCTCTTTCCGCAGGGCGTTCCAGCCAGCATCTCCTTTTTCAGTCCCTCTGGCGTTGCATATGGTCTCAAGCATATTCAGGAGTTCTCCGGGGATGGTATTGAGCAAATTAAGGTATTTCACGATGGGCTTGTGTGCGTTTTTATTTTATTTTATTTTGATCTCTGCTGATTATCCTAGGGTTTCCATGCCAAATCAAAGCACTCCTGGCCTGGCAGGCACCCTGATGGCTGCTCCAGAATTGGAGAGCACGTGCCACTTCCTGGCTGGGGCTCCTGTACAAATCGCCTCGCCTGTCTGAGCTGTTTCCTCATTTGATAAAGCACTTCTGGGCAATAACTAATATAATCCTCATGCTCGTCCAGGGGTGGGTACCCAGCAAAAGTAGCCAGTTGTCCTCATAGAGGTGAGGACGCTGAGGCCCAGAGGGGTTAAGCAACTTACCAGAGTTATTTGGAAAGTTACCGGAAGGCCCAAGACTCGCACGTGGGTCACCAGGGAAGAAAAACAATATCTGAATCTTTTGGTTACAGGGATTAAAGAGTGCTTAGCATTGTAATTGGCACACAGGGAATTCTTCCTGCGTATTGGAAGTTGGGGCAGGTCATGGGTCTCATCTCTCTGTACCACGCTGCCTCTCTCCTGGACCTGAAGTTCTCACCACCCCCTGCTCCCCCCCACCAAGTCACACGAGGCCATGAGGTGTCTGGACAGCCTGGTGGTATAAACATAAGAACTCACCCCAGGCTTCTTAATGCCTGCCTTCCTTGAGGGAGAATAAAATATGAATGGAATTATGCATGTCTGAAAGCACAAATGGCAGCTTGTCTGTGAGGTGGCCGTTTTTATTTCTAGCGGTCACTAGCTGGTAGTGGCAGAGCTGATCGCTGAATGTGGCTGGTGCACTCGCTCCCCATTTGGTGCCAGTGGTGAAGACAGAACGCCACTCTGGGTTCCCAGGGCCCAGCAAGGGGAAGGTGGCGCGGCTCCCTAGGGCACTGTCCTGGGAGCATTAAGGGGTGCAAGGAGTGAAAGCCTCCAAGGGAGCCTGGCCCGGGGGCTCAGCCTGTCACCCCGCGCCCTTGGGAGGCCGAGGTGGTGGACGGCCTGAGCCCGCGGGTTCGAGGCCCGCCTGGGCAACTTGGCGAGACCTCATCTCTACCACAAATCAAAAAATCAGCCGGGCACGGTAGCGCGCGCCTGTAGTTCCGGCTACTCGGAAGGCTGAGGCGGAAGGATCGCCGGAGCCCAGCGGGTCGAGGCTGCGGTGGCCGGGAGCATGCCACTGCGCTCCGGTCTGGGCAACAGAGTGAGACTCCGACTCAAAGAAAAAAAAAAAGGCTCCAGGGGAAAAGTCACTGTGTCACCAAACTGTTGAGACCCTCTCTTCGGCTGAAGTTGTATTTGCCATTTGCTGGTTCCCAGCCTCAAGGAACTTCTTTTTTTGCTAGATGTTGTTTTCAACAACTTCAGTGATATATAATCATTTACTGTGTTTTGTTTTATTCTGAGTTGGAGATCCCACTTGGCTGCCCAAGCCACAGTCACGGCTCACTGCAGCCTCGGCTTCTTGGGCTCAGGCGATCCTTCTACCGCAGCCTCCTGAGTTTGTATCTGTTTTTTCTCCTGTTACTCGTGCTTTGGATGTTGAAGCCAAGAAACCATTGCTTTAACTCAGTATTTTGGAAGGTTTACTCTTGGGTTCCTCTCCGGGGTTTAGAGTTTTGCCTCTACATTAAGGTCTTTGATCCATCTTGAGTTCATCTTTGTGTGTCGCGTGAGGGTGAGGTCCAGCACTACTTTTCTCCGCTCCGGGAGTTGCCTCCACAGTGGCTGCATAGCGGGGTGTAGTGTGGGCAGAGGGCCGGGAGCTTCGGCCTCTGGGACAGCAGCCTGTCACCTCCCATTCTGACTCGCCCCATAGGAGGGAGCGTCAAGCTCAGAGCGTCCCAGGTTGTGCAAATGTGCGGCATCTTGTCAGCGCCGCTGCCACCTGGCCTGGCTCTCCGTGTCCGGGGAGGGACGATGAAGGGGCGTGTCAGGTGAGGGCTGCCACTGTCAGGTGCCCCCTGCTCCAACCAGGTGCACGGCCCAGTTTCAGTCCGGGGAGAGCAGGGGTCTGGGGACCGCCTCTCTGCCGGAGGCTGCGTGTTTTCTCATCTAACCCCACACAGAGCCCAGGAGGCCGGGGGAATTGTTTCCTTTTACAGATGAGGAAACTGCGGCGCAGAGAGGATAAGTGACTGGTCGTAGCCGCTGGGAAGGAGCAGAGTCAGGAGGATAGCAACGTTCCATCTCAGGAGAGGCTCTGGCGGGACCCTTGAGCGTGTGGTGCTTGATCAGGGCAAAGCATCCTGTGAATGAGGCCCAGGCCATGGAGCGGCTCGCTTGGAGCAGTGGGGACGGGGCCAGCAGCCGCGCTGGCGGTCACAGAGCATGTCCCTGTGCCTTGCCAAGGGGTTCACACCCGTCACCTCGTTGAGTCCCCACAGCAGCCCAGCGAAGAGTCCCGTTACCCTTCCTGTCTTCCAGTGAGGAGGTGAGACCAGAGAGGACGGGCTCCGTGCCAAGGCCACTGTTCTGTAGAGCTGGGATTTGCGCCTGGCCCTCTGGCCCCAGAGCCTGGTCTCGATAGTTCTCCTTTCCTGGGGGATGGGCCATGGCCTCCCCCGATCGTGCCCAGGACTCCCAGCACCCAAAGCAGGACTGTCTGCAGCGGGAGCCTCTGTGGGAGCACCGCACAGAGGCAGCCACAGTGGCAGCGGATGCAGAGGTGTTTTGCAGACTCCAAAGCCAGGCTCGAACCGGGTGGCGTTCCCGTTGATACGAGCATGTCCCAGGAGGAGTGACATCCAACAGAAAGGCTGGCTGACAGCCCTGCACACGTCCAGCTGCCTGCCACCACGGCCCTGCCGGTGTCGAGATTCTGATCTCTCTTCTCTGTTGACAGTTTGCAGCCATCGGCCCCACCACGGCTCGCGCGCTGGCCGCCCAGGGCCTGCCTGTGAGCTGCACTGCGGAGAGCCCCACGCCGCAAGCTCTGGCTGCTGGCATCAGGAAGGTGCTTCAGCCTCTGCCCCACTGCTGAGTCCGCTGCCCGGCAGCCTTCCTGGGCTGGGCCCCTCCTCCAGGGTGGAACCAGGCACCAGCCAGGGGCTCTTGGGCTGCCACGGCCACACTGCTGCCTCAGGCCTGATGGAGCCACCCGGGGATCGGGGATCAGGACCCGACCGAGGCCGGCATCACGCCCACGTGCACATGACTGCCTTCCACGGAAGCCAGCTCGGACGCTAGTGTGGACCCAGGCTGGCACCCAGCCCTGCAAGAACCTCTTGTGAACCGTGGGAAGGAAATCCAATAAACCACACTGGCGACTTGTGCTTACTGAGTGTGCATTGTTACTTACTGTGTATCGTTCTTGGGGCAAAGTTTTGGGAGGAACAGATACGCCACCTCTGATAACCGACAAATCTAGTATGAATGGGAACATTTGCTGTGTATGAAGTAGGTTTCTTCATGCTCTAAAAAGGACCTTGTGAGCTGCGGACACTTGTAATTCAAATACACAGACTTGCTCTCCTTAAAAAACATAGCTGTGACATTGGATCGTCAGCCCATCTGATCCCCCTGGCACCTGAGGGGCTGGGGAGGTCACTGTCTACTTGGAAGAGGCTTGTCTGCAAATGCAGCGCCCTGCAGAAAGGCTTTGAAAATCTGTCCCCAAGCTTTATTCCCGCTTAAATCTGGGCCTGGAATGCATACTGTGCTGGATGAAACTTGGGTTCATCTCAGCTGTGTGTGGACGGGCGGTTGGGGGAACGTCTGTGCCACCCACGTCTCTGTCTCCCTGAAAGATCAGGTGGAAGGTATTTGGCTTTATGCACTTGTCTCCATGCCTTGTAACAGCCCCAAGGAGGGGACTTTCCCATCATTCCCATCTTTCTGGCGGAGAAACAGGCTCAAGAGGTGAAAGGAGCCGGGCTGGGTGGCTCCGCCTGTCATCCCAGCACTTTGGGAGGCGAGGCAAGTGGATTGCCTGAGGCCATGGGTTCGAGGCCTGCCCGGGCAACTTGGCAAGACCTGGTCTGTACAATAATTCAAAACCTAGCCGGGCGTGGTAGCGCGCGCCTGTAGTTCCGGCTACTGGGAAGGCTGAGGCGGAAGGGTCGCCGGAGCCCAGCGGGGCGACGACTCTCCAGTCTGGGCGACGGAGTGAGCCTCCAACTCAAAAAGAAAGAAGAGGAAAATGGTTTCTCAGGGCCACAAAGCCGGTGAGTGGGCAGGACCGGGACAAAATCAACAGGGATTTCTGAGCGTAGGCACTAGACCCAGGCCCGCGAGACTCGTGAGCCCCTCACGACAGACTCTCATTGGCAGGGAAGTGAAAACCCGGGATGACTGGTTCTCTGAATCTTGGGACCGGACGCAACCGGTCGGAGGGGCGGCTTGGAAGCTGGACGGCGGCGGCGGTCACGCGACCGCCGTCCCGGCGGGACTCCGACCTCGTTCGCAAAAGCGAGGAGGGCCGCAGCCCGGGAGCCCGGGGGTGGAGACCAGCCCCCGCCACGTGGTGCGAGCCGGCCCCGACCCGCACAGACAGCCGGACGAGGGGCGGGAGGCGAAGGCGAGAAGCCGCGGGGCCTTCGGAGGAGGGCCTTGCCGGAGGGGGAGGGGCGCCGCCCTGCAGGGGCGGGGGAGGGGAGACTCCGCTCGCAGCCCGAGGGGGCCGGGGGCGGGGCCGCGGGCGGGCCGGGGGGCGGGGCCGGGGCGGCCGTCGACGTCCGCGGAGCGCCCCGCGCGCGTCTCGCGTCCCCCGGCGGCCGAAGCCGCCGTCCCGGCAAGATGGCGCCCGGACGGGGCGGGCGGGGCCGGCCTCCGGGCGGAGCGGCGGGGAGCCGCGTCCGGCCGCCGCGACGGAGGCCCCGGGGACGCGGACCGGCCCTCGAGGGGGCGGGGCGGGGGGGGGGGAGCCCGGGCCGCGAGGACCCCGGGGCGTCGGCGGCAGGCTCCAGTCCCCCGGCGGGGGGCGCTCGCCCCGCAGGCGCCCCGCCCGCTGCTCCCGCCAGCCCGGAGGGGCGGGTTCGCCTAGGGCCGGTCGTGCCGTCCGTGAACGTGCCGGGTGGGCCGGCCGGGAGCGACGGAAGCCCGCGCAGGAGGCCCAGACCCCGCGCGGAGCCGGGCCAGGGCCAGGCCGAGCCCGGAGAGCAGCCAGGGCGGGAGGCCCCCGGCAGGGGCGGAAGAGCCGGAGGTGCCCCCTGCACGCCTCGGGGCCCCGCTTGCTGGAGGGGACGCACTCCCAGGCCCGGTCCCGCCTTCCGTGGGCTTGAGCTCGCGCGGCACGTGGAGCGCTCTGCGAGCGGCTTGAAGCCCCGCTCCGTGCCAAGCTTGCTCCGCGTTCCCCCAGCTTCCCTGTGGACGGAAGGTCGCCAGCACGTTGTGTGCGTGTAGGTGACGTAGAAAATCAACTCGCAGGGGTCGTTTTCCTGCAAACCCTTCAGGGAGGAGATGACCGGAGAGTCAACGAGGTGGCCTCATGTCCGTCGCTCTGGCAGCACCGGTGGCCAGCTGGAGTCAGGACTACGTTTCTCGGCTTCCCTTGCGGACAGGCTTGGCGGTGCGATTAAGTCGTAGCCAAGACAGTGTAGGCAGGAGTGGAATGTATGCCCAGGCACCACCCTCCTCCTCGTTTCCTGGCATGCAGATACAAGGGCGGGAGCTCCAGCCGCCAGCTTGGGCCCTGAGATGGCCTGGGGAAAAGCAGCGTAGCAGAACAAGGTGACACTGTGGAACACAGTAACTGGCCCGACTCTGGACTTCCTGAATGTGAGAGAAATACCAACGTCTGTCCTGTTTAAGCCCCTGTTACTGTGAGAGCTTTCTGTTGCAACCACGTCTAATCCTAATTGGTAAAATAACCAAGCAAATCGGTGGGCTAAACATCAAAGTAAACTTTTTCAGAGTTTGAATAAAGTGTTCCCTTAAGAAAATCTTTGGTTATTGGAAGTGTCTCATATACTAGTGCTGAATCTTTTTGATTATTAAATACAATTAATAATAATTATTAATATTAAACTGTTTCCATGTTATCTATAGATCTATGACTTGTGTAATTATGTGAAGTGTTTCAAAAGCAGCCGAAACAACCAAAAGGCAAAAAGACTTTTTTAATGTCCTTTTCAGCAGCAGAATTGTTTTAAAAAAAATACTGCTGAAACCTACAAAAGCTACAGAAATATATTTGTTCTGACAACTGTTCTAACTTTTAGTCTTATTGGTAAGCACTCTACTGCTTGGAAGATATGCACAGTTCTTACAGGAGAAATTCACATCTTCTATTTTATCTATCTCTGCATTAAGAGTGACTTAAACGTTTTTCTTTTTTAAAAACAAAATTTATTTTAGAGACAGAGTCTCACTCGGTCATCCATGCTGGAGTGCGGTGGCATAATCATAGCTCACTGTAGCCTCAAACTCCTGGGCTAAAGAGAGCCTTCCGCCTTAGCCTCCCAGGCAGCTGGGTCTACAGGCGTGCACCAACATGCCCAGCTAATTTTTCTTTTCTCTCTCTCTCTCTCTCTCTCTCTCTCTCTCTCTCTTTTTTTTTTTTTTTGAGTTGGAGTCTCACTCTTGTCACCCAGGCTGGAGTGCAGTGGCATGCTGCTCACGGCCACCGCAGCCTGGACCTGCTGGGCTTAGGCGATCCTTCCGCCTCAGCCTTCCAAGTAGCTGGAACTACAGACACACACTGGTTTTGTGTGTGTGTGTGTGTGTGTGTGTGTGTGTGTGTGTGTGTGTGTGTGTGATTTATTGTAGAGATGAGGTCTCACCAAGTTGCCCAGGCTGGTCTCGAACCCCTGGGCTCAGGTAATCCTCTCACCTCGGCCTCCCCAAGTGCTGGGATTACAGGCTGAGCCGCCATGCCCAACCCCAGCTAATTTTTCAAATTTTCTGTAGTGAAAGGGTCTCCTTGTGTTACGCAGGCTGGTCTTGAATTCCTGGCCTTAAGCAATCGTCCCACCTCGGCCTCCCAAAACACTGAGATTACAGGCCACCTCACCTGGCCTTAAACATTTCTCTTAAGCCAGGCACGGTGGCTCATGCCTATAATCCCAGCACTTTGAGGGGCGGAGGCGAGAGGATTGCCTGAGCCCACAGGTTCGAGACCAGCCTGGGCAACTTGGTGAGACCTCATCTCTACGACAAACCAAAAATATAGCTGAATATGGTGGTGCATGCCTGTAATTCCGGCTACTCAGAAGGCTGAGGCGGAAGGATCGCCTGAGCCCAGCAGATGGAGGCTGCGGTAGCCGTGAGCAGCATGCCACTGCACTCCAGTCTGGGTGACAGAGTGAGACTCCAACTCAAAAACAGAAAAACAAATCATTTCTCTTCAACATCTCATCTAGGCCAGACTCGGTGACTGAGGCCTGTAATCCCACCACTCTGAGAGGTTGAGGTGAAAAGATTAGCCTGAGCCTAGGGGTTTGAGACCAGCCTGGGCAATGTAGTGAGACTTTGTCTATGTAAAAAAGGTTGAAAAATTAGCTGGGCATGGTAGCCCACACCTGTAGTCCTAGCTACTCAGGAGGCTGAGGTGGGAGGTTTGCTTGAGCCTGGGAGTTTGAGGCTACAGTGAGGCCGTGATCGGACCCCTGCACTCCAGTCTAAGTGACGGAGTGAAAACCCCAACTCAAAGAAACAAACAGCTGGGCACGGTGGCTCATGCCTGTAATCCAGCACTTAGGGAGGCCGAGGTGAGAGGCTTGCCCGAGCCCAGGAGTTCAAGACCATCCGGGGCCACATGGCGAGACCTCGTCTTGACAATGAATCAAAAAATTAAGCGTGTGTGGTAGTACACACCTGTAGTCCCAGCTAGTTGTAAGGCTGTGGCAGAAGTGTCATCTGAGCCCAGCAGGCTGAGGTTGTGGTGGCCGTGATCGTGACACTATACTCCAGCCTGGGCGACAGAGAGGGACTCCAACTCAAAACGAGCAAACGCATCTCATCCTCAAAATAGCCTTATCCGGTGGGCACTTATTACCTCCACTCTACAGACAAGAAAAATTGGGTTGGAGGAAATTAAATGCCATGTGCAGGGTTAAGGGCGGTGAAGTCAGGTTCAAACTTTGCTGACTCCAAACTGCAGGCGCCTTCGAGGAGGGAGCACTGGCCCAGGAGCGCTGGAATCCACCCTCGACCGGGCGGGGCTCCCCAGGGCCTGCAGAACGAAGGCCACACCCCTCAGCATGCCCTTCAAGGCCATCCCAGCTCAGCCTGACCAGCCCGTCCGGCCTCACGGCCGCCGCTGGTGTCCTCTTGTTGCCTCCTGTTTCTGCCCTGTCCTGTGTCCCCTGCCTTTGGCTTGTGTCTCCATTGTGGTGTGACATTTTCAGCCGATCGGTTCCCAGCACGTGGTATCTTCCTCCCCGGACACTCAGCTCAAGTGCAAGGAGTGACCTCCTCAATGACCGCAATACTGGGCAAACCATAAGTGCTCATGGGAAGGTTTGCTGTGTTGACTTAATGGTGGGATGCTGGGTTTTGTTCTGTTTTTCCTGCTACTCAAAACTGCTTCGTTTTCCCAAGTTTTTTTTTTTTCTTCCTGCAGGGAAATAACTCCCTGGAGGGAGTGGCCTTGCTGGCTTTGGTGGGCCTTCACAGTCCAGGATGGGTGGACCTCGCAGAAGGGCTGACTGGCTCCTGGCCTGGCCTCACAGGCCTGCTGTGACTGAATTGCCCTGCTTGACTCTTTTATGGTTGAGGATTAAACTTGATCTAGGAAAAAAGTCTTGCAACGGTAATGTCTCAAACAAGATAGAAGTTTGCTTTCTGTTACGTTCCCCACGTCCAGAGTCTGAGACCTCGTGCATCTCAGGGTGTGTGGGGGCCCCTGGGGGCAGGAACTGTGTCGCTTTCAATAACGACTCTCACACGATTCTTCTGCAAGCTGCTTTAATCCCAGGTTACTACATCGTTCTTCTTCCCTTTTTCTCCTATTCGTGACCTTAAATCTAGTATCTCTGCCAATCAATTAAGGTAACGGGGCACGGCCGTAAGAGAGGATTGTATGCTGATATCCTTTAGTTGCCTTATTAGGGCTTGTTTTGTCTTGTGGTCTGGCTGCTTCAGGCGCCACAGGGCGGAGGCGCTCCACAGCTCCCCCTTTTTTATTTATTTTGGCAGGAGAGGGTAGTGGTCACAGCCCCCATATAACAAGGACCATGTAAGACAGTCTATCTCGCGCGTGTAATCGCCAGACCGACTGCCCACCTGTCCGACACCGATTTTCTGGGGATGGGAGAGGCGGTGTCAACCCATATGCAGCTGGACATGCCCTCCACGGGATAACTCCTCCTGGGCCCCGTGTGCAGTACTATTCTCACATCCTGCCCTGTTCTTATTGCCCTAACGCGGCAACCCAGACCTGAGGAGATTGATCCACCTCCATGGCAGCAAAGGCCTGCGCTAGTAGCGCACGGTCAAGTGCATTGCGTTGATGCATACGGCAGAGACAATAGAGGCACAGGACACAAGAGAATAACAAAAAGGCCATTGAACCCATTCCCGCCCACTCATTAAGGTGGTATGCCGCCTGGGCGATCCGGGAGGCCAAGGTTTTGAGCGACTACTGGATCTACTCTAATGGCGCTGATGATTTCACGACATAGAGCCTCCGTCAGGTTGTCAAAACTCTTGGGACCAATTACCTAAAAGATGGAGGGAAAGCTTTCGAGAGAGGTTAGCAGCAATGGTCATATTGTGGTATGGGATGCCGGTTACGCATAAAGCAATAGTGTGCCATTCACACCCTATTTGCACCATGCGCCAGAGAATGTCTACTTGTTCTTGTACCACGTCAACTCTTTGATCTAAGATCATAATGCCGCCACACAAGTGACTGTTAATATTACTTTGGCAGCAACAGTGGAAGACAAGGTGTTTAAAGTGGTGGCGGTCTGTACTGTGGTACACATGGCAACAGCGGCTGTAGCAGCTGCAGCGGCCGCCATTGCAATTGCTGCAATGTTGGCGGCTGTAATGCCGAAGTCTCTCCTCTGTCTAAAAGGAGAGAGAGCATTAGGGCCCCAGCAAGAGTGTGATAGAAATCAGGGGCTGGTGCCAGTTAAAAATCTGGGGAAAGTACGTGCCGAATAAGTGTCTAGGAAATACTGTTAAAATTCCCCATTGTTGCTCAGCACGACTTATGGGGAGGTTCAGCATCAGCGTTCCCAGCAGAAGCCACGTCGTCGGACTCATCATCAGCAATCGGGGTTCGTTCCTCGGGGGTCTTTGTAGTGCGTGTTAGTCGCTCAGGTACCCACACCGGGTCTGGGCTGTCCTGTGGAAAAACACACACAGATCCTCTCGTCCACGTTAATACTGGGTCGGGACCTCTCCATTGTCCCGTGATAACATCTTTCCATTTAACATAGCCCCTTTTATGCGGTACTGCGCCCAGATGGCGGTCCGCAGCAGAATTGTTCTCGTTGTCCAGCTGAAGAAAATTTAAAGTTAATAATGCTAATGACAGTCTTTGTTTAGGTTTGTAACCCATGCCTATTCCCCCTTTTTGTTTTTGAAGTAGTTCTTTTAGTGTGCGATGAGCCCTCTCGACTATCCCTTGACCTTGGGGATTATAAGGGAGCCCATGGCGCAGGTCCACGTTCATTTGTGCACAGAACTGTTGAAATGTTTGGGAGGTGTAGGCGGGGCCATTATCTGTTTTCATTTGCTGAGGCATGCCCCAGGCGGCCCACGCCTCCAAGCAATGGGAGATAACATGATGTGCCTTTTCTCCAGCCATGGCCGAGGCAAACAAAATTCCGGAACAGGTATCTATGGAAACATGGACATACTTGAGGTTACCGAACTCTGCCACATGAGTGACGTCCATTTGCCAAACCCGTGAGGGGAGAAGGCCTTTTGGATTCACCCCCCATGAAGGGGGGTGGTGGAAAGTAACACATGATTCGCAAGATTTTACAATATCTCTGGCCACATGACGTGGTATTTGGAAACGGGTCTGTAGTGTTTTTGAGTTAACATGAAACTGGGCATGAAAATCTTGTGCCTTTTGGGCAGGGGTTACAAAGAAAGCCTGTTGAAGTCGCGTAAGGTTGTCAGCCTGGGCATTACCCTCACTGAGGGGTCCTGGTAGGCCAGTGTGCGCACGGATATGCTGAACAAAGAATGGCTCTGAACGTTGCCATATCAGCTGTTGAATTTTGTAGGCAAATGTATGTATAGGGCTAGCAGGGGATATTCGGCCTGCCACTTCAAGAGATTTAACTAAATTGATTACGTATTGGGAATCTGACAACAAGTTAAACGATCGAGAAAAACGTTGAAATACGGCCAAAACAATTTGAAGCTCTACCTGCTGAGGAGAGCCGGACTGGAATTGTATTACCGTGGGGGAATGTCCATCTGCTACATATGCGCCAAGGCCAGTTTTGGAACCGTCTGTGAAGATATTAATAGCCCGAGGAATGGGGTCATTTCGAGTGATTTGAGGGAAAATGACCGGGTGTTCTTTTACAAAGGACAGCATGGGATCTTTTGGGAAATGATTATCTATCTGTCCTACAAAGCTGCACCTTAGGATAGCCCATACATCCACTGTAGCTGCCAATGTCTGCATTTGATAGGCGGTGTATGGCACCACGAGGAGGTGCGGCTGTTGGCCAAAATGCATTAGGCATTGTTGTAGCCCACGGATGGCCAACTCAGCAACAGCGGTTGGATAATGCTCCACTGTTTTTAGTATGGCAGTCTTCGGATGGATCCATAATAAGGGGCCATCCTGCCACAGTACTCCCGTTGGCTGAGTCTGAGTAGGGAGAATACAAAGCCATATAGGACTCTCTAAGGAAACACGCCTAAGAGCGGCTGTACTAATTGCCTTTTCTACCTTATGTAGGGCCTCTCTAGCCTCCTCTGTGAGGGATCTAGGGGAGTCTAAATGCGGGTCTCCTAACAGGATGTCATATAAAGGACGTAAATCTTGATTTGGAATTCCCAATGACGGGCGGACCCAATTAATATCCCCTAGCAGTTTTTGGAAATCGTTGAGGGTTCTCAAATTATCTGTTCTAATGGTAAGCTTCTGGGGTGTGATAGTGTCAGGGGAGATTTTTGATCCCAAATAGTCTATTATCTTGTTTTTCTGAATCTTATCAGGAGAAATATAGAGGCCCTGAGCCTCCAAGGCCTTAATCACTTGTGTAAAAGCCTGTTGGTTAGCAAAACGGCCCTGCCCCAACAGCATATCAACGTCCCAAGCCCCGTTACCCGCCGCCCGGTTTCTTGCTGCCTGCTCATTAGCCAATTCTATGTAATAGGCCTTCCAATCTAAATATTGTCCGGGTTCATGCAAGCCTTCACTAATCTCTGCCAGTCTCCGGGGGTCATGGCGAACCGGTCTAGTGCCTCCACCATTGCTGTCGTGAAGGCAGCAGTGAGCCCGTACGTTCGTACGGCCTCCGCGAGGTTTTTCACTGTTTTGAAATCTAATGGCTCATGGTACCGGTTTCCTGCATTGTCCACGAACACCGGAAAAGTTTGCCATGTGCCGCTGGCGTGGACCTCCCTCCACGCTTCATTGTTGAAAGAAGCGCCTCCTTTTCCGGGAGGCGCAGAAGGATTATACGGGGGAGGAACTCCTACCGACCCAGGGACAGAGGATCCGCCCTTATCTCAGGCGTGGCCCGACTGAGTTCTAACTTTTCAACTCGAGTCACGAGATCTCTAAGTTCCTCATCTGACTCCAGTTCTGAGTCAGAGGCTGCCTCGCTGTTCCCTCTTGAGGAAGTTGATCGTTCCTCTTTTATTTGGTCAAGCGCTGCTTGGCCTTGCTCGACTGTTTGCACGCACTTTTGATCTTCCAAACAGGCACGAACCAGTCTCCAAAGGGGCTGGACCCCGCCTGCCACCTCTCCTAGCTCTCGGGCGCGGTCAATATCCTGCCCCACTTTGTCCCAACTACCCACTGTGAGATTCCCCGAAATGGCAAACCACGGTGCAATCTCGTCTACCTGTGTGATAAAATCAGTCAAGGTTTTATCCCTTAATTTTAGTCCTTTTGTTCTTAGGAGAGTTTTAAGAGCCTGAAAAAGCAGGTGAGAGGAAGTAGTGCCCATGTTAGCAAAAAGGGGATCACCTCTACACCGAGGGCCCTTTTAGATCGCCTCTTTACCGAGGACCTTCCCAAATCGCCTCTTTGCCGAGGTCAACCTTTCCCAAATCGCCTCTTTGCCGAGGACCTTCCCAAATCGCCTCTTTGCCGAGGACCTTCCCAAATCGCCTCTTTGCCGAGGACCTTCTTAAATCGCCTCTTTACCGAGGACCTTCCCAAATCGCCTCTTTGCCGAGGACCTTCCCAAATTGCCTCTTTACCGAGGACCTTCTTAAATCGCCTCTTTACCGAGGACCTTTCAAGTTTTTTCCCTCCCTTGTGGGATCTACATACCCGACTGCCCTGAGCAGCTGCAGTTCTGAATCCAAGGATTTAGGCTTCTTCGAGGTTCCCCATACGGGCCACCACTTGTCGCTTTCAATAACGACTCTCACACGATTCTTCTGCAAGCTGCTTTAATCCCAGGTTACTACATCGTTCTTCTTCCCTTTTTCTCCTATTCGTGACCTTAAATCTAGTATCTCTGCCAAACAATTAAGGTAACGCGGCACGGCCGTAAGAGAGGATTGTATGCTGATATCCTTTAGTTGCCTTATTAGGGCTTGTTTTGTCTTGTGGTCTGGCTGCTTCAGGCGCCATGCTAGGGCGGAGGCGCTCCACAGAACTGTGCTTACCTCTGCTCCCTAAGCACCTAGCAGAGGCTCGGGACTCACTGGCTGTCAGGGATAATGTCCAAGTCTCACCTTTAAACCTCTAGACTCAGATGCAGCAGTAAATCACAAGCAGCGTGATGTCATTTATATTCTAAAGAACGTGTTACACACTGTTTATGATCCCCAGCACGAAGCTATTGGTCCTACCTTCAATGTCTCATAGAAGCTTTTTTCTCAGTTGCAATGGGAACATCTGACGGACAGCCCAAGACAGGCAGGAAACGGAGGCTCAGAGGGCAGAGACTCCTACGTGTCAACCAGCAAGCCAGTGGCAGGGCAGGAACTAGGCCTGGCCCCGAAATGTTGCCTTCCGCTCCCCGCTTCCGGGTGCAAGTTCTTCCACTAGCAAAGCTCCCAGGACCCTCTGAGAAGCCAGAAAAGAGACCCAGGAACGGTCCAGTTATGGAAGACACCGTCGCTCCTCGGAGCCGCCTTTCAGGCGCGTGAGGGGACGGGGGCCGGGGCCACAGGCCACAGATGAGCAAATGGGCCTTCAAGCAGCGAGCTCAGTTTTGTGGTATAACTGAGGTGACAGAGGCTTCTTTGATTCCGTGCGGAAAATTCTGGGTGGTTCACACTCATGGAACCCGTTGCCAAATTGAGTTATTCAACTGAGCGCCCACACGGGGATGAACATCTGGAAGGGGGAATAGGTTCTTTTCCATCACCTCCCGCCCGAACACTCCAGATCCTCCAAAAACTGCATTTCTGGGGGCAGAAAGGGGTCCCACATAACCAGCCAGATTCTCTCTCTCTCAGTGTGTGTGTGTATATATATATATATTTTTTGAGTTGGAGTCTCACTCGGTCGCCCAGACTGGAGTGCAGTGACTGCTCCCGGCCACCGCAGCCTCGACCTGCTGGGCTCCGGCGATCCTTCCGCCTCAGCCTTCCGAGTAGCTGGAACTACAGGCGCGCACTACCACGCCCGGCTCATTTTTGATTTATTGTAGAGATGAGGGCTCGCCAAGTTGCCCGGGCGGGTCTCGAACCCACAGGCTCAGGCAATCCACTCACCTCGGCCTCCCAAAGGCGTGGGATGACAGGCTGAGCCACCGAGCCCGGCTTCTCTCTCAGTATATTTAGGCTCTCTGGAGAAACAGAACCAACAGGACAGAGACAAATATAGACGTCGAAGAGGAAACTGGCTCACGCGATTATGGAGGCGGACAAGTGCCCCCTCTGCGGTCTGCAGGCTGAAGGCCCCGGAAGGCCAGCACTGGAATTCCGCCTGAGTCGGGTGGCCTGCGTTCAGGGTGGGGACTGCTTGTGTCATTCTAAAGACTCAAGAACCTGGCCAGAGAGATGGATCTGCCCCAGATCGGGAGGGAGGATCCGCCTTTCCTCCCCGCTTGTCCTGTTCAGACACTCCGACGGAATGGACGATGCCTGCCCACTCGTGAGGGTGGCTCTTCTTCACCACCTCTTCCAGAAGCACCCTCACAGACACACTCAGAAATAACGTTGTAGCAGCCCTCTGGCCGTCCCTCTGCCCGGTCAAGTTGACACACAAAATTTGCCATGAGGCTTGGGAAGTCTCATCCTCTCCCTGGGGCTGATGCGGTTGCCTGGCACCTGAGAGGAGCCAGGTTCCACCTGCAGACTGAGGGCAAACCTTCCTCAGAAGGGCCCACTCTCCGAGCAAAACCAGCTGGAGACTTTCTGAAGGACACGCCGGCCAGGGCGAACATAACCACCGTCCGCAGACCAGAAGGCGTGGGTGTGCCTGGCAGGAAGGACAGGCAAGCAGCATGTGTGGCCTCCGACACAGCCACTCAGCAGCCGCAGTGTGCGCCCTTCCGTGGAGGCAAAGCGACCCCAAGCCCAGATCCTTATTTGTGTGGAACAGAAATGGGTCCTCCCAGATAGGCCCGGGACCTAAGCTGGCCCAGAGACGGGGAAAAGGTTTATGGGTGGATGAAAAGGGACTGAGCCGGGCTCGGTGGCTCAGCCTGTAGTCCCGCGCCTTTGGGAGGCTGAGGCGAGTGGATGACCTGAGCCTGCGGGTTCGAGACCCGCCTGGGCAGCGAGACCTCATCTCTGCAATAAATCAAAAAATCAGCCGGGTGTGGTAGTGCGTGCCTGTAGTTCCGGCCGCTTGGAAGGCTGAGGCGGAAGGATTGCCGGAGCCCAGTGGGTCGAGGCTGCGGTGGCTGGGAGCGGCCACTGCACTCCAGTCTGGGCAACAGAGTGAGACCCCAACTCAAAAAAAAAAAAAAAAAAAGAAAAGGGACTGAATGGGAAGTCCCAAGGAAATCAGAGATACAGACACCAGGAAGAATCTTCTCCTTTCCCAGGAAGCTGGAAGCAACAGGCAGGCCCACACTAGAGCTGAGGATGTCCCTCCCCAACACCCAGACCCCTGAACCGTGTTCTCTCAGGGTCAGAACTGACCCCTCGCTGAACCTCAGACTCAGAGATCTCCCGTGGGAATGACTGTCTCCAAACGTTACTGTCACAGAATCCCCAGAATACACAAATTCATTTTGTAAATGACGAGCCTTTTAGAAAGAAAATGTTTCCAGTTCTCCCACTGACAATTAGGGCATACATTCCATGACTTAAGGAGATTCTAGAAGCTTCCGGCCAAACCCTCTCCCAGGCCCAGAGGTGGGAGGCAGCCTGCACAGGCCAGGAACCAGCCTCTCCGGGAGCCGCTCGTCCCTCTTCTGTCTTCACTGTAGGTCGCATGCCTCCTTCTGACGTTTTCCCGCCTAAATCTACCTGCTGTCCTCAAAAGCCATTTCACTAAAATGAACAGTTTGGTGAATCGAACACCCTGGGCCTTGAGCAGCCAGTACATTCAGAAGCTTAGTCGTCGCCGGGGAGAAGAACGCTCTGAGAGAAAAGCCAGCCATCCATGTGGTGAGCACACCTCCCGAGCTGGTCACCCGAGCGGCATGAGGCCAACCACACGATAAAGTTTTTAAAAAAATAGTTTTAGAGAACACGACCCTTTAGGAATTCAGAATGAATTCCTCAAACCCGTGATCCCTGTCCTAGTCCTTTGCCACTATAACAAAATACCCAAGAATGGGTAGTTTAGAAAGAGTAGAAATGTACTTTTCTCATAGTTCTAGAGGCCAGAAAATCCAAGATCAAGGTTTGGCATGTGGTGAGGGCACCAGTGTCTACTTCCAAGATGGCGCCTTGAACACTGTGTCCTCAAGTGGCAGAAGGGATAGGAGGCAAAGGCTGAATGCTCTCGGAAGCCTCTCTGTTTTGTTTTTTTTTTTTGAGTCAGGGTCTCACTTCATTGCCCAGGCTGGAGTGCTGTGGCACGCTCCTGGCCACTGCAGCCTCCACCTGCTGGGCTCAGGCGACCCTTCCACCTCCGCCTTCCAAGGAGCTGGAACCATGCCCAGCTAATTTTTTTTTCTTTTTTTTTTTGATTTATTGTAGAGACGAGGTCTCGCCAAGTTGCCCAGGCGGGTCTCGAACCTGCAGGCTCAGGCAATCCACTCACCTCAGCCTCCCAAAGTGCTGGGATTACAGGCTGAGCCACCGAGCCCGGCCTAATTTTTTTTATTTATCGTAGAGACGAGGGCTCGCCAAGTTGCTCAGGCTGGTCTCGAACCCGTGGGCTCAGGCGATCCTCTCACCTCGGCCTCCCAAAGTGCTGGGATTTTAGGCGTGAGCCACCGTGCCCGGCCTTGAAGCCTCTCTTACACGGGCATTAATGAGTCACCTCCTAAAGGCTCCACTGCTTAATCCTTGCACCGGGGATTAAATTTCAACAAGAAAGTTGGAGGGGACGCAGACATTCAAACCACAGTAGTCCCTAAGAGGGATCATCCCACGCCATTAAAGCGCGCCCGTGCGACTTCTGAGATGTGACCTTCAGAAGCACAGTCTTTGACCAGAGCTAGCGGAGTGGGCAGGACCAGCTGGGCACAGTCAGAGTAGGTCAGGCGGGGCCCTGGGAGAGCATCCAAGCTCCTTGTGAGCACCTCTTCCGGAGTCCCAGGGCTGCCTTGTACCTGCAGCGTCGGGTGTGGGCCCGACTGGGAATGGACCCCTGGGTCACCGTGTAGGACTGTGACCCACCTAGAAAACCCCTGGTCCTAGAGCCCAGGGAGACGTCCTGGGCCGCAGCAGAGCCAGAACACCACTGACGGGTTGAGGGCAAAGGAGGATTCACCCTAAGAGGGCTGGTCGACACCAGCCTCAGCTCTCAGCGCTGCTCAGAAGCTTCTTGGAAAAGTAGTCAGTCCACTCAGCATGGCCCGCCCGAACTCAGATAAAATCCAGACCCCTCATCTGCCCCGCGGGTCCTTCCCCATCCGACCATTGCCGTCTCCTGTCCATCCTCACCTCCCGGCCGTCTCCTATTACTCACGTCCAGCCAGGCGGTCATGCCTTCCGTCACGTGAGAGACGTGCCTGGCTGGCTGTTCTCTTCCTCAGGGCCTTTGCATGTGCTCTCGCCTTTGCCTGACACGTATACCATCCTGGAATCCCCAGCCACGAGGGACTGTGTCCCTCTGAGCTTTCTGTTCTTGCCCAGATTTTCCCTGCACAAGAGGTCTTGCTTGTCCCTTCATGTTGGCTCCTTGCCAGGCACTCACTTTCCCCAATTATATGCTTAGCACCTGTCCTTACCCGAATTTTTGTGTGTGTGTGTGTGTGGCAGCATAACAGTTTATGGAGTGGACCACAAAAGTGAATACTTTATAAACAACTCTGTTCATTAAAACAAATACATTGCCGGGCTTGGTGGCTCAGCCTGTCATCCCGCGCCTTTGGGAGGCTGAGGTGAGTGGACTGCCTGAGCCTGCGGGTTCGAGACCCACCTGGGCAGCGAGACCTCATCTCTACAATAAGTCAAAAAATCAGCCGGGCGCGGTAGCGCATGCCTGGAATTCCGGCTATTGGGAAGGCTGAGGCGGAAGGATCGCCGGAGCCCAGCAGGTCGAGGCTGCGGTGGCCGGGAGCGGCCACTGCACTCCAGTCTGGGCGACAGAGTGAGACTCCGACTCAAAACAAAAAAAACCAAAAAAAAAAAACACATATATATAGCCTAAATAAACCTTCAAATTTCACTGTATGCTCACTAGCTAAAACAGATTACAAACATTTGAGCATTTCTGTTTTTCTGGTAGTGGGACATGTGTGTGAATTGCTCGCTTCAGTTTTCAAGACTGAATCTGATTATTTACTAGACATAAACTTACAATCATCTCATGTTTTTCATGGAGGATGAGGAACACTGATATGTAATCTCCTTTAAAAGATCAAAGTGAAGAGTTTTTTTGTGGCTCACATTGAGCATTATTGTAAGTTCTACATAAGGTGAGTGTGCAGATGACATATTTTTCCATGGAAATAAATGACAAAGAATCATTGAGAGTTTTAGAAATCATTTGTCTTACTACTTATATGGTAATGAGAAAATTACTCGAATTTTAAATTCTTTTCCCCGTTGTCTGTCTTCTCCACCCAGCACATTCGTTTCTGCCTTTGCCTGTTCCTAGGACAGTAATCCGTATTTGTTGAGTGACTGAATGACGGGTGGAGAGCCCATATAGGCACACACATGCGCTTCTTATGAGGCCTTGGCATGAGCATCCAAGCTCTCATCTGCAGAATCGAAGTCCCTGAAGGATCTTAATTCACTTTTTCAGGCTGTCTGGACATACCGGGATAGAAATTGCTGAGCAGAACTCAAACTGTGCTTGATTTTCCTCCCAGCCCCTGTCCCTCAGGGCCAGCCCACTGGCAGGCACCCGTGTGGCCCACCGAGGAGAGAGGAGACTAGGACGTACTCAAGAGTGGACACGAGGAAAGCTGCCCGACACGCAGGAGCCCGCGGGAAGGAGCTATAGTCGTGAGTCTAAAGCAGGCATGTCTGACCGCAGTCTGCAGGCTGCATGCAGTCCAGGACAGCTAGTAACGGAGCCCTCTGAGATCTTTTAACCTCATGGGCTTTTTATTTCCTTCGTGACCCCCTGTGTAGTTCCATCTTTGAAGTTCACAGCCATGCCTTCTTCGTGACATCGCTTTTTGGCAGCACACACATCTGTGAGTCGCTGCTTTCGATTATAAAGCACACGAGGCGCAAAACTCGAACAAACATTTCTCACGAGTACCTTGAGAACTCACGAAGAATTGCAATCACGTCCATCAGACACTGAGAGATGCGTTTTACAAAAACAAGGTCAAATTTCTCACTAATTTATACTGTCCTCGTTTTTCTAAACTTTATAATAAAAAGCAAAAAACAAAACAAGGGTTATTAAGTGTAAGCATTAACTAGATCATATAATTGATGGGTAGTCCAAGACGATTCATCTCTACCTGATGCAGCCTGGGAAGCCAAACGGTTGGACAGCCCTGGGCTGCAGGAAACAGAAGCATGAATGGGTTTCTCTTGTCCCGTCGTGCCCAGCAAGCATAGTGCAGACGCAGGGGAGATGAAAAGTCAGATCCACCCAGGCGGGGTCCTGGGCGCGGGGTGGCAGAAGGTTCTCGGGTAAGGGGTTGGTGGAGGTCAGAGTCCGTGGGATCCGAGCTGGACGGATCCCAGGAAGCGTAGGTGGGACAAGGCGGAAGGACCCCGTGGCTGTCGGTCCAGCTGGGGTCAAAGAGCCGTGCGCTAGGGAAGCTCCCGAGAGCAGATGGGAAGCAGGCAGGAGCCGTCCGCTCTTGTGGGTTTATTCCAGGAAGTGTCAGGGCCGGGTGAGGTGAGCCCAGGCCAGGGGCGGCTCCCGTGGAGTGGAGGTAAGAGTCAGATCAGAGGGGATCGGAAGCAGAGAGGCCAGAGCAGCCCATGCGTCGTCTGCGGGGACACCAGAGGCAGCCGGGACGGTGGGAGAAACTGGTCTGTGGAAGACGTGGGAAGACGACAGCTGAGCCATCCGGAGGTGACAGCCGCTGGGAAGGCTGGAGGTGGCACAGCAGACTGGCGCGAGACCCACAGGGACGGGGCTCTTCCCTGCGTGCAGGCGGCTGTCGAGGATGGGAACCCCCTCCTGCCGCTTGACCGTCCAGCTTGACCGTGGAGACGGCCGGCTGTGGCCCCATGGAATGCAAGTCTCAGGACAGAGGAGGATGTTCCTGATCCCTTCGGGGACAGACGGGGCGTCTGGGGGCTTGTGTTGGTCAAGAGAGACTGTCTAACTGCCGCGCCCACCCACCCCAAAGCTCAGGCTCCGCACAAGGAAGGATTATTTCCGGCACATTTCACAGAGCAATCCAGTGTTTGAGGGTGGCCCCCACACAGTGATTCAGGGACTCCGGCTGCTTCCTGCTGGGAGCTTTGCTTCAGGCAGGGGTCGAGGGAAGAGAGAGGGTAGAGACTCAGAGGCAGCTCTGAGAGTTCAGGCCTGCACGTGGCGCCTGTCACTCTGTCCACGTTTCTGGGGCCGGTCCCATGGACAGCCACGGCCTGCTCAGTCCACCCTCTCCAGGGCTGTCAGCTTTGTTCTACTCGAATCAAAGCCCACTCGGGGCCGAAGTATGTTCTGGAACCTCAGTTCATCCTTCTGTAAAAGCCTCTGATCCGTAGAACGGGGCATCATGCGTCGTGGAACAGGATGAGAAATATTTACATTCAGAAATACAGAAAAGTGCCTGTGACATTCTGTTCAGTTGTAAGTAACAGAACAAAAAATGTATGGGTTTTGAAAAATTATGCATGTGTATTTCTTTATGCATGTACAAACATGTCTCTGCTGGAAAGTTCACTGAAATGCTACCACCCGAATCATAGAATTTCCCCTTTATTCTCGGGACTTTTAAAATTTATAATATCTACTGATTAGACTTTTTTTTTTTTGAGTCGGAGTCCCACTCCGTCGCCCAGACTGGAGTGCAGTGGCCACTCCCGGCCGCTGCAGCCTCGACCTGCTGGGCTCCGGCGATCTTTCTGCCTCAGCCTTCCAAGTAGCTGGAACTACAGGAGCACTACCACGCCCGGCTGATTTTTCGATTTATTGTAGAGATGAGGTCTTGCCAAGCTGCCCAGGCGGGTCTCGAACCCGCGGGCTCAGGCAATCCTCTCACCTCGGCCTCCCAAAGTGCTGGGATGACAGACCGAGCCACTGAGTCCGGCCTAGACATTCTTTTTATAAAGAAAAACAATAAGAAGAAAGGGGTGGGGGGAAAAACATCTGAGAAACAAAGCCAAAATCTCCAGATGTCAATTGACTGAGAAAAAAAACTGGCCCAAACTCTGAGCAAACCAACGGCCGTGGTCTCTAAACTCTGGCCCAGTTCTGAGCTGCACGCCATCAGGCGCAAGGTTTGGCCTCCGCTGATTCCACAGCTCACCCGGGCAGCAGACTCGCCACGTGCCGTCTCCATAGAAATGAGATCTGCAGGCATCTGCCACCTTGGGATGGAATGACCCAAGCCTGGGGCAAACACAGGAGGCTGGAGGGAGAGGAGTTCGCACACCGACAAGAAAGGTGGCCCTGGGGTCTTCAAAGGCGGCCCTCCAGGCCTGCCACGCAGGCATACTTCAGGACTGGGTGAGACATGCGCAGAAGCCGGGGAGTGGCTGCTTATAAAGGCCATCCCAGGCCCTGTTCCCCGGGGAGGGAGACAGGGACGAAGCCAGGCGGGAGGGTGAGGGCTCAGCCCCGCCATGCTCGCCGCCGCTATCTTCCGTCCGACTCTGCTGCTCTGCTGGCTGGCCGGCCCCCGGCCCGCCCGGCCCGAAACCCTCTTCCACAGCCGGGACCACTCGGACCTGGAGCCGTCGTCCCCCCTGCGCCAGGCCAAGCCCATCGCTGACATCCCCGCTGCACAGGTAGGAGGCCAGAAGGACCGTCCACACGCCCACGCGCATGCATGCACACACGTGTGTGCACACATGCACCGGCCGGAGCACGGCGGTAGGAGGACTGGGCCGTGTGCCCGGGCGGAGAAGCCCAGGCCGGCGGGGCTGGGGGGCGAAAGGCCTTCTGGGGGTCTTGGAGGAGCCATGATGACCCAATGCTCGACCCCACGGACAGCCCACGGGCCAGCCCTGGGGGTGAGTGATGTGTCCCTGCGGGAGGCTGTGGAGCGCCCTTCTGAAGACAGGCGGGTGGCATTGTCCCCTGCGTTCTGTGGCTGCCCATCGGGCGGTTTCTGCAGAGAAGGGACAGGCTTGCAGCATTTTCCCACGCAGCAGTAGGGGATTCCCGGGGGAGCTGTCAGGGTGGCGTCCGTGGACTTCGCCGGAGTCTGCAGTGAAAGCCCAGGCGACGGGCTCTGGGGAGGTGGGGCCGGGAGGGGACAGGACAAGGCCCTCAGACCCGGCCCCGGGCACTGCGGACCTGGGGGTCACCCCCCGCCGACGCAGACGGAGTCCCGTGCTCAGGGCCTGGCGCCCAGGTGCCCCCGGAGATGAGGCAGCGAGGGGCCAGCGGCCCAGGTCTGCCTCGGCTGCGCCGATCACACGCCGTGGCCAGGCCCTCGGCCGCCAGGACCCCGTCTCCCTCCCTCTGTGTGACCGTGGAGGGGCCCGCAGGTCCTCGGACGCCAGCGCTGCCAGGGTGCTCGGTTCTAATTCCGAGATCTCAGGCCAGCCTCGCCGCGGCCGCCTCTGTGGTGGGACGCACAGCCCGGCCTCCTGCCCCCTCTCCTCCGCCCCCACCAGGGTGGCCCGTCCACCTCCGCCTGGAATCTCTCACCTCCAGCCACAGCCCCTCCTGCCGCCCCGTTCAGTTCGCCGGTCCCCCGGCGCCTCTGACTTCACCCTGCCGGCCCAGCCAGGCCACCACTCAGGGCCACGTCTCACATCCTGCCATGCTCTCCGTGTCCCTTTCTCTCTGGCATCTTTCTGTCTCTCTCTCTCACTCTGTCTCTCTGACTCTCTCTGTCTCTGTCTCTCTCTGCTGTCTCTCCCCTTCTCTTTCTGTCTCTTTTATGGACTTTGGGGCAGCCTAGGGAGGGTGGGAGAACCCAGTGGGAGACAGCCCCGTGAGTCCGGGTGTGTTTCTCTCCCACAGCGGTTCCTGTCCAGATACGGATGGTCGGGGCCACAGGCTGCCTGGGGCCCCAGCCTTGGAGGGCCACCAGAGGCCACCCCGGGCGCCGCCTTGGCCGAGGCCGTGCGCAGGTTCCAGCAGGCGAACCGACTGCCAGCCAGTGGGGAGCTGGACGCCGCCACTCTGGCGGCCATGAACAGGCCACGCTGCGGGGTCCCCGACACACGGCTGCCCCCCCCGGCCGCCCAGACCCCGCCGCCCCCAGGCCCGCTCCACAGGGCCCGGCCCAAACGCTTCCTGCAAATGCTGCTGCCCGGGCCGGGCCGGCAGCTGGAAGGCTCCCTGGACGGTGGGGGCCACCAGGGCCTTCTCCAAAAGAGTCCTGACCTGGAGGTTGGTGGGCGAGGCCTTCAGCAGCCAGCTGTCTGTGGCGGAGCAGAGATACATCTTCCGACTGGCCTTCAGGATGTGGAGCGAGGTGACGCCGCTGGACTTCCAGGAGGACGTCACAGCCCCTGGGGCCGTGGTCGACATCAAACTGGGCTTTGGGAGAGGTGAGAAGGCCGTGGGCTTGGCCGCGCTGCCGGTTCTGCGGACCTGTCTGTCCCCACCCCGCAGGCGCTGTCCGCTGGACCACCTGGGGAGATCCCACCGGCTTGTCTCAGTCACCTGCAGGAGGGGGCTCGAGCCCCCACCTCCGGACCTGCTCTGGTGACACTTGTCAGGGCAGACGGACGGGCTCTGAGATGTCACCCTGCGGAGCGCCTGGCAATCAGCCCCACGGGGACACCGGGCGGCCCTGTCTCACCTCAGAGCATCCCGCGAGCCCAGGCTTGCCGTCTGGGAGGCTCACCCCCAGACCCACGTGCTCTTCAGATCACACACTCGCTTCCCTCCCGCCTCTCGTCCCCTGGGAAGCAGGAGCAGGGCTCAGGCCCGGGCACTGCCCCCCGTGGACTGGAAGAAATGTCTGAGTTTTTCTGCAGACCGGCTGTGAGCGGGGGTGCTCAGGGCCGTCTGGCCGGTCTCACTGGGCCAGAGTCCCGCAGTGACAAGCGCAGGGACGAGGCTGGCGGAAAAGCCACCCGCATGTAAGGGACGGCGACCTCTCGGTTGCAGTTCGGATGCGGCTCTGACCTTGTCCCCTCCACAAGCCTTCGGTCATTCCGGGTCCCCACCCTGCACTCACCCGGCCGGTAACGCCTCCTTCTCCCTCTGCCCTCTTGGCACTTGGCCCTCAGCTCCGCTTCTGCCAGTCTTCAGGCTTTGTCAACCCGCTGCGTGTATATATATATATATATTTTTTGTTGTTGTTGTTGTTGTTGTTTTGTTTTGTTTTGTTTTTTTTGAGTTGGAGTCTCACTCAGTTGCCCAGGCTGGAGTGCAGTGGCCACTCCCGGCCACCGCAGCCTCGATCTTTTGGGCTCCGGCGATCCTTCCGCCTCAGCCTTCCAAGTAGCTGGAACTACAGGCACGCACCTCCATGCCCGGCTAACTTTTTGATTTATTGTAGAGACGAAGTCTTGCCAAGTAGCCCAGGCTGGTCTCGAGCCCGTGGGCTCAGGCAATCCTCTCGCCTCGGCCTCCCAAAGTGCTGAGACGACAGGCGTGAGCCACCGCGCCCGACATCGACCCGCCGCTTGTCAACTGCCTCATGCTGGGGAGTCGATCCAGTTGTCGCTGGCATCCAAGCCTCCACCCCCGCACGCCCCTCCTGGGGGCCGTGGGTCCTGTCCCGTCTGCGCCGGGCCAGGCGTCTGTCTGTCGGGCTGCCCGTTCCTGGCGCCGACCGCCGCCTTTTCCCCTCCAGGCCGGCACCTGGGCTGTCCGCGGGTTTTCGACGGGGGCGGCCAGGAGTTCGCCCACGCCTGGCGCCTGGGCGACATCCACTTCGACGACGACGAGCACTTCACGCCCCCCAGCAGCGACATGGGCATCAGCCTCCTCAAGGTCGGTGGCCCCGGGCCGCTCACACTGCCAGGCCCCCAGCCAGAGCCTTCCCCAAGAAGTGTCCCTGTCCTCCCGCGGCGACTCTGTCCCCGCTGGTCACTCCCCCGCCCCCCTTCGTAGCCAGCTGCGTGACACGCGCCGCTCCTGGCCAAGCAGGGGCTGTGTCCTCCGGGCCGTGGGGGTCGCCCCGGCGGGGCCGGGCGCCGACGGCCTGTGTCCCCACTCTAGGTGGCCGTCCATGAAATCGGCCACGTCCTGGGCCTGCCTCACTCCTACAGGACGGGCTCCATAATGCAGCCGAATTATGCTCCCCAGGAAACTGCGTTTGAGCTGGACTGGTCCGACCGAAAGGCCATTCAGAGGCTGTACGGTAGGTAAGGCTGGGCTGGGAGGTCCCCTGGAGCTCGCGGAGGGGACTTGGGACTCCAGCGCCCGGCGGGACCCCAGAGGGCACAGTTGTACCGCTCCAAAGCCCTCCAGCGCCACAAGGCCACTGATGCTTAGTTGAAAGTGGTCCTGCCCAGACAGACCCTGGTGGAGAGCAAAGCACGCTCCCAAGACAAGCCTCCATGTGTCCTTTCTTTGTGGTCCACACGCATTCACTGGGTGCAGAGAGGACACAGGGGTTGTCTAGACACCAGTGGGCCCCGTGCGTGGCAGCCCGCAAGAGACACACAGACTGGAAGCCCGAGGCAAAGAACAGGGCGGGCTCTGATCTCTGTTTAACTGTTCGGTTCATTATCTAATTCAAGTGATTAGTGATTTAGCGCAGAGGCCCCAGGGAAGGAAAGCCGCCCACCTCTTTTCCATTTGAAACGTGCCCAGTCTGTGTATTCACATCCTTCTCTGTTCTCGGCATTCAGTGTCTTCGGAGACAGCAAAAGCCAGGATGCGCGCATATTCCCCAGTTAAAATCTTACTCCCGGGTGTGGCCAGAGTCCAACTTCGCCCCTCTCACGGAGTCAGACTGGCCGTCACGGGAGGCATCAGCCCGCGATGTGGATGGTGGCCAGCCCTCAATAAGCTGGCCTCCAAATCGAGATGCTTCTGAGAGTGACTGAGAGCACTGTGACCAGATGACCGGCTCCTGGAGCCGGAACTGGCGAGCACCCCAGGGGTCTCCAGTTCCCACCCAGCTCACTTCTGGTCTGAGTTTCTCGCTTGAACAGAAAACTCCAGCCCTGCCGCTGTCGCTCTTTGAGCCACCTAGGGGAGCAGACCAGTTGGTTCTTGGGCCCTGTGACACGCGGCTGCATTTTTCTTTGCTTTTTCCGCTGAAGGTTCGTGCGAAGGATCGTTTGATACTGCCTTTGACTGGATCCGCAAAGAGCGAACCCAATATGGAGAAGTGGTGGTGAGATTCAGCACGTATTTCTTCCGCAAGAGCTGGTACTGGCTTTATGAAAACCGACACAACAGGACACGCTACGGGGACCCCATCCAAATCCTCATCGGCTGGCGCGGGATCCCAACACAAAACATAGACGCCTTCGTCCACATCTGGACGTGGAAAAGGGATGCGCGTTATTTTTTTAAAGGTAAAAATTCTTTGGGGATGGCTCTATTTCTTTTTTTTTTTGAGTTGGAGTCTCACTCGGTCGCCCAGACTGGAGGGCAGTGGCCGCTCCCGGCCACCGCAGCCTCGACCTGCTGGGCTCCGGCGATCCTTCCGCCTCAGCCTTCCGAGTAGCCGGAATTACAGGCATGCACTACCACGCCCGGCTGATTTTTGGATTTATTGTAGAGACGAGGTCTCGCTGCCCAGGCGGGTCTCGAACCCGCGGGCTCAGGCAATCCACTCACCTCAGCCTCCCAAAGGCGCGGGATGACAGGCTGAGCCACCGAGCCCGGCTTCTTTTTTATGAACAGATGCATTCAGGATAATGTTTGGAGCCCCTACCGAGGAATCAGTTGGAATGCTCTTGGAATTACTGGCGTAATTTTTGTCTCCTCCATAAGACTGGAAGTTCTGTGAGCACAAGGATTGGGTCGTAGCCTCGGAACTTTTTTTTTTCAAAAGTAGGCACTTAAATCACTGGATGAATGAATGAATGAATGAGTGAACTCTACTAGGCACTGAGGTGGTTGCCAAAAAACTGTAAGGAAGTCTTAAACTGGTGTGGAGGAAAACGAAACAAAACAAAACACATTGGAAGCCTGTGTTTTGAAAGGGCAGATCCGGCTGGGCTTGGTGGCTCAGCCTATAATCCCAGCACTTTGGGAGGCCAAGGCAAGAGGATTGCCTGAGCTAGTGTGTTCGAGACCCACCCAGGTAACTTGGCGAGACCTCATCGCTACAATAAATCAAAAATCAGCCGGGCGTGGTAGCGTGCGCCTGTCATTCCGGCTACTCGGAAGGATCGCCGGAGCCCAGCGGGTCGAGGCTGCGGTGGCCGGGAGCGGCCACTGCCCTCCAGGCTGGGCGACAGTGTGAGACTCCAACTCCAAAAGAAAAAGAAAAAAAAAAGAAAGGGCAGATCCAGCAGAGGAGATCACTGCCACCTGCAACCGGGTGCTGGCGTCCGTCCTTGGGAGTCAGGGACTGGCCTGGACTTACGGATGGTGGGATCTGGGACACCCGGAATGGTGAGCGAGTGGGGGCGGGGCCGGGGCAGACGCGCAGCAGAGGCACAGCCTTCAGGCTGGGCGCGCAGGAGGCGTGAGCGACAGCGGAGTCCGTCCAGGCCGGCGGGAGGCCCGCCCGGGCGAGCTGAGGCTGGAAACCCCGCTGGCCCGGCCACGGAGAGCCTCCGATGCCAGGGTCAGGGACTGAATGCCGCCGAGCAGGCGGGGAGGAATCCACTTCCGAGCAGAGAAGACCCACGTTGGGCTTGGAGGCAGGAACGGAGGCGGCGTGACCTGGAGGTGGCGGCAAAGGTGCCGGCCGGGCCGGGCCATCTGGCTGCCACTCCTCCTTGTTCCACACCCCCTTGCCTGGTGCCTCCAGTTCTTGAGGCCTGCCAGCCTTGGCACAGCCCAACGGCACGGAGTCTGGTCGCACACGAGGTTCTGTGGCCACGGCTTTTCCCTTTCCCTTCCCAGAGACGAGCCGTGCGCTCTCTGCCTGAATCGTGGTAAGGTGAGCATCTTGCTTTAACCGGCTCCGAAAGAGTTAACAAGAGCCCGCCTGAAAGGACTTTATATGCAGATTTAACCGGGATCGTGTGCATACATTTGGTCTTAATTTCCCTTCACATCACACAAAGGAAGATTTTAGCAGGTTACATAAAAGCGATTGCCGTGTGGCAGACTCGTACGGTTCTGGTCTTTCGGAGTCCCAAACAAGACCTCGGGCTGGCCACACCGGAAGAATCTGAATTATAGAATTAGGCCATCAGGGGAGACTGTGGCATTTCATTCTCGGCTGTATTTTATTCTCAGCGCTTTAAAAAAGTCTTTAATCCGCTGTGAATGCTTTTAATCTGAAAAAGCATTCCGGTTTGAGTGAATTGCATCTGTAACCGGACATGTCACGTAGTTCTCAACGGGAAACTTTTCCAAACATATTAAATGTCTGGTTGCGAAGGAATGCAACTGCTCGGCCTGTTCTGTGGGTTGTGCACACAGATAGCTCACTCAGTGAACTTAGTCTGTTGTATGTTGGTAACCTGCCACATATTCAGGATTAGGAACTAATAAGAAAAGCCTAGAATAGCCCCCTACCGTTTCAGAGCATGAAATTAGCATTTATGCTCTGAAACAAAACGGGGCAAAGTTGCAAGGTATTTTTTCGTAGGACGTCCAGTTAGTCTCCCTTGGGTGAGTTCGAGAGTCCGGGCTATTGCATCCCCGGTTCAACCTAGGCTCTGAATTTGGCTGAGTCACTCCACCTCTTCACTCCAGTGTCTTCAACTGTAAAATGGGGGTGGTGGTGGAACTAGATGATTCTAAAAGGCTGGAAACGGTATAATCCAATAATAAGCATCATGGTTTCTTCCCATAGGAAGAGGGCTTATATTGATTAGGATAGAAAAATGATTCCAACCCGTGGGCCACTAACACATATAAGGACGATTTTTGGATTACAAAGGAAGAAAAAAATTAAGACACGCAGGTAAAAAAGGATACGTTATTTTTGTTGTTGCTTTTTTTTTTTTTTTTTTTGAGTTGGTGTCTCACTCTGTCGCCCAGGCTGGAGGGCAGTGTCACGCTCCCGGCCACCGCAGCCTCGACCCGCTGGGCTCCGGTGATCCTTCCACCTCAGCCTTCCAAGTACCCAGAACTACAGGCGCGCACTACCACGCCCAGCTAATTTTTTTATTTATTGTAGAGATGAGGTCTCGCCAAGTTGCCCAGGCGGGTCTCGAACCCGCAGGTTCAGGCAATCCACTCACCTCAGCCTCCCAAGGCGCGGGATTACAGGCTGAGCCACCGAGCCCGGCTTGTTGCTTTTAATGAGATGATGATCATGGACTGTGGGGTTCAATGCGAAAAGCAGTCAACAATCTAACCACAGCAATGATGTCTAAGAAAAATGCATTGGGTTGGGCACGGTGGCTCACACCTGTAATCCCAGCACTTTGGGAGGCCAAGGCGAGAGGACTGCTTGAGCCCAGGAGTTTGAGACCAGCCCAGGCAACATAGCGAGAACTTGATTTTTTTCCTTGAGTTGGAGTCTCACTCCATCGCCCAGGTTGGAGTGCAGTGGTATGTTCACTGCCACGTGATCCTTCCACCTCAGCCTTTCAAGTAGCTGGAATTTACAGGCGTGCACCACCATGCCCACCTACTTTTTTGATTTATTGTAGAGACAAGGTCTTGCCAAGTTGCCCAGGCTGGTCTCGAACCCGTGGGCTCAGTCAATCCTCTTGCCCCAGCCTCCCAAAGCCTGGGATTACAGGCTTGAGCCGCCATGCCTGGCATGAGAATTCGATTCTTAACCCCCCCCAAAAAAGTACTACTGGGGTCAAACCTAGAAGTAATGTAAGACCTAGAAAAACTGTTAGTTTGAGGGAGGTTTCAGACGCTGAAAGCCCTGCCTTCTCCTGGCTTCATGGCAAAACATCATACGTGTCTGGCTGAGACCTATGTTGAAAGTTGCCCTCTTGGTCACGTTTCCTGTGGTTTAATATGAACAAGCTACATTAACGTGTTTTGGTTGGCTCCAGGAAACCAATACTGGAGCTATGACAGTGATAAGGACCAGGCCCACACAGAAGATGAACAAGGAAGAAGCTATCCCAGACTGATTTCGGAAGGGTTTCCTGGCGTCCCGAGCCCCCTGGACACGGCCTTTTATGAACGACGGCAGCAGTTAATCTACTTCTTCAAGGAGTCGCTTGTAAGTAGAAGGCTCTCCAGCCTAGCGTTGGTGGTCATCCCTAATAGAGGTTTGTCAGGTGACCCACTTCTTAGTTAAAAGCTGTTTTTTTGTTTGTTTTTTTTGGAGTTGGAGACTCACTTTGTCACCCAGGCTGGAGCGCAGCGGCACGCACACAGCCACCGCAGCCTCGACCTGCTGGGTGCAGGTGATCCTTCCGCCTCAGCCTTCCAAGTAGCCGGAAATAGAGGCATGCGTCACAACACCCGGCTAATTTTTTGATTTATTGTAGAGACAAGGTCTCACCAAGTTACCCAGGCTGGTCTCGAACCCATGAGCTCAGGCAATCCTCTCACCTTGGCCTCCCAAAGCCCTGGGATTATAGGCATGAGCCACTGCGCCCGGCAAAAGCTGTTCTTAATTACTGCAGATCTAAATAGCAATGGCAGATAATTAAGATGAAAGTTAAGTTCAAGTTAAAAGAATTGGGTGCAAAGTCAGATTTACTTATCTCTCTGCTATAAATTGGACCTAAAACTCAATACTTCCCAGAAAAGCCATCTTACTATTTGCTTTGCAGGTATTTGCATTTGATGTCAACAGAAATCGACTACTTAGTTCTTACCCGAAGAAGATTACCAAAGTTTTTCCAGCAATAGTACCACAAAACCATCCTTTCAGAAATATAGATTCCGCTTACTACTCCTATGCACACAACTCTGTCTTCTTTTTCAAAGGCAAGGCGTACTGGAAAGTAGTTAATGACAAGGACAAACAACGGAATTCTTGGCTTCCTTCTAATGGCTTATTTCCAAAGAAGTCTATTTCAGAGAAGTGGTTTGACGTTTGTGATGTCCATATGTCCACACTGAACATGTAATGAGAGAAAACTGGAAAGAGACACAGGACTTCCCTTGCAAGAGAAAAATATCTCCTTTCCTTCACAGAGAAAATGTTAGCTACTAAAAAGGTTTTTAGTAGCTAAAGCTGAGGATGGTTCCCCAAGTTAAAACCCAATTGGAAAAGTATTATTTGAACTTTTTAAATATTTGATTTAAAAATCAGTTGCTCAGGCAAAAAATAATTCATCAGATAATTTTGCCTATTTTTTTTTTGGAAGGCTAACTGCACCCCCTCACCACACACACACCCAAAAGCAAGCATCCCAAGGAATCCCTACCTTTGCTTTCTGCCTTGTCTCAATGCCACCTGCCCTACCCAGTGGGTGGGAGCTGTGAAGGCGGCCAGAACCCTGGGTCCATTAATCAAGGAAGGAGCTGCAACTCTCAAGGGCACAGCAGTGACTTTATGGGGGGATTCAACGGGAAAGGCCAGAGACTTGAAATTAACTGCACATAAAAATCCCTGTCACTGTGACCTTTCTTTAATTCTGGACAGAATACAAAAGGCTTTCACATGTATTTCTCTCTTGATCTTTACAACTCCGTCAGAGCGGCAGGACATAAACACTGCGCACATTTCTAGTTGAAGAAACTAGTCCATTCGTTTAAAAGAGTTCAAAGTCAAATCCAGCGGTAGCTCTGGGACCCTATCTCCAGCCCATGGGGGTCTCAGGCCCTGCAGCCAGGTATGCCCTATGGTTGAACGTGGGGACTGCATCCCAAATGTTCCTGCTTTCCAGCTCACTGTATTCATTTAGTGCTCTCTGCCTCCAGAGCAGGGACACTTTATATGACAGTCTCCTTATATTCTGAAGGCCAGAGTACAACACTAAGACTCTTGAAGCTAGCTGGATCATTTCTTTTTCCAATATCAGTTATACCTAGGATAGGCACTATGTCCCTTATAACTTTTACATAATAGGGCTATTCTTTTTTTTTTCTGAGTTGAAGTCTCATTCTGTCACCCAGGCTGGAGTGCAGTGACACACGGCCACCCCAGCGTCAACCTGCTGGGCTCCAGCAATCAGGCCACAGATACATTTCTTCTAAAAGAACAGCTAAAATACAGACAATTTAAGAAACTTTCATTTAAAGTCAGGAAATTACAAATACTTTTTTTTTTTTTTTGAGTAGGAGTCTCACTCTGTCACCCAGGCTGGAGAGCAGTGGCATACTCCCGGCCACCTCAGCCTCAACTTGCTGGGCTCAGGTGATCCTTCCACCTCAGCCTTCCATGTAGCTAGAACTACAGGCACACCACAGCCGGCTAATTTTTTGATTTACTATAGAGACTAGGTCTTGCCAAGTTGCCCAGGCTGGTCTCAAACCCGTGGGCTCAGGCAATACTCTTACCTTGGCCACCCAAAGTGCTGGGATTATAGGCGTGAGCCACCACACCTGGCCTACTAATACATTTGTAAGGATCTTTTTCCCCTGTAGAAACTTTCGTGTTATTGCTCTGGCAAGGGAAGATAGCTAGACTTTATACCTCCTTGCTTAAAAACAACTTTTCCTTTTGACTGAAAGGCTGTTCAGCTCAGGAGAGGGCCTGGGAGACAAGAGAAGCAACACTAATATCCCTAGCCCCAGCTTGCTTCCACCGAAGTAGGAAAAGCCTTTTTAAATTCATTAACCCAAAAGAAAATATAAACAAGTAGCAGAGTTTAACTAGCAAAGACTGTTTTAGTCTGTGTGTGCACTTGCTGCAAGGGGAAACAATGACAGTGGTCCCGAAATGAGACATTGCTGATTTTGTACAACTACTTTTCAATTTAGGCTAAACTTTAAATGCTTCGGTGATTACTTTTTGCAAACGGAAGCACATCTGTGTCCCGAGGACGATGCAAACAAAATAAACGAGGAAGTAGACAAAAGGCAAGAGAGCATTCTGCTAAGCTGTAATGGATGTCAGCTCACTGTCAACGAAAACACCTGAGGGCATTGCTCACTGCGTAAAAGAAAGCAGTTTGCAAAAATCCAGCTTAAAACCCATTTATTCCAGACAACGTTCTGGCATGGACCAGATTCCTTCACAGAGGCATGCTGGTGCGGGGGCTGCTACCTTGGGGAAGGTCTGCGCTGCCCGCGGCCTGCAGGGAGACCCCCACATCCTGACACCACACCTGCCCCGGGCCCAGACAGCAGACCTGCCCTCCGCGGGGTTGCGCACTGGAGTCCAGACAGTGCCCTGGCCCCGGAAGTCTGCTGATTTGCATGGCACACCGTCTTGCTTGAAACTGAAAGTATTCATTATGAACAAAAACAGCCTTGGACACCGTAGGCACAGAAGATAACAGAGGATGTTTATATGCAACCTGATAAGGGCCACACAGCAGCAGCAAGTAGCAAGTAAAACATTCGAGTGGAAATCTCATAGGTGCCAGAGTCTTAATGTTTTGAGCTTTGCTTTGTCAAGTTTATTAGTTAGGCTGAGTTCAAATCAAAACTTGATGTGAAGAATGCAAAACGGAAAAATACAAAGACGTTTTAAATAAATAGTTTATTTATTCAAAATAGTTTTCCTACCTTATTCACAGTTTCAAGTTTAAAATGAAAAAAAAAGGTAGTACCTATTTTCTTGATCAACTGCTCATGTACAGTCAAAGACAAATGAGTCCCTTCAAAGCAGACATCAAACACAGCAAACTGCACAAGAGCTGGCCTGGAAAACCCTGCACTGAAGCTGAGAAAGGGCACACCGTTTCCGGTGCAGCTTAGAAGGAAGTATCGTAGACGTAGCGCAAGTCTCTTTAACCCACTTGAGCCTGTGAAAGAATCTGGATAAAAGTGCTCTTGACCACAGGAACCTTTCATCTAAAATAGTCACACCTCAGACGAAACAGAGCACCAAATGGACAAACCAGCTCCAGTGTTAGAAGGCACTGACAGCGCGTCCACGGACAGCGCGTCTAGGGACGCAGCTCTGCATGCGAGTCACTGGCCGGCGCCCACACCACTGCCGCCGCCAGCAAGCTGGCCCAGCAGCTGGAGGACAGTGTCGATTCTCTCCAGCAGAGGTGCATTCTTGTTTGCAGTAGCTCTCAAAAGCTGGGAGTAAATCTGCTTGTTGGTTTTGAGGACCACATCTTCTTCAATGTTACTGCTGGAATACAAAAAAAAAGGTAAGGGAACAGCGAGGCCCACCAACAGCTCAGAGAAGTAGGTGCTCCGTTGCTGCTGATATCACACCCATCTTCATTTTTGAGTTGCAGTCTCAACTCCGTGGCCCAGGCTGGAGAGCAGTGGCACACTCACGGCCACCCCAGCGGTGACCCGCTGGGCTCCGGCGATCCTTCCGCCTCAGCCTTCCAAGTAGCTGGAACTAGGCACATGCTACCACGCCCGGCTAATTTTTGATTTATTGTAGAGACAAGGTCTCACCAAGCTGCCCAGGCTGGTCTCGAACCTGTGGGGCTCAGGCAATCTACTCGCCTCGGCCTCCCAGAGTGCTGGGATTGTACGCTGAGCCACCGAGCCGACAACACCTACCTTCTTACACTGATTGCTCATGGGCCTGTTTTAGACATTTATTTCAACACATCAATGAAAACCAATCTCATTCTTTTTATAAATATATGAGTGCCTGCCTACCATGTGCCAGGAACTGCTGATGGCAGAGAACAAAACAGACAAAAGAAGTCCCTGCCTTTGTGTAACCTGCATTCTTTTGAGGCAGGGGGAGGCAATGGGGGAAGACTTACAGTAAACAACTGAGAAAAAAAAGAGTCGGATGAAAATGGCATGGAGAAAACACAGTGGAGGTGGGCAGGGGCTGGGGAGCCATGCAGTATTTCCCCCACTCCGCAGGCCTGGTAGAAAGAGCCTCAGGCTCCAACCACCATGGACTTAAGCACAGACTTCTGCTTTACAGGAATTGCTGTACCTTATTTACTCTAGAAATGTCAGTGCATGAATTGGGCACTTTCAAAGGCCGAGGTGAGAGAACTGCCTGAGCCCGTGGGTTTGAGACAGCCTGGGCAACTTGGCAAGACCTCATCTCTACAATAAATCAAAGAATTACAGCTGGACGAGGTGGCGTGTGCCTGTGGCTCCAGCGACTTGGAAGGCTGAGGCGGGAGGATCACCTGAGCCCAGCAGGTTGAGGCTGCAGTGACGATAAGCGTGCCACTGCACTCCAACCTGGGCGACAGAGTGAGAGTGACTCGAAAAAAAGGAAAAAAAAAAAAGAAATGTCGGTGCAACTTCTGAAGAATGCCCCTCAGCTGAAGAGTCCTATACACTACTCCATTTTCAAACTGTAAGTTTACAGTTCTGAAATATTTTCTTATGATGAATCAATGAATTATATTTCTGTTACTGCTGGACAAGATTAGTAATTATGTGGCAGTTCATTTCTAGCATCCTTTTTAAGTGAGTCCAGATGTAACTAGCATACACCCTGGATCACAGAACCAGGTGACACTACCAACAATTCCACGACTCTACAGTGTACCTGACCACAGCTAAGCCTTACCATAACCCTGTCTCCTCAGAGAGGCAAGGACTAGTGGTTTTACAGATGCAAACGTTAAAGCCCAGGAGGGCTAACGATGGAGATCCAAGTCAAAACCCCAAGCGTCCAGACTTCAAACGCCACGCCCCTTCGCGGTCCCAGGGGGCACATTCTCTCCCCCGCCCAGGCGCCTGCCAGTCAGGCCTGCAGAGACACCAGGAGTGCAGAGCCTCCTTCCCCAGGCCAGGGTTCTCTGGCTGTCAAGAACCCACCTTGGCCTTTGTTCCTGGCTCCATTCCTTCCTACTCCACAGGATCCACACTCCTGTCTTTCTTCTTCTTCTGAGTCAGAGTCTCACTCGGTCGCCCAGACTGGAGGGCAGTGGCCGCTCCCGGCCACCGCAGCCTCGACCTGCTGGGCTCCGGCGATCCTTCCGCCTCAGCCTTCCGAGTAGTTGGAACTACAGGAGCACCGACTACGCCTGGCTAATTTTTTTATTTACTGTGGAGATGAGGTCTCGCCAAGTGGCCAGGCTGGTCTTGAACCCCACCCCTGGGCTCAGGCCATCCTCTCGCCTCGGCCTCCAAAAGAGCTGGGATAACGGGCTTGAGCCACCATTTCTGGCTGACACTTTCCCTCTCTTTAGAGACCCATTTTCCTGTTGATCCCACTAACCCTCCTCCTGGGAGAAAAAAAGAAGAGAACAGAATAGGGCTTAATAATTAAGATACTAATGTTTTTAGATTCCAATAGAGTTACAGGGAAATCTAAGAAAATTAAAGTTTCTGGATATGGCACTTCATTGTAACTGCATCGACACTGTCCTGATAAAAATTAGTTTTGTTAGGTTGAGTTTTTTTTTCTTTCTAGATTAAGATTTATTTGCTTTTGTACTACATATATATATATATATTTTATTTTTATTTTTATTTTTTTTGAGTTGGAGTCTCACTCTGTCACCCAGACTGGAGTGCAGTGGCCGCTCCCGGCCACCACAGCCTCGACCTGCTGGGCTCCGGCGATCCTTCCACCTCAGCCTTCCGAGTAGCTGGGACGTCAGGTGTGTGCCACCACACCCGGCTAATTTTTAAAAAACTTATTGTAGAGACAAGGCCTCATCATGTTGCCCAAGCTGTTCTCAAACTCCTAGGCTCAAGCAGTCCTCTTGCCTTGTAGAATTAGAGGTGTGAGCCACCGAGCCTGGCCTCACAGCAAGAGCTTGTAAACTCATGATTCCAGCAGTCATCAATGTCTTTAGGCACACGGGAGACAACATCCACGGAGAATAACTCACATTGTGAACATCATTTCTCATTTTTAAGTGCTACTGCCTTAATTAATACCAGAAAGCTATCTATCTATCTATCTATCTACCTATCTATCTATCTATCTACCTATCTTTTTGAGTTGGAGTCTCACTCTGTCACCCAGAGTGGAGTGCTGTGGAACGCTCACGGCCACCACAGCCTTGACCAGCTGGGTTCAGGCGATCCTTTCGCTCCAGCCTTCCAAGTAGCTGGAACTACAGGTGTGAGCCACCATGCCCAGCTAATTGTTTGATTTGTTGGAGAGACCAAGTCTTGCCACATTGCCCAGGCTGGTCTCAACTCCCTGGGCTCAGGCAGTCCTCTCGCCTCCACCTCTCAAAGCGCTGGGATTACAGGCGTGAGACACTGCGCACGGCTCAGAGACTAATTTGTATTTTCTCTAAGGTTATCAAAGGTTTTGTGAATGTTAAATTCCCCCCAACGAAACACATCCAATCTCAGGCTGAGGTTGTAGATAAGGAATGCACTTTCAACACGCACGTTTCCTGTATCGGGGTAGGGTTGTGGGAAGGCAGGAGGAGGTTGGCCTGAGACTGAGACTCGCCCAGAACAACGGAGTCCTTGCCAAGTCCACCCTCCCTCTCCAACAGACTAAACACACCGAAGGCCAAGTGGTTGGCAGCCCACGGCAAGTGTGCAGGCAGACCCTCTCTGCGGGGCTACACAAAGGGAAGACCTAGCGCTGAAGGCAGAGCAGACAGAAGAAACACCTAGGGTACTCTACACACAGGGAACCGCCGGGAGAGCTCGAAGCCTGTGGTGCCCAGAAGGTAACCATGGCAACAGAAAAACCCAACCACTGCTCAACTCCAGACTAGAAAAATGAACTCAACTCCCCATACTAAAGGCTTAGCAGGGGAAAAGTGCGAAAACTTTCCAGGCAAAACATTTTTTTCCCCAAGTCTCTACTGTCAGACATGAGATGTCCAGTTTTCAACAAACTAGAGCTACATGAAAGGCAAGGAAAGATAACACACTTCCAAGAGACAAAGAATTAACAGAATGAGAGTCAAATATGACACAGAAGCTGGAACTATCTCACAGGAAATTTTAAATGACTTTAAATCTAAATTGACATGTTAAAAGTGCATGGAAAACCTGAACACCATGCAAGATCAGACAGGTAACTTCATCAGAGAGCTAGAAATGATAAGAAAGAACCTAACAAAAATGCTAGAACTTAGGAACATTGTAACAGAGATAGAAGAATGACTTCAACAAGTTCAACTGCAGATTGTACAAAACCAAGTCCAAACTAAATCACAAAAAGTAAAAAAGGCATAAAAAAACCCCCAGCAGATATCTAAGGGCTGTGGAGCAATACTGGACAGTCTAACGGGTGTAACTGGGACTCCAGAAAAACAAGAGATTAGAACAGATTGAATAAAGGTAAATGGTGAGAAACACACAGGCCAGAAGACAATGAAGTGTATCTTTGAAGCGCTGAAAGAAAAAGACTGTCAACCCAGAACTCTACACTCCGCAAAAAAGATTTTCCAAAACTGAAAAAGGAACAGAGACTCTCTCAGACAACTAAAAAATAAAACAAAACAAAACAGAATTCACTGCTAGCAGGTCCATGTTACCAAAAATGTTAAAGGAAGCTTTTCAGTGAGGAGATGTATGATACCAGACAGAAATTTACATAGAAAGGTTCAAAGCACTGAAAATGAAATAAAGGTAAATCAAATTCCTCGTTCTCCTTAATTGCTCTAAAAGATAAGTGTCTAAAGCAAAAACTAGTGGCAGTATATTGTGTATTTATAACATATGTATAGCAGCAGTACCACACATGGGAGGAAGGAACTGGGCATACACTGTTTTTTAAGGTCTTCACAATAAATGTAAAGCAGGTTGGGTGTGGAGGCCCATGCCTGTAAGCCCATCACTTTGGGAGGTCAAGGAAGAAGGACTGCTTGAGGTCAGAAGTTCAAGACCAGCCTGGGAAACATAGTGACACCCCATCACTAAATAAATAGGCTGGGCTCGGTGGCTCGGCCTGTAATCCCGCACCTTGGGAGGCTGAGGTGAGTAGACTGCCTGAGCCCGCGGGTTCGAGACCTGCATGGGCAACTTGGTGAGACCTCATCTCTACAATAAATCAAAAATCAGCTGGGCGTGGTAGCGCGCACCAGTAGTTCCAGCTGCTTGGAAGGCCGAGGCGGGAGGATCGCCATAGCCCAGCAGGTCGAGGCTGCGGTGGCCGAGAGCGGCCACTGCACTCCAGTCTGGGCAACCGAGTGAGACTCCAACTCAAAAAAAAAAATCAAATAAATAAATAAATAGCTGAATGTAGTAGCGCATACTTATAGCCCTAGCTCCGGCCTCAAAAATAATCAAACAAATAAAGTGAAACAGTAGAATATTATTTGAAGGTAGTCTCCAGTTGAATATCTATCTATATATCGCAGACCATAGGTCAACTGACAAAATAATTAAAAAGTGGTAACAGATAACAAAATAATAGTGAAAAAAAGAATCACATTAAATGTGAATGGCCTTAACACACCAGAATTATAAGTCTGACTAAAAAGCAAGACCCAACTATATGCTATTTATAAAAACTCAATTTTTTTTTTTTTTTTGAGTCGGAGTCTCACTCTGTCGCCCAGACTGGAGTGCAGTGGCCGCTCCCGGCCACCGCAGCCTCGACCTGCTGGGCTCTGGCGATCCTTCCGCCTCAGCCTTCCAAGTAGCTGGAACTACAGGTGCGCGCTACCATGCCTGGCTGATTTTTTGATTTATTGTAGAGATGAGGTCTCGCCAAGTTGCCCAGGCGGGTCTCGAACCCGCGGGCTCAGGCAATCCACTCACCTCAGCCTCCCAAAGGCGCAGGATTACAGGCTGAGCCACCGAGCCCGGCTAAAAAAACTCAATTTTAATATAAAAAACATAAATAGGCCAGGCATAGTGGCTCATGCCTGTAATCCCTACACTTTTGGAGGCTGACCCAGGAGGATCAATTGCTTGAGTCCAGGAATTCAAGACCAGTCTGAGCAACACAGTGAGGCCTCCTTCCTACAGAACAATTTTTAAGCTGGGCGTGGTGGCTCATGCCTATAATCCCAACACTTTGGGAGGCAGGGGAGAGAGGACTGTCTAAACCCACCGGTTCAAGACCAGCCTGGGCAACCTGGTGATATCTCATCTCTACAGTAAATAAAAAAATTAGCTGGATGTGGTGGCATGTTCCTGTAGGTTAGAGGCTGCAGTGGCCATGAGCATGCCACTGCACTTCAGCCCAGGTGACAGAGTGAGACCCTGACTCAAAAAAAAAAAAATTTAAATTAGCCAAGTGTGGTAATGCACACTTGTAATCCCAGATGTTCAGGAGGCTGAGGCAGAAGGACTGACTGAACCTAGGAGCTCAGTGAGCTGTGATTGTGTCATTGCATTCCAGCGTGATTGACAAAGTGACCAACTCAAAAAAAAAAAAAAAAGGAAAAGAAGAAATAAATGGAAAAAAGACATTAATCAAAAGAAAGCTAAGTAGCTATGCTAATGTCAAAGAAGAAAATTAATAGTTAAAAGCGGGTCAATTCTTCAAAAGATACACACCCTAATTGTGTATGTATCTAACGGGGCTTCAAAAATCCATGAAACAAAACTGACAGTGTGCAAAGAGAAAGATAAATCCACAATTGGAGCTGGAGACATCAACAGTGCTCTCTCAATAAAATG